>CM053790.1:298790257-299990257 GCA_028749045.1 Cupressus sempervirens
TTCATTCAAGAATGTTGATTTCATATCCATCTGATATCCTTTGAATCCTTTGTGTGTTGCATATGCAAGGAGTGTTTTAACACATTCTAGTCTAGCAACATGAGCAAAAGTTTCTCCTTAGTTAATACCTTCCTCTTGAGCATAACCCTTGCAAACTAATCTTCCCTTGTTTCTCGAAACTTCTCCATTCTCATTCAACTTATTTCTAAATACCCATTTTGTGCCAATTACATTCTTGTCCTTGGGTCTAGGAACAAGAGTCTAAGTTTTATTCCTCTCTATCTAATCAATCTCTTCATTCATTGCTTCTATCCAATCTTTCACTCTCTAATGCATCTTTGATAGGTCTAGGCTCAAATTTAGTAAGAAAATATGTACCTTTTAATTTGTTCCTTATCATTGTACCAACTGGCTGATCTCCAATGATTTTCTTAGGTGCATGATGCCTTTTGACATATCCAACAAGTCTAGGCGCCTTCTTTCTAAATTCACTAGGTTCACCATGAACTTTTGAATCATGCTCAAAACCCACTATCTATGACTTGATTCCATCAGATGACTTGGTTTGCACTGGCTAAAACTCAAGTCCTTCTGACTATGACTGAGGTTCTTTTGACTATGAGTCAAGTTGTGCTAGCTGCAACTCAAGTTGAATTGGGGATTTTGGGGACTCAGATGGTGAAGATTGCTGATTTCCACTTGCTTAAACTTCAGGTACAGCATCAGGCTCATAGTAAACAAAGTTTTTGTAGTCTTCAAGTTCTTTCCTACTTTTTTCTTTAAACTCTTTTGCAAACTCATCAATCTTTACATGTACACTTTCTATAACTTTGTGAGTAAATAGATTCAAACAATTGTATGCTTTACTCTTATTGGAATATCCTAAGAATATGCCTTCATCACTTTTCACATCAAATTTCTCTTTTCGTGACTCCTTCAGAATATAACATTTGCTTCCAAATACTTGAAATAACACACATTAGGTTTATAGCCATACCATAATTCAAAAGGTGTTTGATTTGAATCCTTCTTCAACTAAACTCGGTTCAAAGTATAAACTACGGTGCTAATTGCTCCCTTCCAATATTTGATAGAAAAGTTCTTCTCTATCATCAGTATCCTTGCATCTATTCCTTCTTTTAGCAATACCACTCTGCTGAGGTGTGCCAAGTGCAGATACATGTCTCTTAATTCCTCTTTCATTGCAAAATTCATTAGAGATGAATTCACCTCCCATGTCTGATCTTAAACATTTTAGTTTATTTCATGTTTCCTTTTCCACTCTAGCTAGATACCATTTTAACTTTTGAAAATATTTCTATTTATCCTTTAAATACATAACTATCATCATCCTAAAATAATCATCAACAAAAAAATTAAAGTACTTATCTCTAGTATAGCATTGTATTCCAATAGGTCCACAAAGGTTTATACGAACTTGTTAGTCTCATATTATTTTTGACATATGACTGACAATACACTTAAGTCATTTATAATATAGAACTTAGTTCATGCCAAACAAGTAAAGTATGTCAAATGTAAGCTATCATATAGTGTATGCTGAGTGAGATAGATTGTATGTGTCAAGTAACCAGTAAGTGTCGAGTCAGTCAAGGGCCAAGTCACTCAAGTGCCAAGAAGACAATTGATGCTGAGTGATTTAGATGTCAAGTGGTCAATGGATTTTGAGTCATTCAAAGGCCAAGTTACAATATTGAAGATACAATGGATGCTGAGCATCAGAGACTTTAAGTGTTGTGTAAAACTGTTTTGAAAATAGTTATTTCTAATGGCATAGACTTTCATGTAAACCATTTTTTAGCTAACTTAAGAATTCTTTTGTGATTCTAGATGAAAAGAATGAATCTATATTGAGGATCTCTATGCAATAAATGCAACCAATCAGTTAAAGGGATGGATTAAGCAAAAAAATGGATGAATCACTGTTATTGATTCATACCTAACCCTAAGTCACCTAGGTCTTCTTAAGGAAGGAAAATCCTAAAACATTGTAAGTGTGAAAAGAGAAGTTTGTATGTGTAGACAGAGTAATCATGGTAGCTAAGGAGTTGTGAATTGAGAAATGAATTGCAGAATCAGTTAGAGGAAAAAAGTGATATATCTAATCAGAGAGGATGAGGGATACATACAAAGAGGTGATATGTTATCTAGCAGCAAAGTGCTAACCGCATGATCATTGCAAAGACATTTTAATAGGTAAATTAGTTAAATCTCTTAATCGAGTAGTCCTAACAGGCTATTGTAAATCTTTTAATAGGGTGCTTACTTTATTGTAAGTGTAAGTCCTTTTAATCAGGAACACTTCTTAAAGGGTGTTGAAATCCTTTAACAGAGTAAGATCTAACAATCTTGTAAGCCTTTAACAAGGTAGACCTTTCACAGGGTAGATCATAGTTTATGATCAAATGTTATAACCTTCATTGGATGCACTTTCAACTAAAATAGTGAAGATTTGCGGGTGTCATCCCCACCCCAATTTTACCTTCTCATTGGAGGGTTTTTGGGTAACCAAATATTTTGTGTCATATATGTGTTGAATGTTCATTTTATTTCATGCTATGGATGAACATGTTTAGTCTGGTATTTCAACTTACAAGAAATTGTGAGATGGATGTATAGTGAATTATTTTAAGGTAAAAGTTTTGAAGGACTGATTCAACACCCCCCTCCCCTCTTAGAGTTTACTTTCCCTATTGTATTTCCAACAATTGGTATCAGAGCCTTGTTCTCTAGAAAGGAAAGCTTTACAACTTTGAGGAAAGATCTTGAAGGTGGAAGTCTACAAGTTGGGAAAGACTATTGAGAATCAAAAGATTGAAATCCAGCTTGCCATACATCAGCTAAATAAAGTAAGAGATGATTTGAAACACTCACTATAGAGAAGGAAAGAGATAACTACTGAGGAGAATGACACACATTACCAAGAGGAAGACACTAATGAATTTTTTTTAGATGGAAACTCAAGTGAATTTGATGTAACAGTTGTAGATCAAATGGAAAAGAATGGTGCCCTAACTAAAGAGGTTAGAAATCTTAAGATAGAATAAGAAGTCCAATCAATATTGCTATGTGAGGTGATCGAGTAGAAAAAGAAGCTGAGGAAGACAAAGTCATGATTTAAGATGACAAAATAGACTAGAAGAGAAAACATAAAAAGTAAATAGAATTTCTCACATGTAACTAGAAACAATGAATCAAATGATGATTACCAATCATGAATTGAATGGAAAGGATATTGAGATCACAACCCTAAAGTTTCAGAATGAACAACTAAGAAATGATTTGAAAAGAGAAAAATAATTTACTAAAAGTTTCAATAAACCTAATGAAGTCGTCAAGTACTTTGAGAAATTGATGAGATCTCCTAGATCTAATAGTGATACTACTTGATTGGGTTACACTAGTACTGAAGAAGGAGAATCTTCTAAAAGTGGTGAACAAAGAAGTAACAAAGGTAAGAACTGCAAAACTACTTATCATATTTGTGGAAAGACAGGTCATATAGAAAATGTTTGCAGGAGCAACAATGTAAATCAAAACCCCAAGAATAAATTCATGGGTAACTGTCATAAGTGCAACAATCAAGGACATCAGGCACATGAATGCAAAACCAAGACTACCAGCACACAAAGATTTCAAGGTTACTACTACAACTATAAGAAGTATAGACATAAAGAATATGAGTGCAGATCCAAGCCTAAATCATCATCAAACAAGCAAGCTAAGGTAAACCGTACTAACATATCCTACACTTGGGATTACAATACAAGGTATAGTTATCAATATTCTCAAGAGTATGGACATGTTGCTGAGAATTGCATTAGAACATATTTCAAAAGTGACTACAGTAGATGGTTGAGTCAAACTACATGTTTTAGTTGTTTGAAGACTAGTCACATTAGCAAAAATTATCCAACAAGGTCAAAAACACCTAGTAGTGAATTCAATATAGGCAAAGGAAAGGTTGATGTTGAAGAAGTCAAAGTGTAGATAAACAAGACATGAAAGAAAAAGGAAGATTACACCACATCAAGTTTAGATGGGATCACTTCATCCAATGGATCAGGTGATCACACCACCCCCAACTAGGCAATCAAGAGGTATGTGTAGGACTGATATTTCAAAGTTCAATTATACATCAGTTCCAAGGATTTAGTTCTGAAAATATCATATATGCTTGAATTAAGATGTAAAGTATTGATTAGACTTATAAGAAATCTATAAGTTTTTATGTTGATGTCGAGCATGAAAAGATTTACTGTTGTTGCCAAATGAAATTTTTTTTTTGGTTGAGCTATTGAAGGTGATAGTGTTGGCTAGGATCACTGTGGTAGAAATTACATGGAAACTGAGTGAGTCAAAATTACTATTGGAGACAAGCTTACAACTGTGTAAGCACTAAGTACTTATTGCAAAGTTTCAAGGGCTATATGGTCATTTTTTGACTCATTTGAAATCATTCAATATTAAAGAGAGAATGAAGAGCATAAGGTGAATTGAAGAAATTGATTCAAGCCTTTGCATACTGAATTCAACTTCTACTTACCACTAAACATCAGATTTTTGAAGGTATTTATCATGTGTTAAGCTACACTATTTGAATATAGGCAAAACCTAGATAGTTGTAATAGTGTCTAGCTCTTTTCCTATTGAGGTTAAGGAAGGAAAAAAAGTTTTAAATATTCAACTGATAAGCAATAAGATTAGACAAACACATTTTCAAGCAATTCCTAATATTGCATACAAAGGAGGCCCATTCGATGCATTATCTATGATACCACCACAAGTTTTAATGATACAAAATGTAAGGCATTGCTACACTTTTAAGGTAGTGAGTATAGGAGACATGGAAATTAGAGACTTGTATGGAAAGTTATATGAAAATGGAGTGTTGAAAGAGGAAAACAAAATTATAGAGAGAAAAGGGTTATCTGGTGCCCTAGATTTTCCTAACATATTCAAGACAAATTAGATTAAGATAGCTCTCAGAAAAATACATGACAACATTGTATAGTTAGAAGACAACCCTATCAAGATCACAAAGAGGATTATTCAAAGAGTACCTACCCTAGACAAAATAAAGACTATGAAGAGTGATGCAAAAGAGGCAATTGAGAAGAATATAGGGGCAATATGAAACAAGAGAGGGATGAGCATAGACACAATCATTGATCCCCTAATAGCATTTGCAATAAGAGTAATTGCACATAAGTTCTTTCAATCTAGTAGATTTAAAAGTGTACCATGTATAGCTATGGATTTAGGCTATAAGATAGTAAAGAAGGACTATTCTTATGAAGTATATTTTTCTATGTGTAGAACACTTTTCCCTCATTTGGAAATTTTTCTAGGAAGACCAACAAGTCTGTTGCAGTGCAGATTGGAGAATATGTAGAGAAACTTGGATATTATTTTGAGACTGTAATGACAAGTTATTTTGAAGGCTTCAAGAAGTCAGTGAAACAAACACTGAGAATACTAGTTTCACTAGTAGAGAAACATTACCATGATGTTTATTTTCTAGTTCATGTTGATTCCACTTATGTTCAAGATATTGTTCCAAGGGTTAGATGGATTAGGCCATTGCCTTATGAAATTAGTGTGGATGAGGCATGTGTAGCCATCACTACTTTACTAGCAGATGAAGTAGATAAGAAGGCTGTTGTATTTGGAAACTATGATGTAGCCAAGTCTAAAATCACAATGGACTTGAAGACAACTTCTTTGATGAGGAAGAAGAACAAAATTGTGAAAAAGCTCAAGGAATAATTTGGTGAAGTGGTAGAAGGAGATGAAGAAGAAGAGGATAATGAAGACAATGATGGAGATACACTTGCCTAAGCACCACTTGCTCTCACACAGGGTCAAGATGAGGACCAAGGAGAAGAAGAAGTAGAATTTGATGAAGGTGTCAAGGGAAAAGAAGCCAATAAAGAACCTCTTGCTACAAAAAAGAAAAAGAGAAAAGAAAAGAAGCTATCAGAAAGCAAACCCAAGAAAGTTGTGAAACCTTCACAAAAAAATCCTATAGTTCCTATTACCAGGGCTAGCACAAGAGCTACTGCTAAGAAGACTCAAAAAGTTGAGAAACCTAAAGGAATGAGAGCTAGCATAGCTACTAAGGAAGATGAACTTGAGCAAAGGAAAAGGAAAAAATATATAGCTCTAGCTGAATCAGATGAGGAGAGGATTGAGTTAGATGAAAACAACCAATTCAAAGTGGTAAGTCATAGTCCCTCTTCTAATTTGAATAACTTGTGTGATAATATCAAAAACAATGTTGATTTATCAGGGTTCATTCTTGTTGGGTTTGATAAACTTGAGAAGGTAGAAATGAACAAGGTTGAAGAATCTATGTACAAAATGATGACCACATTCAAGAATACCTATATTGAGCATGCCAACTCTTTACCCAAAATTCTATATGATAGAGTTGAGAAAAGATGGAAATTTAGTTTAAATACTGAAAGGAATATTAGGGAGACTACTCTAGCAAGAGTAATGCTAGACTTGGACACATTTGCAATGAAAAAGGTCATTAATAAGCATAAGGGGAAATTTTCTCCCAAATATAGAGCCTTTACCATTTTATAGAACAATATTGAAGATGTTGTCTAAAAGACCACCCAACTATGGAAAATAATATATGGGTTAACAATAGCTCAGTCAAACAAACAAACACCTATGGAAGTAGGTGAAGACAAAGTTGAACAAGAGTTAGTTGAGATAAAAAAAAAGGATGAATCTATAATGGAATGACATGAAGAAGGTAGTATGAAAGAAGTAGATATAGAGGCTATAACTGAGAAGAGAAACAACAAGATCAAGATGTACCAGAGGTACATATGCTGAGTGCTAGTCTCCCTCACATGGAAAAAGTAGATCAACAAGCATAAATAGTAAAGATCAAGGATATCTCTAAAAACACCACTCAGAACATTAATCCCTTAACAAAGGAGGATATGAAGAAGATATTGGTTGATTCTACCACCAAGGCAAAACTATGCAGCCATCCTGTATTGGTGAGTGTGGATGAGATTGAGAAGGTAGAATTGGCATTTGTAGGGGAGAAAACTCAAGAATTATCCATTGTCCTCCCTCAACCTATAGAAGTGCAACCTACGATGAATATTGTAGTATATCAAAGGAAGGACACAATTTCATCACATGTTAGCATATTGGTGCAAAATATTTTAGTACAAGTAGTTTCAACAGTTGAGAAAGATGGGACACTAATCCAAACATGTTAGGAAGCTAGTCCTGCACCTACAACACAAGCACAAGGTTAAACTAAGATCATAGAAAAGGAGAAGGATAGGATTGAAGATTCAATCCTAACTACAAAACTAGAGGAACATATAGCAATTCAAACACTGGTTATCCTACCAGATACTACTATTCATATTCCTAGTCAATCACTTCATAGGTCGAGTGTAGAAGCTACACCATTGCAGTCATCAAGGCCTAATCCTAGTATATCTAAGGTTGATGAGGTTACATCTTATGGTGATATCAACTTAGATGAGGTTATTGAACTACCAAAGTTTGATCTTGCATCAATCACCATAGAGAAAATGAGCATATTGTAGGATGCTCTAGCCATAAAGAAACACCAAGAACTACTCAGAAGGGAGCATAGGTAGAAACAAGCAATACATGACATCAAGGACATATTTCTTGATGTATTCAGCCTACCTATAGCTGATGAAGAAAAGTTAATCATTGAGCAGTTGGAAAATATTGTGGAGAAGATCAATGATGAAGACCTAGACACAAATATAAAATTAGTAGAATGGTCTGAGAAGAAATTTCAAGCCAAGGTAACTAAAAAGATATCTAGTGCCATTGCAATCAGTTAGGTTGAGTTAGGAACCAAAATTGATGGTGTGAAGAAAGTGTTGGAGAACATTTTCTCTCTTTATACCAAGTTGTGTGATGTAACTTTGTTCACACAAGAAGTGCAAAGACACACTGACCACCAAGAGGGAGATTTTAAGTCAACAGGTAAAATCCTACAATAATATCCTAGTCAAAGTCAGTCTCATTTTATTAAAAAAAATTCAGTACAAGGCTAGTTAGCAACATTGCAAGCTCAATATGCCAACATTCAGGCTACACTGATCAACATCCAGTCCATGTTGACCCCTCACATGGAGGTGTTGCATAAGGAACTAGCCTTTACAGAAACATTGATGAAGAAAGATCCCCATCTTTCTACTCATGAAGGCTTGGTTAACTTTACTATTGAGTTTGCTATTAATATAGATTCTCTAGAGGTAGCGTGTGACAACTGGGATGTAATACTAAAGCTCATAATGGGGGTCCATAAATCATTCTTGGAAAAACACACTATTTGTGTACCACCCATGATATGAATGTCAAAAAGGTAAGAATTAATTTTGAAAAAGTCAAAAGTGAATAAGTTTTTGGGGGAGACTGAACTAAGGAGAATCAATACACAAATAGAGCAAGCACAACAAATACATTAGATTTACTGAGCAGGAGTATTCAAATTCAGAAAAGAACAACCAACTTAAGGGGAGTTATAAAATTTTGAGGTATGACTATTAAGTCACAAGTTTTTCAAAATTTTGAAGTTTTGAAATTTTGTATGTAAGCTGAGTATTGAATAGAGATTATCTGAGTTATGCTCATAAGTTAAGGTTATTTATGCATGACCAAGTGTCTTTTCCACTCATGTCAATGGGGGAGATTGTTAATCTCATATTGGTTTTGACATATGAGTGACAATACACTCAAATCATTTGCAAGATAGATCTTAGTTTATGTCGAATAAATAAAGTATGTCGAGCATAAGTAGTTAGATAATGTATGTTGAGCGAGATAGATTGTATGTGTTGAGGCCAAATTACAAAATTGAAGATACAGTGGATGTCAAGCATCAAAGAATTCAAGTGTCATGTAAAATAGTTTTGGACATAGTTGTTTGTAATGGCACAAACTTTTATGTAAACCATTTTTTAGCCAACTTAAGGATTGTTTTGCTATTCTAGATGATAAGAATGAATATTTATTGAGGATCCCTATGTAGTACATGCAACTAATCAGTTAAAGAGATGGATTAAGTGGCAAAATGGATGAATGACAGTCATTGATTCCTACCTAACCCTAAGTCACCTAGGTCTTCTTAAGGAAGGCAAACCCTAAAACATTGTAAGTGTGAAAAGAGAAGTTTTCATGCATAGATAGAGCATTCATGGTGGCTAAGGAGTTGTGAATTGAGAAATGAATTGCAGAATTAGTTAGAGGAGAATAGAGGAAAGAAGTTAGAGGACAGAAGTGATGCATCTGATCAAAGAGGATCAAGGATACATGCAAAGAGGTGATATGTTATCTAGTAGTAGAGTGCTAACCACATGATCATTGTTGAGGCATTTTAATAGGTGAATTAGTTAAATTTCTTAATAGAGTAGTCCTAATAGGCTATTGTAAATCCTTTAACATGGTGCTTACTTCATTGTAAGTTTAAGTCCTTTAATCGGGCACACTTCTAACAGGGTTTTGAAATCCTTTAATAGGGTAAGATCTAAAAATCTTGTAAGCCTTTAATAGGGAAAAACTTTCATAGGGTAGATCATAATTTATGATCAAATGTTGTAACCTTCATTGGATACACTTTACAACTACAGTAATGAAGATTTGTGGGTGTCATCCCTGCCCCAGTTTTACCTTCTCATTGGAAGGTTTTTGGGTAACCAAATATCTTGTGTCATATATGTGTTGAATGTTTATTTGATTTCATGCTATGAATGAACATGTTTAGTTTAGTATTTCAGTTTACATGAAATTTTGAGATGGATGTATGGTGAATGATTTTATAGTTAATTTTTTGAAGGACTAATTCAACACCCCCCCCCCCCAAACATAGATTTTACTTTCCCTATTGTATTTCCAATAGAACTATCTCTAGTACTTCTTCAGAGTGATAGTTTTTTTCTTTTAAAACTTTTCTTTCCCATCTTTCCAATTTGATAGTTCTTTCACATGCCCATATCAAGTTTCTTTAGGCTTGGAATTCCTCTAACCCTTTTGTTGTTGCTTATGTTTACTAGGTTGTCAAAGTTCACATGACACAACCTTTTATGTCATTACCATTTTTCTTCTACTTGAGCTATGAAACATGAATTTATAGTCAGATCTAGGTAGAATAGATTACCTCTTATTTGATTACCATTCCCAACTAGATTTCCATCTACATCCAGGAGCTTCGATTTTCTATTCATGAATTCTACCTTGAATCCAATGTTATTCAATTGTGCCATACAAAGTAGATTGTGTTTCAATTCTTCAACACAATAAAAACCGTCACATCTAAGATCATTGGTTAGTGTAATAGAACCTTTTCCCTTAACATAACATGGTTCATCATTACCAAATCTGACACACCCATCATCATAGTGTTCCAAGTGCTCAAATTTAAAATTATCACTATTCATGTGGTGAGAAAAACCACTACCAATAATCTATGTATAATTCTTACTAACATGTGAGGTAAGGGCCATCTTATCATTTTCATCATTTGATTCATCTTTAACAGTAATCTTCTTCACTACTATCAAAATCTTTTGCAATATAATAAGATATCTTACCTTTTTCCTTGTTGCATTTGAAATCCTTCTTGCCTTTGTACTTGTCATGTTTCTTTTCTTATTTTCCTTCTTTGTTTGGAAACCTTGCAGCAATGTGACCAACTTCTTCACAAGAAAATAAAATCAAACAAATTGTTCCTTTGTACTTCCCTTTACCCTTGGCAAATCTTCTTGCAAGCAATACTTCAATGACTTAAAGATCATCATCAGAACCATCTTCCTCTTCACTATCAGACTTCTTGCTTCTAGACTTTGTGGCTTTCTTCTTGAGTGATAACTTGGCTTAGAATGCAGACTCAAGGTTACTAGAGTTAGGAATATAATTATCAAAATTATCTAACTCAAATGCAGTCAACCTTCCCACTAGTACATTCAAGATTATATCATTCTTAGGATCACATCTCATTTCTTGAATATCAGACACTCTCAATGCATAAATTGGAAGAAGGGTTCTAAGTACCTTGCTTACCACTATTACATCATCAATCCCACCCAAGGATCTGATTGCACACACATTGGCTTTGATTCTTTCACTATACTATGCAATGTTCTCATCTTCATCTAATCAAATTCACCTCTAAGACTTTCTTCCTTATTTCTTCTTACATTATCATCACCTCCATAGATAGCTTTCAGTTTGATCCACATCTCATAAGTAGTACCAGAGTCTTTTACTTCATCAAATTTAGCATAGTTGAGAGTTGAAGCAATATCAATCATCATAATGTTATGATTCTTATTTTTTGTAATCTCTTCCACAATCATAGTTCCAGTAGGTACCACATACTTGGTGTCTAGGTAATTTAGTCCCAAGTCTCCAATAGTTTCCAAATGTAGTCTCATGAGTTCTTGCCATGCCTTGAAGTTATCTATGTTCAGCTTACAAATCTTCCTTCTATAAGACATCTTGATCCTTTAGCTTAGGCCCTTGAAACCCTCTCTATAAGCACTAGAAGCTTTGATGCCATTGTTGGAAATGTAAGAGGACTAACTAAGAGGGGAGGGGTGAATCAGTTACCACAAAAAATAAATCCTAAATCTCTTTAGATGTCAGTATGAAACAAAACCAATACTCTGTTGAAACTAAAATATTGTTATAACTTAGTTAACACTGAAACACTTGATTAATACTAAATATATGCACTATTATTGATTAACACTGAATAATAAGATCTTATGATATTAACTATGATTAACCTTAATTTAGTTGCAAAATCATAAAGCAAATAGCATGAACACAAGAGACACCAGGATTTAAAGTGGAAACCCAAGTTGGGAAAAACCACCAATTGCAACTAGTTACTATTTTTCACTCTTCTAAAATAAGCCTTGTTAGGAGCTAGCCCTATTAAAGGTTACAAAACACAGTGTTAGGTGTGACCTTATTAAAGGATTTAGTTCACCCTATTAGGGGCAGCCTTGTTAGAGGTCTTTAGACTCTTTAATCTAGAAATGCCACCTTGTTAGAGGATTTGAAAAATAGTTGTTAAGCTAATTCTGTTAAGAAATTTTATTCACTACTAAAATTATTAGAGAGTAACAATTATATGACCTGATTTGTTGATGCAAACTATATTTTCAGATTTCAAATCTCTATTCTAGGTTGAATACTTGGTCCTCCTTGATCAAAATGTTCTTTATAGCTTGGTCAATTTGCTTCCTTGATTTATCCTTTTAATCCCATGCTTCTTCACACTTTCTTCTTTGTGATCCTAAACTTGACCTTATACTTATATATTGTACCTTGTCAAGTTAGCTTGAATACAATTTCAAATAAATGAAATTCATCCCATGAGTCAGTTAGAAATAACCAACAAAAATGATATAGAAAAATCCTTCGTTAGCTAACCCAATTCAATCAACATTAACTCAGAAATAATTTTCTTTTATACTTCCTTTAGTAATCAAGTGAGCTTGGTTAACACTGATTCTAGGCCAACTTTTCTTTGGTTGCTGAGTGAACTTGGTAGACAATGTCTTCCTACAAACTCCCTTTGGTAGCTAAGTGAGCTTAGTTAACACTTGCTCTAAGTTTGGTAAACACTGAGGCACTCATCATACACTGCAACTTTTTTTGACTCTCAAGTGAGCTCAACATACACTGAATTCTTGATATATACTTGACATTTGTGTAACATCAAAGACAACATACAATTAAATGATTGTATCTAACAGGGTGAGGCAGGGTTTTCTACATCTTTCATTTTACTTTATTATTTTGATTTGAAGTAGATTGATTTAGTGAATGATTTAGTGTGGGATGAGAATACTATTCCCTTATTTTTTATTTCTTTATTTTTCGTAATTAGGGTTGTATTTCCATAATGAGAACACTTTTCTTCAACTAAGATAAATTCCTTTGACAACTTTTTGAGTTTAGGCCAAAAAGTGTCATATAATGTTGAAATAGACTTAAATGACCATTTTGGAGAGCAATTTGTTTCCATTCTTTTTTGAGAAAATTAACATTTTGTTCATTGGGTAGTTATGCTTGATAAAATTGTGGGCATTGGCTCATTGGAATTGCACCATAATTTATTCACTTTTTTAAACTTCTTGGGCACTTTTAGAAAGTTCTTATTTTTCTTTTAGTTTTAAAAATTTCTCAATTTGGTGAGGTAGGGTTTGTTGAATACAATTATCCAATTGTATATTGTCATTGACATCACAGAAATGTCAATCTTTAACCAAGCATAGTTAGTGTAAGCCAAGCTCATTTGGGCACCAAAAGAGATTCTAGTATCAGTCAAGCAGAATTCAGGGTTAACCAAGCTTCGTTAGTTAGCAAAGAAATTAGTATTAACCAAACTTGGTCATTCATCAAAGTAGATAGTATTAACTATGTTTGATAGGCCATCGAAGGAAGTTATGTATTAACCGAGTGTTCAGTCTAGTGTTAGCCAACTAACAACAATTTATTTTTGTTAATTATTTGGTTAGTACAAACTAACTAATCATTAAATATTTATATTGATGGGTATTCAAGTTGACTTGACATTGAGTATCATGTATATGCAAGGTCAATTTTTGGATTGAAAAAAGTAATTGGAAAAAGATGAGAGAAGAAAAATGAGAAGGATATCTGATTAAGGACAAAGCATCTAAGTTTGAAAATTGAGTTGTGAAGAATATTATGACTGAGAAGGATCTAGAGGTCAATCTAGAAGAGTGATCTGAATCTACAAATTTAGATACTTCAACTATCAAGTTAGTCATTGTTACTCTCTAACAATTGTAGCAATGAAGAAATCTCTCAATAGAGTTGGCTTGACAGTCATTTTTTAAATCCTCTAACAAGGTGGCATTTCTATATTGAAGTGTCTAAAAAATCTAACAATTCCACTCCTAACAAGGTGATTCAAATACTCTAACATGGCCACACTTAACCATGTGTTTTGTAACCTTCAATAGGGTTGGCTCCTAATAGGGCTCACTTTAGAAGAGTGCAAAATTGTAACTAGTTGCATTGGTAGTTTCCCTAAATCAGGTTTCCATGTTAAATCTTGGTGCCTTATGTGTTCATGTTATTTTATTTATGGTCTATGTTTCTACAACTAAGTTACTAAAGGTTAATACACATTAATATATCAAAACTTCTTTGTTCACTAAGTTATAGTGAATATCTAGTTTCAACCAAGTAGAGAAAGAATTTGGTTTGTTAAATAAAATTTTATGTTGACATCTAAGGGACTTGGATTTTTTTTATGGTAACTGATTCACCCCTCCCCTCTTGATTACTCCTCTTACATTTCCAATAGGGTTTTCTATATCTTTCATTTTACTTTGTTATTTTGATTTGAAGTAGATTGTCTTAGTGTTTGGGATGAGAATTAGTATTCCCCCATGTTTTCATTTCTTTATTTTACTTGATTAGGTTTGTATGAGAGAAAATTGAATTCAAATGGTTAATATATATTTTTTTTTTAATGTAAAAATAGGTTTTAAAGGGACCTTAAACCTCTATACATTAAAATTGAAGGGGAAACCCACAAAGATGAACCACTGCTACATATAAAACACTTATAATCTATTAGCTCAAAACAAACAAATAAATAACAACCTAGACAAATGAAGCATAGTTTCCAAAAACCAACAACCAATAGTCTAGAAAGAAGTCAAACAAAGCTCAAACTATCCATGAGGGTTTTCATTAAAAAGCTCCCTCAACTTGGAACAAATACTACATAAGAGGACACATTAATATTTCCCTTTGACTCCCTTTTTATAGGAGTGAAGGGTCATATCAAAAGAAGGTGAATACCTCTTGGAATTTTTACCTTTAACCAAAATCCATCCTTCTTCCACCTTAGCCACCACATCCTACCTAGCCAAAAAATCAAACACAAAGATTCTAAGGCCTATAGAGAGGCCAACACATTGTGTAGCACAAGAACCAAGGTTAGACACAATCTTAGAGACAACAATAGCCACTAGGACAGCACCAACAAAATTACCAACATGAGCCCTATCACACAAATATAGGTGCAGTAGGAATTGTTTAGGGAAAAAATGACGCAATGAATGTAACAATATTAATTAGATGAGATAAATTAATTAACTAACACTTTCACACTAAGTCATTCAATACAAGAGTAAGAGGGGCTTGTAAACACAACTCTTAGTATAATTGAAGTTATATTAGCAAAACCCAAAGAGATAAAGGGATGCTAATGCTAAACTCAAATTACATAAAGGAAGTACACAATAAAATCCTCTTTCATGTAATGTAAATTTGATTAAAGATGTGTAAATTTAAAAGTGTAATTAATTTAATTAATCAAATGAGAAGTGCAAGATAGATCTAGGTGCTAAATATATGCAATCAACCCAATTAATATATGAAATAGGTCTAGAATGAAAGATCAAATTAAAGATAAAGTAATCACCTTGAAATATGTAGGGGAATATGTTTTTCTACTTTGAAAATTATGATTCTAAAACCATAAGGGAACTTATGACCACAAATTCACGATCACAATAGAAAACCCAAAAAATGTTATTTTTCATAGGCTCTTAGGAGGGTGTCTACCATGTTACTGTATTCTAGACTATCTTACAAGAAGTCACTATTTTCATAGGGAACTGAAGAAAAATTGATCAAACTTCTTTCGAAATGGTTGGGCTAATATTATTTAGATCTATAGTCGTAATTCTTCCAACTTGATCCTACACAAAGAAATTCTTTCTAAAAAAAAATTTTGAGTGGATGCGGGTTCACCTTGGTCAAGCCCTAGATTGATGACTCAACCTTGAAATTGAAATGTAAATGTATAAATGAAAGCAAAAAAAATGATTCACCTTGCATGTGGAATGTTAGAATAATTTAGAATAAGTGATAGGGAGGTGAATCTGTTATCCTTAGGTTCAGATGTACCAATTATACTTTTCAATAATTCAAACAACTTAGACCTAAACATTAAGTAGCTTGATCTCTATAGCAACTTATCAGTAACTTAATCTTGCAGTCTATTGTCCTAATAGTAACTAACTTGCAAAATGTAAATCATTCAACACTAAAATATTTCAAATAACATCCACACAAGTAAAACACTATGATTTAACATGGAAACCCAATTTGGGAAAAACTACCATTAACATGTCACCAATTCGTCACTCTTTTGAAGTGAGCTCAGCCAACCTTGTTAAAGGTTACAATACACACTATTAGGTGTGACCCTATTAAAGGATTTAATCACCCTATTGGGAGTGACCTTGTTAGAGGACTTAAGAATATTCCATTAGAATGTCACCTTCATTAAAGAATTTACAAATGACTTTTAGGTCAACCTTGATTAAAGGATTTTAATTGATATAATGGTTATAAAGTAAAAAAAGGTTGATCTAAACCAATACAACTCACTTTGCAAATACAAATCACAATTTGATTAAATAGTTGATTCATTTATTGGCCTCCATTATCATCTCCATCACAAATTCACTTGGCAACCCTTCAAGCATTGACAATTCACCTCAACACTTCACTATTCAACATTTTGGTTAAGTTTTTCAATCAATAGAATCAACTACTACTCCAACCTTTTTCAGGGTTGCTAACCTCTTTAGGTTAATCCTTATGCCACTTTAAATAGGTAGCTTGATCTTTTTCCTCTTAAACACCACTATTGATCTTAGGTTTAGGCCAGATTTATCGAATCCTTCCATCTTTTCATTTCCTCCTCCTTCTAGAAACTTTTCAAAACTTCTCTTTGAATTCATTCCTAGAAATGCTCAAACACAGTTTCCTTTGCATTTAATAATCCATCTTATCAATCCTTATCTTAAATGTACTTTACATATTCCAAGAATTCAACTATGTTAGCCAAGAATTTCAATTCCTTCAAAAAAAATAAAAATTTGACACTATGTCAAAACAGTGTTCCTTGGCCTCAATCATTAGTATATTTTCTCACTCGAATTACATTGTCTTTGCCCAGCTCTTTTACCAGTGCTTGGTTCAACTTTTCTAATACTCTATCTTTACTGGTGCTCAGGAGGCTATATTTTCTCAGCTTCTACTATTTTCTTGGTCAATAGTAGTACAACTCAACTTCAACTATAAATTCCTTAATCTTCTTCTTACAAGCTCAGTTAAGCCTTGAAAAAAATAGTAAGCCTATGTATTTTTTCCATTTGTCATCTCTTCCAGGCTTCTACATGGCTATCTTCTCCACTTAAAAAATATTTCTTTGAAGCTCATAAAGCCGGTGTATTTTTTCCTTCATTGGTCATCTCTTCTAGGCTTCTACACAACTATCTTCTCCACTTAGTGTTATGATTAAAGAACACATTTTCTTGTCAAAGTCCAACTGATCAAGTGCCCATTGTAATTCCACATAACTCAACCTTTCTACTAGGTCCTCTTGTTATCTCTTCTTCTCAAATCATCATGATATACCACTCAACTCAGGTAGCAACTATCTCACTAACAAGGTTTGGCATCAATGACAACATAACAAGCATTCCAATTGTAGTTTCCAATAATCTCCCTATTTGGCATTGATGTCAAGACCTCTAGTTACCATGCAATCCAAAAATCATTCAAGTATCCACTCGATTTTCTTCTGTCAACTCCTTTTGTGTTCAGTAACAAATCTTCATTAATATCCATAGTTTTATTCTAATTCTCATCTTAGCATCCAACAATCTCTTTGATCTCATCTTTTAGTTTCATTATGATTTTCTTTCATGCATCTCTAATAGGAAACACATCTAGTTACAATTTAACATCTTCCTTTGTCATATTTACATAGTCTCCCTCTTTGATATACATCATCTAAACTTCTTCACTATCTTTGGATGACAACACCTCTATACATACTTCTCCCTCTTTCTTATGGTAACTGAATTTCTCCCTCTTGACTTTCTCTCCTAATGGTAACAAAATATACCATTCTCTCCCTCTTTTCTTCTATATATGGTAACTACACAATCTCTTCCTCTTTTTGCACAACTGATGTTCTCTCCCTCTTTACTCATGTTTCCATGATAGCAATATAATCTCTGCCTCTTTTACAATAATGTCAAAGATACTTCCATAGATACTTCAATATCTCCAGTTGAATCTTGTCTAATACATATTCAATATGTAAATAACTCTTGGTCAGTCCTAGATTCTTCTTCTATGATCTTTCTTATGACCAATTTAACATCTTGTGCTTATCTTTTCACTACTTTAGAAAGTTCCTAAAGTGCAACCTTCTGCATCAATTTGTAAGATATTTTGATCAAAACATTTGATGTAGAGCTCCATCTTAGCTTAAGTAATCTTAGTTAGGGGAATCACTCCTAGTTTGCCTCTTAGATATTCATGTGCATCCTTAGGTAACGCTTTTTGTGAATATATCAGCTATCTATTCCTTTTTATTCACATACTCCAATCTCATTTCTTTGTCTTGTACCAACTCTCTCAAGTAATGGTACTTAATGGTAATATGCTTCATCTTAGTATGTATCACAAGATTATGTTTATAGCACTTATATTATCACAAAATATGACAATAGGTCTAATAATCTCTTCTTTCATTCCTTTCAACAATTTCTTGATCCACACTATTTTAGAATAATTAACTGTTGCAACTATATATTCATCTTCTTCTATAGATTGTGAGATGCAATTTTGCTTCTTGCTTGTCCATGAAACTAGTCTCTTTCCTAGAAAGAAATCTCCACCGCTTGTACTCTATCTATCATCAACATTACCAGCCCAATCTACATCAATATACACTTTTAGTTCAAACTTGTCATTCTTCTTGTAATACAATCCATAATCCTATGTTCCTTTCAGATATCTTAGTGTTTTTTCAAGCCATCATGTGATTCTCCTTACGATTTATAAAATCTAGCAACTATCCTAACTACTAGTGCAATATCCAGTCTGTTATGAACAACATATTGCAACCTTCTAATCATTTATCTATATAAGGTCTAATTCACATTAACATATTCATCATTCTTTAAAATTTTATGCCCACTAGTCATGGGTGTTTCGACTAGTCTTGAGTGTTCCATACCAAAAAAATTTAGTATCTCCTTGATATATTTTGAATGAGTAATGTAGATACCTTTCTTCATTTGATACACTTTCAAGCCAACAAAGAATTTGATCTCTCCAAACATATACATCTCAAAATCTTGCCTCATTTGATCTACAAATGACTTACACAATGCATCATTTCCTCCAAATATGATATCATCAACAAAAATCTCAGCCAAAAGTATCCCTTTTTTAAACTCAGTCTTCAAGTATAGATTTTCATTATCCTATGTCCTTGAAAAACCAATCTTTACCAAGTATGTCTGCAACCTTTCATACCATGCTCTAAGGGCTTATTAGAATCCATACAAAGCTTTGTGCAACTTACATACCATATCACTTTTGTTTGGATCAACAAATCCTTCAAGTTGTTCAGTATAGACTTCTTGCAAAATTTCATTTAGACATGTAGACTTGACATTCATCTTCTTTTCTTTGAATCCTTTGTAAGTAGAATATGCAAGAAAGGTTCTCACTCCTTCCAATCTTGTAAAAGGGGAAATTATCTCTCCATAGTCAATACCTTCTTGTTATGCATATCCCTTACAAACTAGTCTTTCTATTTTTCTATTGACTTCACCTTTCTCATTCATCCTATTTTTGAATACCCACTTTGTTCCAATAACATTTTTGTCTTTTGGTCTAGGTACTAGTGACCAAGTTTTGTTCTTTTCTGTCTACTCAATCTCTTCTTTCTTTGCTTGGATCCAGTGTTCATTATCCAAAGCATCTTTCACCAATTTGGGCTCAAATTCACTTAGTAGGCATGCATCAATTCTCAATATTTTCCTTGTCATAACTCCAAAGTCTTTGTCTCCAATGATTTGATTAGGTGCATGGTGTCTTCTCATAGATTTTTCTAGTGTAGGCTATTTTCTTCTTTCTTCTACTTCAAGTTAATCTTGTAGATTTTCTTTAGGTAGCTCTTCATGTATTTCTGCTTGTTCTCCTAGTTGTTCAACAATCACTTGTTGATGTGCGACAAGCTCTCCCTAGCATCCGACATGCATTTCCTAATGCTCAACATACTATTGATGTAGCTCTATATACACTAACTTCTATTGCTTGACAAGTTTCTTCTTAGGTTTAGGTAAGGTGTTGGACTAATCTTCATCAATGTATATGAAACTTTTGTAATCTTCAGGCTCCTTCTTACATTCAACTTCATTATTTTTTGGATATTCATCAACTTTCACATTTGCACTTTCTAAAACATTGTTAGAGTTAGAATTTAAACACGTATATGATTTTCTCTTAGTGGAATATCCTAGGAATATGTCTTTGTCACTTTTATCATCTATTTTTCCATTTCTATTGTCTTTTAGTATATAGAATTTGCTTCCAAAAAATTTGAAATATTTTGCATTAAGTGCATAGCCATACCATAACTCAAAAGATGTAATACTAGTACCTTTCTTGACTTGTACTTTGTTCAAGGTATAAATAGTTGTACTTACAACTTCTCTCCAGTACTTAGGTGCAATATTCTCCTCCATCATCAATGTCCTAGAACAATCCATGACTGATATGGTCCTCCTTTCAGCTATAACATTTTGTGGAGGGGTCCTCAATGTAGACATTTGTCTCTTGATACCTCTATCATTGCAGAATGGGTTGAATTCCTTAGATATGAATTCCCCACTCTGTCAAATCTCAAACATTTCAATATTTTACCTATTTTCTTTTCAACTCCAACCAAATACCACTTAAACATTCAAAATGCATCATATTTTTCTTTAAGAAACATCACAAACATCATTTTAGAGTATTCATCAACAAATAGAATAAAATATTTGTCACCACAATATATTTTCACACCAATAGGTCCATAAAGTTTAGTATGAACCAACTCTAAAATAACATCATAAGTATAGGTCTTTCTCTTGAAACTAGACTTTGTCATTTTTTCCAATTGACATTATTTACACATCATATTAATAGGTTTCTTTAATCTTAGTAACCCTCTTACTTTATTCATCTTACTAATGCTTACCAAATTGTCAAAGTTCACATGACATAGCCTCTTATGCCATAACCATATATTATCACATTGTACAAACAAACATATGTCATCACATAGGTCTACATAGAAAAAATTACCTCTAGTTTGGTCTCCACTTCTTATCAATTTTCCTAAACCATTGTAGATCTTGGCCTTTTTATTCTCAAATTCTACTTTGTAGCTTGAACTGTTTAATCATACCACACTCAACAAATTGTAGTTAAGTCCTTCAACCCAATAAGCATTATCACATATGATCTTATCAATCAATTTTATTGATCCTTTAACTTTCACAAGACATGGTGCATCATTACCAAACTTAACACTATCTCCTTTATAATGTTGTAGGTTTCCAAGCTTACTTTTTTCACCAGTCATGTGATGTTAGAAACCACTTTCAATTATCAATCTATCACCTTTAATCATATATGAAATGAGTAAATTTTTCTCATCTTCATTAAAATAATCTTTCATAGCAACATAAACTACTTCTTTATCATTACTTTTGAGTCTCTTGATTTCTTCTTCAAAAATATAACACAACTTCTTACATTTGCCTTTGTATTCTTTATATCCTTTGTTGTCCTTTCCATCTCTTCTTTCTTTGCATTTTTTGTCATTCTTTTCATCCTTGTCATCCCTGTTGGGAGATCTTGTAGAAATATGACTAATTTTATTGCATGAAAAATATATTACAGGGAGTTTACCTTTATATTTATTAGAAATAGCAATGGAAAAGTATGTTTTAAGGGTCGTGGGGGGGTGAATCAACACTTAACACTTTAGCCTCTAAAACATATCACCAACATCCATTTCATAACTTAACATGTTAACTAAAATAACATAACATGCATCACATCCATAGCATAAAGTAAATAACACATGACATAGTAAATTGGTTACCCAAAAATCCTCCAATGAGGAGGTAAAACTAGGGTGGGGATGACTTCACTACTATAGTTGTACAGTATGGCATATTATGACTGTAATATGTTTTATCATAATATATGATCTACCCTGTGAAAAATCTACCCTATGAAAGGATTACAAAGATTGTTAGGTCTCACCTTGTTAGAGGATTTAAACTTACAATAAAGCAAGCACACAGTTAATGATGCAGGAGCATCCTGGGTTGCCTTGTTATCCTACTCATTTTTTTCATTTTGTAGTTCCTTCATGTGCCTAGCAGTCCTTCATGTGTCTAGTAGTCCTTCATGTGCCTAACAGTTCCTTCATGTGCCTAGCAGTCCTTCATGTGCTTAGCAGTCCTTCATGTGCCTAGTAGTCCTTCATGTGCCTAGTAGTTCCTTCATGTGCCTAGCAATCCTTCATGTGCCTAGTAATCTAGTTTCCTTCAAGTGCCTAGCAATCCAGTTTCCTTCATGTGCCTAGCAATCTAGTTTCCTTCATGTGCCTAGTAATATAGTTTCCTTCATGTGTTGAGTTACCCAATGTATGTCGAGTGACTCTTCATATGTCAAGTTACCCAGTGTATGCTGAGTTTTTCTTCATGTGCCGAGTTACTCAGTGTATGCCGAGTGTTTCTTCATGTTCTGAGTTACCTAGTGTATGTTGAGTTCTAGTAATTGGATGTGATTTATGTGGATTGACTTGCAGGATTTATTTCGTTCACAACATTTATGTTAAGATCTTTTCTTGGGATGAGTCCAGACCATTGTTGGGTCGACCTTCCTCTTATGTAATGTTCTAGAATGATCTGTAAGTCATTTTGGCAAGTATGAATAGAGTTTTTAGGCTTAGAGTTAGGCAAAAGAGAAGAAGATGTGAGAGCAGAACTAAAGGTGTGAATTTGCTATTAGATCTTTGTAAGTGAATGTATTGTGATTGGCTATAACCCAGAAGGCCTTACAGCTAGGCATGTATGAAGATGTTTTGATGAATTAATAAAAGTATTTCACTCTTCTTTCTTCTTTGGTTGCTATTCCTTGTGTTTGATTTCAATTGTGTTAACTCTTGCACGGTGGTTTGGATAGATGGGTGAGCCTTTGGCCCTAGTTATTCACCCTTTTCTTGCGTCAGTTGGTATCAAAGCTTGAGGTTCATCCTTGTGGAGATTGGATCGTGTAGAAACCTGATTTGGATTTGGTTGTAGGGTGGAAAATTCGAGGATTTTACTTATAACTTGCAAAGGGTTACAATCTTGTAGGAACCTAATTTGTAAAAATGGTTCATGGTAGAAGAAATGTTGATGATCCTATATTGGATCATTGCAACTAGATCAGATGTTGTGGAAATAGCCTAGAGGAGAGGAGCACATCTTGATGATGTAAGTGATGATGAAGCAGTAACACCAAACCATAATCCAAAACTTGAAGAAGATCAAGATGAGGAAAGATTGTTACGAGTATTGTCAAGGGAAAATTCAAATCCTGTTGTAGAAGTTGTTCCTTATGATGGAAAATTGGATACCAATGTTGTGCTCAATTGGATCTTTGATATGGAGAAGTTCTTTGAGTATGAAAACACTCATGATAATAGAAAGGTGAAGATTGCAGTCACTAGGCTAAAAGGTCATGCATCACTATGGTGGGAGCACTTGCAAACTGATAGACAAAGGAGAAGAAAGGAGAAGATCAGAACTTGGCCAAAGAAGAAAGGAGAAGATCAGAACTTGGCCAAAGATTCTGAACAAGGTAAAGAACAAATTCCTTCCTACTAATTACCAAGTTAGCTTGTTGAGAAAGATGCAAAATTTGAAACAAAAGGACATGACTGTAAAAGAATATACCGAGGAATTCTATAGATTGGACATCAGATCTAGACATGTGGATGATGATGTTAAGAAAATTGCAAGGTACATTAATGGATTGAGATCTAGAATTCAAGATGAAATAAGTTTTGTGAAGCTGGAAAGTGTAGAAGAAGCATATCAATATGCCTTGAAAGCTGAGGAGATCTTAACTAAGAAGCATGAACAAAGACAGAGAGGTAGAGGTGGTAGATCTAGAGAGGCAGAGGTAGATCTTATGGAGAAAGTGGTAGATCTAATAGTTATATGTAGGATCAAGGAAAATCTAAATGGAAGAATGATGAAAAAGGCAAGACCAAATGGAAAAGTGGTACTTTCTTACCGAGGAGGCACTAATTCTTACCGAGGAAAAGGTAATTCTTATTCTAGAGGTGGATTTCATAGTAATTGTTTTAGATGTGGAAAAGAAGGGCATATATCTTTTGAATGTAGATCCTCTGAAAGTGGACAAAATAATAGGAATGTTGTGATTCAAGAAGACACTGAGAGTTCACCAAGTGCACCTAAGGTTGGAGAAAATTTGATGGTGAGAAGAATCTTATGTAATAAAGGAAGTGATGAGGGTCCTATTTTAAGGAGAATTGTTTTCAAGACAAGATGTAAGATGGCTAGAAAATGTTGCAAAGTGATCATTAATAGTGGAAGTTCTACAAATCTGGCATCAAAAGAGCTAGTTACCAAGTTGTAGTTGTAGAGGCTGAAACATCCCATACCCTATCATGTTTCATGGATCAAAGATGAGCATAAGATATTGGTGAGTGAGCAATGCCTTGTGAATTTTAAAATTGTACATTACTTTGATGAAGTTTTGTGTGATATTATGCCCATGGATTGTTGTCATATTTTTTTGGGTAGACCTTGGCAATATGATAAATATGTTGTACATGATGGAAGATTAAATCAATATACTCGTTGGATAAATGGGAAGAAGCAAACGTTGCTACCTTTGATTGAAAGCCCAAATGAGGTTAATTGTACTATTGTAAAAATTTGCATGGTTAATGGGAAAATTTTTGAAAAGGAAATGAAAAGGAATCAAGTTTTTTTTTTCATAGTTCATAAAGGACTAAGTGTTGGTGGTAATGGTCGAGCAGCAAAAGCTAGTAATGACCGAGTGACAATAGATAGTGATAGCCGAGTGCTAGAAGAAATTGAGGAGTTGCTAAATGAGTATAAAGACATTATTTCCAATGATATCCCAGATGGTTTACCTTCTATAAGAAGTATAAGTCATTGTATGGGTCTAATTCCTAGAGCTAGTTTGCTAAATAAAGCACCATATAGATTGACACTTGCAGAGAATGAAGAACTTAACAGATGAGTGGATGAGTTGCTGCAGAAAGGTTTGATCAAAGAAAGCTTGAGTCCATGTGTTGTACCTATTGTATTAGCACTCAAAAAGAATGGAGAATAAAGAATGTGTACTGATTCAAGAGTCATTAACAAGATAACAATGAAATATAGGTTTCTTATGCCGAGGATGGATGACATAATGGATTATTTGAGTGGAGCAAAGTATTTTACCAAGATTGATTTGAAGAGTGGCTATCATCATATCAGAATCAAAGAAGGTGATGAATGGAAGATTTCTTTCAAGACAAAAGATGGTTGGTATAAATGGTTGGTTATGCCTTTTGGTTTGACTAATGCACCTAGTACTTTCATGAGGTTGATGAATGAAGTTCTAAAAAGATTCTTGGGTAAGTTTGTGATTGTTTATTTGGATGATATTCTGATATTTTGTAAGACTAAGGAAGAACATCTTGAGCATATTAGACAAGTATTGCAGAGGTTGAAAGAGGAAAAGTTGTTGATTAATTTGAAAAAGTGTTCTTTTATGCAAGAGGAGATTGTGTATTTGGGACTTGTGATTTCAGCTAATGGATTGAAGATGGATGCTAAGAAGGTTAAAGCAATTTTGGAATGGCCTACACCTAAGAATGTGAGTGAGGTAAGATCATTTCATGGTCTGGCTAGTTTTTACAAAAAGTTTATAAAGAATTTTAGTGCTATTTGTAATGCTATGATTGAGACAATGAGAGGAGATAAAAAGAAATTCAAGTGGACACATGGAGCTAATAAGAGTTTTGAGACTTTGAAATAAAGGTTGTTGAATTACCTGTATTGACTTTGCCTAATTTCAACAAAGTATTTCAAGTTTAATGTGATGCAAGTGGTAATGTAATAGGAGTTGTATTAAGTCAAGAAGATAAGCCTGTTGCTTTCTTTAGTGAAAATTTTAATGATGCTAAAAGGAAATATTCTGTGTATGATCAAGAGTTTTATGCCATTGTTCAAGCATTGAAGAAGTGGACACATTATTTGATGCCCAAGGAGTTTGTATTATATACTAATCATAAAGCTTTACAATACTTGGGAAGTCAACATAAATTGAATCAAAGACATATGAAGTGGGTTGAGTATTTGTAGAGTTTTACATTTTTCGTTAAGCATAAGAGTGGAGTTACTAATAGAGTTGTTGATGCATTGAGTAGAAGACATTCTTTGTTGACTAAAATGAAGGTTGAGGTTCTTGGTTTTGATGAGATGAAAGAATTATATGATGTTGATCCTAATTTTTCTGAGGTGTGGAGACAGTGCAGAGCACCAAATCTAACAAATCACATAAGTAAGTACAATGAGTATTTAATTCAAAAAGGTATGGTGTTCAAAGGCATTCAGTTGTGTATTCCTAGAAGTCCTATGAGGTTGAATCTGATTAAGGAAAAGCATAGTGGTGGATTAACTGGACATTTTGGAATTGATAAGATATTGAATTTGCTGAAAGAGAAGTATTATTGGCCACAAATGTATAAGGATGTTCAAAAATTTGTAAAGAGTTGTGGAGTTTGTCAAGTTGCAAAAGGAATGAGTCAAAATACTGGTTTTTATACACCTATTACTATTCTTGAGAAACCTTGGACTGACATCAGTATGGATTTTGTTCTTGGGTTGCCTAAGATAGTGAAAGGGTATGATTTCATATTTGTTGTAGTGGATAGATTTTATAAGATGGCTCATTTCATACCATGTAAGAAGACATTAGATGCTGAGCATGTTGCTGAACTTTTCTTTAAAGAGATTGTAAGATTGCATGGATTGCCAAGAAGTATTATTTCTGACAGAGACAGTAAGTTTGTTGGATACTTTTGGAAGACTTTGTGGAAGAAGATGGGTACTAAATTGAAGTTTAGTTCTACATTCCATCCACAAATAGATGGACAAATAGAGGTGGTGAATACAAGCTTAGGAAATTTTCTGAGATGTTTCGTTGGGAATACGTCGAGTAATTGGGAGATGGTATTGGCACAAGCTGAATTTGCATATAATAATTCTGTGAATAGGAGTACAAGGAAGACGCCTTTTGAGATTTTTACTGGAATGCATCCTAGAGGTATATCAGATTTGAGAGATGTTGTTGGTGAAGAAAAGAAAAGTGTTGTAGGAGAAGAATTTGTTGATTTCATAGAGTCTTTGCATAAGGAAGTGAAGTTGAGATTGGAAAAAAGTAATCAAAAGTATAAGGAGAATGCTGATTAGTCTAGAAGACACCATGATTTTCAAGTTGGTGATGAGGTGATGGTTCATCTGAAGAAAGGAAGATTCCCAGTTGGAACATATAGTAAGTTGAAGATGAAGAAATTTGGACCTTGTAAGATCTTGAAGAAGTTTGATAGTGGTAATGCTTATGAAGTTGAGTTACCTGATGACATGGATATATCTCCTATAGTCAATATTGTTGATTTGTATAAATATCATGAGTCAGAGGATGAAGTTGTTGTATCAAATGATTATCCTAAGAAGCAGATTGAAGAAGTTGAAATGATATTGGATCAGAGAGTTGGCAAGAGAACAAGAGGAAAAGATTACTATGAATATTTGGTAAAGTGGAAGAATAGACCTATTGAAGATGCTTCATGGATTTCTCAATTTGAGTTGGATTCAGCTCAGGTTGGGACATCTCAATGATTCAAGAGAATCATTTCTTTCAACCTCGGTTGTCTAATGTAGGAGCATCCTAGGTTGCCTTGTTATCCTACTCATTTTGTTCATTTTGTATTTCCTTCATGTGCCTAGCAGTCCTTCATGTGTCTAGTAGTCCTTCATGTGCCTAGCAGTTCTTCATGTGCCTACTAGTTCCTTCATGTGCCTAGTAGTCCTTCATGTGCCTAGCAATTCCTTCATGTGCCTAGTTGTTCCTTCATGTGCCTAGTAATCTAGTTTCCTTCATGTGCCTAGCAATCCAATTTCCTTCATGTGCCTAGCAATCTAGTTTCCTTCATGTGCCTAGCAATCTAGTTTCCTTCATGTGCCTAGCAATCTGATTTCCTTCGTGCTGAGTTACCTAGTGTATGTCGAGTGACTCTTCATGTGCCAAGTTATCTAGTGTATGCCGAGTGTTTCTTCATGTGCTGAGTTACTCAGTGTATGCTGAGTGTTTCTTCATGTGCCAAGTTACCCAGTGTATGCCGAGTGCCAATAATTGAACATGATTTCTGTGGGCCGACTTGCAGGATTTATTTCATTCATGACATTTATGTTAAGATCTTTTCTTGGGATGAGTCTAGACCATTTTTGGGTCAGCCTTCCTCTTATGTAATGTTCTAGAATGATCTGTAAGTCATTTTGGCAAGTATAAATAGAGTGTTTAGGCTTAGAGTTAAGCAAGCTAACGAGAAGAAGATTTGAGAACAAAATTGAAGGTGTGAATTTGTTGTTGGATCTTTGGAAGTGAATGTATTGTAATTGTTCGTAACCTAGAAGGCCTTATAGCTAGGCATGTACGAAGATGTTTTGATGAATGAATAAAAGTATTTCACTCTTCTTTCTCCTTTGGTTGCTATTCCTTGTGTTTGCTTCCATTGTGTTAACTCTTGCAGGGTGGTTTGGATAGTTAGGTGAGCCTTTGGCCCTAGTTATTCACCATTTGCCTGTGTCAGTTAAATGATTTACAATAACCTATTAGGACTGCTCGGTTAAGGTATTTTCTTTGTATCACTTGTTAGAATAATTCAACAACATGATCCTTTGATTAACACCTTTTTGCTTGATGTTAGATCTTCTCTTTACTGATTAAACCTTGATCCTCCTAATTAGATATGTATTCTTTGTCCTTTCACTTCTATACTCTATTCTTCTCAAACTGATTCTTTAATGCATAGCTCTATCATATCCATCTCAGCCACCATGAATGCTCTCTCTTCTCTTAGAATTTGTCTCCTTGCACACATACAAACTTTTACGGGTCTACCTTGTTAAATAAGCATTGGTGGGGATGGATTATGTAAGAATCAATGGTTGTGGTTGATCCATATTGCCACCTTAAGCTTCCCTTATTTTGATTGGTTGCATGTACTACATATGGATTTGCAATATACCTCCATAATTATCTTTCATTATCATAAGATATGATTATGTTGGCCCAAAATAGTTTACACAAAAGTTTGTGCCATTAGAAAAAACTATGTCAAAAATTGTTCACTCGACATCTAAAGACTCTAATGCTCGGCCTTCATTGTGCTCCTAATGGTGTAACTCGGCTTCTGAATGGCTCAACACTCTCTAATTACTCAGCACCTAAATCACTCAGCATGTATAGTCTGCTCAGCACTTGAGTGACTCGACACTAACTATCTATATTTCTCGCCATGTATTGGTTGACAATTTATTTTTGGCATGATTTGATCACTCAGCTTGCTCTAATCACTCGACATACACTATGTACTCGGTTTGCACTATAATTTTGCTAGATTATGACTAAATATTTTGTCACTACCATATCAAAACCAATATGAGATTAACAATCTCCCCCTTTGACATGAGTGGAAAAAACACTTTATCATGGCATATACATCCATACATTATGCACAAGTTAGACAATATATTCTTTGTTACTCAGCTCATATACAAAACTTCAAAATTTTAGAATTTTACAAAAGTGTTGTGTCTCCCATACTTTATCACTCCCCTTGAGTAAATGCTTCATTTTTGTTTCTGCTCTAATACTCCTATTGAGTAGATATCTACCTTGATAAAAAAATTCCTTCAAAATTTCATAATCCCCCTTTTTGACACTTATGTCATTTAGGTTGTACACTTACTAAATGTTTGTCCAAAAATGGCTTGTGAAGCTCCATGATTATCTTCAAAGTTGCATCCCAGTTATTGCATGCTACCTCTAGAGATTGAAACTTAATGTCTAGCTAGGCAACAAGGTCAACTAAGCTATCATGTGTTTAAAGATGAGAATCTTTCTTCATTAAAGTTTCTACATAGGCTAGTTCCTTTTGCAAAACTTCCATGTGAGGAGTTAGCATTGACTAGATACTGATCAGAGTAGATCTAATGTTAGTATCTTGTGCTTACAACTTGACAAGCCTACTATGAGTCATCAATAACCTCTAGAAATGTATCTGAATTTGACAAGGAGCTAGCTTTATAGTATTACCCATGAGTTGTAGATCTCCCTGCAATTGGTCAATAGCCCTATGGGTTTCTTGAGTGAATAATTAAACATTGCATTACTTAGTGTATAGAGAGAAGATGTTCTCTAACACTACCTTCACACTTTTCATCTTGGTTGCTAGGTCAACCTAGCTAAGTACAATAGCACTAAATATCTTTTCTAGTACCTTGGTATGAAACTTTCTTTTTGACTATTCTAATAATTTTACATAAGAATCTAGGTCTTCATTCTTTATCTTGTCCACAATAGTGACAAGTTGCTCTATGATAGGCTTATTTTCATTTAGTTCTAGGAGGCTAAAAGCATCAAAAAATATGTCTTTGATTTCATGTAAGACTTGCTTTTTTTTTTATTCCCTCCTGAATATTTCTTGCCTCTTTTTCCTTTGTAGAGCTTGTTATAGTATACTCATTTCTTCAATAGTGATCTTGTTTGACTCAAACTTTGGGAGCTCAATCACTTCATCTAAACTTACATCCTCAAATGATGTAACTTCAACACTCTTCATCTTCATCATCTTCATCGTCTTCCTCTTCATCATCTTCATCATCTTCATCTTCTTCCTCTTCTTTACCTTCACCAAAACTCTCTTTCAACTTCTTAACTAGTTTGTTCTTCTTCATAATAACTATAACTATATTTAAATCAATTGTAATCCTAGATTTGGCTTCCTCATAGTCTCCAAATGAGGTTTCACTCTTTTCAATATCTTCTACTAATAAAGTTATTATTATTGTAGAGGCTTCATCCACATTGATTTCATATGGCAAGGGTTTTAGCCATCTAACCTTGGGTATTGATTCTTGCACATATGTGTGGTCTACATCCACTAGGAAACATGCATCATCATAATGTTGTTCCACTAAGAATATAGGAATCCTCAATCATTGCTTCATGGATTTCTTAAAACCCTTAAATAACTAGTCGTCATTGACTAAAATTTATCTCCAAGCTACTCAATAAATTATGAAATCTATTATGCAATTGACCTATCGGTCTTGCAAGCAACTGACCAATGGTGGGGAAGGTGTTTGCACATAAAATAATATGCAAAAAAAAAAAGAACCAAACTTGTATGATGCACTTTTAGCTTTCCTGATGGCCTCCAAGTTTTTTGATAGTTGTTGCAGTTGTAACTTGGCAAGGTCATAGGAATGGTCTCTCTTTACTATCTTGTAACCCAAATCAATAGCCATACATGAAATACTATTTAGTCAGTTAGACTGAAAGAACTTGTGAGCTATCACTCTCACTACAAAGGCAACTAGGGGATCTAAAATAGTATTAACATGCATCCCTTTCTTATTCGATATGGCACCTATATTCTTTTCAATGGTTTCCTTCGCATCACTTCTCATACTCTTAGGTCTATCTAGGGTAGGGTACCCTGATACTCGATTTATAATCCTTTTTTTGATCTTAATTGGTCCATCTTCCAACCAAATATAATTATCATGTATCCGACTTAGTACAATTTAAATCCATTCGAGCTTGACCATTTGAGGAAAATCTAGGGCACGAGTTAACCCTTTCCATTGAACAATTTTATTCTCTTCCCTCAAGTCTCCATTATCACATAGTTTACTATAGGAATCTCCTATTTCCATCTCTCCTACATCTCCAGTCTTTCTAGTATAGCAACATCTAGCATCTTGGATCATGAGAACCTTTGGTGGTATCATAGAGAATGCACCAAACAGATCTCCCCTATATGCAATTTTAGGGATAGCTTGAAACGAGGGTTGTCTAACATTGTTACTTATCAATTGAACATTGAAAACCTCTTTCCCCTATTTTTTAATAGTTACAGAAGAGATAGATGCCATTTTTATTACCTAGGTTCTATGAGAAATAAAACAACAAAACTCGGCAATAGCTACATACCTTTCAAATCTGATGAACATTGTCGAGTAGTGGTTGAATTTAGTTCACAAATACTGGAATCTTCTTTTGCAATTCTCCTTCATTCTCTTTGTGTGTTCTATAAACTCTGGTAAGTGAAAATGAGTCAAAAATCAAATATATAACCATTCATATTCGACATTAAATACTCATTTCTTACACAACTATAAGCTCGACTATCATAAGAATTTCAACACACTCGGTTAACATATAAAGCTCGACACTTAACAATATGTCTCCTTAATTCGGATATAAATACTATTCCTCTTCATACTCAACAATAATAGTGGAATTTTCTATGCTCAACACCAACATAGAAGAAAAAAACTATAGATTTCTTGCAAGTTCTAATTGTTGGAAATATAAGGTAGGTAAGGTTACTAAGAGGGGAGGGGTGAATCAGGAACCAATAAAACTTTATCTTACTTCACCAATTAATCTTTCATATAATATTATAATCTAATTGGATGAATGAAAGAACAAAAGAAAATAAATATTCATAACAATTTGACACAAGAAGGAGGATGAGACTATTGTTTCTAGTCAAGGTGTTAAATCTGGTGTTCTTGGTGTAAACTATGGTCAAGGTAAATCTAGTGGTTTTGGTGTTGAGACTGCTAATTTTGGACAACATAAGATGCCTTGTGCTATGATTGTTGGATCTGGTTTTTGTATATCTATTGGCTTTGGTAATGTTTCTTCTTCTGGTTCTAGTATTGGCACTTTTAGCTCTAGTGATTATACTTTTTTTGTTGTTGGAATTGGTAATCAAACTGCTAGTATTAGTTCTAGTCTGATGGAAGAAGTGATGACAGTTGATCCTTGTCAAAAGCTGGATGATTTTCCCTCTATTTTAGATTCTCAAATTTGGTAGTCTAAGGCTATGATAATGGAGGAGGGGTGGACACTTGTTACCAGGAAAGGATCTAAAAAGGCCTTTCCTCAATTTGATATGAATTTATGCTCCCACAAAAAGGGAGTGAAAGGGAATTCTTAGTCCCCTTGCTGGCTAGCCAGTTAAGAGTTCCTATTGGTTTCTTTTTGTGGATTTTTTTGTTGGTGTTGCTAGACATATAATGTTTTTCTGTTGCAACATGTTTCTAATTTTTAGATCTTACTTGGGGTATCTAATCCCTGTATAACCTTTGTTTGGATCCCTTTGGGATGTTTGGGATCATTGATAAACAAATTGACAAATATGTTTGGGATGTTTGGGATCATTGATAAACAAATTGACCTTAATGTCAACAATCTCCCCCTTCAGGATTATTGACAAAAACACTTTTCAAAACAAAAAATCTAATCATTTAAAATTATAAGTCAAAACTTCCTTTTCCATCATTCTATGTCTTCAACTTATTTTTGATTTCCATTAGCCGTGGATAGGTAACATACTCTATTTTTTTTATTTTTCAAAATTGCTTTTGTAAAGGTATTTTCTGCTTATCCATACTAGACTATATTGCTCCCCCATACATATATCTCCCCTACATACATACAAATGGAGTATAGTGTACTTCTCCTCCTTTACATATTGCTTCTCCCCCATTATTATTTATATAATATACACTTCTCCCCCTTTTTGACAAAAATTCCAAAAGTGTATCACACACACACACACACACACACACACACACACACACACACACACACACACACACACACACACACACACACACACACACACACACACACACACACACACACACACACACACACACACACACACACACGCACGCACGCACGCACGCACGCACGCACGCACGCACGCACGCACGCACATATGTTAATACCAAAATGCGACAAGAATTCAGAATGTACATTCAAATTAAGTTTCATTGTCTTGTCCCAATTTTACTATAGTACCTTATTTTCATGCAGTGCAATCTAAACTTCTTCTGATAATTCCATCATGTGATCAACTCTAGAGAAGTCGTTATCATTGATGAGTGTCTTTGTATGTGCAATATGTTTCTACAATGCATCCATGTTCAAAAGAATCAAACCTTGGATTTCTGCAAGTGTGGCCCTAATCCTAGCTTTTTCCTTCAATAATTTTGCCTCCAGATTTGTCAAATATCTGATCTTTGAATAATATGTAGAACTATGGCTTGGTTCAAGTGACAACTAATGTGCACTTTCCTTCATGTCTTCATCTATCTTGGACATGTTATCCTTAATTTCCTTTGTAAAGATAGATGTGTCACTTGAAAAATAATGAAACAACGTTATTAACAAAGGTTTCCATTGAACCAAGAATAGTAGCTAACTCTGCTTGGTCTATCGCAATTCTCTATGCAACTTGTTCTAACACTCTATTCTCAAATTTCCTTTCAACTCTTTGAGTTAGCTTGTCCTATCCATTCAAGTATTCATTGAATTTGTGGATAATTTCTGGTAACTAATCATGAATAGGTTGAGTATCATCAACCTTGATACTCAGATCATCAAAAAATATGCTCTTTATGTCTTCAAAAACTTGATTTTCCTTCTTCTTTTTTTCTCTGAGCTTTTTCTACTTAGATTTCTTCTTCAATAGTTCTCCCATGGTATTCATTTGATTAGGGGTAAGGGTGGAGCTATCCCAATTTGGAATAACTATAACCTCATCTAGATCAATAGCTTCCTTTTCTTTGCCCTTTTCCTTCAAAATGGTAGAAACAATTTGATTTCCCTTATCTAGTACTTCAGTACTTGGTTGAGATTGGCTCTCAACTATCATTGTACTAGTTATGGATATACTTGGAATATAAATAATTGTGGAAAATGATGGACTAGTAATGAAACTTGAAACAACACTAACAATAGAAATACCTTGTTGTTGCTTGGTTAAGCTTGATGATGGAGGACCTTGTTGCTCAAAAGATGAAGTGTTGGGTACTTCTGTTAATGTAACATTCAACTAAATAGATTCAAAGCTTGGTTGGGTGCTTGGTATAGCAGTGGTATCCACAACCCACTCAATGGAAGCTATCTTTGAGCTAGATTGTAGTAAGGCTATGCTTAGAGAGTGAGGAAATAGGGCCATGACTATTGTTGCAATTTTCTTTGCATTTGTTTCCCCAATACCTTGTATCTCTAAAAGACTTCCTCTAATAGCTTCTTGTTCTTCATTTTCATCATCCAGATTAACATCATCAATCTCATCATCTTTTATTTCTACATCAGCTTCCTCTTCTTCATCATCCTTGTCATCAACATGTACAATAAAGTCACTAGGTTGATGCAACTTATAAATGTTCTTACATGTAGTTGTAGCCTCCCTTCTAGTGAATACATCAAGGGGTGACTTGGAAAGTTTGGTTATGATAACTTTATCTTTCTTCTTAAGAGGATCTTCTTCCTCAAATTTGGATTCTTCTTCTTCCTTTACATCATCATCTTCTATATCATCATGTTTTCCCTCGGTAAGCATTAGAGGGGAACTTTCTTGCTTTGTGCCTTTCAGTATCTTTTCTACTATTTTTGTTCCTTTCTTCACTACTTGAGGTAGCTTGATCTCAAGCTCTATTTTTGCCTTTGCCTCATCATATATTCTAAAGTATGTAGCTTTGGGATCTACAGGCTCATTTAGCAGAGCCTTGATGATACCCTTGGTGTCATCAATTTTGACCACATACTCTAGAGGCTTAACCCATGCCACTCTAGGTCTGATTGCCTAAATATATACTCTGTCATAGTCCACCATGAAATAGATATCATCCTTGTAATCTTCTAAAAATTTCTTAGGAATTATAAATATATTATTCGTCTTCTCTTTGAATGTTTTAAAATAGTTATCCATGATGCTATCAAAATTTTCACCCATCTCTGTTATATACTCATTAATCTCATATAAAATAGAACCATCTTTCTTTCATAGTACTATACTTTTGGAAGGGAAAAATTTATGAACGAAGAAGAATAAACATGTTAAAAGTGATCCAAACTTACATGGATTATTCTTTGATCCTCTAATGCTCTCCATGTTTTTGTTGAATTGGTTCAACAGTAACTCAACGAGGTTGAAAGATAGGTTATTCTTCACAACCTTGTATGCAATATTGACATCCTCACATGACACACTATTTCATCTACTAGAACAATAAATCTTGCATGCAATAACATGAATTCCAAACTTCAACTCCATGTCTATTACACCACTAATCTTCATACCTATTTTGTCCCACTCGACAAGAGTTCTCTTTTCCAATTCAACATGACTTAACATGGGAAGCCCAGTGATTCTATGAATCATTTTTTTCATTATCTAAATAGGTTGTTCCAACCATAACTACCCATTGTGTATGAGACTTAGGACATATCTAATCCATTTGACCTAAAAGTCTCTTGGCATATAAGAGATATTTGTCAGGCCCTTGATTTCCAAATGTTCATGTTTTGGTTTTAATTCACGATCCACACACAATTCCCTGAATACTTCATTCATCTCTAGGGTTCCCAGTTCCTCAATTGAATAGTGATAAAAATAATGGATGTCATGCATGAGTAATACCTTAGGCAGAATTTGAGATTGTGCACCAATTGGGTCGAGCGCCTCTACAATCACTACACTCAACTTGAAATTTGGTGCCTTGCAATCGACTCCATGAACCAACATTTCAAAACCTTTCTTCACTTTGCTACTTAAAGATGCCATGCTTGGTAGGGTTTCTAAAAACTTCGTGAATTCTTCAACAACAAACACTTAAATCATTCGGGTGCGATAGATTCTCTCTTAACAAATAGCTCTGGAAATTTGTAGTGAAACAATGCCTTCAATTTCTTCTTTTTAACAAATTTCCTTCTTTTAATCACCATTAATGCTTTGTACTTCATACTCAATTAGTGATAAGCTATCCTCCACTTGGTTTAGTCTTTAATGCTCAGAAGACATCTACAACTTGGTAGAGTTACCATCATTCAGTAGGAACTACCAACTTGAGTCTGTAACAATATGTAACCTGACCTTTCTCGGCGAGCTCTTGTGACCCGACCTTGTTTGGTAAGGTCTCCTACTTTCCATCATGCTCATTGATCCCTATGCATCTTAAGTGTTGAATGGATCATTTTGTTTGTTGATTGGAACTGGTGTTAGATTACTTCTTTTGAATCACAGCTCCAGTGATCTCCATAAGGAACTAAGTTGAAATGATTAGACCACCCAACTCATTGACTTGTGTGTCATTCATTTCATGATCTTGGTTTGCATTCTCTAGAGATTTTGGTAACCATTGCTGCTTCATTTTCTTTTTGATATTTTCATCTTTGGCTTTCTTTTCATCTTCAATTCTACCTATATTCATACAATTCTTGACAAGATGTCCAAGTTTTGTACAAATAAACCATCTTTTTGTAGTATCTCATTTCCTCATATGATGTTTCACATAGTTTGCTCCAATATGCCCAAATTCACCACAATAGTGACATCTACACCATGCATTGTATTCCCATCCAAATATTGCTTTCACATTTTGTTCTATTAGGTTCTATTGCTTGGTTTTGCACTCTAAATATTTGTGTTCTTGTTTCTTGCAATTGTGACATTTACCTTCAAAATTAGGTTTTTCTTTACAATCACTTGCTCTATGACCATGCTTATTGCAATTGTAACATGTTCCATTGAATTTTGCTTTACCATTACTCCAACATCTGTTTGATGTATGACCTATCTTACCACAATGATTACAAGTAGGCCTTTGATTCTTTAGGGTTCCTTGCTGAGATGATTCACCTTCATCTATGTATCCTATTCTAGCTTTGCCTTTGTGTTTGTACTGACTTTTCTCATTCAATTGATTCATGCTTTCCTACAATTTCATCATTCTTTCAGAGGTTTGATTTTTAGTATTGAGATCATTTGTAGTCTTCCATTCTTTGATCTTAGATTCATAAGTTCTTCATTTGCATTAGTGAGTTGATCAATGAAGTATGTTTGTTGAAGGGATAGATGCTTGATTTCATTGTTCTTCTATCTTTTCTTTGGTTGTCTTTTTCTTCCATGACTTCACATAATCTGACTGATTGAATTTCTTATTCTTTTTTCAGCTTTTTGACTTCTTCTTGAAGATTGGAATTCTTTTCTAATAGATCTTTGATTTCTTCATCAGCTTCATCTAAATTTATTTCACGATATTTTCCTTCAATTCTTTCTTCAGTGTAGATATTTTCATTCATTTGTACTGCAAGATCTTTTTTTTTTTTTAATGATTGAGAGAGTTGCTCATTTGCTTTCTTGATTTTCCCAATGGCCAATTCAAGATCCAACTTTTCATTGTCAATAGCCTTATCTAGCCTATATACCTCCATTGTCTCTGATCTTTTCTCAAGCTACTCAATTTCTAATGTGAGAACCAAAAAGCTGAGATACCAATTGTTGGAAATATAAGTTAGGAGAGGCTATTGAGAGGGGAGAGGTGAATTAGGAACCAATAAAACTTTATCTTACTTCATCAATTAATCCTTCATGTTATATTCTAATCTAATTGTATGCATGAAAGAATGAAAGCAAATAAACATTCATAACAATTTGACACAAGCTATGGTGACCAAGAAACCTTTAGTTAGAAAGTAAAACCGGGGTGGGGATGATACCCACAAGCTTTAGTACTGTAGTTTAAAGTTAACTTGTTAAGGCTTACAATTGACCACTTCTGGTGATCTACCATGTTAGGAGCAATAAGGACTATGAAGTCCACCTTATTAAAGGATTTACAAATATACAATGAAGTATGCACTTGGTTAAGAGATTTAGCAAAGACTATTAGGTCTACCCCGTTAAAGGATTTGACTAATGCACCTATTAGGATGAACCACTAACTGATCTCTATTTTGTTGGTTGAGATTCCTTGTATTGCAATGATCACCTGAATATGATAGATAAATCTTTGTTGTCCCTTATACTTCTTTTAACCTTCTTTAATTCACACTTCTGCTCATCATATACTCTTCACATTCATACTTGGATATGATACATTGCATTACATATATACCAATCCAAATCATAACTTACTAGAGTTGGCCACAATACCAATTTCATCATTATTGAAAAATTTGGCCCAACTATTGTAACTTGGGTTTTGAAGACAAACTTGATGATGTTCTAATACATGACAAACACTGTCAATGCTCAAAAATATTTGGCACTCGATTGGACTTGAAGCTCGGTCCATACTAGTCAATTCCAAATAGGTTGAACTTGGTCAACACTATGTGACTTAGTGAACTCTGAGAAACTTGATAGCAACTGGATCACTAGGTTAACACTGCATGACTCGATCAACACTAGATTGACTTTGTTAACCCTACGAGCTTGGTAGACACTATTGGACTTGGTTAACACTACAGAGCTTGGTTAACTGATGTAGGGCCAAAATCACCCTTACAAACTCACAATCAAGATTGTCGTGCCCAAAACTACGAGGGCAAAAACACACTTTTTTTTTTTTTTTTTAAGTATAATAAATAAACAAACTATAAGTTTGATATATATATTTGCAAGGTTAAAGTATAAGTTCTCTTCAACGTCTTAAGTTTACAGTCTTAAGGAGGAATTGAATCGTTAAATACGAACTCTTGATACAAATCTTATATCGACAATAGCTACATTATTATTTTAATTTAAGAGCAATCTATTATAACTTAGAATGATTAAATCAAATTTTCTAATCTCACAATACAAAACAATTCTCTAGATGAAAAATGAACATTAAAATTTAATCTAATAATCTCACTTAATTTTACAACCTTTACTAACCTAAAGCATTTCAAGGTAAAATAATACGAACTTTCGATTTAAGAACAATATAACCATTTATAATAAATCTCAAGTAATTTTAAGATGGATTAAGTATGCTAACTACTTAACTTTAACAACATATTAACTAAAAAAGATACTAACTAAAATAATGTCGAACGTACAATTAAATGCACTTCATTTTAATAACAATTTATTTAAAACTATAATCTATTAAAAAATAAAACATTCTAAATATTTACATTCAAACAAGTATATACCAATAACTAAATTTAAACTAAAACTAAATAGATTAAAATATACTAATACTAAAACAATTAAAAATAAGAATAATAATCTAACATAACAAATACTACACTACATCTTACTTATTAAATTTACTAATAAAATAACATAACCAAACTAAATCTCTTAGCATCTAATTCAACCATTTCTTAAACTATCATACATTAAAATCTTAAAAACTAAAACTAACCACAACTAACTAAAAACTAATGACAAAGTAAAAACTAACATACATTATAATACAAAACTATATCTAAATGACAACTATCTAATTCATAACAAAATATATGCTAAAACTTAAACTAATTTAGAAATGAAACTAAATTATAATTAACAATTTAATAACTAAACTAATAACAATAAATACTAACTTACACATAAATACTAACTTAAGACTTTAAAATAACAACACATACTAATCTAATGTACACTAGCCTAACATCATACTAACCTAACCCCTACTAACACCTAAACTAACCACCCTATCTAACTCTAAAACTATCTTACTCCCATCCCTAAGTTCCCCTCTACCTAACCCTCTCCACTTGGCCACTAGCCAAGTTGACCTGATCCCAAGTTGGGCGCTCGCCAAGGTTGGGCGCGCTGCACAAGAGATCTGCACGTTTCCCCAATGCAAGAAAGGTGACAGGGCTTGATTAATAGGGAAGACTTATAGGATAATGGTGTCAGAACAAGGGTCTTCTCAACAAGATCTGTCCCCCCAAAAACATTTGCCTCCATGAAAATGTAAGGTGAGCGCTCAAAGAAAAAGAAGAGGGGAGAAAAAGATAGTGCGGACTGCTGACGTCATCCCCAATGACTTTATACAAGAACTTTTTTTTTTTAAAACAAAAACCCTTAGAAATCATAGCATGAGATATGACGCCCAAGGAAGATGGTAAGCATTGATGTCATAAAGTTTTATAGGTAAGAGTATAAGTTATGAAGATAGTCTTCTAGGATATCCATTAAATTGCTCATAATTAATTTAGATATTATTTAAATTAGAAATATATTTTATATTTTTATTTTCTTAAAGAAATCAAAAGAAATATTCTCTGTTACAACAAGGGAATAAATTATTCCTCCCATACAATTTCCCGCATCCTGTAGGTGGGTGTTTTGGAAATTTTGTTGTTCCCTCTTTTTTTTAGCATATGAATTTTCTCTTAGGGGTGGTATGAAAAGTTAAATTAATCTTCTTTAAGTTGGATCAAAATTGAAAAGCTAACATATTGCTAATATTACCCCAGAATTTTAATTCCTAAAGTTTCTTATGGCTTACAAAACTAATAGTGCATCTCTTAAATCTATTAGATGATTAAGGTAGGATTCAATACAATTTCTATCACATCTAAAATAGATTAATCCAAGGACTAAATTCATAAATAATTTCTTTTTAATTAAAAACCATTAAGCCTGATTACAACCTTAACATACCAAGAATATGAATTGTCCATTTTATTCGATAATGCAATACTTGTTTGATTCTAATAATCATGAAACTAAATCTACATGCATGATCGTAATTTTCATTTTCAACATACAAGAAAACCTTGAAATCTTTGCCAAATTTAATCAACATCAATTCCATCCTAATTTGATGTGCATCCATCTAAATTTAAATCACGATTAAATCACATGATAAACAATTATACTCAAACACCAATTTTATTGGCAAACCTAATTCAAGGGCTCAGCTAGGAAAGAATCAAGAAGAAAACTCGACTTCGTTGCCAATCCCACGAAGTTTGAAATACCAATTTACATAGGATATCAATCCCAAATTTCAACAATATAATTGAATTTTCTTCATGACCCTCATCAAGGGATTCATAACAATTTCTGCAACACATTTCTAGAACCATGGATGGAACAGAATTCTGATTAGGTGACAACAAGCATGACCAAGAACAACTCAACCATGCATATTCACACAAGGTTATCACTAAATGATTCATAATGAATCAACACTAGGGAAAGGCGGATTCTTCCAACCAGGAGAAGTCAAGCACAACACCAACAGATGCCCAATCCAGGCTATAAACCAAGAACTTCTGTTCTTCCATTTCAACATACCATAATCATACAAGGTTTGTGTTGACAGGTAGGGGCCCATAACACCCTACCCTTTCTCCCTCTTCTCATCTTGAGAAGAGACTCTACACTGGTTGGAGTCCAACTAAATAGACCTTTCCCAAAATTGGTCACTTCTACCCTATCCAAGGGTGAGTAATACCAAAACACCCATGCAAGAAAATTTCAAAATTTCAAACATAAACATGAAAAGAAAACATCCAAAATAACATGGTTTTCAAATCTTCCCAACATACCCACAAATATACAAACATTCAAACAACAACAAGGTAGCATAAGCATGAAACAAGAATGAAATCTGAACAAGGGAGATGAAAATTCCTACCTGCACAAAGAGGTAATGGAAAATGAACAAGTTTGAGTAGAGTTTCCCCTTCCTTGCTTCAATCTTCAAAACTCTTCTCTAAATGTAGAGATTGGGTAACAACCTCAACTAGCCCAAGAAAGGCCTCTAAATAAGCCTCAACTCAACCACCCCAAAAGGATCAATAACTTCTCCCGCCCACTTACAATTATACAAACTCCTAACTCAACCCACACTATGGTTAAACACTAAGAGGAGGTGGGGTAAGACAACTCATGGTAACCACATGCAATTTTCGCACAAAGGCAAAAAGAGACTTTTTGAGTGGCCTCAAAAGTCAATAAAAGGGGCTTAGGGGTTGGAAAAGACCCCCAACCCATACCCATACCCCTTGGGTATAATTATTTCATGTTTTAAGCCTTAGAAATAGGTTTAGAGCCAAACAAAAGCTAGGAATAAAATAGGACCATCTAACAACTCTAACAATGCAGATTAAGCACTAATCCGAATTAAGGGTGACTAAACTCAATTAAGAACCAAATTAGCAAACTGACACTAACTAAATCCGACCTAGGTCCAAAGGTTACACAGCTAGCCCTAATCAACACGCTGAAGAACATAAACAATTCATGAGTGTCAAGCGACACTAAAAGAACATAGTCACGAACATTAACATTTACTGATCACATAAGGATACATACATACATCTCACAGTTAAAATACTTGAATTACGAACAGCAAGATTTTTAAAATTAACACATAGAGATCAGTTCTGTTCCTCCGTCGATTTCCTCGGCTAAAATATCTGCACACTCATTGCACACATCAGTAGTCTCAAAAATCACATGTACATATGTATGTATACGTATCATAAATTCACATAAATTGAAACATACATCAATTAGGGTTTCTTGCATCCTACTTATATCCTTAACCATAAAGATTCCAAAAATCAATGTGTTAATCTTACATTTTACTTAATTCATCAACATACATATACCTAACACCTTAAATGACGAACATCAAATATCTAGAAGTAACATCACACAGCATGAACTAATATAATATGTTCAAGTATCTAATAATGTCTCGACATCTTGAGTCGTGAGTATCAAAAAGATAAAATAACAACTAAGGCTATGAAGGGTCAGGGCGAGGCCTCACAAAGATCACAACAAGATGGAGACAAAAAGATGAAAAAATTGCTTCATAAAGCATCCATTAATACTTGAAATTCATTACAATATTCTCCAAATGAAAGGACTCCAAATTCTTACAATATAAGAGAGATTACATTCGAAGAGCTTCACTTCAAGAGCTCACACCTTGAGAGCTTCCTTACAAGAAATTACATTTGAAGAGTTCTACTTGAAGAGCTTACACTTGAAGAGCTTGATTACAAATGAACATAAGCCTTCCTTAAATAGGCACTTACCACCCAATGCATGATTTATCCACAACATTCTAGAATATCCACAACCTTCTACAATATCCACAACCTTCTAGAATTTCCACCTAAATACAACTAAGCACCACCATGTGGCCCAATTAGAAAATTACATTTCTTTTGTAGACCACAACAAATATTAAATGCATGATTTAAGGAACTTTCCATAAACTTCTAAGATGCCACCTACACACCTCGATTAATGGAATAACAACTATTTTTATTACTTTTCTATTTACACCACCTATGCACCTTGAAAATAGAAATTCCTATTTTCTCCTTTTTTCCTTTTTTAAAAAAAAAAATTCTTTCTATTTTCATCACTTTCTCTCTCCTCCACAAATTTTTTTATTTTTTATTTTTTATTCTCTCTTTTTTTTCTTTTTTTTTTAAATTTTCCCATGCAAGATGCTCTTGCATCAAACTCCCCTTGTAGATAGAAAAGTGTGTCCCACACTTTGACGCCAAAAGAAAGATATACAACTATCTTCATCTTCACCACAAGCTTCCACCGCAACAGGGACAAGAAAAACCAACTTGCAAATCTTCCACACATTTTGTTTGCTAATGCATGATGCTCCTGCATCCGACTCCCATGGTAGGAAATTTTTTTCTGAGTATGGATTCACAAAATGAAGTAGCCACTATTGACATATTTTTTTCTCTTCCTCCAACACATAGCTGGAACAAGTATCCAACGCCGATATATTTCCTTCTTTCTTCTTTTCCAACACCTAGCTGGAACAAGTGTCTGTTGCTAAAATTTCTCCTTTGCAATGAACTCTATCCAAGTATAACTCTCATCCTCATTCAATCTTGTTGAATTAATAAACCGAGCAACACCATACCAATCTTCCTTTTCATACAAAACATCACTAACAAGATCCTCATGCAAACCATTATCAATACTTTCAAACTCATCTCAAAGACAACATCCCATGATTCATAAGAATTTACCTATTTGGCATCTTCATCTTCGCTTGCCTCTTTCATGTCATCAACAATGCATGTAACTACTCCACTTGCTTGATCTCCAACTAAGGCACTATACTTTTCCTCCATTGCTGTAATCTTCAAATCATCTTGATCTACTTCAGGTTCATAAATCTTGCCATCTTCATGCTCTTCCTCTTCTCTTTCATCTTCTTCAACTTTAGGTTCACAAATGATTTCCTCTACATCCTCTTGCTCTTCTTTTGTATCACTTGTCTGATACTCCACTAGATCTTCTTTCTTTTGTACATCCAAGGAATTATCAACATCCCTTTTCTGGTAATGCGCTCTTCGTTTCTGCAACTCAGCTTCTAATTCATTCACTTGCTTTTGCAAATCAACTAGCAATGACTGTTGATTTCTTGCTCTAAATTTCTCAAGTCTAGGAATCCTCAGAATCCATCCAATCACAAAAGTCATCTTCTTCTTTCTCTTCTCCATAATCAAGTCTTTAGAAGACAAATCTAGTGTAACACAAGAATCTTGTGCAAACTGCCTCACAGTCGACGATCTGTCTACACAATCAAGAACTTCTTGACAAACTTCACCCAACTCAAGGTCCTGTTGCAAACTGCCTCATGTTCGGCGATCTATCCGCACGCTCAAGAACAACCTACTCTGATACCACTGATGTAGGGCCAAACTCACCCTTACAAACTCACAATCATGATCACATCAAGATGGAGACAAAAAGATGAAAAAATTGCTTCATAAAGCATCCATTAATACTTGAAATTCATTACAATATTCTCCAAATGAAAGGACTCCAAATTCTTACAATATAAGAGAGATTACATTTGAAGAGCTTCACTTCAAGAGCTCACACCTTGAGAGCTTCCTTACAATAAATTACATTTGAAGAGTTCTACTTGAAGAGCTTACACTTGAAGAGCTTGATTACAAATGAACATAAGCCTTCCTTAAATAGGCACTTACCACCCAATGCATGATTTATCCACAACATTCTAGAATATCCACAACCTTCTACAATATCCACAACCTTCTAGAATTTCCACCTAAATACAACTAAGCACCACCATGTGGCCCAATTAAAAAATTACATTTCTTTTGTAGACCACAACAAATATTAAATGCATGATTTAAGGAACTTTCCACAAACTTCTAAGATGCCACCTACACACCTCGATTAATGGAATAACAACTATTTTTATTATTTTTCTATTTACGCCACCTATGCACATTGAAAATAGAAGCATCATTAACACTACAATATCCTTCACTTCCACTTACTAGCTTGGTAGCCTCTGCTATGCTCAGTTTGCATTGAACTTTGTCTTTGAAGCTTGGTAAACACTATGTAGCTCAGTGAACACTACAAACTGACTCAAGTGTTCGGTAGGTATTGTATTATAACTACTTGGCTCAAGAACAACTAAATCACTTGGTTAACACTTCAAATTGAATGATAAGCTCGGTAGCAACTATAGAGCTCAATAGAAATGTAACCAATTAACTTAGTGTTGAGTCACTAATAGAAAAATTGACCTTAATGTCAACACTAATCACTACATTGCATCTTAATTCATGCATATATAATCTTTTCACATCTTAGATTCTTGAAATTGATGCATAATATAAATTACAAATATCAGTCCCACACATATCTTTTATTGCCTAGTTAAGGGTGATGTGATCACCTAATCCATTGGATGAAGTGACCCCATCTAAGCTTGATGTACTACATTCTTCCTTCTTCTTCCATGTCTTGTTCATCTGCACCTTTACCTTCTCAACATTAACCTTTTCTTTTCCTTTACTGGTTTCATTACTGAGTGCTAGTGACTTAGTTGGACAGTTTTTGCTGACATGACCAGTCTTGAGACAACTAAAGTGTGTAGTCTCACTCAACCATCTATTGTAGTTGCCTCTGAAATGTGTTCTAATGTAATTATTAGGAACATGTCCATATTCTTGACATTAGTGATAACTATACCTTGTGTTGTAATCCCAATCATAGGATTTTCCATTTTGTTGTACCTTTGTCTTCTTATTTGATGTCCACTTGGTCTTAGATTTTCATTCATATGCTTTGTGTCCATACTTATGATAATTGTAGCAGTATCCTTCAAGTTTTTGAGTTCTCATGGTCTTGGTCTTGCATTCATTTTCTTGATGTCCTTGATTGTTGCAGTTGTAGTGGAATCCTCTGTAATTCTACTTGGGGTTCTGGTTGATGGTTTTGCTCCTGCAAACATTTATTGTATGACCCAATTTTCCACAATTATGACAAGTAGGTTTGTTGTTCTTATCTTTTTTATTCCTTTTCTCACCACTTTTAGATGATTCTCCTCTCTCAGTATTAGTGTATCTCAATCCAATAGTATCATTGTTAGGTCTTGGAGATTTCATCAATTTCTTAAAGAATTTGATGGCTTCACTTGGTTTGTTGAATCTTTCAATAAATTCCTTCTCTACTCTCAATTCACCTTTCAGTTGATCATTTTGTAACTTTAGAGTTGTGATTTCAATGTCTTTTTCATTCAATTCATGGTTTGAGAGAATCAATTGATTCGTTGTATCCAACTGCATGTTAGCAAGATTTTGCACATCTGATGTCTTCTCTTCAAGTCTCTTACTGAGTATTATTTTCATCTTCAATCATGACTTTTTCTTCCTCAGTTTTCTTTTTCTGTTCAGTCACCTCACATAGCAATACTGATTGGACTTCTTGTTCTATTTTAATATTTCTGACCTCTTCAATTAGGGCATTGTTCTTTTTCATCATATTTGTAACTGCTACATAAAATTCACTTGAGTTTCTATCCTCAAACGATCTAGTAGTGTCTTCTTCTTGGTACTGAGTATCATTTTTTTGAATAGCCAATTCCTTTCTTCTATTCAATGAACATTGAGATTCATCTCTCGCCTCCTTGATTTGATGTAGGAAAAGTTGTATTTCAATCTTTTGGTTCTTAATAGTCTTTCCCAACTTGTAGACTTCCATCTTCAAGATCTTACCTCCAAAGCTATGAAACTTTCCTTTCTATAGAATAAAGCTCTAATACCAATTGTTGGAAATAACAATGGGAAAGTAAGTTCTCAAAGGGGGTGGGAGGGGGTGAATCAACACTTTAAACTTTTGCCTCTAAAACATATCATCGACATCTATCTCATAACTTAACATGTTAATTGAAATAGCATAACATGCATCACATCCATAACATAAAGTAAATAACACATGACACAATAAATTGATTATCGAGAAACCCTCCAATAAGAAGGTAAAATTGGGGTGGGGATGACACCCATAAATCTTCACTACTGCAGTTGTAAAGTGTGGCCTATTATGGCTACAATGTGTTTAATTGTAACCTATGATCTATCCTATGAAAGGTCTACCCTGTTAAAGGCTTACAAAGATTGTTAGGTCCCACCTTGTTAGAGGATTTAAACTTACAATAATGCAAGCACCCAGTTAAGAGATTTACAATAGTCTGTTAGGACTACTCAGTTAAGAGATTTTCTTTGTATCACCTGTTAGAATGATTCAATGCCATGATCCTTTGGTTAGCACCTTTCTACTTGATGTCAGATCTTCTCTTTAGTGATTAAAATTTGATTCTCCTGATCGGATATGTCTTTTTTGTCCTTTCACTTCTATACTATGTTCTTCTTAAATTGATTCTTCAATGCATAGCTCTATCATAACCATCTTAGCCACCATGAATGATCTCTCTGCTCTTAGCATTTGTCTCCTCACACACATAAAAACTCTCTAAGGTTTTCCTTGTTAAATAATCATTGGTGGGGATGGATTAGGTAAGAATCAATGGCTATGGTTGATCCATATTGCTACCTTAAGCTTCCCTTTTTTTGATTGGTTGCATGCATTGCATAGGGATTCATAGTATATCTCCACACTTATCTTTCATTATCATAAAATATGATTATATCAGCCCAAAAATGGTTTACATAGAATTTTCTGCCATTACAAACAACTATGCAAAAAATTGTTCACTCGACATCTAAAAACTCTAATGCTTGGCATTCACTGTGATCCTAATGTTGTAACTCGGCTTTTAAATAGCTCAACACTCTCTGTTTACTCGACATCTAAATCACTTGACATGTATAGTCTACTCAAAACTTGAGTGACTTGACATTAACTATCCATATTTCTTGGCATGTATTGGTTGAGAACTTATGCTCAACATGCTTTGATCACTTGGCTCACACTAATTGCTCAACTTGCTCTGATCACTTGGCATGCACTATGTACTTGGTTTACACTATAATTCTGCTAGATTATGACTATATTTTATCACAACCTTGTCAAAACCAAGTTAAGATTAACAATATGTTTCTTTGCCTCTTGGTAGTCTCCCAGCCATTAATGCTTCAAGATCCTTAATATCATCATCAGAAGATTCAATTTTAGTATCATCATACTTTTCTTTCTTCTTTTTAGACTTATGCAAAAGCAACTATGACTTGAAAGAAGATTCAATAGAAGCATTAAAATTATCAAATTTTGACAATTCAAAAGCAGTGATTCTACCAACCAAATTATCCAGGGTTAGATCATTATCAGGGGTACATCTCAAGTCTTGTATTGCAGAAACTCTAATAACATAAATAGGAAGTAGGGTTCTCAATACCTTGTTGATCATAGTTTCATCACTAATATTTCCATCAATCCTCTGATAGCATTCACAACTTCTTTGATTCTTCCAACATATTGAGCAATGTTCTCACCTCCTATCATCTTCATGCCATTAAACTTTTCTCTTAAGCTTTCTAATTTGGCTCTTATTACATTATTATCTCCTCCATGGATATTTGCCAACATTTACCACATCTTCTTTGCAGTATTGTAATCCTTTATGTCATCAAATACTAATTATATTAGGGCATATGCAATCTCTAACATTGCATGAATGTGCCTGTCTTTCTCCTTTATTTGTTGAGATGTGAAAGGTGTAGGTACAATTACATATTCATTCTCTAAGTAAAATGCTGTTGAATATCAAATTCCATCAATGTGTTGCTTCATCAAACTTTTCCATGTAGGGAAGTTCTCCTTGTTCAACTTAGTATCTCCTTTCTATACATCTTGATCTTGATCTTTAGCTTTAACTTCCTTCAAACTTTTCCTTCACAAGAACCAATGCTCTAATACCAGTTGTTAGAATAATCTAGAATAACTAAGAGGGGGGTGAATCAGTTATCCTCAACTCTAGATGTGCCAATTATACTTTTCAACAATTCAAACAACTTAGACCTAAATATTAAGTAGCTCAGTCTCTACAGAAACTTAGCAGTAGCATTAACTTGCAGTCCACTATCCCAATCATAACTAACTTGTAGAATGTAAAATATTAAATAGTAAAACATGTCAAATAACATCCACACAAGTAAAACACTAGGATTTAATTTTCAAACCAAATTGGAAAAAATCATTAATAACATGTCACCAATTTCTCACTCTTCTGGATGAGCTCTTTTAGGAGCCAACCCTATATTAGGTTATAATACACACTATTAGGTGTGACCCTATTAAAGGATTTAATCATCCTATTAGGAATGGCCTTGTTAGAGGACTTAAGAATATTCCATTAGAATGTCACCTTGATTAAAGGATTTACAAATGATTGTTAGGTCAACCATGATTAAAGGATTCCAACTAATACAATGGTTAGAAATTAACATCAAGTTGATCTGAATAAATACAACTCACTTTGCAAATACAGATCACAACTTGGTTAACCACCTAATTCATTGGCTAGCCTCCATTATCATCTCTATCACTAATTTTCTTGGCAACACTTCAAGCAATCATATTTCATTTTTCAGCCGTTTGCTCAAGTTCACCAATCAACAAAATCAATAGCTACTCCAACTTTTTAGGTCTGCTAACCTCTCTAGCTAAATCCTTATTCCTCCTTAAATAGGTAGCTTGATCTTTTTCCACTTAAACACCACTATTGATCTTAGGTTTAGGTCAAATTCATTGAATCCTTCCATCTTTTCATTTCCTCCTTCTCCTTCTAGAAACATCTCAAAACTTCTCTTTGAGTCCATGCCTAGAAATGCTCAAACATGATTTCCATTGCCTTAAGTAACCTAGCTCATCAATTCTTGTCTTCAACATGCTTTGCATATTCCAAGAATTCAACTATGTCAACCAAGAATCTCAATTCCTTCACAAAATGGCAAATGCTGACACTCAGCCAAAATTGTGTTCCTTGGCCTCAATCATCACTATCTTTTCTCACTTGAATTACATTATCTTCGTTTGGTCCTTTTACTGGCACTCAGTCCAACTTTTTTTATACTCTATATTTACTGGTGCTCAATCGACACTATATTTTCTCATCTTCTACTATTCCCTTGGTTGACACTAGCGTAACTCGACTTTAACTATAAACTCCTTAATCTTCTACTTTGAAGCTCGGTTAAGCCTATGTATTTTTTCCTTCATTGATCATCTCTTCTAGGCTTCAACACAACTATCTTCTCCACTTAGTGTTATGATTAAACAACACATTATCTTATCAAACTCTAACTGATCAAGTTCCCATTGTAATTCCACATAACTCAACCTTTCCACTAGGTCCTCTTGTTATCTCTTCTTCTCAGATCCTCTTTATCAATCATCTTGATATGACACTCTACTCAGGTAGTAATTGCCTCACCAATAAGGTTTAACATCAATGATAACATAAAAATAGTTCTAATTATAGTTTCTAACAATGGAAACCCTTGTCAATAAGGATTTGCAATGTTTGAATTTTCTAGATGTTGAACTTGCAAAAAAGGATATAGGCTATCTCCATGAATGTGATGGATTTACCTAAACCACATCATTGAGACATGGATGTAAATGTGCATCAATGGAGAAGATGATGAATGCCTTCATATAGATTTCCTCCTTTGATGACCAATAAAATTCTAGATCTTGAGGACGAAATGCTCACAAAGGATCCTTATCTTGAAAAACCTTGAATGCTTGAAGAAAGTTTTCTTTCTCAAGTGCTTTAGCTTGCCTTATGATTGTCTGATTGATTTTCGATATTCCTTGATGTGAAAATAAGGTGCCTAGGCTTTCTTTTATATTACTTTTTCAGCGTGAGAATAAAGCAAGCCAACAAGATCACCCCAATAATTAAATTTAAAATCCTGAGACAAGACTGAGCTCATGATCTAAAATCCTCGATGAATAGGACAACCTGGTCAATCTTTCTAGAATAGGTCAACCTATTTTAGGGTTGGCCCACAAGGAGCCATCCATGAGATCTTAAAGACTACATTGGTGAAACTACAAAATATTGAGCAGAACAGGACACCAAGGTGATTGAGCATGAATCCATTAATGGTCGATGAGGTCACTAAAGGATGGGATAAAAATGGTCTTAAATAATGAGTGCATCCATTTTAAGATGGTACATTTAGCCCCCACTTTAGTGGGAGTACAAGTTACCTCAAACTAATGGTAAAGTACATCAAAAGAAAGAGTTGATCTTATTGTAACTAAGGAGACAAAGAAACCATCAAGCCCCTTAATATACTTGAGTCTTCATCTATTCAAATCCAAAATTGTTAGGATTAAACCATGAATAGAAATAACAATAACATGCAAACATAACCAATATCAAAAAATAATAGAACACACAGAAAATAACACAAGACACCAAGATTTAATGTGGTTCACCCAATCCCTAGGCTACATTATTACGATCCAGTGATTACAACTTGATTACAATTCGTAATCCCTTACAGCTTAATACCACCACAAGAATCAATTTCACATCACCACAATGAAACAATCTCTAACCCTAAGCTCTTTTATACAAGTATTTTTACCACTTTAGGGTTATAATTAATAATTACATGTCGGCTCAAACTCCCAATAAAATATGGCCCAAAATTTTTTGGGGGGCGATGCCCTGAGCCCCTATACTTGTAGTTGGGTCTAACATGCATCACATTAAGGGGCTAAAATTCTAGTTAGCACATGTATTTGCTATGAAGGATTTGGAGGCAATAAAAAAAATCCTTGGTATGAAGATTTGTAGAGATAGGAAGAATAGAAAATTGACGCTATCTCAAGTTGATTATGTTGAGAAGGTGTTGCAAAGTTTCTCTATGGAGAATGCTAAAGTTATCAGCACACCTTTACCTAGTCATTTGAAGTTGATTAAGGACATGTGTTCCAAGACACAAGAAGAAGAGGATAAGATGTCCAAGGTACCCTATGCTTCAGTTGTAGGAAGCTTGATGTATGCTATGGTATGTACTAGGCCAGATATTGTACATGCAGCGGGAGTTGTTAGTAGGTATATGAGTCATCTAGGAATTGAGCATTGACATGCAGTCAAATGGATTCTCAAATATTTGAGAGGAACATCCACTAAGTGTTTACACTTTGGGGGCTCTACTACTGATTTACAGGGCTATGTTGACTCAGATTTGGCAGGGGATATTGATACCAGGTAGAGTACTACAAGTTATGTCTTTAATATTGGTGGGGTAGCCGTGAGTTGGGTTTCTAGGTTATAGAAGGTTAATGTTTTATCCACTACAAAGGCAGAGTATGTAGCTACTACAGAGGCAACCAAGGAGATGATATGGCTTCAGCTCTTCTTGGAAGAATTGGGACATCCTCAAAAGGATAATTATTTGTTTATAGATAGTTAGAGTGCCATTCATCTTGTGAAGAATTCAGCTCTGCATTCCAAGACCAAACACATACAATTGTGGTACCATTTCATTCAATTAGTTTTGGAGAATAGATAGTTAAAGTTGGACAAGATACATACCAATGCAAATCCAGCGGATATGTTTACCAAGGTAGTGACAAGGGAGAAGCTGAATTCCTCTTCAACTTCAATTGATCTTCTAGACTGAACATGAATAAAAGAACAATAGAGTCCAAGGTGGTTTGATCTAGTGGAAGCCTCATGTAGTAGCGGCATAGCTACATGATTAGTCTCCAAGTGGGAGATTGTTGTTTAGAGTGGAGCATGATCAGTCCCCGAGTGGGAGATTGTTAGATTGTGGTGACTAATCAGAAAAGTATTGTACATACTTCATAAATTCTTTGGGGCTCAGGATTTTGGGCCCTATTTTATCAAGATTTTGGGCCGACATGTAATTATTAATTATAACCCTAAAGCAATAAAAATACTTGTATAAAAGAGCTTAGGGTTAGGGATTGTTTCATTGTGGTGATGTGAAATTGGTTCTTGTGGCAGTATTAAGCTATAAGGGATTACAGATTGTAATTAGGTTGTAATCACTGGATCACAATAATATTAGAATTTTTGTTTGGTGGACATAACCCAGGGATTGGGTGAACCATGTTAAATCTTGGTGTCTTGTGTTCTTTTCTGTGTGTTCTATTATTTTCTGATATTGATTATATTTGCATGTTATTGTTATTTTTGTCTGTGGTTTAATCCTAACAAAAATAAGATAGATGTCGCTAATGAGGTTTTTTTTTTCCCTTATTGTAAAATACACAAAAAAATAAAGGTGTGCTAAAAATATGACGTTGAATGATGATGTGTGTGTGGTGTGTTAGTCAACACATCGAAGATGAATTAAATAGTCTAGAAAGTCTGTGTGGCATGCTAGTCAATTCATAGAAAGGGATCCTCCTCAAGGGAACTCCATGTCCCAAAAAAAGGAAGAACCAAAAAGAGGACCCAGGCATAATGATGTGTGTGTGTCCTTAAGAGATAAAAAACACAATCAAGATTATGAGATTGTCAATAGCCCAAAGAAGGATCAAACAATGATCATGCCTCTTAGAAAGTTAGTAATCTAAAGAGGGATCAAAAGAAAGGATCAGACCTCTCAGACTGTCTATAATTAAAAGAGAGATCTAGAAGAACAAAGGTCAAGCTCCCATGAACTGTAAGTAGTTAAATAGAAGAAGCCAAACTGTCGATGTGTATGTGTGTGTGCAAAAGTGAGTGGAGTGTATGTCCCTACTTTAAAGAGATTGCAAATTCCTTAACAGGATCAATATCGTGATATTGCTATAAGGATTTAACTGTGTGGTTTCTAAGTCAAACTCATTGACTCATGTTTCATGAGTAGTGATTCACATGAATCCATATCTCATGAGAATAAATAGAACACTTAACATGCATTGGATCTAGGTGAAGCATTGAGACTTCTTGGGTGGTCACCCATCCTAGTTTTACTCTAGCTTTAGCACAATCTCCCTAACTACTTATCCCATCCCCCCATGCATGCCAGCAGGGTGGGCGGTTAAGTTCTGTCTGCGGCCGACCCCTTCCAATAATAGTGCCAGGTACTGGGGTTCTTAAATACATAGTTTCCTCCATGGTTAAACCCACTCTGCTTGCAACCACATTTTTAAAACCTTCACCAAGTGTTGTGCCTTATGAACTATCTCATAAGTAGGCGATATCTTCCATAACAAGTCAAATTGTGATATTGCTATCAAGATTTAACTGTGTAGTTTTTTTAGTCAAACTCATTGACTCCTATTTCATGAGTAGTGATTCACATAAATACATCTCTCATGAGGATAAATGGATCACCTAACACTCATTAGATCTAGGTGATGCTCATATAGGTGAAGCACCAAGACTTCTTGAGAGGTCACCCATCCTAGTACTACTCCATCTTGAGCACTCTTAACTATAAATTTTCATCCATGGTTAAACCCACTCTACTTGCAACTCCATTTGCAAAACCTTCACCAAGTGTTGGGCCTTATGAACCATTCATTATAAATCCCCTTAAGCTCATCAATTGATAAGTAGGAGATATTTTCCACAACAAGTCAAATAGTGATATTTCTATAAGGATTTAACAATGATATTTCTATAAGGATTTAACTATGTAGTTTTTTAGTCAAACTCATTGACTTTTGTTTCATGATTAGTGATTCACATTAATCCATCTCTCATGAGAATAAATGGAACACTTAGTACTAATTAGATCTAGGTGATTCTCACAAAGGTGAAGCACTAGGAATTCTTGGGAGGTCACACATCCCACTATTACTCTAGCTTGAACACACTTAGCTATAGAGTATCCTCCAAGGTTAAACCCACTTTGCTTGCAACCCCATTTGTAAAACCTTCACAAAGTATTCTTCCTTATGTACCAGTCATTAGAAATCCCCTTAAGCTCATCAATTGATAAGTAGGAGATATTTTCCACATAAATTCAAATTATGATATTGCTATTAGGATTTAACTGTCTAGCTTTTGAGTCAAACTCATTGACTCATGTTTCATGAGTAGTGATTCAATGAATCCATCTCTCATGATAATAAATGGAACACTTAGCACTCATTGGATCTAGGTTATGCTCACAGAGGTCACACATCCTAGTTCTACTATAGCTTGAGTGTGCCTAACTATGGAGTTTCCTCCATGGTTAAACTTGAAACTCTGACATATATAACACGTATATAATACATAACAACATATAGAAAAAGAAAGTTACAAATATAATAATGCATGACATGTTCGATTACTTTATTATCTTGTGTTAATGAAACAAGAATCATCTAAAATAAATTAGACAAAACATATAACAAAGATCACAAACTATGGGGAAACACAATATAAACACACAAAGGTTACTATGGTAGAGAAGTCCACTTTAAGAATGTCTCATCCCCCCTCCCCAATATTTATCTATAACATTAGGAAAAGGTAGGAGACTCGCAAGAGGGACAACATCTAACATAGTAGGAACCACTACTAGATCCAAGAAAGGACTCTGGTGGGAGTCATTGTGCTCTTCACTAGGAGTGAGTATTAGATGCATAGAATGAATGTTAGGAAATTCTTAATCCATTTCAATATTTTCATATTCATCATTACTAACATGTGCATTAGAATCAATGCCAAGTTTATCCTCCATATCAAGATTAATAGAATCTAAAATATGAACACATGTTTATCCATGTTCATAGTATTATTTAACTTCCTACACATGCTCAAGTATGGGTTGATCAAAGGAAGATGAATGTTGAGATGTAGAAGTAACTTGAGAAGAAAGATCATGGGCACTATCCTTAGCTTGATGATTGTTATGATACTAACAATCATGTTGGTTATGAATTTTATGAGATAAACTTTAAGAATTAGGATGAAGAATCATAGGTCCCAAAGGGAAAACAAATTTAGGTTGAGGAATAGTAGGCAAAGGAATAGATGGTATAGGTGACATAGTTGGAGGAGGATCAACCTTAGGAAAGCTAAACTCGACAATCTTTTATACCTTATATTATTGATAGGATCGATAAAGATGAGCAGTTTGTTTAGGTGGTGTTGTAGAGAGAGATGGCTAATACACATCTAATTCAACACAATCTCAAGGACTCGTGGGTTTATAAAGAGCATGATTAATGGTGACAATATCTCCTTTATGGGGAAATTCGATGCATATGAGAGGGTATAACTTGCATAGAAGAGAGCCACAAAATACCAAGCTTATCTTAAAAGTGATCAGAAGTAGGAATAACGATAAAGGTAGTATAGACAAACTTATCAGAAAGAGTCACATGAATATTGATAGAAACATGAGGATAATAAAGAAACCCATTACATGTTTGAATCCAAAAATTAGATGCATCATATGCATATTTATGCAATCCTTTATTAAAAATATATTTTTCAGTGATAACATTCATAGGGGAAGAATGATCAACCAAAATACTAGAGGAAGGGATATGAAAAGCTCTAGCAATAATGTAGAGAGGACCATTAGGTGCTTTAAACATATTGGAATGATCAAAGGTGGTTTTAGGTGTAGGTTTAGGTTTGTGCGAAGATAAAATCAAAGGTTGAGACTCAACACGATTAACTACATTATTACCTTCTTCTACCTTATCATCATTACTAATGTTAGTAATAGGAGAAGAAAGTTGATTAATGACATTAGTTGAGTGTGAAGATAAAGGATTGGTGCAGATTTGCAAATTTTGATTAGGAGGTACTACAAATGTATTTGTACTATTAACCTTAGCATCAATAAATATAGTATTGGAATCAATAAAATCTTGAATACAAATTTTCAAAACATAACACTTTTGAGTATGCTGATCTAGTTGACGATGGTATTGACAAAAGGTGTTGTGATCAAATGTCTTAGGCATTGGTTTTCTAGTGTCAATAGGATATATAGGAGGAAGTTTCATAATGTTAGCATTAATCAACTCTGCCATTACCATAGGTAAACACTTAGATAAAGGAGTATATTTACAATTAGGATGATACATAGAGGAAAAAAGTGCATGTACCTTTGGATGTAGTAGCTACTTGATCATCAAATATGTTGGTTGATGCAATTCTTAGGCTTAGAGAACTTGTTTTGATGAACAACAATGTCACTCTTATCAATAGTAGATGAGCCATTAGAGTAGTGCTCTTAAGCTAGCTCACTTGTAATTGATAATGGTGAAACACTACATAAAGATGTGAAAATGAAGTATACTTAGTAAGAAGAATCTTATCTATAATATCTTTTTTTCAAATTAGAAAAAAAAGTACTCTAAAAAATATTGTGATTAGACACACGATGAGAAATTTGAGCATGCTAGTGTTTAAATCTACCAAAAAAGTCACTAGCTTTTTCTTTAACAATCTGCTTACAATGCGTTAAATCAATCAAAGAATTTGAGGACCAATATTGTTTTGAAACTCTTGAATGAAAGCATTAGAAAGAGAAATACCATTGCAAAGCTTTGTCCCTAAAGGTATGTGTGAATAACTTAGCTATGAGCCTATAGTCGTAAGCAAAATCACTACATACTGTTTGGAAAGTCCTAATGCGTATCAGAGGATCACCCTTACCATTATAAGTGTCGAGGTGACATATCTCAACCTGATGAGGGATACTAACACCAAGGACATATCTAAGGAAAAGGGATTAGCAATGTCACATGTAGGGATGTTAGTCTTAGATTGTGTGAATTGAGCCACTTATTGTTGCAAAGTGGTAATGGTTTGAGCCAAGCTACTAATGGTAGGATTAGAAGACACAATAGTAGACATAAACATATTGAATGTACTAGGAAAGTTGTAAGAAGTGAAAGGGAAATGTAAGGATGTTAGTGGAGGATTAGAAGGCACATGAAGAGGATTGGAATATGTGAAAGGGATGAAATTGTATGAAGGTAATGAGGAAGGTATGAAAGTAGGGTGACTACTCGAGAGAAGTGAAGGGTTAGGAAGACAAACACTTAGAGGATTAGAGACTTGTCTAGAAGTTGTTATGAGAGGTAACATATATGTAGGAATACTAGGAATAGTATTAGAAATAGTAATAGAATGTTCAATGGTTGTTGAAGGAGGAGTGTATCCTAACTCTTAGAGCACATTTTGTCAAAGGCTTAGCATAAGTATTAATAAGGTGAGATATACCACATAAGATAGAGATGTCATTATCATCTTGAGTAATAAGCTTCTTAATAGGCTCAATAGCAACAAAACTGTTAGAATTTTGGTTCTCTTACACAGACCAATTTTCTAAGTTATCAAACTCATGAGGGAGCTTATCAACTTAAGAATGTTGAACACTTAAGGCTTCATCTTCATCATGAGAAAAAAGAAAAGAGTTATGCTCCATGATAGGATTGAGACCTTGAGGAGAAATATTAGTGTCATCATGAGTCCTAGGAAGAAAAGAGGAATCATGATCAAAAGAGCCCACAAGTCTACGAATTCTTCTAATGAGAATGCTAGAGGTTGGACTTAATGTAATAAAGCTCATAAAAGAGATCACACAAGAAAATTCTAATGAGATATAACTACATAATTATCGATGTAATAAAGATCATAAAAGGATCTATCCACAAAAATATAGCTAAATCTAACTCCAAAAAATGAAAAGAGGAAATGTGTCAGGTTTACTACCCAATGCAAAAGTACAATCTAACTCTAAGAAATAGGTATAGGATGTCGTTTTCACCAAAATATTTAGGGGGAAAATGGAAGCAATAAATTTAACAATGTTAATTAGATGAGATGAATTCATTAATCACTTTCACACTAAGACATTCAACACAAGAGAGAGGGGCTTACAAGGAGATAAAGGGATGCTAATGCTAAACTCAAATTACATCAAGAAAGTACGCAAACAAGTCCTCTTTCATGCAATGCAAACTTGATTAAAGACATGTAAATGTCAAAGTGCAATTGATTTAATTGATTAAATGAGAAATGTAAGATAGGTCTAGGTGATAAATGTAAGCAATCAACCCAATTAAGATATAGGTCTAGACTAAAAGATGAAATAATTGATAAAGTAATCACCTTGAAATATGTAGGGGTATATGCTTTTTCACTTCGAAAATCGCAGATCTGAAACTATAAGGGACCTTCTAACTCCAAAACAACATAAAACCCAGAAAATGTTATTTTTTATAGGGTCTTAGGAAGACGTCAACCATGTTATCATGTTTCAAACGCTTTTCCACAAAGTCACCATGATCTCATGGCACTGACCTAACTTCTTTAGAAATGGTTCAACTAATGTTTTTAAGATTTGTAGTCTCAATTCTACTAACTTGCTCTTGCACATAGATTCTTTTTGTTTTGGATGGATGAGGTCTTGCCTCGGTAAATCCCTAGATTGAGGAATCAACCTTGAAATTAAAATGTGAATGTGTAAATGAAAGCATGACAAATGTAAATTAAGATAGAGAGGGAGGATTATAGAGATAGAGAAAAATAGAGACATTGTGTGTGTGTGTGTGAGTGAGTGAGTGAGTGAGAGTGTGTGTGTGTGTGTGTGTGTGTGTGAGAGTGAGAGAGAGAGAGAGAGAGAGAGAGAGAGAGAGAGAGAGAGAGAGAGAGAGAGAGAGAGAGAGAGAGAGAGGATGAAATATATAAATATAAAAAAGAGAGAGAATATGAGAATCTGAGAATATGAGGGAGAGATTAAAAAATAACAATAGAGGTAGAAAGTGATATATAAAGAAAGGTAAAAAGTGGGCAATAAATAGGGATAGAGATGGATGGAGAGATAACATGATAGAGATAGAGAGAAATAAGGAGATGTAGAGATTTAAAGGTATATAAATGGGTTGATGGAGAGAGATGGATGAACAAAGAGAGGGAGATGTCTTTGGATATTGAAGGGGAGAGAGGAAGATAGAGATAGAGATAGAGATGAATATAGAGTGAGAGGAATGAGATAAAAATAGATAGAGAGATAGAGATTGATTGAAAGGTACAAATAGAAAGAGATCTAGGGGGTAAAAAGGGAGAGATAGAGAGGATGTAATACAAAGAGATAAATGGCGAGATAGATTGATAGAGAAATAACATGAGATATAGAGAGGGTGAGAGGGAGATATAGACATAGTTAATTGACATTCCATACCTCTTTGGCGTACCAATTGCACACCAAGGTGTGATTGCTAGCATATCCTTCCTCTCAAGATCATTTGTGTGTTGACTACTTATGTTAATTAATCTAGACCACCTTTAATAAAACCTCTTTTCTATACACTACAATAATAAAATAGAAAAAAATCTTATCATTTTCACTTTTTAATCATTATCATGTGTTTGATATTATGTAGAAAATTTGTACATCTTGTAGGGAATAGGATTAGAACTTTCATATACCAATAATTAATATCTTGTTATATGAGAAAAAAAATCTTTCAACTATTTGTATTATAGGTTGAGTTAGTTATTAATACTTAATATATTTGAATTTTAAAATAAAAAAATTCATGTTCATAAGTCCTCCTATAGAAACAATGAGTTGTGTACTTTTCAAAAAAGTAAGTGTAATTATGCTTCTTGTATATGTTTTGGCTCTTTTTCAAAGCTAGTTTACAACTTAACATAAATATGATTGATGTGGCCACATAAGTATCCAACACCCTACATATAATTTTCAAACTTCTATCTCATCCTAAAACATGCTTATATATAGTACATAGAATCATGTGTATATATTTTTGCATCAATGTTTTAGGTTGCACTCGTGATCTATCATAATGATGAAATAAAGCAAAGTAAGCAACTATATAAAAAATATTACAAAAGAGAGTAAATCAAACAAAAACATACACATTTGACAAATCAAGCTAACATATTAGTATTTTGAAATAAAAAATGTATAATTTATTAAAGTTAAAATTGTAAAAAAGTCAAAGGAAAATGAAGTGTCTAAGGTGGCTTGAATAACTCACATAGAATCTAGAACTATCAAGAGAAGTGGCTCAATAGCTAACTAATTTACCAAAAACGATAAATAAAAATTCATAAGTAAATTCCATAGGTACAAATATCTACTTTATATATTCTATTAGTTAAGAATCTATAATAAAAAGAATAGAATAATTTTATTAGTACCCATAACCCACGTTAATGGAATATTTTAGTCGGTCTTTGCCCGAACTGTTATATTCACCTCTAATAGGGGAGAGGACCTAGTACTTGAGCACGTTCCAATGGTTGTGATAGGAGTTGTTAACATCCACACTTGTTAATTTAATATCCAACATTTTTGAAAAGATTGTTCCAATAGTTAACTTTAAAGTTGTTCTTGCTAATGATGACTACCCATAATTGAATGAAAAGTGTCCCTTTTCCCAAAAACAATCAATAGTGTAATGCCACACTAGCTACACAAGTATGGGGGTTTCCAATGCACTATGATTGGTCTGACTTTTTTTGGGCGCTGTTTTGGACATTTTGGCAAAAAGCATACTGATGTGGCATCATATTTGATGATGTGGCTCTGAAACCTTACTTATAAGCAAGGGACTTGCCAAGTAAGCTATTATAAAAAAATGGGAGCGACTTGAAATTTCCACATAGCATTTTGAAAAGTGCAAAGTTCGGGTGCTCAACTTCTTGGTCCTCTCCCATAATCACTCACTCAAAAAAATTAGCATCTTTTGCACAAATAGACCAATTAGCAATCAAGAAAGTTAAAAAAGATCACTTATTAGTACATGTGTGATTCACTTACATAATGGCTCACCAAAAAAAAGCACCGTTTGCACAAATAGACCAATTATAACCAAGAAACCTAAAAAAAAATTTAAATTATCAATACACGTGTAAGACTATTTCTTATGAAGAGAAATTGAGCTTTTGACATGGGTGAACATGGAGGCTAACTGTATCGTTTCCGTACATAGGTATCAGATTCTCCATAATGTAGACTCCAAAAGTGGGGACATTGCTATAAAAGGTTAAATAGTATGTGAAAACAGGAGAAAATAGGAAGCTATACCATAAGCTTCACTATGCATTTTCACAACGTTGGCAGGTAATTAAACCTCGTGCCCAAACGGAGCCGAGACTCTTTATTTCTGCGTACGACTCTTGAGAGTGGCGTGGGAAACGTGGATTTCAAGAAAATTCAGAAGATAAAAGCACAAAATTTAATTAGTTGAGAGCATTGAAGGAGTGATTAGCATTCATGGCGTGGGAGAAGGGAACAAGTTCTGCTCGCGAGGACACTCCGCTATTACCCAATCAGTTAAAGTCGGAGCCTCTGTCCTCTTCTTCTAAATCTTTCGGCAATATATTGATCGCCATTGTCGGCGCAGGAGTTCTTGGATTGCCCTATACTTTCATGAAAACAGGATGGCTTGCAGGAATAATCATTTTAGGTATTGTTGCAGGCCTTACATATTACTGCATGATGCTGCTGGTGTGGACCAAAAGAAAGCTCGAGAAAGAGGGGTATGTGAAAATCGGCAGCTTTGGCGACGTGGGCTTCGTCGTAAGTGGACCGATTGGGAAGGGCCTTGTAGATTCCATGATTGTCCTTAGCCAGGCGGGTTTCTGCGTAAGTTATTTCATTTTTGTTGCCAATACTTTGTCTTCCCTCATATTCAGGAAAAATGAGAATGGAGATTATTTGTCTGGGTCTAAGATACTGGGTGTAGAGGCAAACAAGCTCTTCATTTGGGCTGTTTTGCCTTTTCAATTGGGTTTCAATGCGATTCGAACGCTAACCCACTTGGCCCCTTTCAGCATTTTTGCTGATGTTGTAGAGATTTTGGCAATGGTAGTTCTAATGATTGAGGATGTGGTGACCTATGTGATGAATAGGCCTTATTTGGTGGCTTTTACTAACTTTAGCGTAATCCCTTATGGAGTTGGAGTGGCTATTTATGCCTTTGAAGGGATCGGAATGGTTGTGCCACTTGAAACTGTGGCAGATAAGAAGCACAGGTTCGGTAGCATACTTGGTCTGGCTTTGATTTTTATTACATCTGTCTACGGGGCTTTTGGGCTGTTGGGTTACTGTGCATTTGGGAGTGAGACGAAGGACATCATTACGTTGAATTTTGGAAAGAATTTGCTGACCGATTTAGTTCAGGTTGCATTGTCCATTAATCTTTTCTTTTCATTACCTTTGATGATGAATCCCGTTCATGAAATTGTAGAAAGTAGGTTGAACAAAGGACAATATTCTTTTCCTTTGAGGGCTCTCTCGGTGTCTTTGACAAGTCTAGTAGCGTTTTTCGTGCCAAATTTTTCAGATTTCCTATCACTTGTGGGTAGCAGCGTCTGTTCTGCCTTGGGCTTCGTATTGCCTGCTATCTTTCACTTGCTTGCTTGTAGGAGGGATTGCTCCTTGCTTCAGATCTGCGCAGACTTCATAATCATCTTTTTCGGCGTAGTTTTTGGTGTTGCTGGAACGATTTCATCTGTCAAACAAATCTTCTTTGCAGATGTGGCATAAACCATTCAAGATGGTAACTTGTATTCTGGAGTTAGGCATTCACAACTTGGTTATGTGGGATATAGTCCAACTTCACTATCAGCAGCTGTACTAATTGTGTTGTATGTATCATCCCAACTCTTTCATTTGCAATCAATCATCTTATGGATGAGCAATAGGCAAGGAAGAAATTTGAAAAGCTTTCATGTCGTCTCTTATAGGCAAGTAACAGTCAAGGAAGATATCTGGGAAGCTTTCGGGTCTTTTCAGAAAGCAGTATCTTGATACTGATCAAGGTTTTCTTTGCAGTAATAGCGATGAAAAAATTGTGTCTATCCATGGAGCCATGGAATCAATTGTGTTTATCCCAAAATAACATAATTTTTTTTAGTGAATGCATCATATTGTGATTTATAGGCATACGGTTGTTTTCAATTCTGAATTCGGTTTATTAAAATTTGCTTTGCAAATAGTGGGAATTGGCTTGCAACTGTTCCTCCGAACATTTAGTTTGTTGGATGAAATGCAGCGCAGTTGAAAAACACTTTCTTTGGAAAATTAGTAGATTAGTCAATAACTGATGCAAGTAGAAATTGTCTGGTAATTTACATGTATCTCCATCATATTTTCATTGCCCAATTTGGTTAAACATATGGTACAAAAGAAACAATGTATTATGCATAACATTGAATTGATTTAATTGTTATATCATAACACTGAATTGGTATTTGTTGCAACTCTTACAGAACATCGAGTCATAAAAGTGTTGTTAAGGTATCCGAATATTGACGCCATTTGGAATTTCCTGGCTGCATTGGTGGGCTTGAAAGCCAATTTGATTTTCCTTTTGAATTCACTTAAATTATGCTTTTGTAATTTTATTATGCTGTGTAGCGCTGCAGAGTAACGAGGCTTTCTGATCTTGTAGCAGTAATAAATACAAGACTGGTATGACAGGACACAAAATTATAATTGATTTTAGTTAAATTTTAGAATTGCGTTTGTTCATGAGTGTGATAGTAAACTGTTCTAGCTATAAGTACAATCCTAACACAATGTAACAATTATTAATTATATGACAACCCAATTAAATAAACACTGTGAGGAATAATGCATATTAGTTAAGCAAAAGCACTTCGTTGGTTGCTTGATGATCAACACAAAATTTTCTGATTTTCAAGTTCATCTCTGGAAACAAAATATTCTTGCCCTTGAAAAATTGTATCAAACACACTTAAAAGGCCGATGAAAGAATATCTGAAAGGAGCTACAACATTTATTAATATATTCTCTAAGGTTTAAGACGAACATAGCATAATGAAAGCTATAGTTGATTATACCTCCACATAACATAGGTTATATCATACATGTATCAGAAAGATGTTTACAAACAATCTACTCTATCCTATTTTAGATCAGATCGTGATTATCCCCAAATCTCTCTGGTCTTCCAAAACCTTTTACACAAATTCCAAAAAGTTTCTCCAGAACCTTCCTCTCTTTTCTATAGCAAAGCACTGTACAAACAAATAAAAAGTCCACACTAAAAATGTCCAATTCCTACTAATCTCTACCATAGTTAGAGATTTGATAGATGGCAATGATTGAGACCGGGAGCAGGCGACCAATGAAAGCAGCTGATCCTAGCAGCCTCACACTCAACCCACTGAAGCCAATTTACAAATCAAACAAGAACTAGAAGTCATTTCATAGATATGCTATGGAGGCAATACAATGTTTCCACATTATTAAAAATTCAGATTACAGATCGCCTTACAGAAAGTTAACCCAGTAAGAGGGACTTTCATATCCATCGTCATTCTTACACATAGTAAAAGTATCCCTCCATATAATGCTATAAGATCCCTCCACTATCTCCTAGGTTAGACTCTCCTTAGACTTCCCAGTCTGATCACTCGAAGTATGAATAGTTCAATCCACGCAAAACGCAGATATCATTGACAACGTACTACACAGAAACAAGAAGTATATCCTAAAACATTTCCACTCAAATGTCATCTAAGGCACTCAGCCTAGCAAAAAATCATTGTTCTTGAACTTAATTGTTTTTGTTCTTAAATGCACCATTGAGCCTTTATAAATTATGAAGAAATGTTATGCTTATGCGATGAAGACAATTGAAATGTAAAATATGTCTATTATTCCATTACTCATTCATTGTGCTGGTATGAGGTAGTTATACATTCCACGGAAAGAATTTACAATGCTAGCTGCTGACCAAGATTAGAGATATTAGCTAGCAGCAACAGCAAATCAACCCCCAGGAATAGAAACAGTGAATAGAGAATTGAACTGCCAAGATAGTACATGCCAAGGTTCGTCGATCACATTTAATAACAGAATGTTTCAAATGCTGCTTAGAGTTGCCAACAAACTGAGGTACAAATGTCATGCGCATTGAGGAAGAGCTCAAACTGAAATACCCATATTCAAAGCAATGCTAAAAAATATCAAGAAGTGAGTTGGTGTCTCCTACGTTTTCAAAATAAATAAGTAGTCAGTGCCCAAAATTATACATTTGCTAGACACATCAATAGTAATTGACCAGAGGAAGGAGGTGCTATTCTATATACTATACATGTGATACTTAAAACGCTAGATATGAAAAGATGTATAACAATATAAGACAAAGACTTTAAAATAATAATTTACTAATTTTTGAGTACTTGAACATTGAAGATTGATCAATAAATATTAAAATTTTAAATACTTGAATCAGCAAATGGAAGAGTTTTAACTACTATTATATAAATATTAAATAATAATAGTCGTAGATATCAAAAGTATGAGCATCTCATCATAAAGAATGACCAATAGGATATCAAAAAATGTTCTGCTTTTTTTTAAATGATTTTATTTTTTGGTTGTCCCCTAGAGGGATTCAGGGATGCTTTCTCGTCCCCCTATCCCCTCTCTCCACCAGAATGGCGGCAGACTGTTGGTGTAGATGGAGACACTAGAATGGAGTCCCCACCTCCCAAGTGCATCCCTGTCGTGGGTTTTTTTGTCGGGTGGGGGGGGGGGGACATGTCCCCGTGTTACACTAATATATAAAATACTTAAAATGCCAGTTATGAAAAGATGTATAACAATATAAGAAGTAAAATAGCAAAATTGCAAATGGAAGAGTTATGTACAACCACTTACTTCTCTACTCTCCTAGAGGTATGTATGTTCCCGTTTAAGAGAGTGGATGAAGCTATAAATAGAGTGTTCCTCCTTACTCTTGAAGAACTAGAAATCTCAGATAGCAAATGTGCCTAGTGTGGTAATCGCTGATTTTAGTACTTCATGAAAGTTCCAATACAAAATCAAGTCTTCTTGTGCCATAGTTTTCCTTGGACCTATGCCTCTCTCCAACCTAACAAACTAGAAACTAGAAACTTAAGATAATAGATGATTGCCTAGGGTGATAATCTTTGTTTTTTTGACTCAATGAATAAATATTCAACATTGAAACAACAAAAATAATCTTTGAAACCACAAAATCAGATCCTCACATCCCAGATTTCTTATATCTTTCTCGCATCCCAGTAACACCACAAAATCAGATCCTCACATCCCATAGTTCTTATCTATCTTTGTTGCATCCCAATAACCCCTAAAAGTGGCAAAATTCCTCCACCCACTGCAAAGTTGGCCATCAATTTGAGCATCATAGATCTTATCAATGCACCTGAAGAACCCTAACCTCACATCATCATCCTAAATTAGTGTAATTCTACCAAGCCTAGGCATGTACCGCATCAGATTAAATTCATAAGCGGCCATTGCAAGGGAGTGTTCAACATATCCCATCTACACGAAATGATTGGCTAAATATGCTCATTGTATAATTTTAAAGTGGGATCCTTACTCACACAATAACCCTCATCTGATCAAGCATAGAATCGATGCACTCAGATACCTCTCCAAGGGTAGGTGCATCTCCATTGCCATATTTTGATCACCTAGAAAATCAGAGCAATGAAACAATGTATTTTGCATCACTTCAAACCATCTCCTTCACCCTCTTCCTCTACCCTGCCATGCCGTTTTGGGGACACTGTCATCCGACCTGGTGGGTGGTGGAGGGATGACCTGTCCCCATCCTCCTGTCCAAGAACGTGGGCATCTGGGGGAGGTGGGGGGGTTGCATCCCCATTTTATATTGTTGTATATGGTTGTGGAGCAATGGCAGTTGTAGCAATAGGTGCTGAAGAGGAGAAAAGATGTTTTCTAGGAGAGATATTGGATTTAACTGTAATAACATTTGAGCTCACATTCCATGATTCTTCGTCAAGATGAGGAAGAACATCAGAATTAAATCCATAAGCAATCTATTTTTCATTTTTACACAGTGGAAAGATCATCTCTTACACAATTTCTGTTTATGCACAACATTTTATGGGCGGTCTGGTAGCACAATTGAAATTACAATGTAACAAAGTTCTGTCCCATTAACTTTCTTGACTAGGTAGGGTTGCAATATTAGTTCTACTAATGGATACCAAAGAGGGGACTACGTTCTTTTATTCACACGCGATTTTGGGCAATAGCTCAAATTTGATCTATAATGGACCATAGTTTCCTTTTGTAAGCTTCTCAGACCCTGGCATATGAGACAAGGAATAGAATATGTTATATGAATCCAAAAGCCTGCTGCAACAGTGGATTACATTATTGATGCAAAACTTGTAGACTCATTTATTTAGGGATTTAAGACGGTCACATGGGATGAACTCAGATTCCACAAGCTGCGGGATTATCAGGAATTTAGAAACTATTGAATTTGCTTGAGAGGAAAAAGACAATACAATGAGCTTCATTGATTCACCTTTGGGGTATCTATGGATATTTACTTGAACTACTAGAGGCCAAGAGATGACTGGGAGTTGGCTTCAAGGCTTTTTCGGACATTCTTGTCTCTGCAAGGTGGCTAATTTGACCTTCTGCTCCAATATATTGAAATATTATTGGCAAGAAATGGTCCTTCCACTTAACGATATAAAAATGCAAATGACACACATGGAAAGATATTAAATCTGGATGAAGTGTTGAGTAGTGGTAGACCAATCAAGGTTCTATTGGCTACAAATAACTTCAAATTTAAGCACTTTCAATGATCAGTACGGAGTCTGGACAATACTGGCAATCTCTTGCAAGTTGCCCTTCATAACCCAAAATTTATTATCAAGAAACATGCCAGCAAAACCTCCCGATCAATTCATTTCAGGAAGCAGCCCCACTTTTTTTGTTCTGCATCATAAACCGCTTCCCCAAATTCGGATTTCTCCATTGTCCTTCCCTCCTGCAATGTAAATCAGGCCTTCAGGCGATGCAGAATAGGAAAAGTGAGCTGTCACTGGAGGCACATCAGCGCCTCTGGACTATTGGGGTGATATAGAATCATAAGTAGTAACAGAGTGAATTTTTATTTTTGTTCTCACAACGGAACACACTATGATGATTATCTTACAGCTGACACAAATGCATGTAGTACAGTGCCCGCAGAATCCAGATGCAATAGGAACCGGAGGCAGTAGTTACAATGAATTTTTGAGTGGCTAATCTAGATATACCCTTCTTTTTTCTGGGAGAGAGATTGGATAATACCGTGATAACATTTGATGACACATTCCATGATTCTTCATCAAGATGAGGAAGAAACAGAATTAAATCCAAAAGCAATCTATTTTTAATTTTCATAGACTGGAAATATCATCCCTTACAGATGATTTATGTTCATGCACAACATTTTATGGTTGATCTGGTAGCACAATTGCAATTACATTGTAACAAAGTTCTCCTGTCCCATTAACTTTCTTGTCTATGCAGGGTTGCCATATCAATTCTACTAATGGATACCAAAGAGGGGAACACGTTCTTTTATTCACAATTTCACATGCCATTTTGTGCAATCTGGGAACTCAAATTTGGTCCACAATGGACCAAAAATTTCTTTTGTAAGCTTCTCAGACTCCGACATACAAGACAAGGAATAGAATATGTTATATGAATTCAAAAGCCTGCTACAACAGCGGATTACATTATTGATGCTAAACTTGTAGACTTGTTTATTTACGGATGCAAGGAGTTCATCTGGAATGAAAGATTTCACAAGCCATGAGATTTCCAGGAAAAAATTGCTTGAGAGTAAAAAGACAAATTCTACGAGCTTTCATGGATTCACCTTTTGGGTATCTATGGATATTTACTTGAACAATTAGAGGCCATGAAATGACTGAGAGTTAGCATCAAGGCTTATTTGGCATTCTTGTCTCTGCAAGGTGGCTAATTTGATCTTCTGCTCCAATATGCTGGATAATTTTTGGCGAGAAATGGTCTCATCTGTATAAAAATGCAAATGGCATACATGGAAGGTACTAATTCTGGATAAGTGTTGAATACTGGTAGACCAATCATGGTTCTTTGACTACAAACGACTTCAAATTCAAGCGCTTTCAATGATAAGAATGGACAATACTGGCAATCTCTTGCAAGGTGCCCTTCATAACCCAAAATTTATTATCAAGAACCATGCCAGCAAAATTTCCAAATCGATTCATTTCAGGAAGCAGCCCCACTTGTTTTGTTCAATATCATAAACCGCTGCTCCATATTCAGATTTCTCTTCAGATTGTCCTTCCTTCCTGCAATGTAAATCAGGCCTTCAGGGGATGCAGAATAGGAAAAGTGAGCTGTTGCTGGGGGCATGTAAGCACCTTTGGACCATTGGGATGATCTAAAATCATAAATAAAAACAGAGTAATTTTTTCTTTTTTGTTCTTGCAATAGAACCCACTATGATGATTAGCCTACGGTTGACACAAATGCACTTAATACAGCACCTACAGAATTCAGACACTATAGGAACTGGAGGAAGGCAATTTACGATGAATTTTTGAGTGGCAGTATAGAAATATCCTTCTTTTTTCCTCAGTCATACCATTGACTTGCTCCCAGATGCCCAAATGCCCTAACATTTCCTGTCTTGATAGGACCAATTGACCGTTGATTCACAGCTCTGAGATGGTTGTGCCATTAGTATGAATTTTGAAACCATGATCAGACTCTCAGAACCTAATTCTTCTGGAAAGTTTGGAAATAAGCCCTCCATCATGAAAACAGAAACAAAAGAGGTTATTACAATCTCAATTACACGCTGACATAGGTGAAACTCAATACAAATTGAGCCACAGATCTGGTAAAGAGTTTTTTCGGTACGATCCAGTCTTCCTAAAATGACGACTATATTTGATCATTTTAGTTGTAAAAGATGGTCGTTTAAAGACACTAAAATTTCAGTCTATCATAGACATGAGCAGTTTCTGGATTTAATTTCATTTGATTTGTTTACTATCAAATAGGCCTGACGGCCATTAAAATTAGACCTACTTATTTTTTCAGTATAGACAGATAACACAAATATGGAAAATGCTTGTCTTATCTCTCGCACTTTTTAAGACATTCACGGCGGACTTTACCTCAATTGTCGATGATGAAGTGCTCTGTGAAGGAATTGACAAAGAAAAAACCAACAAGCATAAGCAGTCCATAACGAAATGCTCTGTGAAGGAATAACAACCAGAGAAAACGGATAAAAACGAACATACAGCAACACCAATGCTAGCCTTAGCTAGGCATTGGGCTTCGAAAACCTTGCTCTGCCAAAAAGCGAAAAATATGAAGGTAAAAATAAACGAAATAACAAAATAATCAGAACAGTTGGATGCCCTGCCGTGGATGAATCTCGATCCCAATCTGCTAAAACGCCTCGTGCGAGCATATGAGAATGTATAAAAACTAGCCGTCTGTTCATGCCTACTGTAACTGCAACCACTATCCATTTCCAGCAAAACTGCTATCATTATCGATGGAGGTTTCGGATTTCCCAATCTGTCTGTGACTGATAGCGCCTGTGATCCAAAGAAAGGCCTAAACTGGACCCCAACAAGACACCTATACTCGTAAAATGAGTCCAAACACAAACTAGAATAGGATTCAAACAGATTTGAAATAGCTAATATTTCCGGCTGCACGGATTAATATGGGGAACCAAACTGCCACAAAAAAGAAGGTTGTAGAGCTCCTAATTGACAACTTTTACCTAAGGAGTCGTAGATTTTAAGAGACACATTTCATTAATGGACCAATATATATGAATATTGGCCAATGGGTGTATGGTATGTAATTTAAATTATGTTCACAAGTTATTATGTTATGTTATCTAATTTTATATCGTACATTAATTCATAAATTTTCTTTTATAATTATTAAGCACATGATATAAAAACAATCTATAGAAAACACCTGAGATGCAAATTTTCAATTTTTGATCTCACTTTATACATTAATGCCAATTCCCTCTTCTATTACAGAGTATAAGATATTTAAAAAAAAGGATCTATAGAAAATACTTAGATACAAAATTTCAATTTTTGATCTCCCACTTTTCTTGTTAACATTTATTTCACTATTGGAATCCTAATTTGTTGCACCATCTTTAAGTCTTGTTAGATGGTGTTAAACCTAAAAAAAAATACAAAAATGGAAAGGAAAAAGGAGTCCTTAAAAATATGCGACCTATCAAATTAGTTACAAAATAAGTACCATTAGATAAAATAAATGAGTACTATGTCATCAAATCATAAACACCTCTAAGATATAGAGATAAGAAACAAACTAAAGCAAATGGATAAGAAAATTATATCACGAGATAAATTAACATGACAAGTTAAAACATAGTAGGGGAAAGCAAGTAGACAAAATATGAAAAGAAATAAGAGTGCGGGAAAATAAACAATTTAGAGAAGAATCAATTGAGGAAGAATGGAACTTCAGAACACATGACCTCTCCTTCGAAGAGAGTGGGTGGGATTTTGAATATTTGGAAAGAAGTATAGAAGATTGTGGGGTATTCAATAAGTTACTAGTAGATGGTTTAAGAAGCACTGAATGTTTGGGACAATTCGTAAATTGAAGTGTAAAGAAGTTAAGAAATAATAGAGATGGAAAAAGAAAATGATATCATATTTAATTTTGGGAAGGATTAGTCAACGATAACTTATCAAATGTCATTAACAAAAAAAAAGGGTGTCACAAAATATGAAACATATTACACAAGAGATAAAACCTTTACACTGTTATCTATACCTATGTCATATGAACGAGAAGAATTTTCATTCAAGACACGATAGAAGAAGAGAATAAGAATCCACAAATACAAATTAAAATAAATTGAAAAGAGATTGCTTGATGAAGGGTACTCCCATTACTCAAGCAAACACACACAACACAATAAATAAATAAATAGAAAATTTAAGTTAAAAAACACTTGCTTTTTATTATCTTCACTGAAATGATATTACAACATTCTAGAAATAACTTGGTAAAGCCACACATGCCTTCTAATTGCAATAATCTACAAGACATAGCCACAATCTACATTTTTGGAACTAAGGTTGGGGTCTAATAGGAGAGGGCTTCCTTAAAAATAGAACTAGAGTTGCTTGTGGATTTTTAGGAATATTTTAAAGTTGGTTGTCCCATTTATTCTATACCTCAATTGAGTGCAAAATTTTAGCTCTAAAATTTGAGATAATTAGAGGTATCATGAATGCATATATGTATTTGCTAAAATTTGTGTAGTGATAATAAAAAATTCCCTTCAAAATTTATTTTTAAACAAAAGTCTAAACTTAAAGTTTGACAAGTAGTAAACAAAATTTACTTGGTTTGTGGAGTAATTGCTAGCCCCACCACATTTTGACTCATTCAAATATGCAAGCCTTAAAAGTAGGAGCTTCTATTTTCTAGGGAAAGATTCTAATTTGAACAATTTTTTTTTCATGGCACCTCATTTTCTTAAAAAGTAGAGTTTACGCACCCACCATGAGATTGATGCCTAAGTCTTGAAACCTTCCTTCATTCTTTTATATGTAGTACCGATAAATGCCTTAGAATATTCTAGAAAGAAAAGCTTCCTTCTTTGGGAAACAATGGTTCATTAGTTCAATTTCTCACCCAGTTGATTTTCCCGTCTTCCTTTTTTTTATCGAAACTCTAGCTTTGATGAAACAACTTCTGGATGTTGTAACTTTTGACTTAGATGTCTATTTTTCTTGTATAATATATCATTGGAAAGCTTGCAAAGAGATCTATAATAACACATACATTTAAATACCTGTGTATGGGTTTTGAGTCCTTTTGGGGCCTCTAAGGTCTTCAATATTGCAAAATTGTTCATGAAAAATATTGACATCTTTCAAATTGCTCAAGATATTGAGGTGATTATTATGCCAATCATCTAATTTTTTGTTTTCTCCTTGGGACTTGTTTTCATGTCCATGTAACCATAAATGGGAAAAAAAAATTCCTAAAAATGGCATGTGACTATTTTTTTTTAGCTTCTATACTTCTTATATAGTGTGATTATCATAACTCTCAAAAACCTAAAGAAAACCCATAGAGAAAAAGAAAAAGAAAATCTCTCTTTTTAGGTGTTGCAAGATTGCTCCTATATCCTAAATGCTCTTGCATTAACTTGTAGGCTAAAAATACTTTAAGATCAAGTTAAAAAGAGATAAAGACAATGAAAATAAGCCCACAATAGAAATAAACATTAAGAAAGGAAAAATTGTGTCATAATCCAACCACAAAGTAAAAGAAGAGTTGAAAACACTATGGAGCCTTTGATTTAACTCATACTATTTGGAAAAGACATTGTTGCAACAGTGAAAAACAGGGCTCACTAGGATGTAAATTAGAAGATTGAGAGGGGGGGTGAATCAGTTATAATCAGTTATCCTACATGCCTTTAAAACTTGTCCACAAACTTAAACTCTTCAAACTTTTAGATCACAAGCTCAGTAACTAAATCTAACACCAATCTTGATCTTTCAGCAAGCTGTAAACTTCAAATATCAAGTATTAGAGTAAACTTTCAGCTTATGCTGAGTTGCAACAATACATAGTAAACATTTCAGCTTATGCTGAGTTGCAACAATACATAGTAAACATGAAATAACATGCAACACAATATGCATCCACACAATTTTGACACAAGTATTTAACATGAAAACCTTGTTAAGGGAAAAACCACCTGAGATTGACAACCCGAAAATTTCATTCTTCCAAAGCGAGCTTTGTTAGGAGCAAACCTTGTTAAAGGTTACAAACACATAGTCAATGTGACCTTGTTAGAGGATTTCCACCAAAGATCATCTAGACCTTATCACTCTTAAACATCTATAGAGTGACTTGCTTTAAAGGACTTACAAACACTCAACTGAATGTCACCATATAATGGATCTACAAATAAGTTTGTTAGGTCCACTTAGTTACAATATTTTTTGCTACAATGGTTAGAGAGTAATAGTGAAATGATTTGTTAAGGTTTAGTACTACCTAGCTTGTTTAGATCTCTATTTCACTCTATCTCTTTCCTCTTTCTTCCTTTCTACTCATTTTTGGTTGATCCACACACTAACACATAAAATTAACACCCCTTTTACTCAATCTTCACAATGCATTTATGCTCGTTTATCCTTTGGCTATAACCTTCCTTCTTCAACTTGATCAACAACAATGAACAATGTGTTCATCCCTTAAATAGAAAACTTTTTTTCCACTTCACCATATTCTTCCATGTTTTGTCGCATAATCACAATAGCCAAATCTTCATCTAGCTCAAATTCATTAAATCTAGACACTTGAGTAACATGCCTTCACCTTGAAATTTGTGCTTTGATTCAAATCATCAAATCTCCTTCATCATATCTTCTTTTAATTTTAGTAGTCGTTGATCTCATAACTAACTTCATCCTTATCTTTGGAACTTCTTGAACATTCTTTATTTTTACCAAATGTCAGCCTCAAATTAATTCCTCCTTAAATTATTAAATTCCTTTCCATTGCTCGGTTAACACTACACTTCATACAGTGAATACTGCACTCGCTTAACACTGATCTTTCTTGGTTAATACTCCACATTCTTCACTTCTTTATCAAGTGCTTGGTGACAACTATAGTAGCTCGATTAATACTGGATTTCTTCATTCACTGACCAAATTGTCTTTCTTATACATGATCTCAACACTCAATCAAATCATGTCATTATACTGTCTAAGTCTTAACTCATTCAAGTTCCCATTGAATACCATACACTTATCAACACTTACATCATCATTGTACTTTCTTCAAATACTCGTCATCAATCAAATGACATGACACTCTTCTGAATTGTCATAATGTCTCACCAACTAAAGCTTGAGATAAATGAAAATAAAATAATTGTTACGACACATTCACATACATTTAAAATCATTACTAGTTGGGGATAACAATTTCCCCCTTTGGCACTAGTTTCAACACATGCATACATTACATTTAGACATTATGAAACAATATACTATGTGCTGAAACATCTTCAACTCTTTGAGTTCACTCAAGTTCTCTACAACTTCATGATCTTCACATCAGGTTTTCTATATCAAGTTCTTCGCAACATACTTATACTCCTCCTAAGGATATACTTCTCTATTCAATAACATCTTTAACTCAATCTCCTTTTGCCTCCCCCTTTGGGTGTACTAAATCATTCATTCAACTTCATCTCCATTTCTTCCATACATTCGCAACTTGTAAGATCTCCACTTTGATGACAATAAACATTATCTCCTTTACTGATATTCTCCCCTTTGATATTTGTTTCATATCTTCTCATTCTTCCATAGACAATCATTTCCTTGTCTACTTCTATACACCTCTCCACCTTTGACAACAATGCCAAAGGTAACTATAAGCTTCAATGAAAAACTTATAAACCTTTTAGTTTTACCTTGTACCTTGCATGTACTAAATACATCTTCTTCACTACAAACTTTTATTCACAACTCTAGGAATGATCCATAAGGAGTGGACTCTTGCATCAACTCCATAAGGATATTCTAATCATCCATAAATTGATGCAACATACATCCTTGGTCAGTAAATCTTGAATAGGGGAAAGACCCCTAACTTGCCTCTTAAAAATTCAAAAGCATCCTTAGGTACTAGCTTTGTGAATATATCTACAAACTACTCCTTAGACTTTACATACTCCAATCTAACTTGTTTTTCTTGAACTTGCTCTCTCAAGTAGTGATACTAGATAACTATGTGCTTTGTTTTTTCATGCATCACAATGTTCTTTGATATGTTAATAGCACTTTTATTGTCACACTAGATAGTAACAGGTTCGATGATGTCCACTTGCATACCTTCCAATATTTTCTTAATCCATACAATATTTGAACAATTAATTGTAAAAATAATACACTAAGCTTTAGTAGTGGACTTGGAAGTATAACTTTATTTCTTGCTTAACCATGTAACCAATCTTTCTTCTAAAAACAATGCTCCACCATAAGTACTCTTTTTGTCATCAACATTTCCTACCCAATCAGCATCAACATAAACTCTTAGCTCAAAATCATCATCTTTATTATACCATTATCCATAATCTTTTATTTCTTTCAAATATTTGAATATCCTTTTTACTACAGTCATATGTGTCTCCTTAGGATTGGCTGAAAATATTGTAACTATATCAACTTCACGTTTGTTGTGTACAACATACTGCAACTTTCCAATTATTAATTTGTACTGTGTCTAATTTACTTCAAAAATGTTGTCTTCCTTAGATAATTTGCATCTTGTTACCATAAGGGTGCCAGTTGGCCTTGACTCATCCATACCAAATGTCTTCAATATCTCCTTTATGTACTTATACCAAGTCAGATATATTCCTCCATTTGTTTGATGAACTTGTAAAGCAATGAAGAACTTAATCTCACAAAACATAGACATTTCAAATTATTTACTCATAAGATTAGCAAATGAGTTTCACAAGTCATTACCACCAAATATTATATCAAAAACTATTTCTACAAATACTATATCATCAACATATATTCTGCAATCAATACCTTATCTTCAACTTTGCTTTTCAAATACATTTTATTGTTATCACTTGTTCTAACAAATCCAATTTTGGTAAAATATGAATGCAATCTTTCATATCGTGCTCTCAATGCTTGCTTCAATCCATATAAGGTTTAGTTTAGTTTACATGCTAGGTGCTTTTGATTTGGCTCCACAAATGCTTTAGGTTGTTGAATGTAGAACTCTTCCTTTGAAATTTCATTTATAATAGAAGACAACATCCATTTTATAGACTTTGAATCTCTTGTAAGCTACATATTCCAACATTGTTCGGACTCCTTCCAATCTAGCAACAGGTGCAAAGCTCTCACCATAGACTATTCCTTCTTCTTGAGCATAACCTTTACAAACAAGTTTGGCCATATTCCTCACAACTTCTTGTTTTTCATTTAACTTGTTCTTGAATATCCACTTTGTTCCAATCACATTTTTGTCTCTAGGTCTTGGTACCAGTTCTAATCACCTAAAAATGGTATAATCAAACAAATGCCCCTAATCTCAATTATCGATAAAAATCATTAAAGTCCTAACCTAAAAGACAAACTATTCTCATCACCTAATCTAATTTGAGTATCAAAATGCATAAAATCCTTAACTTGCAATAATCCTCAAAAAATTCATAAATATCGACATTTATTGGCAATAAATAATCCTAAATCAATTAATTTAACTCAATGTCCCAGCACATTAATTAAATTGAATAGATTTGCCAGCTACACATGAAAAAATAATTTAAATTGATTAAATTGAATGGAAACTCTAAAAATACAAGTTATTGAATTAAATGTTTTTGATTAAGTAAAACAGGCTTTGAAGGGTCCCTAAAACCCTGTACAAGTCTAAAGATTTTCAATAAGTATAGATGCAAAAGTATAGCAGACAAAAGAGAAATCGATCACTCCCCAAACAAAGGGTAAACAAGGTGACAAAAAAGCCTATCACCAACCAAAACCAAACACCCAGCTAGAAGGCAAAAAACTGAACTGAAAGCCAGATACTACAATGGAGCTCATGTTTTGCCCTTTGATTTAGAGCCTCCCTTGCATGACCAGAGGTTCATTTCTAAAGGAGGAGCAGAGGTCTTAGCTTTCTTTCTTTTTACTGTAGTCCAATCATCCTCCACCTTTGCTGCCTTAGAAATTCAATCCCTAGAAGAAACTGAACAATGGAACCCAGGGGAATCAAAAGCAACAACAATCTCCCTAGGAGAGCCTGTAGACACCTGGCTCCCAACAGGACTAGGAGGATCATCCAATTCAGGGGCAGGGGCAAGAGAGGGAATAGGGTCCTAGCGTCCAACAGGACCAGGAGGAGCATCCGATATGGGGGCAGGGGCAGGAGAAGGAATAGGGTCCTGACCAGGAGTCCAGACTTCCTCCACTACCACAGGCACCGAATGATTGTCTATAGGGGAATCATCCATAGGGTCACCCACAGGATCTAGAGGCGCATCCATGGACTTAAACATTGTATAGTGCTCAGAAGAGGCCCCCGACCACTAGGAAGGTGGTTGCCTTGATTTAGTCTTCACAGTAGCACAATGAGCAACAATGTGACCTGTCATATGACATTTTCTACAGCGAAAAGGGATACCTTTGTAATCTAATATTTGGGTCCATGAACCCCTCAAGGATTTCAAAAAAACCTTCTCTGGAAGGCCCTTTGAAATATCCATCTCTACAAGAATTAATGCACATGTCGAATGGAGAATATCCGAAGTGTTTGAGTCCACATATAAAAAATCACCGATAGCAGCTGCAATAGCTTTGTAAACATAATCTAGCCAGAGATGCATCTGGAGATTCGGAAGCCAGACCGAAATAGGAACCTTGTTAAAGGATTCAATAAGTAGATGGAAATTCATATGTCATAGTTTGGCAATAAGTGGATATCTATCCTGCCATGAAAAATTGTCATCACAGAAAATAGTCTTCTTGTCTTTAGCACTTTTAAACTTTACTATGAAAAATCCTTTTGTTGGAAATGTAGATGGAGTAATTGAGAGGGGGGGGCGAATAAGTTAGCACAAAAACACTACCACATATCCCTTAGATGTCTGATAAAACTAATTATTGCTGTCATTCAGTAAACATACTAAAAAATGCTGTAACTCGATAAATGCAATGTATGTTATACTTTAACAGATCTTAAACATTCACAGTGATTAACTTGCAAGCATAAAAAAAATAACATGAACACATGAGGCACTAGATTTAATGTGGAAACCCAATATGGGAAAAACCACTAGTGTAACTAGTTATTATTTTTCACTCTTCTAGAGTGAGCCCTGTTAGGAGCCAACCTGGTTAAAGGTTACAAAATACACTGTTAGGTGTGACCTTATTAGAGGATTTAATCACCCTATTAGGAATGGCCTTGCAAGAGGTCTTAAAAAAATTCAATGGAACTGTCACCTTGTTAGAGGATTTACAACTGGCTGTTAAACCAACTCTATTAAGAGATTTTGAATCACTACTACAATGGTAAGAAAGTAACAATGAAATGACCTGATGAGATGCAGCTAAATTTCTGATTACAGATCTCTGTTTTTCTTTATACTAAATCCTTCCTGATCAAATGTTACTTTGTTGCTCCACAAGGATATCTAACCATCCTTCAAGCTCACTCACACACTTTTCTCCTTAGTCAATCAATACACTTGCATACTCACTCATACTCATGAATCTCAACTTGACCTTTTATATATACCATCCAGATTGTCAAGTAAGCTCAATTACAATATACAATGACCAATAATTATTACCTCAATCGGCTAGAAAAAATACTTAAAATAATTAAACTTCATTTCCCAAAACAAAATCCTTCATTGGTCGACCCTACTCGGTAAACATTGATCTTGAAAAGATTTCTTGTGTTGACCAATAGACGCTTGGTTAACACTGCAAACTTGCAAAATCCTTTGGCAACTGAGTGAACTCGATAAACACTAATTTTTACCATCTTTCCTTTGATAACCATGAGAGCTCAGTTAACACTACTTTCTGCTATAATTTCCTTCAATGCTCGAGTGAGCTCAGTAGACATTGTCTTCGTAGAGTAATCTCCAAGAATGCTTGGTAGATAAGCGAAACTGTCTTGTTGACCAAGTGAGCTCGGTAAGCACAAACTGACAACTGATATGACATTTGTGTAACATCAAAGACAACACACAATTAGACAATTGTATCCAACAATCTCCCTCTTTGGCATTGATGGCAACACAACATGTCATAGCACAATAAAATTTGAAAATAATATTTTCTCTGATAGAAAGTTTCTCCCTCTTAGATTTTGATACCACAATTGTCATATGTAGTAATCTCCCTCTGTGAAGCAATTACATAGCTTCTTTCTTCAAATAAATTTCAAAAGATATGATAGTAAACTCTCCCTCTTTGACAACACATGCCAAAGACAAAACATACCAAATGAGTATCATTGTACCTTGAGTACTAATTCATATGCAATATTTTCTTGATTATGCAGCATCAACTAATTCGTCTTCAACTTAGTTTCTATTGATGCATCACTAAAGCTTCACTTAGTGAGCTTCAAATAGGGGAATGACCCCTAGTTTACCTCTTAGATACAAGAATGCATCCTTAGGTAATGACTTGGTAAATATGTCTACAATCTGTTCTTTTGTATGCACATATTCCAATCCAATTTCTTTGTCCTGCACCAATTCTTTGACAAAATGATATTTTATAGCAATATGCTTGGTTTTGGAATGCATCACTAGATTCTTAGATATGTTAATTTCACTTGTATTATCACAAAACATGACAACTAGTTCTTTGATCTCAACCTTCATGCTTTCCAACAACTGTTTAAACCAAACAATATTAGAACAATTCACTGTTACTACTATTACTACTGCAACATATTCTGCCTCTGCTATGGATTGGGATGTGCAATTTTTCTTTTTGCTTGTCCAAGATACCAATCTTTTTCCAAGAAAGAATGCTCCACCACTTGTACTCTTTCTGTCATCCAAATTTCTAGCCCAATTAGCATCAATAAACACTTTTAGGTCTAGATTTTCTCCAAGTTTATACCATAGACCATAATCTTTAGTACCTTTCAAATATCTCAAGATTCTTTTGATTTCCATCATATGATTATCTCTAGGTTTAGCTGAGAATCTTTCTACTATACCAACTACAAGAGCAATGTCAAGCCTTGTATGAACCACATACTGTAATTTTCCAATCATTGATCTATATAAGGTCTGATCTACCTCTTTTGAATCATCATGTTTGGTTAGCTTTAATCCAGTACACATAAGGGTTCCAACTGGTTTAGAATCTTCCATACCAAACTTCTTGAGTATCTCTTTGATATACTTAGATTGAGTGATGTAGATACCATTCTTGCTTTGTTGTATTTGTAATCCAACAAAGAACTTAATCTCACCAAACATAGACATTTCAAACTCTTTGTTCATTTGCTTTGAAAATTCTTTGTGTAGATCATCATTCCCTATAAATAAAGTATCATCCACAAATATTTCTACCAATATAATCTTGATATCTGGTCCTTCCTTGATGTACAAATTACTATTATCATTTGTTCTCTCGAAACCAATTTGTATAAGGTAGTTGTGCAACCTCTCATACCATGCTCTGGGAGATTGTTTCAGACCATACAATGCTTTGTGCAACTTGCAAACCATGTCCCTTTTTTCTGGATCAACAAAACCTTCTAGTTGTTCAATGTAGACTTCTTCATCAAGAATACCATTGAGAAATGTAGATTTAACATCCATCTAATATACCTTAAATCCTTTATGTGTTGCATATGCAAGTAAGGTCCTGACACCTTCCAATCTTGCAACAGGAGCAAAAGTCTCACCATAATCACTGCCTTCTTCTTGAGAGTAGCCTTTATATACCAATCTAGCTTTGTTTCTTGATACCTTACCATCTTCATTCAACTTATTCCTGAATACCCATTTTGTTCCAATCACATTTTATCTTTAGGCCTAGATACAAGAGTCTAGGTTTTGTTCTTTTCTATTTGCTCTATTTCTTCATTCATAGCCTCAATCCAACTTTCATTTTCCAATGCATATTTAACATTTATAGGTTCAAAATCAACAAGTAAACATGTACCTTTTAGCTTACTTCTTGTCATAGTACCTTCTGATTTATCTCTAATAATTGTGTCTAGTGCATGATGCTTCCTAACATACTTAGCTAATACAGGTTCTTTGCCTTTTGACTAAATTCCACTATCTTCATTTTGAATTTCAACTTCTGGCTCTGGTTGTTCTATCTATGGCTTGGGTCCTTCAGACTCGGTAGGCACTGGCTTGGTAGCTTCAGACTATGACTCGGTTTGAACTTCTTGTAACTTGGTGATTGAGGAAGACTCGGGTGTAGAAGTCTCCTTATTGACAAATGTGTCTAGCAATGTATCAGGTTCTATGTAAACAAATCTCCTATAGTCTTCTGGTTCCTTTTTGCTTTCTTCTTCAGTCCTTTCTACAAACTCATTGATTCTCACATGTGCACTTTCTATGATTTTATGAGTAGATAGATTCAAACATCTATATGCCTTACTTCTACAAGAATATCCTAAGAATATACCTTCATCACCTTTCACATCAAACTTTCCTTTTCTAGATTCTTTCAAGATATAACATTTACTTCCAAATACTCTCAGGTAACTTACATTGGATTTGTAGCCATACCATAACTCATAGGGAGTTTTATATGAGTCCTTCTTCAATTATACTTGGTTTAAGGTATGAACTGCAGTGTTGATAGCTTCCTTCTAGTATTTGATAGCAATATTCTTTTCAATCCTCAAAGTTCTTGCACAATCCATGATGGATCTTTTTCTCCTTTTAGCTATTCCATTCTGCTCGAGAGTTCCGGGAGCTAATACTTGTCTTTTGATTCCTCCTTTAATACAAAAGTTATTGAATTCATTGGAGATGAATTCACCACCTCTATCTGATCTTAAGCATTTTAGTATTTTCCCTATTTCTTTCTCTACTTGTCAAATACCACTTGAATTTCTCAAATGCTTCTAAATTTTCTCTAAGATACATAATAGTCATCATTCTTGAATAGTCATCAACAAAAAGAATAAAGAATTTTTGGTCTAGTATAGCTTTCTATTCCAATAGGTCCACACAAATCAGAATGCACAATTTCTAAGATATCTTTAGATTGATAGTTTTTGCTTTTAAAACTGGTCTTTTCCATTTTGCCAATCTGATAGTTCTTACATAAACCAACATCTGATTTCTTCAAACTGGGAATGCCTCTTACTTTCTTGAATTTTATTATTTTCACCATGTTATCAAAATTTACATGACATAACCTTCTGTGCCACAACCAACTTTCTTCAACTTGAGCAATAAAACATGAGCAATCACCAAGATCAAGATAAAATAGGTTACCTTTTGTTTGTTTGCCTGATCCAATCGTTTTTCCTTTTTCATCTAGCAGTCTTGCCTTGCCATGCATGAATTCCACCTTGAATCCAATGTTGATTAGATGTGCCACACTTAGCAGATTATGTTTTAGTCCTTCAACCCAATAGGCATTGTTACATACAATTTCTTTGGTTAATGAGATTCGGCCTCTCTCTTTTATGCAACACAATTCATTGTTTCCAAACCTCACACTACCACTATCATAGTTTTCAAAGTGTTCAAACTTTGTTTTGTCACCAGTCATATGATGTGAACATCCACTATCTATGATCCATGTATCATTTTTTCTCACATGACATATAAGTGCCATCTTATCTTCTTCATCGGCAGATTCATCTTTCACAACAATGTAAACTATTTCATCTTCACTATTATCAAAATCTTTAGCCATAAAACAAGTTTTCTTGCCTTTGTCCTTGAATGATTTGTGATTTTTGAAATCTTTCTTGCTATTGTACTTGTGACTCTTCTTTTCATCCTTATCTTTGTTTGGGCACCTGGCAACAATATGACCAACCTCTTCACACGAAAAACAAATTAAGGGAACTTTACCTTTGTATTTTCCTCCACCTCTAGAATATTTCCTTGCAAGTAAAGCTTCAACAACTTCAAGTTCACTATTAGAACTTTCCTATGATTCTTCTTCACTTTCTCATTGAATGTCTTTTATTTTCTTGACTTTCTCCTTAAGTGAAAGCTTGGCCTCAAATGCAGATTTAATATTCTTGGAAGCTAGAATATAATTTTCAGAGTTGTCTAGTTCAAATGCTATCAATCTTCCCACTAAGGTATCCAAAATTATCTTATGATTTGTCTCACATCTCCTTTCTTGAATAACAGATACTCTAATTGCATAGATGGGAAGCAATGTTCAAAGAACTTTACTTACAATAGTTTCTTCCTTGATTTTTCCTCTAGATGCTTTGATTGCAATGACACTGGTTTTGATTCTTTCCACATATTTGGCAACATTTTCATCTTCTTTCATTCTCATCTAATCAAACTGTCCTCTAAGGCTTTCAGCTTTGGCTCTCCTCACATTTTCATCACCACCATAGATGTCCTTTAGCTTATTCCACATTTCAAAAGTAGTTTTGTAGTCCTTAACATCATCAAATTCCTCATAGTTAAGAGCAAATGCAATATCTATCATCATGGTGTTATGGTTCTTTTTCTCAGCAATATCTCCAATAGATAATGTGCCAGAAAGAGTTATGTATTCTTCATCTAGGTATTTACATCCTGAATCACCAATGGAAGCCACATGAAGCCTCATGAGTCCTTGCCATGTTGAAAAGTTATTTCTGTTAAGCTTTGGAATTTCTCTCTTATAAGACATCCTGATCTTTAGCTTAGGTCCTTGAAACCTTTCCTACAAGCACCAAAAGCTCTGATACTAATTGTTGGAAATGTAGATGGAGTAACTGAGAGGGGGGGTGAATTAGTTAGCACAAAAACACTTCCATAGATCCCTTAGATGTTTGATAAAACTAATTACTACTATCATTTGGTAAACATAATGAAAATGTTGTAACTCAGTAAATGCAGTGTATGTTACACTTTAACAGATCTTAAACATTCACAGTGATTAACTTGCAAGCATAAAAGAAATAACATGAACACATGAGGCACCAAATTTAATGTGTAAATCTTATATTCAAAAAATCACCAATGTAACTAGTTACTGTTTTTCACTCTTCTGAAGTGAGCCCTATTGGGAGCCAACTTGGTTAAAGGTTACAAAACACACTATTAGGTGTGACCTTGTTAGAGGATTTAATCACCCTATTAGGAGTGGCCTTGCAAGAGGTCTTAAAACAATTCAATGGAACTATCACCTTGTTAGAGGATTTACAACTGTCTGTTAAACCAACTCTGTTAAGAGATTTTGAATCACTGCTACAATGGTAAGAAAGTAACAATGAAATGACCTAATGAGATGCAACTGAATTGCTGATTACAAATCTCTATTATGCTTTATACTAGATCCTTCCTGATTGAATGCTACTTTGCTGCTCCACAAGGATATCTAACCATCCTTCAAGTTCACTCACACACTTTCCTCCTTAGTCAATCAATACACTTGCATACTCACTCATACTCATGAATCTCAACTTGACCTTTCATATATACCATCTAGATTATCAAGTTGGCTCAATTACAACTTACAATGACCAATAATTATTACCTTAGTTGGATAGAAACAATACTTAAAATAATTAAACTTCATATCCCAAAATAAAATCCTTCATTGGCCGACCTTGCTCAGTAAACACTGATCCTGAAAAGATTTCCTGTGTTGACCAACAGATGTTTGGTTAACACTGCGAACTTGCAAAATCCTTTGGCAACCAAGTGAACTCAGTGAACACTGACTCTGACCATCTTTACTTTGTTAACCATGAGAGCTCAGTTAATGCTGCTTTCTACTATAATTTCCTTTGAAACTCAAGTGAGCTCAGTAGACATTATCTTTGTAGGGTAATCTCTAGGAATGCTCGATAGATAAGAGAAACTATCTTACTGACCAAGAAAGCTCGGTAAGCATAGACTGACAACTGATATGATATTTGTGTAACATCAAAGACAACACATAATTAGACAATTGTATCCAACACCTTTAGCAATTGGAAAGATGTAGACATCATGGTCTAAAATTGGTTCCCAATACTTGGAGATCCAAGCATGAAGATTAGCAAGACAGGGCCAAAAACCTTGAAAGAAAAAAATAGCAGCAAGGGAAGAGAGCTCTTTTGTCATACTTTAAATATCATCAACTATTTCTAGGTCTAAAAATACCCTTATAGGGTTTGATACACTTATAGGGGAAACTTCATAGGGATGAGAAGGCCCAGAATGAGGGACAACACGAGCAATACCATGAAGACTTGCTTCAAATGTAACCATGTCGGCATAAGAGGTAGCCCTACCCCCTGAATCCATAGGAGAAGTCAGCCCAGACTTAGCCAAAATGGCTGTAGAAGGCATATTGGCAAGGGCACAACTCCCAGAACCAGTAACCTATGACCTCAATAGTTGGCAACTAGCGGCAATAAGCACAAACATGAGTAGGAACATGAGGAGGAGCTCGAGCATGAGCAGGGAGTCAGCTAGAGCCAACCAATGGCCATGACTAGGGCAACGAGAGCTGACCAATGACCACAGCTATGAAAACTCTTGAGAGACCTCTCCCATCGTCACTGTAAAGTTGTTATTGAATTAAATGTTCAATTAATTTAAAAAACCATATTAAATGAGATAAATATTTAATTATTTTTACTTATCTTCTCCAAATTCTAAAATTGATAAGGCGGGGGCCCTAGCTCGATTGGCTTAATCTTCCTTGTTGTAGGGGGTTGGTCACGGGTTCTAGTCTCCCCCGTCCTCGTGGTACCGGTGGGCGTGTCATGCTAGTGCTACCGGTCACGTTAAAAAGTTTACCAGGCACACTGCAGTTTATAGGGGGGCCGTGTTGCACCGATTCTTGCAGTCTAAAAAAAAAATAAAAATAAAAATTCTAAAATTGATGAAAATAATGTAAAAATAGAATTTGAGTGAACAATTGAGTTCAAATTTCATAACATGAAATTAAAAGGTAAATGAAAGAATTAACTTGATCATGCATAAATAAAAAATAAAGTCAAGGGAACTGTGGTATCGTTTCTATAAAAAGAGAGTGAGTTAACCGAGCAATCTAACTCAAATAAACTAGTCAACTCTTCTATTACTCCCAATCAAGGACAATGAGCTAAGCTTCTACCTCCTAAGGTATTTGATCAACAAGACGTGCATGTGTTGAACTCAACTCAAACTCATCCTTGGGTCCTATAAAAGGAGGCTTCCTAACCTTCATTTCTAATGTGGAATTGAAGAGTAAAGTTATAATGTTGAATTTTCTCTAGATATATTGTGCATCACTTTTATTGAGATTATTTCTTTTTCTTTGCTCGTATAGATTATTTGCATCATTATTTTCAACCATCTAGATTCACATATACTATTGCATAAAAAAGAAGAATATTAGATTGCATTCATAGTAAATCCTTCATTTCAATAGCTTCTAATCATTGAAAAAGATTCAGAATTTAGAGCTTCATACTCCTATTGACTAGAAGGTGATGATGGCTTGCATTTTCACCATTCATAAAAAATGCAAACAATTGTGAAAATCAAGTAAATGTATGAAATTAGGTTTTACCTATCTTCTATTGCAACCTTTTCTTTTTAGAGAAACCCTAAATTGGTTGACCTGTGCCCTAGGATGGGTTAAGATTTTAAATTATTCTTTGTAACTCAAGGTCACATTGAAATGTTTTAATCATGCCATAAACTTAGTTGAAAAAATTTATCCTATGGTTGACACTCTAATTTTCCTAAGTTCTATATCCAAGCAGGAAGGTGTAAGTCTGAATGGGAATATTCCATATCCTTTCTCGATCTCACGACTAAGTGTGAGCATAACATCACAAAGGCTACTATCCAAGTGTTCCAACTTACGTTTAGAGGCTCAAGCATATCATTGTAAGAGGGTTTTGGTTAAGGTGAAAGTATGTTCCAATATTACACCTAGGATTATGAACGTAAGGTCCTAAGTCTATTTGGTAAAAGTAAAATGTATCCCAAACACAGGTTCTAAGAGTTGATCATAGAATCGTAAGTGTATTCCTCAAAGGTAAAAGTTTCTCCCAGTCTTATGATCTAAAGGTCAAGCGTAGAGTCTTAGCTCAAAGTGTTTATGCTTGAAAGTTAGTCACGATGATACACCCTAAAGGAAAATGTAAGTACAAAAACCATGTTATAAAGTCATCCAAAGATATGCTTTGGTCTTAAGCATAAGTGTGTAATTTTTTTTCCATTAAGGTATTAGGTCTCTCGAACTTATGTTCTAAAGGAAAGCGTAGGGTCGTAAGTGTGATATGAGGATTGATTCGATGTTGTGATTAAGGGCTAAGCATAAGGTCCATTTTAATGCTTCTTGAAGTTACAGTTGAAGATGAACATAAGATTAGAGATCTATTCTTGAACAATCATGATTCTATGATGAGGAATTTATGACCGTTAGTGTAAGATCATTGTTTCAAAGGGAGTTTGACAATTAAGGTCTTCGACTATCTGATAAACTATTGAGCATCAGAGTGGAGGTTCCCAATAGTCAAGTTCATAGAGTTACGAAGAAAGGAAAGGTCCAGTCAGGCATAAAATTAGAAGCCCTAAAAAAACAAAGATACGTAAAGTGATTTCTTAGAATATGAAAAACACTAGGGTTTTCAGCCAATCAAAATTTTTGGCATAAAATAAGAATGCTTAGCTAGCCATTAATGTCACCAAAATTATGAAGTGACTCCTACTGTAAAATTTGATCCTTGTGCATGTATATATTTAATGAAATAAATAAAGTTGATGGAGTATGCTCTTACATAAAGACATTCTCTACAACCAAAAAAATACCAATTTCCAAAGTTAGAAGAATTATTGAGTTGTAGAGTGTTTGAGTTTTCAGACAGATAGATTGTTTCTTGAGAATTTCAAAATCAAAAGCTTATTTGCATAGATAAGATGTCTGAAATTGGAGGTGATGAGGCACAATCCAAGGAAGTAGAGATTGTTCAAGTGTCAGTTTCAAAAATAGGTAAAAATATGCAAAGGAAGCCAAATAAGTATGTAGACGAATGGGCTTGGCTCTTGCTAGGATCATCAAATTCAATCTCTACAAATGATCATAGTTTTAGAGATCCATACATGTATTGTAGAGATGTCATTTCCCTAGATATAAATGTGTACGAGCTATTTATGTTTTTCTCCAGTAATAAATTCAAGAAGCCACCAACCTCAAACCCATAGAGGATAAACTTAGTAAAGCTCATCTTCCCTAAATTATATGTGGATGTGGCCTTGCTGAAAGCCCTAATAGCATCATATAATCATAAAACAAAGTCCTTCCACAAAATTGATAGGAGTGTGTTGTGTACACTAGATTGTCCTTCTTTCATTGAAATTTTTGGAGGTGAAGGGAAGATGAGTGTGGATGTAGACATCTAAGACTTCTAGGAGAAATTTGAGAGGAATGTCAAGTTATTTACTGGAAGGGTGATGATCCACTACATTCCCTATGAGCTCAAATGAGTAGGAGACATCCCTAAGAAAGTGGATAAGATGCTTCTTGTGAACAAGTTCATAAACTACATGCTAAACACAATCTATCGTTTGCACAAGGCACTGGGGAGTGATGATTTTGATATGGTGTATGGAGGACCCTACCTCATGGTTCTAAACATTCAAGATCCTTTTGCAAGACTAGAAAATGGGTTAATATCTAGAATACTATGAACAATCACAAAACTCAATAAACATACACTAAAAGCCTTCTAATCTACCATAAAATCCAACTAAAACAAAGAAAGTAACGTATGTAAAACTCCCTCTTTTAGTTGTAGCTCCCATGTCCTTATTTCTTCTCCATTTGATGTAGCTCCAATTTCCTATAGTGCACACAATTGAAAGCAAAAGCCTATTGATGAGATGATACTATTGAGAATACTAGAAGAGTGATTTCAAGTCTAATGGATGCTAAAGATGAAGACTCTAAGAATATGGCTCTTAAGGATCAAGACATTGAAGACAAAATGTTGAAGACTCTAAGGGATCTAATGATATTGAAGACTCTAAGGAATCCAAAATGAGAGCAATGTGGCTCAATTTATAGCCAACACGCAAGAGGAGAGACATGAATGAGAGGATGGACACTTGTTAATGCAAATGTGCAACTTGGCACAATATTCCTTAGAATATCCATGAAACATATGACACGAGATGCCAAATACGAGATTCTATGACACATGAAAGTCAAAATGGCTAAAAGTGGAGGATAATCTATGACATGCATATGACACCTCAAAGCCACTTGCAGGATTCTATGATGCATGGAAGTCAACATGGCTCAAAGTGGAGGAGTATCTATGACGTGCATATGACACCTCAAAGCCACTTATAGCCAAGAATATATGACGATGGAGGCTTATTATAGACATGCATAAGGAATAAAATATATCAAATTTGACATATTTTAGCCAAGTGTGAGGAGAGAATCTATGATGTGTCATGTCCATGTGTCAAGGCTAGGTGGAATATTTGAATAAAAAATTCATATTTCCACACAAATGAAAATTAGTAAAATGGAAATTAGGACCTAGGAAATTGAGAATTCACATAGTTTGAGAAGGATGAACCAATTAATTAATTGGGAACATTAGTTAGGAAGAATAATTAGTAATACGGAATGAAAATAATTGGAATAACATAGGATTAGATCATGGGTTAATTAATCCTATAGGGTAAGTTAGTAAGTGATTAGCCAATTTGATTTGATAAAATGTGATGATATCCTTTGATGAAATATGGTGATTATGCAAATTGACTATGACGATGATGAGTAGATCAAAGCCATGATAAAATTGAATGACAAATTAGGATTGATAACATGCCAAGGAAACACGACATGGATTAAGAATATGTAATATTTAATAGACATTGTAAATGCTACATGTTTGAAATTGATACATAAGGTTGATCATAATAACATCAACAAACATTGTCAATGTTATTGAATTGGTTTGATAATGCCATGATATGAAACTGAGGGACTCAAAAATGTCAATGATTAGATGATAAGAATGACAGTTTGACCTAGCACTGAGGGACATGATAGTACTAAGGTTGGATTTGATGGGTTTGATAAGGTTCAATAGGTTTTTAAGGCATTGAGAGACATGACAATGCCTAGGGTTTGATATACAATGATTTATTTGAGAAATTTGACATGTTTTGGGATGATTATGGTTGATTTGGGATGATTTTGGGTTGATTTGGGATGATTCTAGGTTGATTCAGGATGATTTTGAGTTGATTTGGGATGATTCCAATGATGTTGATATGGTTTTGGGTTGATTGGATATGATTCTAATGATATTGAAATGGTTTTGTGTTGATTCCAAAAAGTTTGGATAAAATGGGAATTAATTTTGAAGCGATCTACAATTGATTTGAAAATAGGATACGAATGATGAAGGATATTGTCAAAATATAATCAAATGATAACCAAGTTGGCCAAAAGATCAGAATTAGTCAAATGAGAAAATGGGACTAGTTAGTTTGAAAATATGATTAAATAGTAAACTTGAACCATTTTTGAGTGTCTACATTTTGCCCCTCTTTGATACAATGTGATTTAGAGTGTTGTGTCAAAGAATATTGATGAACAAGGCCTAAAAGCATGCCCTAGTAGGGATGATAGATGGGTGCCCCCTCAATAAATTGACCAAATAATTCAAATGATAGGTCAATTTTTGAAAATAAAGAGACAAATCCAATGCAAATAACAGATCAAAAATCAAAGCTCAAACACAAAAGTTATGGGGTCCGTAGTGAAAAATGGGGGCCAATGGAGGCCCTGAGACTAGTTTCATGGGTGATCCCTTAAGAAATTGACTTAAAAATGAAAATTATAGGTCAATTTTTTTACAATGAGAAGACAAATCCAATGCAATTGATGGATAAAAAATTAGAGCTCAAAAGCAAAGTTATGGGGTCCGGAGTGCAAAACAAGGGTCAATCAAGCCCCCAGAAGTAGTTTCAAGCATCCAACTACCCCAAGTGTGCCTAAAATGCACCCAAGTTCATAGAGGGTGCACATGGTCATGCCAAGTGTGCACTTGGGAAGCCCACTTTCACTCTGACAATGCAGATTACACCTTAGAAGGCTTTGGGGGCCAAAATTAGTCTGACTGGACTCATAATGGCCTGAAACTTTGTGTGCATACCCAAAATGATAGAAAGAGGTCAAAAAATGGGTAAAATAAGTCAAAATGATCAAATTTGGTCAAATTTAGTCAAAATTAGGTCATATTTAGGGCAACTTGGTAGAAAGTTGACAGGGAGCGATAAAAACAATTGGGAAGAGTGAAAATGAACTCGAAATGACCCAGAATTTGGTCTACCTGCTCAAAACCATAGAAAGAGTTCAAAACATAGGTCAAACTAGTAAAAAATGATCAAATATGGTAAAAATCAATCAAACATAGGTCAATCTTGGTCAAACTTGGGTTAAATCAAGGTTAGACTTAGTGGAAAGCCACATAAGGTTGATAGATAGTGAATGATTATGCAAGAATGTAAGAATGCAAGATGGAGATGATTTTGGTGTATTAGAGTACAAGACCATGGTGGTGGATGAAATGGACATTGGAAGATAGAGGAGATGAGATGAGGATTAGTTAGAATGAGGTGAAAACTTTTTCTTTCTTAAAGTGCACTATATGTCTAAGGAGCTTTATTTGATATGGCAGATGGAATGCAACACATCATGGCATAAAAGACCGAAGTGCAAATGAAACCCTTTTTCATAAACAAGAAAAATGCAAATAGAAAATGATCTTATCCTTTCTAAGGCATATATACATACCCTAGATTCTCAAAGGTGCATTTTAACTGATAGAAAAGAAAAGATGTCCATGAACCATCTCGACCACTCTTATAAATCAATTTATATCGTCGAGTGACATAGGAACATGATTGAAGAAAAAAAAGAAAAAAAAAAAATCACTCACTAAGCAACATGAGCCAACAACTATTCTTGTCCATTATTACTTACTTTTTTAGTGTTTTAGGTCTTTAGCGAGTGTTTGACAGAATGACAATGCGATAGGTCGCATTGTTGGTTTGGTTGATAGTAACAAGTTGGATTGATTTTTGGTTAACATTGCTCAAATAGTGTAATTATCATTCAAGTGCAATGCTTTGAGTTTTAGTCTATGAAAGTTTGAGTGTTTAAGCAAAAGGGGTGATTATCCACAATGACTATTTACAAGGTTTATTGCAAGTTTGCAGTGGGTTTTGTGGTTTTAGGGTTTTTTGAGGATATTTGATGTTTTTGTGTTGCTCGTTTCTTTAGGAAATTTTATGATTTTTAGGGCTTATTCCAGGATGTTTTATGATGTTTAGTGGGTTTTTTAGGACATTTTATGACTTTTATCAATTTGTTCAAAGACATTTTATGATTTTTATGAATTTGTTCAGGACGTTTTATGATTTTTATGATTTTTTTTAGGATGTTTTAGGATGTTTTATATTTTTTAGGACATTTTATCATGTTTATGGATTTATTTAGGATGTTTTATGATTTTTATGAATTTTTTCAGGACATTTTTTGATTTTTATGAAAATTTTAAGGACGTTTTATGATTTTTATGAATATGTTTTTGACATTTTATGATGTTTATGGATTTGTTTACAACATTTTATGATGTTTATAGATTTGTTCAGGACATTTTATGATGTTTATGGATTTTTTCAGGATCATAAAGGATTCACAGGTGTTAACTCCAATTTGATATGCGATAAGTCCAATGGGCAACAGGTTCTTAGGGAGATGCCCCCAATTCAATTTCAAATTTGTGCACTACGTAGGTGATATGTCCTCATACAAGATGCAAACTATGTACAAAGGCCAAAGATAGAGTATGTACAGAGTGGTGATACTTGGGTAAGATAACAATGGACATCAACCAATTTGTGGGCCGTGATCAAGGACTAGGAATTTCTTGCAATATGAAGGATGTGATTAGGGAATGACAAAGAAGGGGGGAAAAACTAGATGGAACCCCAATAGATGGAGGAGCAAAAGTTGATTACACATAGCACCTATTTGCCAGGTTTTCACCTTGGTACTTGCCCAAAGCCCTTGTTTGCCAGGTTCTCACTTTTGGATAGAATTTTTCTCTTGACTCAAATTTTCATGCCAAGATGCCTATTTTCCAAGTTCATCAAGGCATCTATTTTTTCATGACTTCTTTCACTTCTTTTTCCAAGATTTTTTGCTATTTTTTTGCTATTTTTTAGGACTTTTAGATAGAATCAAGAATGTTGCTGATGAATGCTAGACATGAATCTATTGTCAATGCTACTAGCTGATAATCTCAGAATCCATGAGTGACTATAGCTATGTAGGATTCATTCCAATTCTATAGCTAAACTCAAACCACTGGAATAGTCTTGAGACATACCATCATATACCATATGCAAGACAATATTTGTCTTTTACGAATCAAGGTATCTGAGGATAATTGAGTCAAAGGATCCTTTGCATAGGATGTCACTGATGATGACATGCTCAAAGGATTTTTGGATAGAGGTTTGATTTTGAGTGCTGGATAAGTTAGGTAGTAGGATTTGGGTATAAGAACCTGGATAGAAGGAAGAACTAGGAGGATTGAGACCAATGACTTTCCACATGAAGGCTAGTCAAGAGAGCTCAAAAAGAATTCATGAAATGTTGAACACTGGAACACTTATATTCATGGCATCATCTTTTTTATTTTTTATCTTTGAGAGATGCTTAGCTTTTTCTTTTTCATGGTCTAATGACACCTTTTAGTTTTCACCAAGAGATCTATGCTTGTTATTTTTTCCTTTGTTTCTAGTTTTGTAATTGGAAGATGGAGTTGACTTCCCAAAACATTCCAATGTGTTCGCTTTAGGAGAAATTTCTTCTTTATTATTTTCATTCATAATGCCTCCATAGATTTCAAAGTCTGTTACAAGAGAATCATCATTGTCCAATTGATCAAAAATTGATGATCCACGTTGGTCCCAATCCAATAGTTTAGGATAACTTGAGGGGATGTCATCATCAGTGTCAAATGGGTTCTAGTTGAAGGTATATATATGGGTATTAAATTCAGTGGTATCATTGGGGTCATGCTCAGAGGTTGGAGGGCTTGAATCCCATAATGTATCGATCCAAGGTGTATGATTTGTTTAAACGATGATTGGAGTTATATTGAGATATTTGTTCTCCATGGGTAGGCTCTTAGGGTCAATAAAGATATGGTCAAGTGCATAAGTAATATTGATATTATCAGTTTCAAGTTGGGTATCCTTTGATACCTTTTCATTGTTCAAAACATTCATAGTCTTAGATGAGGGTACCTTAGTACTAGGAGGACCTATTTGTAATGGTTTGAATCCAAGCCCCAAACTAGGAGGCCATCCTTTTGCAATGATAGGTTCAATCATTCCTTGTTTTTGAGATCCAAGATCACTACATCCATCATAGCCTTGTTTCTACATGTAAGTAAACCTAGGTCCATACTTGTAAGGAGATATCAAAATGGGGTCTTTTTCTACTTTTTCTTTCTTAATATAAATAGATGTATCTTCATAGACATGTTCTTCATGTAGGCCATCTCCACTAATGAAATTGATAGAAGTGGAATTTTGTGTACTAATCTTAGAATGTTGTGCTTGCAATAGTTATGATTTACCATAATATTGGAGAGAAGGTGGTGACTCCCTAATGTGGAATACTTGAGACATGAAATATTCTCCCCACCCTTTTTCTTCAATCTGCAACTTTTCCTTGGCATTACTAAGGAGTATACTAGGGTCCACATATTTAGAGGAATCTATGGGTTATGCTTCATTGTTTGTTGGGACTTGGTATGCAGTAGCATTTCTTAGATTAGCACAAATCTGGAAAGGATTTGAATCACTAGGAATGGAAACCTCCACATTATTGTAGGTGAACTTTATACATTGATGATACGTAGAAGGCACCACTTTCATAGCATGAATCCAAGGACACCTTAGTATCATGTTCTAATTCATTTTGATATCTAGGACTTGGAATAATGTATTCACGATAGCCAAGCCAACTCTTATGGGTAATATGATAATGCCCTTGGAGAAGCATTCACCATCGTTATAGTCATTTATTGTGATTCTGTGAGAGGAATCCAAATCTTCTTCAGAGTAACCCAAACTATTGACAACTTTAAGGGTACAAATGTCCAGTCTTGCTCCTCCATCGATCAAGACATGGATGACCTTGGCTTTATGGATAAAGACTTTGAGATGAAAGGGGTCATTTTGGTTGGGTCTATCTTTAGGAATATCTTAGGGGGAAAAGATGATATGATGTGATGTAGATAGGTTCCCAACCATGGCCTACAACTGGGCAACATCAATGTTATTCGGTACTACAAACTCTTTTACAGATTGGTCAAGGATCTTCTGATGCTAGGGTGATGTACACAACAAATCAAGGATGGATATTTGCGATAGCATTTTTCCTAGCTAGTTTACAAAGCTATAATTTGAAGAAATAAGATCAATAGGTCTACTAGGGGTCATAGGTTTAGCAGAGGTGGTAAGTCTAGCTAGGGCACTAGGTAAGGTAATTCGAGTGTGACAGGTGGTAACAACATAACAATGGTCTTAAGATTTTAAGGTAAATGTGGATATGCAGGAGTTAGATTCACTAAAATAGTTGATGGGGTAGTCATATCCAGTGCATGTATAATTATCCTGCTAATCAGAGTTTGAAGTGAAGGCTTTCCCTTTGTCATGATTACCCAAAGGATCTTTAAAATAATATGATCAAAATTAGATGCTAGCAGTGATAGATCAATTGCAATCACACCATCATTAATAAGGTCTTGTATTTATGTTCTAGCTAAAAACATGACAAGGTCTTATGTCCTTTGGTGTGGTGGTAATCATAGAATTTTTTGTCATCCTAGCAAGAGGGTTTAGTTAATGGTTCATATTTGATCAGGGGTAACTATAAGAAGTTATTACTGAGTAATTGTTGAAGTGTAGTTTCAAGAGGTATCCCCAAGGGTGTGAATTTCTTGTCTTTACTTTCGGGATATTTGTGAGGTCTATCTTGCATGGAAGTCTTAGTTTTTCTATTGTTGAGGTGGTGTTTGATTGGGAGTTTGTGAATTTGTAGGGTTTTCACCTTTTAGAGTCACTCGAGGTTGTGTTGTGCTGATAGTTTGGGCATCCGTAATACCATCATTGGTTACATTCTTGTTCTTGGAGATTTTTTTTCCTTGTCATTAGATGAGTTTGTATGTGTTTTCCTTGTTTGTCTTGAGGATGACTTTGCAGATGAGGGCATCTTCAATGCTAGCTCCCTTTTTCATTAGCTTAGCAATGGTGCTCAAAATTTTGATCTTGAGTTCATACATTAAATCAAGGACTAGGTTTTCAATACACAAATTAACTTGTTGTTCTTCAAGAATATTCACTAAGCATTGTCTGACTAGGTTTCTCCAACATAATAAGAATGTGATGAATGGCTCTCCCATATTTTGTTTGGTTGAGCACAAATCAAAAAGTGTCACCTCATTTGTAATGCTAAAGGAAAAGTGGGAGATGAATTTTTCTACTAATTCTGACCAAGATTTAATGTTACCAAGAAGTTTGGAGTACCATTCGAGTGTGTTCCCACCTAGAGAATGAGGGAATAGTCTCATGAGGTATGTGGGCTCATCACTAAGTTCAGTACAAGAGGCACATAATTTCCTAATCTGATCACCTAGGTTGCCTTTTCCTCAATACTTTTCAAGTCTTGGTGCCTTAAAATGTTTTGGAAATGGCAACATATACAAATTTTTGTGAAAGGGATTAGGATGTAAATCCCTTTCTATGTATAGAGCCTATTTCTTTTGGACTCCTAATGCCTCAACTTGTTTGGATAGTTTTTTAAACTAATGTAATAAGTCTTCATTAGGGATTTGAATGATAGTCCTTTCTTTGAGTCTTTTATGTCTACAAGTAGATCTCTTCCTATGCCAAGAACTATGTCTACTTAGTTCTAACATCTCTACATTTGAAGACTTGGGTGATGTGTCATTGGGAGGTGGAGGTATGTTAGCACCTCGAAGACAAAAAGACCCTTGTTGTGGTACATGTTGGGGTACTTGTTGTGGTATTTATTGTGATGGTTGTACCATGGGTTGTTGTTGCATCACTTGTGGTTGTTTTTTTGCCATTTGTTGTGGTTTTTGTTAAGATACCTCTATTGGTTGAATGTGAGAACACATATGTGACTACTGTAGAGGTATTTGTTGAGGTTGTTGTGGCATATGTTGTTAAAAAGTGTTGTTGATAGGAAATTTGTTGCTTTAGGCGTCTTTGGTATTCCAACTATTGTTTTAGTTGCTCCTATTGTTTAGCAAACATGGCTTGTTGTTGTTCAAATTATTTCAAGTACATTGCATATAAGTCAAGTGGATTTAGACTAGGTTGTGAGTTAGGGACGTTGGATCCTTCTACCACCTAAGGTTGTTTTTTTTGTTGATGTTGATACATTGTATGTATGTTAAGTGGATTTTGACTTGCTTGTGCATTAGGGATGTTAAGTCCTTGCACCACTATAGGTTGTTGTTGTCTTAGAAGTTGGTTATGTCCTTTAGAGGTGAATATCATGTTTGGGTCTTTGTTTGATACTTTTGTGTGTTAGATATTTCAACGTAGAACATCATATTGATTTGGGAATGGGACATATTCCTTTGGGGAACAGGTGAAATGTTGATAAGGCTCTTCCTTTGTATGTCCATAGGGGTTTTTGCAATTGATTTTTCACATAGTATACTCATAGGGGATCCATAAAATTTGATGTCATAATAGTTGGTAGAGTTAGGAGCAAGGGTGTGCTTTGTTGATTTTCCTCCAAAGGAGGTATGTTTGGAATCCATAGAGTGCAAGTCCCCTTAGGCATGTCCTGTTGTTTCATCATTTGATTGAGGTCAATTCTTAACGTCCTTTTGGGATATTTTGGAAGAGTCTTGTTGCCATTGATTGATGGAGGTTTGTCAAACAAGGTATTGATGTTAATGTGTTCAAAAGTACTTTCGAGGATTTTGATGGTTAATTCTTGGTGAGATCTGATAGGTGTTATCTATGTGTTTGAAAATTCCAAAGTTTATTTTCCCTTGTCCACGTCCAAATTAATCATGGGTTCTATGTTTTTGAATGCTGGGTTGTTTTGATATTTGGACTTAGGTCCCTCCGAATTTGGATTAAATTTGACAATTTCTTGGGCTTCCAAAAGTTTAAAATTCTTTTGAAAAGTCTTATCTTGGAAAGCCCTAGCCATTTATTTGTTTGTGATACCATAATCTATGTTAGAACTGTCACTTAAGTGCAAAGTACCTTGTATGTTTGGAGAATTGAAGCTATTCGTGTTAGGCTTGCTGAATTCGAGTGGGTGAGTTTCTTCATCCTTGGGAGTTGTAGGTATACTTCCACATCTGGGTGGTATAGGTGTGAATATGGGTTCAAATTGGGACTCCATTGAACCATTCCATATGTAGGGGAAGTGTTAAAAGGAAACCTCGTAGTAGATGTTTTGTTTAGGGTTGGTTGTGCCATTTCTTGATTGTTAGGGTCCTACAGATACATGCTTAATAGATCCATGAGTAAGGGTTGTAATACTTCGATTTGGTCCTTGTTACAAATTTGTTGGGGTTTCTTTCTCTTCTTTTTTCTTGGATGAGCTTTAGGTTGTGTTTGCACCTCATAAAACAAAGGTTGATATAGTGCATTTGGTCTCTAGGCTAATTGTGTCCTTGTAAGTGCTAGACTAATACTTAAAGGTGCAAATGCAATGGAGAAAACCCTAAATAGACACTCTACCTCCCAAGTGCACACCTGAGCTACCAATTGTGCTATGATAGTACCAAGTCACCCTTGGTGCATTTGGGGCCCTAAAGGTAAGCAGTTGGTGACCAGAAAGTATGCTGTTGGTAAAAAGATGTGTTAGGGTGACAAATATGCACAGTGTGAATGATCTAAGTGTTTTTGGATGTTTTATAGGGTTTAGGGATGCAGTAAAAGCTATGAGAATTTAGTTTAGGGTGTTGGAAGCTAAAATGAATCCCTAATTACCAAGTGCACTTTGAAACTACCAACTATTCACTAAAACTACCAATTGTGCACCTGAAGTGCGAAGTTGGTAAAATAAGGGTGTAGTTGGTAAAGTAGGGAAAAACTAGATAATCTAGAATTATGTATTCAAGATATTATTTTTTTTGGATTTTTAGATGTTTAGGAGTGTTATGCAACCTAAGGAAGTGCCAAATGACCTAGGGTTTTGATATGAAAGATGCAAATGTTGTAAGGAAATGATATAAATGAAAATGTGAATGTCATTTTGGATTTTGACTAAAAGGTTTGAAAATGACTCTATGGTATGAAAAATGTGGATTAGGGTTGGACTTTGGACTTGGGAATGACATTAGAGGTTGATGTATGCAAGTTGGATTATGCAAAAGGAGGTATGCTATGGTTGATAATGACATTTAGGACATGCAACATGGAGATATGAGATCAAGAAGAAAAGTTGATAGTGTTTGATATTGGAAGAGATGCTAGGGTTTTGAACTATGCAAGATGAAGTGGTTATGCAACTAAGGCTAATCAAAATGATGTTTAGACAGACTTGGAATATGATAATTTTATGACAAGGGTGTATTCAAGGTTTTGATCTTAGGATCAAATCTTTGGAAAGTATTAGTCCAAGAGTTTAACCTTGTGAAGATGGACTTTGGATCTTGACCAAAAAGAGACAAAAATAAAAAAAGATGACAAAAGGACTAGTCAAGATACATCATCCATCAACATTAGGAGATACTCCAAGACTCATACTTTGTTTTAATTTTTTACTAAGTTCAAAGGGTTTTGGGTTCAAAATGAGGTTTACAGGGGATCAAAATAAGGATTATGCTCATTGGATATGAAATATGAAAATATTCTAGGATTTAAAATGATGTTTGGTGTGCAAAATGATGTTTTAGGTCATGCTTAGAATGAGGGCCCACACAGACTTCTTGGGGCAGTTCTAGGGTCTAAAAATGCAGTTTGGAGGCCCAAAATGGTCATGCTAGTCACCAAGTGCACTATGATAGCACCAAATACATATATGTTGCACTTGGGGCTAGTCTGAGCACAGTTGGTAGTTTTATAGTGCAGATGGGAGACTAGGTTGAAAGTTTTCTGATTTTGGGCTATGTGGTTGTCAGATTGCAATACCAGAGAGCTTGGTTATTGGGGATGACATTAGAATCAGATTGGAGATGAGAAATGAGGATTATGAATTGTGGAATGAATCCTAAGGAGTGCTTAGTGAAGGTTAGGACATATAGAGTGAAGTTCAAGGCATGATCAAAAGGGGGACCTATCTAGGAACCTAGTGACACTCCTAAAGTCCCTAAATGCTATTTGGAAGTCTAAAATTGGTGTTCTATCAACCAAGTGTGCTCAAACAAAGCCAAATTCTCCCATGGTGAAGTTGGGGCTAGTTAGATCATAGTTTTTAGTTTCAAAGTGCATTTGGTAAAGTGGTCTAAAACGAGGGTGTTTCTGGGGTTGGTGACTTCTAGATTGTTGTTCCAGAGAGCTAAAAGAAAGAGGACAATGCTATGATAAGATTGAGAATTAAAAAATGAAGGTTTGGGCACATAGAATGAGGGTTAAGATGTGAAAAATGAAGGTTGGATGTTCAAGAATGCAAGTTGGGAGATGCAAGATGCAAATTTAGGGCTAGAATGCAAAAATTAAGGGATGCAAAATGAAGCCTAAGGAATGCAATATGAAAGACGAGGGATGAAAAATGAGGACTAATGAAATGGAAAGTGAGGCTTAGAGGATGCATGCATGAAGCTCAAAATATGAAAAATGCAAGTAGATGCTATACAAAGGTGGACTCTAAGTCATGCCAAGCACTCCTAAGGTGACAAGTTGCCATTTTTTTCAAAGTCTCAAGTGGCTTTGACAAAAGTTTGCAATGTGTTGAAAAGAGGTGTAATTTTTTGGTAGTGTTTGATAGTGTCCAAGGTTCAAAATGTGTTTGTGTATGTTTGCAAATTTGGCTTTATCTTGATTAAAGTTATTCACACACACAAGACACCATAAAGAAGAATTACTATTGTTAAACTAAAAAGACACACCATAACCTACGCTTTAAGACTATATCGACTGAATTTGCACTTGACTCATTTGCACTTATCCAGAGCGAACAACCTAAGATCTTGGTACCACAAGCCCCCCCTTACAATGCACTCACTTCTTGGGGCTACCAATATCTGAATCCCAATGGTCATCACTTCCCAAGGGACTATTGCCTCTACTAAGGACTGCGAGTATGTGGGATGTCTTCATGGGCATGGGTAACCCCCTAAGCCAATGGATATAATGGTTTTTGAAATCTAAGACAAGGTGTTTAGTGCAGGCATTCTATTTGGCAAGTAAATGATAAACTTCCACAAAAGGTCTCCTAGCCTTGAGAACTGGGGTTTGATGCACCACAAGGGTATGGGAGGAGAGCTATCATGCAACAATACTACTAACAGAACATTAACTATATCAAGTTTTTTATAATGGCTAGAATGCTGACTTGGATTTGGCTCATTACCACTTTGAGGTTGTCCCTTGGGGCTCACCAGTGGTGAGTCTTGGGTCCAAGGTGAGCCTCTCTAAAGAAGTTACAAAAATTTCTCTTGCACCTAAGATCCATGAATGGAAAGGGGAGAGGATATGTCCATGTAACTCCTAGGGTTCTAAACAATGCATGGAAAATAGATAGAAAAGACAAATTATTTTTAGTGTACCAAATGAAGTGTTATCTAATCTAAGAAATTCACACACAAGGTTTAGACAAGCACATGGGTCTTCAATAACGTCCTACAAATAAGCATTAGTAGTTTGTATTTGATATTTCTTGTCCCAAAAATTGCCATATGCTGCAAATAGATCATTAGTAACACAAATTATCCTAGGTCCTAGAATGAAATTGAAACCCTAGATGCGGATTTTGATCAAAACATGTACTTTATGTGAACCAATTGCACTCTAACAGAGCAAACTGAGACCCAAAAAAATAGAAAGCCTTAAGAGGCCCCCAAGTGCACTCAGATAGTGCTAATTACACCCATGGTGCACTTGGGGCTAGTTTGAGTGTAGTTGGTAGTTTCTAAGAGAAGTTGGGAGAGTGGGTGTAGACTCTAGGGAAATGAGGCCAAAACAATACCTAGAATTTGAAAATATGAAACCTACTCAACCAATTGTGCTAAAATAGTGTAGAGTGTGCCCATGGTGCACTTGGGGCCTAGAAGGGCATATTTGGTAGTTTTGGACCACACTTAGTCATGTATGAATAGTAGATAGGGGTTATGGTGACTCCTAGGCCCCTAAAATAGCTTCCTAAAGGTCCCAAGTGTGCTATGACAGAGAAGAGTACACACCTAGGACAACAAGCTACATACATGCATAAATGAAGGACAAAAATATGTTACTATGCCTCCTAATTATACTAGGTGTGGAAAGAGAGAGAAAATAAGTATTATACCCCTCCAAATGAGCTCATTCCTTGCACCTACAAGCACAAAAACAAGAAACCTAGGTTATTTTGCATGATCTTTACATCAAGTTCATCAATTTTAGGACCATAAAATGGTTTAATATCTAACATACTATGAGAAATTAAAAAATCCAATAAAAATACACAAAAACCTTTCTAATCTACCATAAAAGACAACTAAAACAAAGAAAACAATGTATGTAAAACTCCCTCTTTTAGTTGTAGCTCCCATGTCCTTCTTTCTTCTCCATTTGATGTAGCTCCAATTGCTTATAGTGCTCACAATTCAAAGAAAAATCCTATTAATGAGATGATGCTATTGAGAATACTAGAAGAGTGATTTCAAACCTAATGGATGCTAAAGATGAAGACTCTAAGAATATGGCTCTTAAGGATCAAGATGTTGAAGACAAAATTTTGAAGACTCTAAGGAATTGAAAATCAGAGCAATGTGGCTCAATTTATATCCAAAATGCAAGAGGAGAGACATGAATGAGAGGATGGACACTCGTCAATGCAAATGTGCAACTTGGCATGATATTCCTTAAAATATCCATGATGCATATGACACAAGATACCAAATATGAGATTCTATGACACATGAAAGTCAACATGGCTAAAAGTGGAGGAGAATATATGACATGCATATGACACGTCAAAGCCACTTGTTGGATTCTATGATGCATGGAGGTCAACATGGCTAAAAGTGGAGGAGAATCTATGACATGCATATGACACCTCAAAGCCACTTATAGCCAAGAATCTATGACGATGGAGGCTTATTATAGACATACGTAAGAAATAAAATATATCAAATATGACATATTTTAGCCAAGTGTGAGGAGAGAATCTATGACACATCATGTCCATGTGTCAAGGCTAGGTGAAATATTTGAATTAAAATTCATATATCCACACAAATAAAAATTAGTAAAATGGAAATTAGAGGTGGAAAATAGGACTTAGGAAATTGAGAATTCCCATAGTTCAATAAGGATGAATAAATTAACTAGTAAACATTAATTGATTGGGATGATAGTTAGGAAGAATAATTAGTAATGTAGGATGAAAATGATTGGACTAACATAGGATTAGATCATGGGTTAATTAATCCTATAGGGTAAGTTAGTAAGTGGTTGGCCAATTTGATTTGATAATATGTGATGATATACTTTGATTAAATGCAATGATTATGTAGACCGACTAGGATGATGAAGAGTAGATAAAATTTATGATCAAATTGAATGATTGATTAGATTTGATAACATGCTAAGGACACATGACATGGATTAAGAATATCTAACTTTTAATGGACATTGTAAATGCTACATGATAAAAATTGATTGATAAGGTTGATCATAGCAACATCAATGAACATTGTCAATGTTATTAATTTGTTTAAAAAGGCCACAATCTAACATTGAGGGACTCAAAAATATCAATGATTAGATGGTAAGAATGAAATTTGACCTAGCGCTAAGAAACATGATAGTACTAAGGCTAGATGTGATAGGTTTGATAAGGTTTGATAGGTTTCCAAGGCACTAAGAGACATGAAAATGCCTAGGATTTGATAGATGGTGATTGATTTGAGAACTTTGACATGTTTTGGGATAATTATGGTTGATTTGGGATTATTTTGGATTGATTTGGGATGATTTTGGGTTGATTTAGGATGATTCTAGGTTGATTTGGGATGATTTCGATGATGTGAATATGGTTTTAGGTTGATTAGATGTGATTCTGATGATGTTGAAATGGTTTTGGGTTGATTCTCGAAAGTTTGGATAAAATAGAAATCAATTTTGAAGTGATCTACGATTGATTTGAAAAGGGATACAAATGATGAAGGATATTTTAAAAATATAATAAAATGATAATCAAGTTGACCAAAAGCTTAGAATTGGTGAAATGGGAAAATAGGATGAGTTAGTGTGAAAATGTGATTAAATAGTAGATGTGAACCATTTTTTGGCATCTACACCTTTCAGAAACATTGAAGATGATTATGTGAAGTACTACATTAAGAAGAAGCAAGAACAAATTACTGCTACCTAGAGAAGAAAATTTAGGAATTTTAAATTCCATCATTATTCACTATTGATGCATCTCATCTCATACAAGAACACTAGCTACTTCAACACTGATTTAATTGATCAAATGTTAGACCTTGATGGAGATTTTCCAGTACAACTCTAGACCTGGGTATGGGATAGGCACTATCCTTATTCTAGTTCTATTTCAATTTTCAATAATTTTAGCTCTATTGTTATGAGGATGTTGGGTACCCAGTAAGATAGGATCCCCGAAATTATAAGGAGAGTTTTGAGGCCTACAATATTATTAGATGATGTTAAATTAGACTATAACTAGGGGGATGCATTCTTATTCAAAAACATTTTAGTTACGAGAGTCTATGCTTGCCCTCAACCCCAACACATATTGCCAAGGTATATACCTACTAGGTTGGGAATAATGGAGTTCTTGTGGCAACTCATTATGATGGAAAAGGAGTTCTTAGGCCCTAAGTTACATAAGGGAGCATTTTTATGTAGATGTTCTATGATTGGTGACTTTACAATTGGCAAAGAATATATTGACCAGATTCATGAATTCTTGAGGCATTATAATGTATCTTGTGCATCATATAGGATATATGAGCTTGAAAACATAGTCAAGAATCCCCTCAAAGAGATAAGGAATTATATTCTCCAAAATAACAAAAAATTGACTCAAGAAGATATAATTTGGAATAATCTAATTGAGAGTGATGTGGAGGATAGGTTGAGAAAGTTTGAGGATATCTAGAGGGTGGAAAAGAAAATGAAGAAGAATGACCCTGATTTCAAGGTCTTTTGTTTAGAAGTTGCCTAACCATTTAGGCTTGAAAATCTATTGTAGAATTATTATCAAATTATGCCAAAATTTCCACAAGATCTAGGAGAGGAGGAAAATGTAAATTCAGACTCTCCCGAGCCAGATGTAGAGCTAGAAGAAGAAGAAGATCAAACTAAAACATTTGCACGGGTGGTTAAGGTAAATAAGAGACAAAAAATTGTTCATATGCTTGAAAAGCTTAAAGAAAGGATGTTGTAACTGATTCTTGGTAGAATCAAGTACTTTACTAAAATGAGACAAAGATTTCTATAAGAAAGAGAGAAGGAAATTGCGAGCTCCTTGACAGAGTTGTAGTTAATTGCAGCAAGGATGGATGATAAGATCATCCATGAAGAAAAAATATTTGAGCATGATCATTTCATTAGAATAGAAGAATTTAATATCTTCCTATATAAGGTCAAGGAAATTGAATAGACATTGATGTTAAATGTAGGAGATTCAAAGGAGAAAGCCAAGGAACTTATTGAGAAGCTTCTAGCTTATGATCCAGATAGTGAGACCATGACAATTAGTGAGGCTAGAAATATCATGAGAAGAAGTGGTATGTTATTAGTGCCTGGTTGGGATTTAGAAACAAATTTTGTGCTTGATTAGATAAGAAGACAAGAGAAATAAATCTCCTATGAAGCCTTCAGAGCACAGGGTTTGCAAAGAGGCATTGGTTTTAACATTGATAGTAAAACACTAGCTATGCAAAGCTTTGACCATGAGAGAAATAAACCTTGATTGATGGATGTACAAGACTTAGCTTAGTGTAGTGCAATCATATGGACATTGGAATCCACTACTACTAGTGAAATATCAAGTTCTTTGAAGCACTTTCTTTCATGAATGAGGATAAAGTGGGGAAAATTGAAGATCAACTTTCCCACACCTTCAGAGAATACATTGAAACTAGGAAATTGTATGAAGAGGAGCTAAAAAAAAGCTATGTGTTGGAACAAGTGAAAGAGCTAGGGGAAAAGATACAAGGATTAGAAAATGATCTTGCCACTTTGAAAGAACAATTCAAAGCCATGGAAGAAAATAAAAGTGAAATGAAGATTGATGAGCTAGAAAAATCAAGTGAAAAAAATGCTCAAATAACTAAAGATAAGGTTGTTGGAGCTAAGCCTGGGGTAGTTGAAATAGAAATTGAGGCTTCTAGCCAAGATAAAAAATTAAATTTAAATGTGTTTAACAGAATGCCAATTCATAGGATAGAGGTTCTAAAGAGAATGTACCAAAAAGTTCATAGTATCTTTATCTTTTTGTAGAACATAGGACACATATGTGATGAAGTGATAGCGTGAATATCTCCTATTTTTAACTAGTGGGGACCATACATCTAATTATTTGATAGATTGATCATTTTGATGGCTAAGAATCCATAAATACTAGAAAAGTTTTCATGGTAAAAGAAGCTTTGGGAGTGGTTAAAGAATTAATTGGATTTTTTATAAATAATTCACAAGTGATTCAAAGTAAGATGAAGGTAATGAGTTAAGGCATTGATAATTTAATTCGTTCTATTATTGATAATGAAAACAAGTTGAAGGTTTGGCAGGAGTGGTTAACATCTTTTGATCACATTTTTACATTGTAAAATGTTGTAACAATATCTAATGGATATGTTGATGAAGTTTCCATTTATGATTTGATTGATTCCCTATTTAAGATCTAGAGATAGACATGAACTAGTTTGTGGAAGAATCAAGGGCCATTACAAATGCTAGGTGGAATAAGTTTGTGAATGATTTGGAAATTGTTAAAGGCACTAACTGGCCAACAAAGAGAGAGATATATGTGTGGGAGGAAGTTGGCAATGTTAAGGATTTTCCCATAGGAAGTAGCTAGAGGATAGACGATGAAGGAAAATGAAGACAAAATGGAGGAAGGATAGGGATCGTATCAGGGTATCTTATCTTTGCATGTACTTTTTATGCATACACTTGTACTACAAACCAAGAATGTACCTAAATATCAAGATGCCAACTATAAAATTTTAAGCTACTTCCCAAATCACTCTAGCTACAAAGAATGTTTGTAACTATTTTTGTCTTCTCTATTACTTGTTTTTGAGTCATGTAGTGACATGTGTCTTTCCAGTTTGTAGCTTGTTGCAATCCTTATTCTATGAAATGATTTCCAAGATTGGGAAGAAGGGTCTAAATTCTTACTTTGTGATAAAATATATCATTTAAGTTGGTCCTAGATGTTGTGTTAAGCATTGGTGCATTTAGCTTGTTTTTTGTGGAAGTTTTGGAGATTAATGGAAGTCTAGTTTTAGTCATGTATCTTTGTCATAAATCTCATATCAGAACTAGGTATCATTCTCAAAGAGATTAATACAAGCAAGAACTATAGGATATTTGTGTCTCAAAATTCTATCTCCATTTTCATGCTTTTATGATTTTGAGAATGTATGAACAAGTTTCATTTTATTCAAATGCAATCTAGTGAGTTTTATGTCATTTTAGAGTTGCTTTTAGTTCAAAGAATTAAGTAAATGTTTCTATGGAACGATACAATCATTTAGGGTATGAAATGAATATGATAACTATAGATTTTGGAGGTCAACAATTGATACATTTAATTTCAAGTCAATCAAATATATGTAACTCTATTTTGGAAATGGATTAAGGAACTTATATTTTAGTTGAAGAATAAGGAAAATCATTCTTTTCTTAGCATGAACACATTTTTACAAATAAAAAATCATTAAGATTTTCTATTAGAGTGGAGTATAATGTTGGTCATTACTTGTTGCAATAATCTATCATGTTCATTATTGACTATTAGTGACTTGTCATTTATTTTAAAATTTCAAGAAGTTTCAAGGCCAATTCTTCTATACGAGATTTGAAAAAGGAAGTATTATCTAAGAAATGTTAAATCCTTAGGTTGATTCACCTTGGTTTAATAGAGCCTAAAGAGTAGAAAGAATTAGTGCTTTGTTAAGTTAGTCCAAGCCCAAATAGGATATACCAACCATGAGAAGTAGCTAAACCCTAGGTATCATGTTATTTGTTGGTACCCTGGTATTCATTTTAAAATTGCTAAATTTGAAAACAACAAAAAATTCTGACTCTGCTAGGGAGCATTGTAGAAGTATATTGAAATATTATAGTGCATGTCAGGTCTTTTCCTTTTGGGTAGAATATGATTTTCTTGTGTCAAAAATTTGTTCCATAAGTATTGTCTGGTGATGGTCATTCCCATGTATTTAGTGATAAGTGATTTAGTAGAACTCTCAAGGTTTGTTAGTTCAAATTATGTTTCCCATAAGTAGTGGGTGGAGACTCAGAGGTTATAGAACTAGTGTCATTTTATTTTGAAAACCATGGATAAAAGAAAGAATACACAAGCCTTTGTTAGAAAGATGCCAAAAGTAAATCTTTAGGAAGAACTTCCTTCAAAGGGAAGAAAGGGTTGTTTAGCAAAAAAGAGTGAACCACCAAGAGAACCATACCCTTAGGAACAAATTAATACTAGTAGGTAGTCACATCTTTCTATCAATGAGAAAGAGTCTTCTTATAAAATCTCTAAGTCTATTACTGAACTTTCTAATGATAATTTTTATGACACCCCAGAAGTCATAGGTCAAGAGAAGGATATACACCAAGACCCAGTGAATATAGAACAAAGAGGAAATAAAAATTTGTTCCATACCCACCAAGATCCTATTATCTCAAATTCTACCCATAAGGAGTCAATATGTGTATATCCTATAGATATAGACACAACTTCCAATTTTTGAAGATGTTAGGCCAAATCTAGATGATTGAGTATATTGAAAATGCAATTTGATGAGAAATTGGTAATAATAAAGTGTCTTTAGAAAAAGAGGAAGGAAGAGGTAAGAAAAGTGATAGAAGAAACATAAAATTTACTTAAAATCATTGTTACGTTGAAAAAGAAAATGAAAAGTTGATGCTCCTTGGCATCCAATAATGTTGGATGATGTTTCTGATTTGAGGAAGGAGCAATAACATTTGTTGAATAACCAAGAATTTGAGAAGGTCACATTTTAAGAAAAGTGAAGAGCTACAAAACCATACCAGTTGAAAATAATGAATATAAGGGTGCAAGATCCTCTATTGTTGAGAAGAAAAAAGGAAAACAAAAAGTGTCTAGTATTATAATCAATGAGCCATAAAGATAACAAGTACTCAAGCTACTATGTTAGCCTCTGCTATAGAATTGGAGAAGAAAAGAAAAGAGAGGGAAGATTTGGAAAAGGAATTGGAGAGAGTAGAGAATGATGTTTCTATTGTTGAAATAAAAATAAAAATCCAGTTTCTCAAAAGTACTTCAAATGTCTAGACAGCAAATACTCTTGAACTAGGTATGCCTTCAAGTTCCATGTCAAACACCAATGCTAATGAGGTTGTTAAATTTGACGTTCCTCCATCATCTTCTCCAAAAGTAGATATTAATGTTAAAATGGTCTCAAACATTAGTACAAATAATACCCTCTATCCCTAGTGCTATTTTTGGGGTGCGAACACAAAGAAGACCAATCTAATTATAGGGGTATAGGTAGTTATGTTTTAATGAGATCCTTGGCTATCTAAATACTATTGTGCAAGAATTGAGAAACAAATTGGCTAAATTTTCTAGGAATAATGTTATTACTTGTGAAGATCATTTGAGATGTTTCTTAGGCTTGTTAAATGATTATGAAGTTGAGCATGAGGATGTAGTTATGAAATTATTTGTGTAGTCATAGACTAAAGATGCAAGATAATGGTTTAAAAGACTACTCGAGGGATCCACATCCTCACAGATAGAGATGGACCATTGTTTTAAGGAGAAGTGTGGTGATAAACCTAATGCTAGTTACTTTTTGAATGAATTCAATAATATAAAGAAGCTCCAAAATGAATTTTTCCATGATTTTAATGCTATATTTTAGAAGGGGATATACAAATTGTTTCAAATTAAGAGACTTGATGATAAGGTTCATCTTACCACTTATTTTAATGCTTTTGATGGTAAGATGGGATACTTGTTAAGGGATAAGGATCCAAGAACTCTCAAAGATTCTTTTAGGATTGAAATAAATATTGAGAACAATATGAGGATCTTTGGTAAGTTGGGGAATAAAAGAGATGACCCTAGACTATTTGGGAGTAAAGGAAATAATAAGGAAGATCATAAACCTCCAAGAAATAAGAAACAAGAAGTAGATAAGAGAGATCAAGTTTTTAGTGCCATTAAGGATCTCAAAGTTCCTACAAATAGAAATGACAAAGGTCTTCCAAAAATAGACCTCACTTCTAAGGGAATTTCAATAGGTAAAGTAGGCTTTAAAAATATTCCTATGATACCCAATGGAAAGATGGCAAACCTATTGTTCCTCCTCCTAAGAATACAAATGAAAAGACCACTCTTGACCCTCTGGAAAGAGCTTCTGTCAACATGATAGCTGATTCCTAATGGCACATGATATGTTAGTTACCTCATTCATTAGAGAACTATGTTGTTACAATGCCCTTTTCTAATCCTTAGAATGAAAATGATGAGAAACCCGACCAAGTAGATAATACTGATGAAATAGGTTGTAACATGGTTGAATCTTATTATGATGACATGCATGATTGTGATGATGTGTATGAAAAAAGACAAATCCATGATATTGTACATCAACAAATTTTCTCACATGAAGATGAAATGAATGACATAACTTGCAATATGAAATATTTAAAAGATGAAGTGGTTTTGAGAAGACCTACTAAAGAAGAAATTGATGAGATCACTACTAAGATGGTTGCACAATTTTAAACAAGGGGTATGCTATCTATGAATGATGGGGTAAAGCAACCAATATTTTTTTGAAGAAAATAGATCCTAAAGACCATAAGACAATTAAGCCTAAAGATGGTTATGATATCAAGATTAAGAATGTGAGCAAGAAGTGGGAACCTAATAAAATAGACACTTCCAAAATTCTCAAGGCCCAAAACAATGATAAGCAAAAGGGAGAAGAAGAGTCATCTAATGTAATTATTGAAAGTAAAGAGCATAAGAACCATGGTGTTGCTAATATCTCTAAAAAATTGAAGGAAACAAAAGGTATTCAAATAGAGACTCCTCCTATCCCACCTGTTGATATGCTATCTATGTTATCACAAATTACAGTAAAGCTTCCACTCTCAGTGTTGTTAAGAATCCCAAAGAATAATATTAAGCTTTAACATGGGTTGTGAGTGTTAGAGAGAATATTGACCTTAATTGTAACTCAAGTGAATCTTCTAAGGAAAATAAGGAACCAATAGAAATGGAGGGTTTTGTTTCTCAAATCCCAGCTATGTACTTGGATGATTAAGTAAATTAATGCTTGGGAAATATTGACCCATTTTTCTTGAGCATTATTGTGAATGTAAAGACATTGAAAAACTATATGATAGATTTTGTGTGATTACCCCTTTCTATCATCCTTCCAACTTTTTCCAATTTTTGATAAATAGTCATTTTTGAATGCCTTTTTTTTGTGATATGGTTTCGTCATTGATTCTTAGATATGAAAGGATGTGTTTTTCCATCTCCTTAGTTTAATTATATTATTAATATAATTATTATATGTTTATATTATCAAATATAATACTATTATATTTGTATACTATAATATAATCATATTTTAAGATAAACTATATTTAATATTTAATATCTAATTTTGTTAAATTTATATCTTTATAAAGTGTTACAAATATATCATTATATATAATAGATTATATTTTACTTTAATATTATTATTTTAAATTATTATTATATTATTATTATTATAATAATCTATTATTTTCATATTTATATATCCTATTAATTTGGGTTCATGACAAGTCTGCCCTTCCTCGAATTGCTTGACTCCTTGTACACTTCCTAATGAAGTTGATTGCCACCACTTATGATTTATCGCCTTCTGGTTTGAATAATATATGTTAACCAGATCACTAACTATGTCACATCTCAATAGATAACATTACCAAACAATAAATTCATTGGGGCTATGGTGGCTCTTGTTGGTAACATTATACTCAAGAAATTGATGCATAACTCATCCTATATTGAATACAAAATAATGTTGGGATACATTGATGAATAACTCATCATATGGTAATACGTATCTTTCTCTTCCATTTGTCTACTCTTTATCAGCTAGCCAATTATCTCATCACTCTGACTTTCTCCTAGAATTTTTTAAGGTGGTTTATGTCTTTTCTTTTTTATGTCTGCACTTCCACAATGGTCTGTTAAAATATTTATTGTAATGTAGGTACATTGTATATATTCATCACTTTATTACATGAGTCTCCTTCTGAGGTATCATGCCCACCAAATGAGCATCATATCCCCCGCAATATGGCAACATTTCAGCCTAATATTCCTTTGTTACCAAAAATCACAAATTTTGAGGCTATACATAGATTTATACAATTTTTAATAGAATAGAAATTGAAAATATCAAGTAACCATCATTATAGCTAACTTAGATATCAATTTTCCATATACAACTTGTTGATTTAAAGAAGTGGAATAACTCAATGTCTCTTATTATTCTCTACAATATCTTATAATTCCCCTCTATGTAATTTGATTCATCGATACTCAATTCCTATCAACAGTCTCCTTGGCTGACGTTACTATTCAATGTCGATATTGTTTGAAGAGAGAGATGGCTTGAAGAATCCTCCTAGTTTGTAGTGATAGCTTGTGGGATGCCAGGATTGTTTCTCTAATAGCAACTGTGATGACCCCTTTCTATCATCTTTCTAGCTTTTTCCAATTTTGATAAATAGTCATTTCTAAATGCCTTTTTTTCATGAAATGGTTTCCTCATTTATATTCTTACATATGAAAGGATGTGTCTTTCCATCTCCTTAGTTTTATTATATTATTAATATAATAATTATATGTTTATATTATCTAATATAATACTATTATATTTGAATACTATAATATAATCATATTTTAAGATCAACTATATTTAATATTTAATATCTAATTACATTAAATTTATATCTTTATAAAGTGTTGCAAATATATCATATACATAATAGATTATATTTTACTTTAATACTTTTTTAAATTATTATAATAATATTATAATAATATACTATTTTAATCTTTATATATCCTATTAGTTTGGGCTCATGAAATTTTGGTGCATTGACTACAATAATGCCTTTTGAAGTTATGAAGAAGTTAAGATTGAAAATAGACACTACCAAAGGAAGGTGTTGTGCTATGGACCAAAGAGAAGTTATTGTTATAGGGACAATAAGTGCATTGCCTTACAAATTGTCTGCATATCCTAGTAAAGAATTGACAATGAGTGTATTAGTTGTGGACATCCCACTTCAATATGGTATGCTACTATCTATAAAGTCGAGTGCAACAATAGGTGGAAGCCTTCAATGCGATTTATCTCATGTAACATTTCAAATTGACGAAAATTTGGTCAAAATTAATAGAGAACCAAAGAGTATTTATATGATTGATAAAAATTGTTGATGATGATATGATTTTTTTGTGGATACTGATATTAATTCATTCAAAGCCAAGGTCCTAGTTTTAAAAAAGGAGTCTACCAAACCACCTATTACAATGGAGGTTAAAATAAAATCAAAGAAAGGGGACTTGTGGACCATGTATTTTGATGAAACATGCTTCAAGGATGAATTTGAAGCAAGTATACTTTTGATTTCTCCTAATGGAGTTACTTATAAATTTTCTTTGACCTTGAGTTTCCCATTTACCAATAATGTTATAGAATATGAGGCTTTGTTTTTAGGTTTGAGATTAGTCTATAAACATGGAATTTAATGTTTACATGTAGTTGGTGATTATGAATTGGTTGTTTCTCAAGTAAAATCTGTTTATGTCTCTAAGAACAAAATGCTAAGGCAATATAGAAATGTAATGTGGGACATGATAGAAAATTTTGATGCATTTGGGATATCTTGGGTGGAAAGAAGTAACAACAAGATGGTTGATCTATTAGAAAATATTTCTCTAAAACCTAATGATGTCACATTTGTGGTATATCAAAAGTATAAGTACAAACTAGACCATATATCCCTAATAACATAAAAAATTGGCAAGTTTTTGAGGATGACAAAGATATCTTGAGATTCGTAAATTGTGAGGACTAGTTTTGGGATCAGAAAATTGATTGTGCTCCATTGGTTGAGACAATAGAAGGTAAGGATACCATCTTTGTCAGGGAAGAATTGGTTCAATTGAAAACAAACAAGATTCCCAAATGATTAGTGGTATTAGAAACTATTTTTGATAATCATGATAGATCTAAGCTGAATGCTAAGGAACATGATGCTAAAGACTTAGAGGAGACTAATCTTAGGACTAAAAAATGTACCAAATAGGTATATATTGGTAAGAGTTTGTCTCTTGGATTAAGAAAGGCCTTAACAATTTGTTAAGAAAGTATAGACATGCATTTTCTTAGTCATGTGATGACTTAAAGGCCTATAGAGAAGATTTATTTCAGCATGAGATCCCATTGAAGGAAGGTGCCAAACCTTTTAGGTAGGAGAAAAGGCCTATTAATCCCACTTTAGCACCAAAAATGTAAGAAAAATTGATGAAGTCAAGGGATGCTAGGACCATGAATCCAATAAGGCATTCTTCTTGGGTATTTAATCTTGTCCATGTTAGGAAGAAAAATGGAGATATAAGGTTATGTATTGACTTTAGAAATTTGAACATATCTTCATTAAAGGACAATTATGACTTGCCTAATATGGAGGCCAGGCTACATAGACTTACTAGGTCATATTTAATATCAATGATGGATGGTTTTTTTGGATATAACCAGGTGGTTGTCAAAGAATCAAAATAGTATAAGACTGATTTTACAACACCATGGGAAACATATGTATATAGTAGAATGACATTTGGTTTAACAAATGCTTGTGCTACTTTCTAGTCAACCATGGATGTGGCCTTTGCAAACTTCATAGAAAAATTCCTAGTAGTATACCAAAATGACCTGATAACATATTCAAAGAAATAAGATGATCATTGCATGCATCTTGAAAAGGTATTTTCCAGAGCCTTGGAATATGGTATTTCATTCAATCCAAGGAGATGTGATTTTGGAGTTACTAAAGGTAAGCTCTTAGGGAATTATATTGGAAAAGAAGGGTCAAGGGTAGACCCTGAGAGGGTAGAAGCGATTGATGAAATTCAGAAGCCTAAAAATATGAAAGACATTAAATCATTCTTCAGGAAGATTAACTTTTTGAGAAGATTTATTACAAACTTTGTAGAAGTGAGTAAACCTATCTCTAAAATGCTTAAGAAAGGTTCTGAAATCAAGTGGTATGGTGAACCAACTTTTTCTTTTCATAAAATAAAGAAAGAAAATTAAAGATGCCCCTATTTTAAGAGCACGTAATTATTCAAAGCCCATGCACATATTTACTTTTTCTTCATTCCATACTGTTGCAACAATCTTGTTACAAAAAAATGAAGAAGGGTTTGAGCAATCCATTACATGCTTTAGCAAACCCTTTCAAGTTGCAAAGTTGAAATATGAAAAAAATGAAAAAAAATCTTATGTACTTGTTAAAGTTGTTAAAGCATTTAGATGTTATGTCATGGGAGCTACTATGATTTCCTTTGTCCCAAATGTTGTAGTAAAAAATATATTCTCTTAGCAAGAAGTGTCAGGGAGAAGATGCATATGGATTAATAAGATACAAGAATTCAATATAGACATTCAAATCACCAAGTTGGTTAGAGGACAAGGGCTTGCAAAATTAATAGAAGACACCAATTTGGAAGCAAACCAAATAAACTAATTTGATGATGATAACAAGAATAACTTGTGTGATATGGATGCTTGTGAATGGTACAAGGGAGTAATCCATTGCCTACAATACATGAAAATCCCAATAGATATGAGCGATAATTGGAAGAGGGCATTGAAGTTACAAGCCATTAAATATGTGATTATCATATGGGAACTGTGGTGGAGAAACATAGAATGTGTATTATTGAAATGTGTTGATGAAGAACAATCAACAAAGATTCTAAGTGAAATGCATAGTGGAGTGTGTGGAGGTCATTTTATGGCTTAAAAAAAAACTCATAAAGTGATTAGGGCTAGATTTTGGTAGCCTACATTATTTAGAGATACATGTACATGAACTGGTAAAGAAGTGTGGCGCTTCCCAAAGATTCACAGGCAAGTTGAAATTCTCTGATAACATAACCATTAAGACTAGTGGAGGTACAAGCACCATTCCAACAATGGGGAATTGATTTTAGAGGAGATCATGAACAAATATAGTGGTGTGAATTCATGGATCTTGGTTTAAATAGACTATTTTACAAAATGGGTTGAAGCAATCCCTACCGAAAGAGAAACTAGTAAAGTGGTGACAGGTTTTACCCTAAATAATATTAAGATCAAATATGGTTGTCTAGAAAAGATGATCATAGATAATGCTATGTGTTTCAAATTAGAGGAATATAAACTTTTTTATGAGAAATATAGCATTACAACATCTACATCATCCCCATATCATCCTTAAGGGAATGAACAAGTAAAACTGAGTAATAAAATTTTGTTGAAAATCATTAAAAGGATTTCAAGTGAGAACAAGAAGGCTTAGGATTCAAAGTTACCCTTACCAGTATGGGCTAATAGAGTAACAATGAAGAAGGCAATAGGTTGTGCACCTTTTGACTTAGTTTATGGGATACAAGCTAGATTACCCCATAACAATCTAAATAGAATTTATAAATTTATCCAACAATATGATAATGATGTAATAGATGAGATACAAATAAGACATGATGAGATTTTGCAACTAGATGAAACTAGAAGAGAAGCCTTTGCAAAAAATTCAAAGTTACAATTGCAAGTGAAAAACCTTTATGATAAAAGGGCATCATAAAGGAGATTCGAATGAGAATATCTAGTTCTACTTTGGAACGCTAGAATGGAGGATAAGGGTAAACATAGGAAATTTTAGCCCATTTGGCTTGATACATATTTTATTCCTGAGAAGTGGGGACATGATTCATATTTTATCAAAGAGCTATCAAGAGATATTAAGGAATTGCTAGTTCATGGGCAATTCTTGAAGAAGTACTTTTAGTAAAGGTACTTTATTTTCCATGAACAATAGTTCTAGGTCTCTAAACATTTGCAAATAGTGTATATCTTTGTAATTTTCTTATGTTCTTCCCTGATCTTGATCAAACATTTCTCTTTGAATAAGTTGTCACCTTGTCAAGTATGTGGTCTTCTCTCCTAGAAATACTGAATACTTACATGGATGCATGCTATCCATTATCCATAGATAGAGCCACTAATGAACTGTATTTTCAACATTCTAAAAAGATCACAAAATATTGTGAAAATCAAGTGAATGTATGAAATTAGGTTTACATTTCTTTTGTTGCAAAGATTTTTCAGAGAAACCATAAATTGGTTGATTTGTGCACTAGGATGGGTTAAGATTTTAAGTTATCCTTTGTAACTCAAGGTCACATTGAAATATTTTAACTATTCCATGAACTTAGTCAAAAAAAATATCCTATGGTTTCCATTCTAATCTTCCTAAGTCCTATGTCCAAGAGCGAAGATGTAAGTCTAAATGGGAATATTCCCTATCCTTTCCTAATCTCATTACTAAGTGTGAGTGTAGTGTTGCAAAGGCTACTAGCCAAGTGTTTTGACCTTATGTCTGTTGGTGTTTTGAAATAATATGGTTTTAAATTACCTTGATGAGAATAAGATACATCTAGGGGTAACTAATTCCCATTTTCAACATACCCTTTCAGACACTGGGCCAACTATAAGGCTAGACCCTTCTTCTACTTCAGGCTCTGCAAAACCTGGATAGGTGTACCTTAGATTCATTTATATGGTACCAATGCTAAAACATATTCTTGAATCTAACAAAGAAGATAAAAACCCTAAATCTTCTAACACTTAAGCAAAGATCTTAGTCATGATATAGCTAATAGCATGACCAAAGAACTTGATAAGCTAAGTGAGGGCATCCTTTTCAATTCTTCAACATTAAAGGGAAAAACATTTGATTAATGATGTTGATTTCAGCAAGACCCCAAATATGCAGCAACATGAACATGTTGATCCTATAACTGATTAGTCCCTTATCTATTGGGTAAATCCATGAATCCAACACATACACCTATGATATCAGTGACACATTCTATACACCTAGATATCAGATCTATCTTATCACTTTGTGAATCAGACACTGATTTTCACAAAAACCTCATTCTTATGAATTATCCCTCTCCAAATAACCAGCAACCCTATCAAACACATCAAGCATTTACTTGGATCTTTATTCCAACAACAAAATATATCAGACATATAACCTTAAGGAATTGCAAATGGGTCTAAGTTCTTTGTCTTTAAACCACATAAGATTGTAGATTACAAAGATAGGAGATGAGAATTAGAATGAAACTAAGAAATTTATGCTCATTTGTATTCATTTCTTTGAAACTATACATTTAGATGCATGAAATGAAAACATAGAAATGCCTAATATATCAAAACTAGCTATATTATCTTCACTATTGTTGTTCATATAAGAGAAAAATGCTGAAGAATTTGGTGGAATCACAGTTCTGGATCCAACAATATGGTCTCACATTGAAAATTTCCAACCAACAATGGTCTCACAGTGAAAACTAGAACCCCTACAAAGGATGAGAGAAAGAAATATATAGGAGGAATGAATTCCCAAATCTATTCGATGACCTCCATGTGTCCACTTAGAAAACTTCCCAAAAGCATAAAATATCTTAGATACTTGATGGCATAATAATTGCTTTTGATGCCAGATTTGAGAACAAGACAAAGGCAAAATCAATTAAATGACCTCTAGAAGCAAGATAAACCTTTTAGAATCAATTTTCTCCACATTCAGGTTTCAAAAAACTTCAATATCTTCCCTCCAACTAATTTTGTTGCTCAATGATGAATTCTGCCCATTCTGCTAAGAATGCCCCAGAAAATACAAATCTTCTTATAGAATGAATCGCTAAACATTTGTGCAAATTCTGACATCATAGTTAAAAAATTCATCTCCTCTTGATTCCAATGGTATATTGGAGTCCATATTTCAGGTGAAAATTGCCCCCCTTGTAGCTGTTTGAAAAACTAGCCCAGGATTATGAATAGAGTAATTTAAATGAATGAAATTGAAAAAATTAAAAAAATTCTATAGTTTAAACTAGAGAAAATTCATTTTTTAAAAATAAATTTTCAATGTGGAATTTGGACACTCAAAATTGGGAGATTAAAAAAAGCTTTATTTAAAAAAAATCCTCCTTATACCTCCCTTGGCCAATCAAATAGTGCCACTTGTCAGATTCTGAGTGGCTCCCACAACTCCTGCTAGATTTTAAAGTTTTTTGGGAGGTCTCCATGTCATCAAAAGTGAAACCCTCCCATTTTCTGACCACCAAAATCTAGCAACTTTTCTAGCACCTTCTTCTCACTCAAAATTTTTGACTTCACACCAACTGGCCATGGTGGGCCCCTCCTTGCAAGCTTCTACCTTCAAAAGGTAATCATCTTGAAGACAATTTAAATTTTGAGTGTTCTAGTATTTAAACCTGAAAATAAACCACCACACAATGAATATGGGATAAAAAGTAAAAACCAATCTCCATAGCAAAACTAAGGTGGAAATGCATTTTTTACAAGGTAACATCTTCAAAAAATGGACCAGAGGCTTATGGATGCAATGTTCATTATGCATTGGTAAGAGCTACATTAACTATCCAGACCCTCACCAAGTTGTTGTCTCCTTATCTTGGCTGCAATCCTCCATGCTCTTCACCACAAGCATTTGATATGTTGACACTGGCATCTTACATGCTACATGGAATAGGTGGAACAGGGAGTAGGCAAAGTGCAACCTTGCCCCATTATCAGGATTGATTCATGCATTGATTTCTCTAATATGCCTCTCTCTTGGTAGCTCAAAAAATCCACATGTGAGATAAATTCTTTCCTATTCTTGACTTCCTTTTCAAGCTTCCATCACGCCAGAAAAGATCAATAGTATTCTGCTCAACTAAATTGGTCAATTTGTAAAAATCCCTACATGAATGAAGGCTACTCACTTTCCTATCTCTCCTATGGCTCCTTTCCTTTATTATTTCCATGGGTACTCCCCTACTACCATAAAGCTCTAGCTTTGTTCATTTTCATGGAGATCTCCATACATAATAGTGTCTCCTCTTGTTTACACTGTGGCTTCCTCTTTATGCCACTGCCTTCAAATCTAGTGTTGCTACCATCCAAGAGAGAATTATCCTTTACATGCTTCAAGCATTTCTCCTTTACAATGCTAAATATGATTGAGAATTAGCTTTAGAGCTAGGAAATTATGAGAATCCAAAAATTCTTTGAACTCTTACAAAAGCAAACGCTCGCATACCTCCATGAAATCTCTAGATGTATCTTCTTGCAACACCTTCTCTAAATATTTCTCCACTCTTTCTCAATTCATGGATAAGCTCAATTTTTTGCTTGTAATAAGAGACACAATGTCCACAAAATTCATGTGACTATCATCATCCTCCCTATGAAGCCTCACAATTAAATCAAGTAAAAAATATGGACTCAATCTTTGAATTTGGAACTCTTCCTCAAGAATCCAATGACATTTGTTGATGCACTCATTGGCTGACATTTGAGATTTTGATGTATTTCAAATAGTGATCAAAGTTATACTTGTAGTAGTTATCAACCTTTCTATATATTAATATGGTTCCCTACGATTGGAAAGCATGCTCTCAAAACACTTAGATTCTTTTGAGGATATGAGAATAGAGATAGATAGGGTTTTTCCTCTAGACTATCTTATCCAGACCTTTCAAGAAATTTTTACGTTAGCAGGGCTCCCAGTGATGAATCAAAACTAAACTTCTTAGTAAGTTAAGTAGTACTAATGCCTTATCCAATACAACTTTTCTTAAGTACCTTCAGGTTTTCTACCACTATTATGCAGATTTTTCCTCTCTTTGCTTGTTGTGAGATTCCCTTGCCGTGAGACATTATTGTCTTCTAACTTCTCTAGCCATGGAAACTCCTTAATGCATGAACAATGCTTTTATTTTGATCTTCTTCAGCATGGGTAACTACCTTCCACCATATATTCTCATCTATCAACATAGGCTTTATATTCTCTCCACATTCTATTTCAAAACATTTGAGACTCCATTTGTGTTGTGCCACAAATATGTGATTTTCAAGTTTAAGAGTAACATATAATTCTCATATGTAGGGGGATGCAAAAATGTTGAACTTAGTTTTATAGTTAGTTACATAAGCCTCTATATAAGATGTTGATTTTTACCCTTTCTTGTATTAATCTTATGCAAACAATGGTTTCGATATAGTTCTAATCATAATAGAGACGATCTTCCATTATAAACATAGAAAGTCACTTGACATAATCACATGAGGCACCAAGTTTATGGTAAGGATCACCACTGAGGCATGGAATCTACACAAAATGAATTCATCCTTGAAACTAAATAGTAAAAGATTGTTTCAACCACTCTTGCAGGCAACATTGGCAAAGCTAGTACTATCACAACTTTGAGTAACTGATGAAATCAGTTAGGCCCCAAAGTGGGTCTGGGTAAATTTTTTTCGTTTTCAAACAACTAAACTGAAAAACTATTTTTTTTAACATGTGTCACTGATTGGAATTAATTTTGAGCACTAATTGATCATTAAAATTCATTTCACATCTTATCTACAGATTGTCAATTTAATGCCAAAAGGTTCTTTGATTGGCTTTAACAATTGACACAAACACCTAACTGGGCTTTGAAATTTGACAAACTAATTCTCTATTCCACATACTCTTACCTTGTTGAATCTTGTCACTTGAAGACCACTTAGTTAAAATATATTGACTATCAATCTTTCCTTCTCATAATTGCCTGCAAGAAAACATGTCAAAAAACAACAAAACACATTCGTTTTTGGCTTCAAAAATTGGGTAGACTGACACTTGGGGGCATGAAAACCATGGCATTGGTTCATTGTCATGAGAAAAACATAAATATGGAATTAGTTCTCATGAAATATAATTAGGATGCATTTGGAGAATGGTCAAAATGGGCTACTCAAATTTGCAGAGCTAGGAACAATGACAGAAAAACATTTTTCTCAAATGGAATGGATCTGGGAAAATGTGCAGATGGATTCATCAAGATTTACAAATTGGCACACTTGAAGTATTTTTGGAGTAGAATGTAATGGTACAATCCATTTTATCTCAACTATCATGGATTTAGATATATGACGTCACAATAGGGGTACTGACCAATCTGCATTTACTGACACCACTAAAAGTTACAAATTGTATTTGGAATCGCATTCAAAAATTGATCAAGCAGATTCGTCATAAGATCAAAATTGAAATGTAGCAAGTCTCTAACCTTTAGAATGTAATCCAAAAGGAATTTTCTCATTTTGGTCAACTAGGTCAAATTTATAACAAGTCAAGTAGGGCCTCCTAGAATTTTGAACAATTTGCATCAGCATGACAACAATACATGACCAACTTTGAGGGATTCAAAACTTAATCAAAACATATCAAAATGACTCAAAATATGAAACATAGGCTCTTTGGTATGGGAACTAAATACTCCCAAAGTAGTGAGTCATGATACATAACTAGGTGTGTGATATTCAATTGTAAACTAGGCCTCTTGTCGCTTTTTGACACTTAGGCAACAATGCAGATTCAGACATTGCTCAAAATGAAACTTCACAGAATGGCTTAGAATGGCAATTTATCTTCATGGGATGAGTAGATATACTTAATGCAAGGAGTTAGAAAAATTAAACACCTCTTAGGCCTCAAACGGATAGCCAGGAACACATGCATTAAAAGATGCTTATAGGGCTTAATTTCATCAATGGTACTCAAAATCAAGGCTTCAATTTTGAGTCCCAACAATGTCTAGAGGCTCAAGAATATCATCATAAGAGGGTTCTTGTTAAGTTGACAGTATGTTCTGATATTATGCCTAGAATCATGAACATAAGGTCCTAGGTTTATTTGGTAAAAGTAAAATGCATCTAGAACATACGTTCTAAGAGTTGAGCATAGAATCGTAAGTCTATTCCTCAATGGTAAAAGTTTCTCTTGGTCTTATCATCTAAAGGTCAAGTGTAGCATTGTAGGCCAAAGTGTTTATGCTTGAAATTAAGCCATGATGATACACTCCAAAGGAAAATATAAGTAGGTAAACCATGTTATAAAGTCATCCAAATATACATTTTGGTCTTAAGTGTAAGTGCATAAAACTTTTTTCCATTAAGGTATTAGGTCTCTTGAACTTATGTTCTAAAAGAAAGAGTATGGTTGAAAGTGTGTTATAATGGTTGAATCAATGCTATGATTAAGGGATATGCATATGGTCATAAGGTCCATTTTAGTGCTTCCAAAATTTATGGTTAAAAGTGAACATAAAATTAGAGATCTCTTCTTGAACAATCATGATGCTACAATGAGGAGTTTCTAATTGTTATCATAAGATCACATTTTCAAAGGGTGTTTGACAATTAAAGTCTTTGAATACCTGATAAACTATTGAGCGTAAGGGAGGAGGTTCCCATTATTCAAGTTCACAAAGTTACAAAGAAGGGAAAGATCAAGTGAGGTATAAAATTAGAAGCCCTAACAAGAAAAAGATACATAAAGTGATCTATTCAAATTAGTAGGAGACATCCCTAAGAAAGTGGATGAGATGCTCCCTATGAATAAGTTTAGAAACTATATGTTGAACACAATCTATGGTTTGCACAAGGCATTGCAGAGTGATAGTTCTAATATGGTTTATGGAGGACCCTACCTCATAGACCTGAATATTCAAGATCCTTTCACAAACATTGAATGTGATTATGTGAAGTATATCATTGAGAAGATGCAAGAATAGATTGTTGCTGCCTAGAGGGGGGAATTTAGGAATTTTAAATTCTACATAGGAATTTAGTTTGGATAAAATAGAAATCAATTTCAAAGTGATTTCTGATTGATTTAAAAAGGGGATATGAATGATGAAGGATATTTTCAAAATATAATAAAATGATAATCAAGTTGACCAAAAGCTCAGAACTAGTGAAATGGGAAAATGGGACAAGCTAGTGTGAAAATGTGATTAAATAGTAGACGTGAACCATTTTTGAGCATCTATAGCTTTCACAAACATTGAATATGATTATGTGAAGTACTTCATTAAGAAGAAGTGAGAACAAATTACTGCTACCTAGAGGGGAGAATTTAGGAATTTTAAAGTCCATAATTATTTACTATTGATGCATCTCATCTCATATAAGAACATTGGTTACTTCAACATTGATTTGATTGTTCAAATGTTAGACTGTGATGGAGATTTTCTACTACAACTCTAGATTTGGGTATGGGATATACACTATGCTTATTCTAGTTTTGTTTCATTTTTCAATAATTTTAGCTCTATTGTTATGAGCATGTTGGGTGCCCATCAAGATAGGATCCAAGAAATTATAAGGAGAGTGTTGAGGCCTAAAATATTATTAGATGATGCCGAATTAGACTATAACTAGGAGAATGCATTCTTATTCCAAAAGATTTTTGTTATGAGTCTCTATGCTTGCTCTTAACCCCCACACACATTGCCAAGCTATATACATACTAAGGTAGGGATAATGGAGTTCTTGTGGCAACCTATCATGATGGATAGGGAGTACTTAGGAACTAAATTACATAAGGGAAAATTTTTGTATATATTTTTTAAGATTGGTGACTTTACAATTGGTAAAGAATCCATTGACCATATTCATGAATTCTTGAGGCATTATAATTTATCTTCTACAACATATAGGATATATGACCCTGAAAATGTAGTCAGGAATGCCCTAAAAGAGATAAGGAATTATACTCTCCCAAAAAAACTGAATTACCTCAAGAAGATATAATCATGAATAATCTATTTGAGAGTGATGTGGAGGATAGGTTGAGAATGCTTGAGGATATCTAGATGGTAGAAATTGAAATGAAGAGAAATGACCCTAATTTCAAGGGCTTTTGTTTAGAAGTTGCCTATTCATTTAGGCTTGAGAAAATTTATTGCAAAATTATTATCAAATTATGTCACAATTTCCGCAAGATCTACAAGAGGAGGATAGAGTACATCCAAATTCTCCTTAGCCTGAGGTAAAGATAGAAGAAGAAGATCAACCTGAAACATATGCATGAGTGGCTAAGGGAAATAAGAAGCAAAACATTGTACATATGCTTGAAAAGGTTAAAGAAAGCATATCACAATTGATTCCTAGTAGAAGCAAGTACTTTACTGAAATGAGATAGAGGTTTCTATAAGAAAGAGTGAAGGTAGCTGAGAGCTCCTTGACATACTTGTTAATTAATTGCAGGAAGACTAGATCATCCAAGAAGAAAAATTCTTCGACCATGATGATTTCATTATAAAAAAAGAATTTAAAATCTTCCTATATAAGGAAAAGAAAAATAAAATGACATTGATGTTAAATTTAAGAGAGTTAGAGGAGAAAGCCAAGGAACTTATTGAGAAGATTATGGCTTATGATCCAAATAGTGAGACCATAATAGTTAGTGAGGCTAGAAATATCATGAGAAGAATTGGTATGTTATTAGTGCTTGGTTGGGATTTAGGAACAAATTTTGTTCTTGATTAGATAAGAAGATGAGAGAAATCAATCTCCTATGAAGCCTTTGGAGCACATGGTTTTCAAAGAGGCACTAGTTTTAACATTGACAGTGAAACAATAGCTGTGTGGAGATTTGATCTCAAGACAAATAAACCCCAGTTGATGGATGTGCAAGACTCAGCTCAAGGAAGTGCCATCATATGGACATTGGACTCCACTACTAGTAGTGAAACATCAAGTTCTTTAAAGCACTTTTCTTTCATAAATGAGGCTAAAGTGGGACAAATTAAAAATCATCTTTCTCACACTAGGAAATTCTAATTGCTACATAGCTAGAACTGCTAGATAATTTTTTTATCCTAACATTCAACCACTTTGAGTAACATGGAAACACTCCTAGGTAGTGGGTGTACTAGGGTTAGGAGTGAATCTCTAGGTTCTAGGCCAGTTCCTTATGATACTTCACCTATTTTTTCTTCAAACATAAATTCAAAACTTGGGAGGGAAAGGGATAGAAGGATTACTGGCATGAAATGTAAATATTGAAAAGTTAAAAACTTGACTGAACTTAAGGTAATGCACCAAACATTAAGATGAGAGGATTTTTGACTTGACATGATGAAGCTTTTCTGAACAGTTAAAAGTGGGAACAATATTGACCTCAGAAAACTCATTTATAAATATTTCACAAGAAGGATAGACTTTAAACAAGGTGCTGAGGGGAATGATGACATTGACAGTTAGCAACCTAAGAATAAGAATAAACTCATGACTTATAACCTATATGAATATTCCAAAATCACTTGTTAGTAAAACTGGGACACAACTCAGGGATTCAAAATAAATCACAAGAGCTATATTAGACCAATGACTTACACACCAAAAATAAGCACAATAAGGGCTTCTAAATTATTCCATTAGTCAAGATTGAAAGGTAGTGCAACAAAATTCATTCAACTAGTTGCAAAGTAATCTACAAAAAATATTATGAAGGAATCCTAAGGGATCACAATAGAAATGATTATTTACAAAAAATAAGAACCCTTAAAACACATTTACAACTTCCTTTTACAGAGTTCAGGCATAACTTTGATAATTACATTGAGTTCAAACTCTAAGCTAGTAGAGTTGAGATTGTAGATGAGATTCATCACCCATAATCAGAGAAAATATGATTAGATGCATGTCCTCATGCACAAAACATAATCTTGCTTGCAAATTTGGCTTGGAAGAGATAGAAGTAGTAACCATAATTTCTTTGGCTAGTAGATGGATCACAATGGTAGCAAAGGGATGAAAACTGCATTAAACAGGCATGGAGAACACTCAAAAGTGGTTGCATATGATCAAAAGAATATGATTTCCATCAATGAGCTGCTGGTTTTGTATTCTTGACCATGCCAAATCTGATATATTATCAAGTCAACTAGAATCAATCCTTAGAGCTACCAAGTGGCCCAATATCATTTAAGAATTCTGCCACCTTTCCCAACTTTCTATCTATTATGTTGAACTATGCTTGCCATGTTCGTGGCTTCACAACTCATTCTCCTCCCTAACTGTCTAGCCATGCAAAACCATGAAGTCCTCCTTTCATACTTGATCACTTCTTTGTAGCTTGAAAATAATATAGTTAATAGACTATTACAACCTTGGGATGACCAATTACTAGCTACTTTGAACCCTCACAACTGCTAGAACTTAACATTTCCTTAATTGTGTGATGTTGTGAAGCCTATATCTCTAACCACATTTCCCCATTAGAACTGCTAGTTATGAAGCATACCTTAATTGTGCAACATTGTGAAGGCTTCCTTGGATTAGTACTATTTTATTTTGTAACTTTGCAACTATTCAACTTGTCTACCACTAAAACCTTGTGAAGTTGCACTTACCAACTAACTATAGCATATCCCTTTTTCGCAAGCTTGCAACTTCAAAACTTAAACATTGTCATAACTCAATGACGATGCAAACAAATCTTTTTGCAACTTTTCAGACATGACTAGAGGTTAACCTTAACTTTCAACGATGTTGTGAACACCCAAGCCTTAACTGTCTTGATTACCATTTCACATGTTCACAACCCAAATTTTATTCAAGTCTAATCCTTGCAATAGTGCAAGACCATTCCCTATTGAGCGCTTCCTTCTATCATGAATTTACAACCTGAATCATTCACTCATCTTTTATCTCTATGAAAGTGTGAATAAGAGCCTTTCACCACTTCTCTACCTTAACCAAGGGTTTCCTTTGATCATGTGTGACAAAGTGAAAACCAAACCTGACTGAAGCTAGGTTAACTTTTTGCATCATCATGACCTAAAGCTAAGAGCCTTCGATGGAATGTCATCGATTAAATTTATCTACCTCTATTCGATGAATGAATCCTTTGAAACTTGACCTTTTAATCTACCTTTAATCCTTACGATAGTGTGACCAAAAGATGTTTTCTATTTCACAAATTTGACCTCAAGTTAATCTTAACTCTTAGTGAACCTGTGACTACTTATCCTTAACCACCTTAATTTCTTTTCCCACAATCAAAACTTATCCTTTTCTTCCACTTAAAAACCTTACAATGATGTGATGGTTATTTCCTTTGACTTGTCAAATACACAGTTCCTTTTGTGAATTAGGACCCACTAAGACATGTGTTCAATGCTCACCTCCTCACAACTTGAAACCTAAACTTAACCTTTAACTCTACGAAGCTACAATGAAAGATTTCATTTTTTTGCAACCCTATCTTGATAGTTAGCCTTAATAGTCATGAAGCTACATTGACCCATTTCCTGACTATTTTGCATCCTCATGCCCATTACAACAACTAGTGATCAAATATAAGTGATATTATGAATGAAACAATTTTACAATGTCGCAACTTGAAAGATGTAAGAGGGAAGACTTATAATATGAAGAAAAGATAACCAAGGGACCTAAGCAAATGCATTTCTTTTACCAATTCGCATAGGGTGGTTAAAATTGATAGCGTTGATAATTTCATTCCTTTTATTATTGATAATGAAAACAAGTTGAAGGATTGGCAAGAGTGGTTGACATCTTTTGATCACATTTTGACTTTAGAAAATATTGTAATAGTATATGATGGAGATGTTGATGAAGTTTACTTTTATGATTTGATAGAATCACTATTTAAGGTAGAGGTAGACATGAACTAGTTTGTGGTAGAATCAAGGGCCATTACAAATGCTAGGTGGAATAAGTTTGTGAATGATTTGAAAACTATTAGAGGCACTAATTGGCCAAGAAAGTGAGAGATATATGTGTGGGAGGTAGTTGGTGAGATTAAGGCTTTACCCAAGAGAAGTAGTTAGAGGACAACTGATGAAGGAAAATGAAGAAAAAATAGAGGACATGGATGATATCAAAGTATCTTATCTTTGTATGTACTTGTTGTGGATATGCCTACACTATAAGCCAAGACTATACCTGAATATCAAGATATTAGTTGTCAAATTTTGAGTTACTTCCCAAATCACTCTAGTTGGAGAGAAGGTTTGTAACTATTTTTGTCTTCTCCATAACTTGTTTTTGAGTGATGTAATGACATGTGTCTTCCCAATCTATATCTTTTTATAATCTTTATTCTATAAAAGGATTTCCATGATTAGGTCGGTCCTAGATATTGTGTTAAGCATTGATGTATTTAGCTTATTTTCTATACAAGTTTTGGAGATTAATGGAATTCTAGTTTTAGTCTTGTATCTTTGTCATAAATCTCATATCATAACAATGTATCATTCTCAAAGAGATTAGTACAAGAAAGTGTTGCAGGATATCTGTGTTTCAAAATTCTTTCTCCACTTTCATGATTTTATGATTTTGAGAATTAATGAATAAGTTTCATTTTATTCAAATGCAATCTAATGAGTTGTATGTCATTTTAGAGTTTCTTTTAGTTCAGATAATTTAGAAAATGTTTCTATGGAATAATAGGATCATTTAGGGTAAGAAAGGGATATGATAAGTAGAGAGTTTGGAGGTCGACAATTGATACATTTAATTGCAAGTTAATTAAATAAATCTATTAGTAATAGCTGATATGACTATATTTTGGAAATGGATTAAAGCACTAGTCTTTTAGTTAAAGAATCAAGAAAATCATTCTTATATTACCATGAACCCATTTTTATAAATAAAAAATCATTAAAAATTACTATCAGAATGGAGTATAAAGTAGGATATTACTTGTTGCAATGATGTGTAATGTTCATTACTGGATATTAGTGACTTGCCTTTTATTTTGCAATTTCAAGAAGTTTCAAGGACAAATCTTCTATAGGAGATTCATGAAATGAAGTATTATTAAGGAAATATCAAATCCTTAGGTTAACTCACCTTGGTTTAATAGATCCTAAAGTGTAGAAAGTATTAGTGTTTTGTTAAGTTGGTCTAGGCCCAAATAGGATGTATCAAGTAGGGGGAGTAGCTAAACCCAAGGTATCGGGTTTTTTTTTTAACCCTAGTTTTCTTTTTAAATTTGTTAAATCATAAACTAATAGGTGATAGGTCACATTTTAATGGTTTTTTGCATATAGTTTAAATATTTGATTTTACTAACCATTGATATAAAGACTTATTGAGGTTTTGTGTTTACAATTGCAGGTATAATTTCTACACAAACATTCTAGCGCTCACCGTGGAGTTGAAAATTAGAATTTTAGCTTTATTTTTGCATTTTTTATAGTTATTTTAATCTTTTTCTCTATGAATTTTGTGAATTTTCACATGATGGGTAATTTTTTCTTGTACAACAATTCACTGGTGGGGAATTCTCACACAGAATTGCATCTTGACTCGCACAATAACTAGCTCTGCATTAATTGTTGTCTAGACCTATAGTCTAATTCATATGAGAGAGTCCTTACTTGGATGGTAACTATGAATTCTTGCACAAGTTTGATATACAATTTTCTATCATTTCAAAAATAACAAGCAATTTTCAATGTTTTAATTTATAAATTGATTATTACTAATTCTAATCCTAGAGTTTTTTTTGTGTTGATCTTATTTTTAAATAACTTAACACATTTTTTGTAAGAAGTGTAGAAGTTGTGAAAACCAACTTCATAGATTGCCAAGAACACCTGCATGCAAATAGCCTATACTGAAGAGAAACTAGAAAAGGAAAAAAGTAGAGCTTGGAAAATCTCAACGGCGTGAGAGCGAAAAATGTATTCCAAGTTATGAAAACATAATGTACAAAAGTTCAACCTTAAAGGTGAAAAAAACCCTAAAGTGAAAGAAAATTAGGTTTGCGCATTATAATTAATATAAAATATTAATTATATGCACCTAAGAGAAAGCTTAAGTAACAAAAGTAATAAACAACTTAATTAACTAAATCAAGATAATCTAATTAATAAGCATAAAAAATAATTATCTAACACCCCCCTTAAGTGAAGCTCAAGAGAAAGCTAACCTAGCAAAGCTATGAAAGTAGGAAAATGGGTCCTGGCAATAAGGCCTGATGAGGTACCCAAAACAAGGAAATCTCTATAAGCTGGAGACAAAGGAGAAAACCTAGTGGGAAAATTCCCTCTCCAAAAAGAGATAGATCAAACATGCTGAAAAAAAATGAAGGAAGGAAGGCCTCAATAAGACCCCCAAGGACAACTTCTGTAACCCCAAGCATAGACCGTAACTGAAGATAGCAAGGTGATGCAAATGACTTGGTGAAGATGTCAACAACCTAGGCATCAGTGGGAATATACTCCAAAGAGAGAACACCATCTTGGATCAGATGATGGATGAAATGCATATGAAGCTCAATGTGTTTAGTGTGCTAATGCTCCACCAAGTTGCAAGAAATATGAATAACACTCTGATTATCGCACCACAGAACACTGGGATGATTAGGAGGAAAATCAAACTTAGTCATCAACTGTCGAAGCCATAAAATCTCCTGACTAGCAAGCATTGCTGCTTGATACTTAGCCTCTATAGATGAAAGTGCATAAGCATGCTACTTCTTGCACAACAATGTGATAGGACTAGAGCTAAGACAAAAAACAAAGCCAGAAACAGACTTTCAATCATCAACATCACTGGCCCAATCTGAGTTAGTGTAGCCAAAAATGTGAGGAGTCTTTGATGTGTAATGAATGCCATACATCAATGTACCCTAAATGTATCTCAAAATATGCTTGGCAGCTTGCCAATGAATCTCATGAGGCTCATGTGAAAACTGAGAGACAAAACCCACTGCAAAGGAGAGATCAAGACGAGTGTGTATCAAGTACAACAAGCTGCCAACCAACTGTTAGTACAATGTAGGATCCACTGAAGGAAAAGTGCAAGAGGTAGACAAGGTAACACCTGATTGAAAAGTTGTGGGAGCATGCTTGCAATCAAGCATGTCAAAGAGATGATGCATGTCAAGAGCATACTTCTGCTAGTAAAAAAAGATTCCAATAGGGGACTGAACAATCTTAAGGCCAAGAAAATAGTGTAGTAGACCAAGATTAGTCATCTCAAACTATTCCATCAATGCTTTCTGAACATCCATAATCATAGAGTATGAGCTATCTATGAGAAGAAGATCATCAACATATAACACAAGGATCAAAACCTCAGCCTCAAGGCACTAAATGTAGACTATACACTAGTACATTTGAGTTCATTTTTTGACCTTTATTGGTTGAATTTTTGACCCAATTTGACCAACCCATTGGTCAATATTTTTCTGGTCAAAATTTTGACCAACTCACTGGTTGGTCAAAATTTCAACCAATATATTGGTCAAAAACCCACCAAAGCCATTGTCTAAGTTCATATAGGAATTGGTCAAAATTTTGACCAACAAAGGTAGAAAAAAATTTACATGTTGGTGGAAATTTTGACCAACAAAGGTAGAAAAAAATTTAGGCATTGGTGGAAATTTTGACCATTGAAGTTGGAAATTTTGACTAACAAAGGTAGAAAAAAATTTAGGCGTTGGTGGAAATTTCCACCAACAAAGGTAGAAAACAATTTAGGCATTGGTGGAAATTTCCACCAGCAAAGGTAGAAAAAAACCTAGGCTTTGGTGGAAATTTCAACCAATGAAGGTGGAAATTTTGACCAATAAAGGTAGAAAAAAATTTATGCGTTGGTGGAAATTTCCACCAAAAAAGGTAGAAAAAACCCAGGTGTTGGTGGAAATTTCCACCAACAAGTAGGTGTAAATTATTTTCAAGCATTCTATAAAACGGTTCACATGTCTTGCCTATGATATGAAATTTTACATGCATCCTACACTCTCTCATCCAACTGATGGTGGATTACACAAAATGATCTGAAACCATTATTCTAAAAAACACACACAATCAAATGCAAAATGAACTTGCACTACAAATGGATTGTGGAAATTTGATATTGTTAATTTTGCATGCATGTATACCAGGACAAATATATGTTTAAGTTGTGATTGTCCTGGTAGACATGCATGCAATTTTACCAATATTATATTTTCGCAATCCATTTGTAGTGCAAGTTCATTTTGGATTTGATTATGTGTTTTTTAGCATCATGGTTTCAGATCACTCTGCATAATCCATCATTAGGTGGATAAGAGAGAGTGCAAGATGCATGCAAAATGTCATATCATACGCAAGGCATGTGAACTATTATATAGAATGCCTAAAAAACACTGACAGTAACTAATATGAAGAATATATAATTAGTTATATGATTGAGAAAAATAATGAACCAGCGAGTTGGTCAAAATTTGGAGCAAAAAAATTTTGACCAATGGGTTGGTCAAATTTGGTGGAAATTTGGTCAAAAATTCGACCAATAAAGGTCAAAAAATGAACCTGAATGTACTAGTGCAAGTATGCTCGCCAAGTTGACTCTTTGAGTTCGATCATCAAGTCACCCCACCACAGTGCCTCATCAAGGTTGGTCTTTAGGTTTGCTCATCGAGCTTGTTCACCAAGTTAGCTCACCATGTCACGTCTCTAAGTGGCCTCGCTAAGCTGACAATTGAAGTACGCTCACCAAGTTGACTGTTCAAGTGCGCTTGCCAAGTTGACTTAGAGTTTGTTCATCAAGTCACCCCACCAAAGTGCCTCATCAAGGTGAGTCCTTAAATCTACTCACCAAGTCAGCTCACCAAGTTGACTCACCAAGTTGGCTCGCCCACATGTCCCACCAAGTCCCCAAGTCTGCTTGCCAAGCCAACAATTCAAGTGCGCTCACCAAGTAGACCCTTTAAGTTTGCTCACCAAGCCCATCCCCTAGGTCAACTCTCAAGGTTAACTCACCAAGTCACTCCCACCCAATCACCTCAATGAGTTGACTCTTTTAGTTAGCTCACCAGGTCTACTATTCAAGTACACATGCCAGGTCGGATCGCCAAGCCAACCCACCAAGTCATGTCACCAAGTTAACTGTTCGAGTACGCTCACAAAGTTAACTCTTTATGTTTGCTCATCAAGTCACCCCACAAAAGTGCCTCATCAAGGTCAATCTTTAAGTATGCTCACCAAGTCGCCACACCAAGTTGACTCACCATCTTGCCTCACCAAGTGGACTCGCTAAGTTGGCTCGCCAACTTGCCCCACCAAGTTGACTGTTCAAGTATGCTCGCCAAGTTGACTCTTTGAGTTCAGTCATCAAGTCACCCCACCAAAGTGCCTCATCAAGGTTAGTCTTTAGGTCCACTCATCGAGCTTGCTCACCAAGTTAGCTTGCCATGTCGCATCTCTAAGTGGCCTCACTAAGTCGACTCGCTAACTTGCCCCACCAAGTTGCCACTTTAAGCCCACTCACCATGTTAGATCATCATGTTGGATCCCCTAGTCAGCTCGCCAAGCTGACAATTGAAGTACACTCACCAAGTTGACTCTCTAAGTTTGCTCACCAAGTCTACCCCCTAGGCCAACTCTCCAAGGCAGCTCACCAAGTCACCTCCACTTGCCCCACCAACTTGCCACTTTAAGTTGACTCGCCATGTCAGCTTGCCAGGCCAACTCCCCTAGTCAGCTCGCCAAGATAACAATTCAAGTACGCTCACCAAGTCAACTCTTTATGTTCACTCACCAAGTCTGCCCCCTAAGTTAGCTCACCAAGTCACCCCCACCCAGCCACCTCATTGAGTTGACTCTTTAAGTCAGCTCACCAAGTCGGCTCACCCAGTGGTTTTACCACCTTGCCTCGGCAATTTGGCTCATTATGTGTGCTTTCCAAGTTACCCCATTGAGTTGCTTCTCTAAGCCCACTCACCATGTTAGCTCACTTGGTCGGCTCACCAAGTTGATTATTCAAGTACGCTCGCCAAGTCACCCAACCAAGTCATGTCACCAAGTTGACTATTCAAGTACGCTCACCAAGTTGACTTTGAGTTTTCTCATCAAGTCACCCCACCAAAGTGCCTCATCAAGGTTAGTCTTTGAGTCCGCTCACCAAGTCAGCTCGCCAAGTAGCCTCTCCAAGTGGCCTTGCTAAGTTGGCTTGCTAAATTGCCCCACCAAGTCACCACTTTAAGCCCACTCACCATGTTAGATCGCCAAGCTGGCTCCCCAAGTGAACTCGCCAAGCTAACAATTCAAGTACGCTCACTAAGTCAACTCTTTAAGTTTTCTCACCAAGTCTGCCCCCTAGGTCAACTCTCTAGGTCATTTGTATCCTCTGTTGTAGGTGGACTTGATCTCTGGCAAGCTTATTGTGACTGTATCTTTTATTTTCAACAATACCAATATTTTTTACTTGGCCTAGTCCCATCCTATTAGATGTTTGATCTATGTCACTTTGCCAGTAATGAATAAGAATAGCATGTGTATTAAAGATAAATCACTTGAGCTAGAAATTGTATCCATCTTTATGAATCTAAAATATGACATAGCAAAAAGTGGAATAGTTCTGATGGAGAAACATTATGAATGAGCCAACTTCAGCATCAAATGCCTGAATAACAATCAAAGTATACCTCAAATTCATAATATTTGCAACAATATAGAGACCTTCCTCTTCATTCACTATCTACATTAGCCATTTGATTAGATGTATTTTGAGAATTAATGGAATGGTTTTGAGACATCAATGACCAAGAACCAACAAAGAAAAATCTAGCTAGGAAACAAATGATTGATAAAAATATTTTTGAAACTTGAAATAAAAAACAATCATTTTATCTTTGCCCCTAGATAAAGAAATAACTCTAATAGTAACAAAGATCAACATGCACTTTAGCTTAGAAAATTAAAATCAATAGAAATCAAATATTTAACAAGTTATAAAACCATAATAAGTTCAAGGCCATTCATCCATTGAATGATTATTTGACTACTCAATACATTGAATTAATAAGCCTAATTAGTCATCAGAAAACACACCAAATGCCGAGTGTGAATGTACTTGGCTGTGCTTCCATTATCATTGACCAAAAGGAGACCAAGTATCTGCATTACAACTGAAATGGCAGTTAAAATCTTATAATTAAGAGAGCTCAAAATTTCAAAGGAGACCCTCATATTATTCCTAGAATTGGCATAAATTATGGCTAAATCTAACCTGCACAGCATGTCGGTGAAGTTGAACTATGTGCAAAGGAAGTGTACCAATATTTTCCCATTTTGCAACCATTTGAAATAAAAGTTGAAGTGAATCATCTTCAATCAGACTTTGTGCTGCTCCGGGGTGACTAGCCAATGCCTTCATTATATGCACTATATTTCCTTCTACCTAAAAATGTTTAACAAATAACCACTATCATGCAAATCCACTTACAATTTTACATTAAAAAAGCATCTACATATAGTGGATGCATGCATTTTCATAAGCAAAGGACCTCCCATATACATTGTGATGTCTATGCATTTGTCCAAAAAAAAATATAAATCTATTAAAAGATAATATAAAATTGTCCAAAAGTGCAAATTATTACCCAAAGAAGATTAGAACATGATAAAATTGGAAGTCACGAGATAAAATGTCTAAATTAATTTTAAAGTTTAAACTTCAAAAACATGAGCTTAGTAGTTGAAGACATATAGCATAATCATTGAGTAGAAAATAAACCTTCACAACTAGAACTCCTCATCCAACAAACACCCAAACTGAAGTTCTAATATTATGTTCTGCATTACGCTCTCCAAGAACATCAGAGCTAGATCAATTTTTCTCAACAGTATGATTGTCAATCCCACGTGATGGACTCAACTATCCAAGATGAGTCTCTTGCTTCTTAGCTAATGATGACTATCTAAATGCACCCTAGGAAACATCCAACTCAAGATGCTCTACATAATTAATGCTTCCATAGGCTCTACAAACACTTAAGAGTTAGAAAATTTTCATTCAGCATCATTGTCATTCCTACATGATGAACTCAATGATACAAAATGAGTCTCTTGAACTTAAGTTAATGACATCACCAAAAGTAAACCCAAATGTAATCTCACCCTATTTGCATTACTTCTAAAGCAATATAGACAAATAATTGCTCCATACATATTTATAAGTTTACATTAAAAAATTCACTATGCAAAAAAAATTGTAGAGTTGCATCAGAAAATAACCCAAAAAATGGGTCCCCAAAATAGAAATAACATTTCATTTGTCATCTTCATTTGGTTTTGGTTTTGTTAAATAAGTTTAGGAAGGTTTATGTCAAATTTTCACACAGTATCTTGCATAGTCTAAAAATTAAGGTTTTTTGGGCTCGTGTGGGTATGTTATCTAATATGTATCCATATCATATCCATACGGATAGGTTATGTGTGTCCAAGGAGGGGCAGATGTCTATCTAGCTACTGTATGTTTAGGAGAGAAAAGAATGTGTACTTTGTAACTACAACCACCCCCAATTTGGCAAAAGAAATAGAAGTAATGGAAATGAATCTTTTAGGCTACAAAGCTAAACAACCGAAGAATAGCACCCAACAAACCTTGTTTCCAAGCTTGAAACACTATTAGAGGAAAAGAAATCAAGCATATGGTCCCAACAGAACACTTGTACCTATTTGTTGTATCCAACTTTCCTGAGGTGCCTTCAGGAACATGTGTAGATTGTGTAGAAGGGTGTCATATTTGGCATCAAAAAGTGTATTTTGTATTTTATTATTTCACACCATGAGTTTGATTTGTGCAATAAATGTGACCATCTTTCTACTCAGATGCCCATTTCATTTCATATGATCATCTAAAAATTGTGTCACTCTAAGCTCTCAACTATTTCCTCTTGATTGATCATCTCATAATTGTTGAATGAGAGCTTTGGGATAAGCTATAGGAATCAATCAAAGCATAAAGGTTTTTTTCAGACAGTGTAGATGAAGTAGTAGCATTTTCCTTGGGAGACATGCTTGGAAAATGGAAGCACAGATAAGTCATGTGAACTATTTGATAGGATCCCTGAATATAATGTGGTCATCAAAAGCCATGGTTGTTGGATATGCACAAAATAGATATATTGAGAGAATATATTTGATTAAGTTGCAACTACCCTGGTAGACATGCATGCAAAATGTGGAATCATAGGTAAGACATTTGAACTATTTTATTGACCGCCTCCATGAAATGTCGTCTAATGGCAAGCCAATATTGCAGGATATGCATATTGATTTGTTGAATATATCTACACACACACACACACACACATGTATGAACATATCTGTGTGTATATTTATATTAGAGAAAATGAGTTAAATATATGTGCTTTGCCAACATCTCTTGTCTGTGCCAAAATGGAACCATTGAAATGGGTTATAGACATCTATCAAAGCATAAATGATAGATAACTATTGTTGGATGTTGTTTCCATTAGCTTGGTAGAAATGCATGCAAAATGTGGAATCATAGTCTGCCTCTGCATAGTATAGCATGGTATAGTTAGTACTGTTACTACTACTACCACTACTCTTGACTAACCTAGACTCCTGTTGCTCCTGTTGGCAACTAAAGTATTGTATGTAAGCCACTTCTACTACAGAGTGTATACAAGACCCTTCCTTTTCCTTTTCCCTTTCTTCCTTCTCCACTAAAAAAGATCAATGCAGAAACATAGATCAAAAGTGCACAACAAAAGACAAAATATATATCCACTCTTGAATCATAAATGAATGAATGAAGGGAAAAACTAGGTGGCATCATAAGTTATAACTCAATCAATGAAAATTTAATGACTTTTAATTCCCATTCCATTCCCCCAACTTAACAAAAGCTTCCATTGTGTAGCCCCCTAGTTTCTCTTTATCATGGATTTGTGTGTATGCAAAAAGGAGAGATAGAAGAGCCCGTGATTAGAACAACACATCAAATCCATGTACAATAATGAACTACACTGGTCAGTGCTTTGTCATTCATGACTTTATATTCTTACCCAGCTTGGAAAAATCCCAGCTATTTCTCATCAAATCCCACCTAGCTTTATACATCAAAACCTCACAAAATAGGAAAACAAAAACCATAATCAGTGTTAGTAGATATACTATATGAATATATGAATGCCATGGGAATGTTGTACAGTTGGGGCAGGGGGTTGCAATTGTGCTACAACTTAGTACTAATTGTAGAATTAATTTGAAACTGTACTTAAGATAATTATATCACAAATTGTAGAATTAATTTATTGGAACCACAATAAAAATAAAATTGCATCGTCTTATATCCCTTGAGTTTCCTCATAAAAATGTACACATAATATTCCTACAACCTGCTATTAGTGTGGTTGCGATACAAAAAAATTCTACATGATATCATCCAAATACCTTCCATGTGTGAAATAGCAAGCACTATAATAGTTTTCTTACTGATGCCTAAAGTTTATCAACAACAACATTCAATTAGCACAACTGTGACAAGATGTAGATCATAACGAATTTTAAATGCAATAGGAATGAAAGAAGGGTTTGCACCCAACCTATCAAACTGATGATAACTAGTAGTTGCTGAGATTGGAATAAATTGCAAGATGTGGATTGTTACTAATGTTTTTAGAGTGGAAAATTATGAGTAAATAAGGAAAACTGTGATTTTTTGGCAATCTCTAACAATTTTTTTATTAAAAAATTATGATTTTTGGACTTCAATAATTTTTGCACTAGTTATTTTTTAAAATTTTTTCCTTAACCTAACCCTGACCAATTTTCTTCCCCAAATTTAACACTAACCCAATGTTTCCCATTATTTGGAAAATGAAAAACATTTGTCTTGCCAAGTTATTCACAAGAAAGATATTTGCTACTCAAACAACTATAATGCAAATATTATTAAGACTTGGAGAAATATCAATGTTGAATTCATCCTATGTTAAGGCTTGGAGGAAAGCTAACTTAATTCAATACGATCTAATCCTATAATTAACAAAATTTTGAAACATGATTTTCATTAGATTAAAAAAGTAGTCAACACTCCTACACATAACGTCATCTCTTTGTTCATCAATAGTTTCCATCTAAAGAAAGATGCTAGCAAAAATACATGATATGAAGGAACTATCTATGAACATACTTGGAAATATACTTCAATATCAACACTTATAAATTTGCATTTGCACTCAATCACCTGTTGTTGATGTCTGTAGACTCTGTACTACTGCTTGTACTCAAATGGTTGCCATTAAACCCATCCACCAAAAAATTGACTCTAAATTAATCCTATTCCTAATCATAATCTTCTAAAAAGTAAACCCCATAATAAATACCAACCCAGACTTGGAAACTGCCAAACCCTTAACAAATGCTTACCTAGGATCTAGGTTGGATTTTAAATCCACACTACTACATTGGAGCAAAAAGATAGATAAATTTTTAATTTCATGCCAAAATTTGAGGAACAAGCATAAATTTTTGAGCATGACATAATCAAGCAAATTGTCTAAGCACTTTTATGGCCATTTTCTTCCCCTTCGTGATCTTCATCCTCTTCCTCACTCCCATCATCATCTTCATCAGCATCATAATCATCTTTAGATATACATTCATCATCATCACTTTCTTCCCCAGTGAACCAAGAAACTGCATGGGGGATGAGTTTATCCTTAATTGTTGATATGCAAAAAGCACATAAAATCAATGAAACTTGGTACCGAAAAGGTACATAAACCCAAATAGTTTGCAATGGATCAAGAACAAACCCAATCTCATAGTCTTGCTCCATCATATCTTGTAATTCCTTAGCCTATAAAACACCCCATAAACTTATTAGAACACAAATATAGGATGCCAAAAAGTGTATTCTTTGAGAACTAAAGAATGCAGAAATAAAAAAAAGTTTTCTTGTCATTACTCACAGCATCATCATCAACATCATCATCTTGAGGAACCTTGGGTGGATCAAAGAAATTGAAGAAACTTGGGCATTGCTCAATTTTTCATTGGTTTTGCATTCTTCACTTCCTTCTTAGGCTTCTTCTTCATGACCTTTCAAGTTAGGTTCTTACCAGGTAACCAATCAATTTCAGTTCTGTGTGTGAAATAACATCACCACATGAATGAAGAAATTCACATAATCTAATTAGCAAAAGGATATATTTTCATTAGACTTACCCTACTAAAAAATCCGGGATAGGTTCATTTTCATCTTCCATGTAATATATCTTTGTTAACTACATTTCACAAAGGAAATATGATAGCTTAGGTAGGTAATGAATATATTAAGAAATTGAAAGATAAAATAGACATTGAACATGTTCCAAGGGCACTAAAATGTGAGTACTTACGACATAATTCTTAAAATAAGAATTCTCATTGAAAAAGAACCCCAACTTGAAACCTTTCTCACCCTTGTCACTGTCGAGGTGCGAACATTGTATATCCTCCAAAAACTTCAAGGCACCTTCATCACATTCTGTAATCTATTTATTATTAAAAAAAGTCAGTAAATTCACTGCATTTTGAAGATAGGTAATATTGCTTGGTATAGCCAAAGTAAGTATTGGATACAAGGAAAAGGAGCAACATCCTACTTGCATTGCCAAAACATCATTGTTCTTCATGGTAGTTAGCCAAAATTTAGGAACGCCCTTTTCTTCCATAATGACAAAGATATCACAATAAGAACTTCCCACCAAATATCATAGATCAAATGAACCTTGAATTTGAAACAATAATTACATACTAGCATCATCTTTCTTTGAATCTTCCTCCTCTTTTTTATCATCTTCAACATCTACTGCTCCATTCACAATCTCATATCACTGCAACGAAATATTTCATTATAGGAATATAGATTACGAAGTGTCGAGAAGAATAAAAAAGTTTTTACCCTAAGAGCCAAATATCTTTTACAAAATTTTGTACTGAGAATTGTAAACTGAAGTAGTTATTTTGTCTCTTTAATTTCTTACCGACATATAATTATCCAAGAGAAAGATCTAAATAAAATATAGTTTATTACAGATCAAGTTGCTCCTAAAGGATTGTAAAAGTTCCATCTATGCTTTAAGGATGTCATGTCATAGAACCAAAAAGCATTTTCTATTATGATATTATCCTACTTGCACTTGATTAGACATCATCTATTCTTCCATTTTCTTGTTCTTATACTGAGATATTTTATGGTCAACACTAAAAATCACCTACAATGTAAACGAAGAAGACTCACATCTCACAATATTTGTTGGAATGCACAACATATTTAGTTGGCAATGAAATCTAGGTTATAAGAAAGAAAGCCATTATGAAACATAATATATAAGGTTACGTGGGAATCGTAGGATAAAAATAAATTCCAGAGAATGCTGAGGAAACTGCACAAGTGAAACAAGATATTGTTAATTAGGAAAATCTCTGTTATGAATCATGTGAACAAAAGATGCAATAATAATGAAAAATAACATCTCAAAAAATCAAAGATATAGCAGATTAGATCATATAGGAATCCTAGAGCAGAAAGACAATCAAGAATATGACAAGGAAATGCTGCACAGGGGACACTAGATATTGTGCTTTAGGCATGTCGATCTATAATGAATCATGTGCTATCTAACCCCAAAACTGTAACTAATAAGAATAAAGTAGAAGTAGACAACAACATCTAGTACAATCTATATAATGAGTATGAATTAACTGACTTAAATTATCAACCTTTGTGGTAGCTTAATATCAACCACTTATCTAAATAAATATATACAAATTTGCAGGTTCCAATCCATTAGAATAAACCTATTTAAGTTTTAAATGGTTTAATGTACATAGCAAGAAGACAACAACATCAAGTAAAATCTCATAATATGAAAATTACTTAACTCTCATTGTATATATCAACTACATGTGTGCAAACTCCTATGAGTAAGCAAGTTTCAATCTATTGGACCAAGTTTTCTGATAAAGATAACAATATACAATAGTGCCTGAAAATTTAGTAATTGCTTAGAAAAGCAAGAGATCAAGAGATTATATGAAGCTTTTAGTTTTGAACACCTAGAAAAAACACTAAACACAGATACCTGCTTGTAAAAAGGTTCATAAAGCTTTTGATACTTGGCCTCCAACGCAACTTTTTCTTCAAAAAATTGATCTCTATCTCCTTATGTTTACCCTTTATTGGCAGCACAAAAATCATAAATCCCTTTGCATGAATATATTTACATAGAAAATCAAAATCTAAACATATTAATACCTATAGATCTTGCAATGCCTCCACTCACTTCTTTACTTTGTGAGGAGGTGATTCAATGTAGCCTAACAAGGTACTGACAAGATTCTGTAGCTTGTCCTAAAACATATCATGGAAGAGTTATTAAATCTGGTGATAACTAGAAATTTCTATTATAAACCAGATTCTATCCAACAAAGGCATTGCCAATTTATCATGGGCCTTAGAAATTTTACTTCCACATAGAGATGGATGAACAGAGAATTCACCCATGTTCTCACAATACAAAGACAACCATCCTTGAGATTTATGTTTAGAAAATATTTCGAACAAATTCTTGATATGATTACAGTAGAAATTTCCCTTGGAAAGATTATTAATGCTATTGAGACACTTTGGTATAGAGATGTGTGATGCTCATATGAATTTATATGTTACCACGTAAACTTGTTGATATTTAATTATAATACTCATTAGAGTAGTTGCTATCATATATTCTTTCTATTTAATGATTATTAATTCATATTAATGTAATATCTAAACTAGAATTATCTCATATATGCATCAAAATTAATAATATTTTATAGAAGTTATCTTTGTGAATGAATTGTATACTCCAACTTAAGTTAAAATTGTTATTTTCGAGAAAAAATTTGGAAGATCCTAAGAAGGAACATTAAAATAAGAATAATCAAGAATCAACTGTATGGGGTCTTCATACCGAAAAAATGGCATACTCATCTTATCTTCATCCACATTTCCTAGTGACCAAAGGTTACATCCATTATGCTTCAGGTTATACAATTATTTTACATTAAATATTCAGTTTAATGGTAAGTAAAGTGATGAGTTTAGGGGTAATATCAATTGGGTAGGGCGTACAACATTAGGTACATGAGTTATCCTTGGCTATAGTCTATGACTCCAAGCTAGATGCACACTATTGTTACTGATACACCCTAACACAACATTGCCCAAGGATTATTTAAATTATTTTGCACATTACCTTATTATATACTAAGTCGATCGAAGAGTCAAGGAAAAAGAGTATACCAATGAATTTGCTTAATTTAATTAGATTTCTAAAGTTCATGCATATATTGAATAATGGTTATGAATTAAACTATGTTTGCAACATACAATAGTAATTTTTCAGATTACACTCTGTGATCCATCATCAAGAGGAAGAGAAAAAAAAATTGTATAAAAAAAAATTACAGACACTGTTCAATCCAGAAGCATTATTCAATGTATTTGCCAGTAAATAAGGATACAAAAAAACTAAGTAGGAGAGTGAACCTTGTGACAACTTTTCTTATCATCTACTTACTACAAAGTGAGTTACTTTACTTAACAATGAAATCAAGAAAACCAAGTACAACTAGCATAAGGTTTTGTTCTATGGGATGTCCCATGATGATCAAATGGTTTCCTTATTCAGGTGGTCAGAAATAACATTTTGCAAAATCAAATGCAATTAGCAAATGTTCCTTACTACTTCAATAGGACGAATTGCAAAAAATGCAATAACTAGTATTATAATAGAATTTTTTGGTACAATGGAAGAAGTATAACTTGAGTAACATTGCATTTGAAATCCCAATTCGTGGGCAGTGGTTCATAATCCAAAAGAATTCATACGAGTTGTGAAAAGAACAATAACTTGAATTATAATAGATTTTTTTGGTAGTATGGCAGAAGCATACCTTGATTAGCAGTGTAGTTATAGTCTTAATTTATCAACAGAAGTAGGAAATTCAAAAGAATGAGCATAGATTAGCAGTGCAATTACAATTCCAATCTAGGGACAGTAGTCTATGAATCCAAAAGAACTCAGATGACTTGTGAAAAACACAATATCTGTTATTATAATGGAGTTTTCGGGTAGAATGGTAGAAGCATACATTTATTACTAGTGCAATTACAATCCCAATTCATGGATAATAGTTTGTGAAGCAAGATGTTTTCCACCTATTGGTGCTCTCAGAAAGAACAAGGTTAGTATCATCATCGTTTCACATTGGATGGACTAGCTTGATCATACGGGCTTGACAAATCCAAACACATGAATTGCTAAGAAACTTATATTCTATTTGTCTATGACCTTTTGAGACATTGCATTTTTATAGACAGTCCACAGGGAACTGGATTTAGAATGTACTTGAATGATCTGGGCAACAAACTTGGCCTCGGATGACATCAACATTGAAAAAAGCTGATTTGAATTAACTTGCCCTACTCCATTTATTGCTTCTATAGTTTTCAAAACTAAAAGCCTAGGCCTGATTAACTTGTCCAAACTCATTGAAAATAGGCGTGAATGCTTTTCCACAAAGTCTACAGAGAGTTTCATGTGATTGAGCATAAAGTCCATTTTTTTCTTAATGCTTTCCTCTGGCATTGTGAGAATCAAAGGGAAAACCCTAACTACCTATGAGAGGCTACAAAGTTGAAGATTGTCTATACTAGCCTATAACACTTTAATAGGAGTTATGACCACCATGCTCACAATGTATTTGTACATTTTTCCTTCCTTGCAAACACCAATCTTTTGAATGAGATCAAGTTGCTTTGGGGTCAGAGAACTATGCCTCAAAACACAAGGATCTATTGACAAAAACATGGTGAGCTCTATTCCATGAAAACCAAAACCCTCCCAAAGTTTTCTACAAGCATTTTCCATGAAGAAAGTAGTAGTTCCTAATTTCTCTGATCAACAAATCATCTATTGGAAATACAGTCTTGAGAAGCTCAATGTTGGAGCAGAGGACTTCTAGCTTTGCTCTTAAGATCCGCGCAGCCCAAGTACAATTTCGCTTAGATTTTCCCTCCAAATTTTGAAATCTCTTAGAAGTTGAATCTTCAGCTCCAACACTCTTTCCACACTTGTGACCAAAAGTGCAGGCTGAGATTTGATTATGTTTATAATTTGCTCATCATTGCATGAGTATGGACTAAGCGTTGGTCAAAATTTTGACCAACACAGGCAGGAATTTTTTTTTTTATAAAAAAATTTCCTTCCATATTCTGACCAATCTAAAACATTTTAATAGATGGTCAAAAATTTTGGTCTAAAAATGGGGTCAAATGTACTAGTGTTTGGGTTCCGTACAATGGCTCTGCATCTGAATGTTTGCTCTGCTATCAAGTACATGAGGCATATTGTTGAAGAGATAATATTTTGAAAAAGAACTTTGAATTTTCTCAAAATTAAATGAACACATCTAAGAAATTGAAATATAATGCCAAATTGCTAGAATCTACCTTCTATTTGCAATAGTTCCTCTAGTGATGAAGGCAAAACAATCAATTTTCCACGTAATATATCTGATTTCTGAGTGCTTGGATGAGATAAGTGTATTGTTACTCTTTTGGGTGGACTTGCAACTGATTGAGGATGAAAAGAGTTGGAGATTGAGTTAATTTTCAGATCCCCTATTATAGAATTCATGCTCATCTCCTGTTCAAACATGCGAAACAATGAATGGTGAAAATCATCTAGTTTTTCAATATGCTTATTGTAGAAGAAATTAGTTACAATGCAAATGAATAGTATGGTTGTTGATTAGGGGGACTATTATACTTTATGGAATTTAGTTTAGGTTTTGTACTCTAAGGCTATTCTGTTCCTTAACAAGAATTTTATAGGAAGAAAGCTTTTACGAGGGGATTCAACTTGTTAATATGATTTTTTCCAAAATATCAGTTCAGAAGATCAAAAAAATTGGCCCATTGATAATAAGAGTAATGTATAATTTGACTAACCGAAGAAGCGAAGCCATTATAATCTGCATCTTTAGATTTGAATCCTCTTTTCAGAAGTTCTTCCATGAATTGAGCATTCCCTTTTGAAGCTGTACAGTTAAGGCCTATTGGCAATGGAGACTTTGCATCACTTTTTATATAAACAACCTATATTTCGGATGGCAAATGCTCTAAATTTGTTCCTTTAAGCTACTTTAGATGCTATTGAAAATGAGAGAATGTAAAAATTATCTTCACCATATTGTAAGAGAGGGTTTGTTATTTCTTCCCTCAATATGCCTAAAGAATGCAGCTTCATGTTTAAAAAAAATGTTTTCATTGAATAAACTAAATTGTAGAAAAGGAAAAAACCATATTTGCCAGAGCCATAGATGTTTGGAGACCTCAAGAACGTTGTTGATAATAATCCTTCCATCTAAAATATTTAAATGTATCAGATTGATCAAAACATTCTTATTAAGTCTTAGAAGTTGAGAAAGCTTTCTTGTTATGACTGTAAATGGCTATGGAATATTGAACAGGATTTTGATCTCTCCAACTATATCTCTTGATTCAACTAATTGAAGAACCTAGAGCCAATAAAGTGCATTAACTCATATAATAAATGACACTAGATAACCAAATGAAAGAAGATTTCATTAAAATCTTGTTCTCATTGAAAAGAGCTTACAAGTTTTACCACAAATACTAGAACAAATGTGTAACCGTCTTCTAATTTTGGGTTCAATTACTTTGAGGAACACTCTAGAACCTACACTCAAGATCTTAGAAGAAAATAGACATTCATACAAATATCCACTAAATTCTTATTTATGACCTAGTTTAAAACTCGCCTTTTCTAGAGTTGGACCATCCTCCGTTAAAATTAAATCCTGAAATGCAATATCTATCCCAGTTTAGAATTCAGATGCTTACCAAATAGTGTCAAAGCAAGAATCATGATAGATATGGAAAAGGAATGCAAGATTGCGAGAATGTAACTTACAGCTACTCCAAAAACAACTATATAGCTTAGATGGGATGTCATTCTAGAGAATTACATCTTCTCTAGGAGGAATGTACTCTGCCACCATCTCTGTCACCTATAAAGAGGAATGCACATAGAGATAAATGCTTACAACTTTACATAACTTCAATATGACTAGTATGCAAATACCCACAAGTGAAAAATATACAAGAAATTGAGAATAGTAATAATATAAAATTCATTTCAAATCTCAAAAACAAAATAGGGGAAGAGATCTAGTAGCCACCACGAGGTCATTGATCATGAGGAGGGTTTTGTGATAGATACTTCCTAATTGTCACTTTTAAAAAGTTCTAGAAAATGATAACATATATATTAATAACTGATAATACATGTACTAATAGGCGATCACACACATACTAATAGTTGATCATTTTTTATCTTTCTTGGTTGCTGATTGGTCCAGTTGTGCCAAAAGTACTATTTTTTTGGTGACAGGCTATTGGAATATGGACAAGTGTTTTAAAATGACACTTTTCAATGAATTTGTACTCCATTGCTTCTAAGAGATCCCAAACATAAAACCTTAGCTTTAAACTCTTGAATCACCTACAAAGCTACATTGGAAAAATTAGCACAATTCAACTTATAGTTTAGGAGATCTAAGTGCTCAAAATTAACCTAGATGACTATTAGATCTCTTCCCCTATAGAGAACAATTCAAATTAAATTGATATAAGAGGTAATCATTAATCCATTTATGAGGCAAAGCAAATGATTGTTATTTGTAAACCTTACAATCTTATAATCATACATATTCTTTCATTCTCTTAACATTTTGATTAATAGATCATAGGATGTAATTTGAAATGTTGATATAAAAAATTACACAAACTAAATTCTAAAACAATTAAATGATATAAACATAGATTGTGGAAATCTCTAAACCCACACTAACAAATTTTTAGGAAAACGTGATTAATTTACCATCTGAGTAATGAAATCATTTGAAACTCCATGAAAGAGATAGACTTTCTATGTTGTTGAGTAAAATAAATGTTGAGCTATGGCAGACTAAATTGCCCTGGGAAGGCCTGCTACAGTTTGCTGCTACAAAGCTTCCATTTTGAATTGGAGCCTCATATGTCCAAGAATTTGTTCTTTTAGTGTATGTGGCAGTCTATTTCTATCATAGAAATCTGATACAACATTCGTTGCATCTCTCTATACCCCATCTAACATAGCACTCCATCAACAATTACATAGAAAACCAATATACTAGGTTATTAATATGCATCGTAATTGATACTATTACTACATATACTTATAAAGTTAAATGTTCTTCTAGTGCAATACCAAGATTGGTCATATTGCCTATCAAGTAGGCTTGTAACCCAAGATTGAAGAGCATGTATGCTATAGTGAAAACCATTTCTCTAGTGTTCTTAGCATGGAGATCTCCATACCCAACAATGCTTAAGGTTGTTATAGACCAATACATGGAGGAGACATATGCAGTCTAGAGGCTTTCCTTCTTGAATTTTGGGTATGTATTAGCAATCCAAGTGCTTTTGGGATCAGGATACCACTGTGCCAGTAGGTAGTAGAAACATCCACCACAATGGACAGAAAAAAGAGTCACCTAGACCATCACAATCCCTTATAATCATCCTTGTTTAAGATGCAACAGAATCAAGAAATCAAATATCAATCATAGAGATGTATTGACTCCTTACATAAATAAGATTTATGCATATTGTCTAGAAGTAATTCAAGCACACGTCTTTCTCTAACCTACATCTTAGCAAAGAATTTTCCTAAGTTTTTTGCAGTAATCTTTAGGTGAACTTTTAGTTATTCAAAACCTTTCCAATTAATAGCTAATGCCTTAATAGACTTGAATTCTATTTTTGATTTAGGAGATTACTACAGCAAGTTTTGGATCTTAACAAGAAAAGATGGAACTAATTGCAAGATTCTTTTGAAAACAATTAGGTAGATTGATTACATTCGGGCATGTAGTTACTTAATCCATGGTTAATAAAATAAATATCCAACACATCCTTTTTCTGATGACAGTTCACTGGAGAGATCTAATTGTAATAATCATACACTTCTAAATTCAATTGTGTTAGATCTATTATAGAAATAATATGAACAAATTGTTGTGAACTGTTTAAAAAAGCTCTCATATTTTTAAGATAAAATCGACTTAAAAACTTGATCTTAGAAAAAAATTGCAATTAAATCTCCAATTAAGTGCAATTCTATAGAAAGGGAAAGAATGTACAATTGTATATTCTATATTCTAACTATGGGTATGAAGATAATGAAATACCTAGCAAATAATGCACTAACCCTCCTCAAACGCCATAAACTTCACTATGAGGATTGAGTAGATATGAAAGAGAGCCCACATTTTCCAAAAGAAGCTCGACCAGGGTGAAGGGTGCAAATTCACTTTCAAAACCAGCCCACATTTTCTCTTAGTCATAGTAGGGGGAAAATTTGCTTTGAAGACCAGCCCTATCCTCTGCAAAAACCATGCAAAAATTTAGAGAAAATGTGAAATGAAATCGAGCGCGGGAAAGACCTAAAACGACAAATGTTTTTTTTCCTTTGTGGATGTATAAGCCTGGTGTTGATCAAAATTTTGACCAACATGGGTCTTATATATAAAAAAAAAGAAATTTTTTCCTTTACATTTCGACCACCCTAAATTTATTTAGTTGATGTTCGAAAATTTTGGTTGAAAAATGAGGTTAAATGTAGTAGTGATAGGATTGAAATGGTAGTGTGTGAAGCCTGTGGAAAGTAGAAAAGAGTCCATCTTCTTATACCAAGCCCAAGGGGCCTATTTGAGACCATACAATGAGCATCGAAGTCTGCATACCAAGGAGGAATCCTACACAAATCCTTGAGGCTGCTCCATGTAAATCTCCTTAGTAAGATCACTGTGCAAGAATGCACTCTTCACATCCATCTGAAAAAATGGGCCATCCTTGAGAAGCTGTGAGGGATAAGAAAGGGCAAATAGAGTTCATCTTGGCAATAAGGGAAAATGTCTTAGTGTAATCAATACCCTCAACTTGTGAAAAAACCTTTCCAACAAGATGAGCCTCGTGCTTATCAATGGAACCATTAGCAACAAACTTAGTATGATACAACCATTTGTATCACACTAACTTTCTTCCCTTAGGAAGAGAACAAAGATCCCAAGTATGATTCTTCATCAAAGAAGAATACTTCTCCTCCATTGCACTATCCCACTAAGAATGTCCTATTGTTGCTACAAATGTTTAAGGCTCATCACAAACAACATGACTAAGAAGACTAGAACCTGTAGTATGAGAATGAGTGCAATGGGAAGTGGAAGGGTCACCAGCTAGAGATCCTATAGCCTTAACTATAGTTTGAGTCCATTTAGGAATCTAGGGAGGATCTTATGGTGGAGGTAAATGGGGATCACCAAGATCATCATCGTCATCATCCAAAAAAGAGATTGGAAAGGATGAGGGAGTAGTGGTAAGTGAAGTAGACTTTGGAGATAGGGTATCTACAGTAGGAAGGTGCTCATCAAACTAGACATCCTATCAAAATAGGACCTCTCTGGAATCAAGATCAAACAACTTTTAGGCCATAACATCCTCATAGTAGCCAACAAAAATGAGGTGTCAACTCTTTCGCTCCATTGCTCTCCTCTGAGCATTTGGTATAAATGCCCATGCTTCACTACTAAAAACTCAAAATGAAGATACATCAAGCTTGACATGAGACCAAACCTCCTTAGGAGTCATATGTCAAACTACCTGCGAGGCATCCAATTTTGAATATAGTTGGCACAATTGACTATCTCTACCCAAAAACAAGAATCCATGGACTTGGACTAAATCATACAATTAGCCATCTCCCAAAGGGTTCTATTCTTTCTCTTGGCCACACCATTCTGCTGAGGGGTGTAGGGCACTGGAAATTGATGCCAAAGACCATGTTTAGAGAAAAAATCCCTGAAAGCTTGGTTCACATACTCCCCCCCATTATATGTATGTATCTACCAAATAGAAAGACTAGTCTGCTTCTCAAAAAATGTCTTAAAGACTGAAATGAATCAAAGACATCAGACTTGTACTTCAAAAAGTACACCCATGTACATATGGAGAAGTCATCAATGAAAGTAAGCACATATCTGGCACCAAAAAAGGAGTGGGAAATGACATGAGGTCACTATGAATCAACTCCAATGGTGCCAAAGCATGAGTGGCTCATCCATGTGGAAAAGGATCCCTATGTTGTTTGCTAAGAGCACAACCCTAACAAACACCATCTGTATAGGAAATTTGGGGAAGCCCAAGAATAAGTACCTGTGTGCTCATCTACTAAAGATATCTATAAATGACATGGCCAAAATGCTCATGCCAAAGTCGACTTAGATAATTTGCATGTGCTACAAGAAAAGAACCTGTGTCATGAGAAGACTCAAATTTGTCAAATCTATAGAGGTGAGATGCAGAGTCGACACTTCCAGCAGCCACAATCAAATTAGAATCAAATAAGTCCCAAATAACTAGATCATGTGGTGAGAATTGAACTATCTCACCAGAGCTAGAGTGAAAAATTTGATAAATCGACAATAGGTTCATCGAGATGTCAAGGACAAAAAGAACATCTTGAAGAGAACCCATAGCTAATGCAATAGAACCAGAACCCACAATTGAAATATGTGATGAGTTTCCAATAGAAATCTATGAAGTAGCACAAGAAGCAAGTGAGGTGACCAACTAATGAGTGTTTTTCATATGGTGAGAGGCACCTAAATCAAGAATCCAGGTAGGCCCTAAAGTCATATCTCATGTAGTAAGAGCATGACCTTTCCCTATAGGAGGGGATGAAGACTTAGGAGCTGACATGTGATGCTCCTATATGGCTTCCTCTAAAGCCTCCAAATATTTCCAACACGTAGAAATAGGATTTCCATCCTTTCCACAAAAAACTACAAGTCTCAGTTGATTTCTTCTTAGTCTTGGAGGTAGACTCAATAGATTTCGAAGTAGATTTACCCTTGGAAGAGTTAGCTGGAGGTTGGAATTAGTTTTTGGTGTATCTTTCTTTAGTTTGGATTTCTATTTTGGTTTCCCCTAAGAAGTTTGAGCAACCAATGCTTGGCTGGAAGAGCCAGAGGCATCCACCTATTAAATCTTTCCCTGTTCCTGTGTCAACCGATTAAAAAATGTCTGAAAAGAAGGAATCTAATGTTTGTTGCCCAAGGGATCCATAGTGGAGTAGAAAGTGGAAGAAAATATCTAATACTATCCTCAAAACTTTGAGAGTATAAAAAAAAATACACTCATCATCTATTTTGTTTTTCCCACATCCCTACAAAACTATATGCAGAGATTTGAACTTCATCAAGAAGTCCTCAATGGTGGGAAAGCTAGTATGTGTCAAAGAAGTCAACTTTGCATCAAGTTGTAGTGCTTGAAACTCATTCACTATGTGAAAAAAGTTGTGAAACTTGGTCCAAATAGGCCGAGGAGTGGTCAAACCATCTAGGTGAAATAGTAGACTATCGAAGATGTTTAGTGCAATCAATCCCATGGCTTCATCCATTTTGTTCCTATGCTGAAGAACCTCAAATAAGCACTAAAATATAGGTTGATTCTCATCTAGACATGGCCATAAGCCACCTAACATAAGAATTTGAGTCATGTATGCTTTCCAATTGTGATAGTTTTGTGGCGTTAGTTGGGCCATAAAGGGGTCTAACATTGAGAGAAGAAGATGGAAGTAGAAGGGTCGATTCTAAAGTAAATTATAGAAAAGAAAATTCTCCCCTCATAACATATAAATATATCCCTCAAAAACCAAAGCAACAATTATTGAAAGCACAAAAACTAAGAAAAGAACCTGGACGCCGAATACAAAGAGGTAGGAAATTGAAACCTCTACTTCAACACCAAAATTGGGAGCTCAAATGGACTTAAAATAAAATGAAACTAGCATCATCATATTTTTATTAGAACTAGCTTTTTGATGCTTCTTTCTAATAAAAAAAGACCTCCTTATGCTCAAGTTACAGCCAAAAACCAACTGCTACTCCAAAAATCACTGGAAAATTACAGTCACAACAAAAAATTTGACAGCCATATGGGTGTCATCTGGATGTCATCGAAATAATTCAACTACGAGAATGCTAATGTTAGCTACCAAATTATGACATCATCTTACCAAAAAATGACATCAGTAAGGGGACCTGTGCAGATGATGTAAGAAGATTGGAAGATGACATCACTACACTAAATGATGACATGTTAACCAAAATGCTGATGTGGGCATGCCAAAAGCTAAAATCACACTTGCACAGATGGTTTTAGTGGTGCCACCAATAGAGGTTGTGGTTGGGTGGTAGACAAAGGCGGTGCCGTAGAGGAGGGTGGTAGGCCAACAGTGTAGTGGTGGATGTAGAGCGATGGTCAGGTTGTGGTTGGGATGTGGCTATGCTACTCATAGAGGTGGCACCAAGGCCAAGTGTGAGAGGTGTTGTGGTGACACTGGGGTGATGCCATGGTGGTCGCTAGGCAAAGCAGCTACTATGGCCACCCAATCGTTTTTTTAAAATTGTTCGTACGGCCCTTTGGGAGATCAATTTTTTTTTCTTGATGCTACAATAGCCAAAAATCTAAAATATTATATGGATTTGACTATAACAAGCCTTTTGAGTGCAATGGCAGTGTTCATTTTGGCCCAAAGTGAGTCAAGAAAAATGTCCTCCTCCTGATTGAAGAAAAAAACCTCAAAAAAGCTGGGGTTTTTAACTCTGAATCATGACTTCAAGCTCTTCAAACCATGAAGCAATAGGGAAACTCTGATACCATGTAGAAGTTTTGAAAAACAACTTCACAGATTTCCAAAAACACTTGCATGCAAATAACCTGTATTGAAGAGAAACCAGAAAAGGAAAAGCAGAGCTTGGAAAATCTCAATGGTGTGAGAGCAAAAATGTATTCCAAGTTATGAAAACAAAAAGTATAGAAGTTCGACCTTAAAGGTGAATTAAACCATAAAGGGAAAGAAAACTAGGTTTGTGCATTATAATGAATATAAAATATTAATTATATGCACCTAAGAGAAAGCTTAAGTAACTAGAGTAATACACAACTTAATTAACTAAATCAAGATGATCTAATTAATAAGTGTAACAAATAATTACTCTAACAAGAAGTACCATCAAACATGCTCATAAAAATACTAATGATGAATTGGTTTGTAGGTTGCCTTAGGAAATTTCAATCAAGCATTTTGTCTTTTTGCTACTTTTAAATTTTAGGAATTTTCATGCCTTGTAAGTACGTTAAGTTTAGAAGTTAGGAGATTATGATCTTGGTTTTCTTGGCTCACTAAAAGATTGTGAATTAGGAGTGCACATAAGGGAGTTTAATTCACGAATTACTAGATCTATCTAACATGTTTGAGAGAAGTCTAAGGATAGGAAAGTATGATCTTGACCTTTATGGTTTAATCAGAAATTGTGACCATAAAAAATTGTCAAAGTCTTGTGAGTCTCTATTAGAGGGCTCGCTACTAATTTAAAAAGTATCAAAAAAATTACCCAAGTGGGAATAAGAAGATCTAGTTAATCCAACTCACTATAATCAAGAATCATTTGGGAACAGAATCCCAAGTGGCATAATTATGTTATTTTGTTTTACTTCGGTGAATGTGTTGGGCCCTCGGGCTATAATCTTGATTACAAGACCACTGTCATCCTTGTATTTGTAGAAATATGATAGAATACACTAGTATATGTGCAAGGGTTAATACTCTTAATCTCATTTACAATACTTCCTTTTATTTGATTTCTTTTGAGGGGTGTGAAAAGCCCTAAATCCTTCATTGCAAGTTTGCAGTAGGTAGTTGCAAACAAAATCCATAATAAGAACTTTAAGAATAGAATCATACTCCATTCACCTCTGAAAGAGGGCATAATCTTTATGCATGGAGGGGAAAGAATATCTCCTTTAGATCCTCAACATAGGTATACACCTGTACATTTAAAGGTGGTATATGACATTGAAATCTACTTCAATAGTAACCTTTGAACATATACTATTGAGTCCTTAGAAAGACCAAATACACAGGCACCCTCTAGGAGTGTCATGGTCATATGAGGTGTACATATACATTTAAGTTGTGAGACAAGGATTTTTATTTCTTTACCAAATTATCCTTAAGGTAGCTCTATGCTTGAAGTCTCTTCACTGTTGTATACTTGTGTGAACATTCTTGAACATAAATATGTCACATCTTATTCATTATGTCAAACTCCCCTTGATGTTCATTCCATGAGATTTATTTGTCTCTTGTAGAATTCTTGTTTATTACTATTTTTGATACCATTATGCTAGTAAAGCTAGTCTTGTCATACTTCAAATTCAATATCACGTTGTTACACTATCAAAATTCTTACCTATATATTAAGGTTAGGTGTATACCTATGGTAAGGATCTAAAGGAAGAATCGGTTCTTAAAAACTAGGAAGAAATGGTCCTTGAAATATGTCAAAATTGGTCTTTGAAATCTGTCAAAATTGGTCATTGAAATCTATTAAAACTATTCAAAACTTAGAATTATAGGTCTCTTCTCACCTGGTCTATCAAGAAATATAATGAGACCCATAAATTTAAGGTTTTTTGTATACCTTTACTCGCACAGTAACTACTAGAGTATCATCTAGACACTACCTGGTTGTCACATGAAGTACTACCAAAGTCATTATTTAACTGCCAAATTGATACAAACTATCATCCAAATTTATTTTTTACTCACACAAGACAAGAATCTACTCACCTAGGAAAGCATTTCCTCATGCAAGTCTAAACAAAACATTTGAAAATGGAGATTTGGCACAGTGTGAATTTGAGGAATTTTGCAAGTCAGTTACTTAGGTTTTTGGAGTTCATGGGGGGAGGTTCAATAGTTTCTTCAGATGGTGTTTGGGTTGATACTCAATTGAAGGAGAGGTGCTTGGTAGAGGTTACTCAGTCTTCTCTTGGTAGTTCTTGGTTGAGAACTCAGTGGATGAATGGACTCAATGATCTTGAAGGTCCTCAGTTATTGAAAGAGCTTAGGATAGGTTGGGGCACTCAGTCATTGAAGGTGCTTGACGATGCTTTTAGGAACTCAACACACACTCAGAGCTTGGGGAATCTTGGCTATAGTGTTTTGTGAGTTGCTTGGTCAATGAAGTGACTCAATCTGTGAAGGAGAAAGTGTATATTAGGGAGTTTGGCTAGTTCAGTTATTGTGTTGAACAAGTGGCATGGTCAATGAAGGGGCTCAATTATGCTTGAGGATTTGTTGATGCTCGATGGTGGTTTCTAACACTTGGTCTTGTCTTGGTTTTTTGTGTTGCATGAGTTGTATGTGAGCCAACCTTTTGGCATTTAATTTGGGTTGTAGGTATTTAATGTGTTGTAGTTGACTTGTGGCTTGCATGGGCATTTAATGTAAGTATTTATTTTAATTTGTATTCGGCTAGGCCAACTAGTGGCTTATTTGGGTATAAGCAAGGGGTCTTGTGGAGTCTTTAAGCATTCATTCATGGGGAGTGGATCCCAAGTTCAACATAGAGTAGCTAAAGAGTAAAGTTTTCCTAAGTGTATGGATGGAGCATCAAATGTGATGTAGTTTACACTTGGATCTTGGATGCAATTTGAGAAAGGCTAGTAGTTGAGGGTTGGGAAATAGGGAGATTGCTTGGTGGGATTGTGAGAACAACTTTAGATCTTCCTTGGAGGTTTCTACTAGTGTGGATAGAGAATAATTAGTGTTGGGATTGGATCTTGAGGGATCTTGTAGAATTGTTTTTGTAATTGCTATTGTATTTGGCCAAAACCTAGAAGACCTTACAGTGAGACACACTGCATGTAAATAATTTTTTTTATGAATAAAGAGTTACATTCAGTATCAGATTGTGTATCTTGTATTGTGTTTCCACTATGTGATTATTTGCATGGATCCAAATTAGCTCCAGTAAGGGCACTTCCCATCTGACAAAGTGAGAATTTGAGGTAACCCTATTGGAGGTAACCTAGATCCTTGCAAATAACCAATAAAAAAAAACAAAACAAAAGATTCACAATCTAATACCAAATGAGACCCTTTAATCATAAATATAATTATTTACATGCAATGTGCTTGGCTATAAGGCTTTCTAGGTTTTGGCCAAATACAACAACAATTACAAAAATAGTTCTACAAGTTCCAATCCCAACACTAGCTAGTCTAGATCCACATTGTTAGAAACCTTCAAGGAAGATCTAAACTAGTGATCATAAGCCCACCAAGAAATCTCCTTATTTCCCAAGCCTTAGCTAGTAGCCCCTCTTAAAATTCACTCTTTAGCCGCATCCTCTTCTCCAAGGCACCCCTACTTAAACCCAACTAAGCCATAGGTCAGCTTGGCCAATTAAAAATTAAAATAACCCTTACATTAAATATATGCATAAGCCACAAGTCAACTACAACACTCATTAAATTCCTACAACCCAAATTATATGCCGAAAGGTCATCTCATTGACAACTCAGGCAATGAAAAAAGCCAAGACATAAGTGAGTGTCAAAAACCACCACTAAGAATTAACAATTCCTTAAGCATAATCAAGCCCCTTTATTGACTAAGCCACTTGGCTAATATAGAAACCAAACCAATCAAGCTCCCTAGTATACACTGATTTCCTCCTTTAGTGACTAAGTCCCTTCAATGATTGAGCTACTTGGTCAATAGTGTAACCAAGCATCAACGAGCTCCCTGTGCATGTTGAGTGTCTTTGACAACAAAACACCTCCTCCTTCTTTGATTGAGTCCTCCAACTCCAAGGTCAAACCACAACATCCTATAGAATTTCTATCCAACCAGGGATGATCCTACATTAGACACCCTATGGCTTAGTTGGGAATAAGTAGGGGTGTCTTGTTTAGTCTTAAGTAAGATTCATCCAACTTGGAGAAGAGGATGAGGCTAAAGAGAAAAATTGAGAGGGGCTAGTAGTTGAGGCTCGGGAAACAAGGAGATTACTTGGTGGGCTTGTAAGAACAATTTTAGATCTTCCTTGAAGGTTTCTACCAGTGTGGATCTAGACTAGCTAGTTTTGGGATTGGATTGTGAGGGATCTTGTAGAACTATTTTTGTAATTGCTATTGTATTTGGCCAAAACTTGGAAGGCCTTATAGCCAAGCACATTGCATGTAAAAAATTGTTTTGATGATTAAAGGGTTGCATTTGGTATTAGATTGTGTATCTTGTGTTGTGTTTCTACTATATGCTTATTTGTAGGGATCTAGATTACCTCTACTAGGGGTACCTCATATTCTCACTGCATCAGATGTCTGTTGTAGGAGCATCCTTGGTTGTTTAGTAATCCGACAGGCTGGTGTAGTTTAAACTTGGAGTTAGAGGACTTAGTCAAAGAAGGAAGAGGTAATTGGTCATCAAAGGCACTCGACATGCACTAGGAGCTTGGTGATGCTTGGTTGAAGTGTTGATTGAGTAGCTTAGTCATTGAAGGGACTCAGTCACCAAAGGAGGAACTCGACACATATTGGGGAGCTTGGCTGGTTTAGTTGTTGTCTTGACTGAGTGGTTCAGTAAATGAAGGGGCTTAGTTATTGTTAAGGATTTGCTAATGCTCAGTGGTGGTTATGACACTCGATCATGTCTTAGCTTTTTGTGTTGCCCAAGTTGTCTATGAGTTGACCTTTTGGCATTTGATTAGGTTGTAGGTATTTAATGAGTGTTGCATCTAACTTGTGGCTTATGCATATATTTAATGTAAGGGTTATTTTAATTCGTAATGGGTTAGGCTGACTTTTGGCTTAGTAGGGTATAAGTAGGGGTGCCTTGTAGAGTTGTAAGTGGGATTCACCCAGCTTAAAGAAGAGGATGGGGCTGAAGAGAAAATTTTGAGAGGGGCTAGAAGTTGAAGCTTGGGAAACAAGGATATTTCTTGGTGGGCTTGCATGAAAAAGTTTAGATCTTACTTGAAGGTTTCTACCAGTGTGAATCTAGACTAGCTAGTGTTGGGATTAGATCTTGAGGGATCTTATAGAACTATTTTTGTGATTGCTATTGTATTTTGGCTAAAACCTAGAAGGCCTTACAACTAGGGACATTGTATGTAAATAGTTATTTTTATGATTAAAGGGTTGCATTTGGTATCTAATTGTGTATCTTGTGTTGTGTTTCCACTATGTGGTTATTTACAGGGATCTAGATTACCTCTAGTAGGGGTACCTTAGATTCTTACTGCATCAAAATTATAATTTCACTAGTTGGGTCTCAAATCTAATTTGGTCCTTTCCTAGAAACTATCTAGTCCATCTTAGGTCTTAATAATCTCATATGAAATTGAAAATATTATTTAAAATTGGGTCAAGCATATTGTTTTTGTTCAAACTATTCTCACACACTTACATATGATACTCTATAATGTGTTGTCACACCTATTTCTATGAGATTCATTTACTCAACTATTTAGCCAGAATAGCTTTGATGAATCATACCTTGGTGTACTTCACCCATTGTTAAATTTACACAAACTGAGATGAACTTTGACACATGATCAGAATGTAAACCTATCATACTATTGTTATTACACTTTGATGCCTACTAAAAGTAGGAGTTCTAGAAAACTTATAGTTGAATTATCCAAGCGGGGTAAGAGCCTTTCTCGAGTAATATAATTAACAAGTGATTCAAACAAATCTACATCACCTCCTAAACACTCTTACATGAAATAAAATTTTACCAAAGAGGTCAACCCTTTGTTTAAAGGAAAATAATTTGATAAAATATTTGACAATCCATCTTTAGAACCTAAGTATATTACTAGGAGTAGAACACGTACACTGGTTTAACCTAATATTTATATACCAGTTAGACAACCATCTGCAATGATGTCTGAGCATAATACTAAAAATGACAAATCAAAGAAATAATACTAATCAGAACAATAAAAAGAACAACAATCCAAGAGCGATGAAGAAGGAGAATCACCTATTGCATAAGTTGAAAGATGTCAAAAGATTAAACATTTTCGTAGAATGATGAAACTATTGAGAAACAAGAGAAGGCACACTTCCTTAAAATTATTGTTAAAGGAGCTAAATTACCTAAATAATATGATTTTGAGACACTTGTCCCTCAAGAAGAAGAAACTCCCATGTCTCTTCTAACTAAATAGATGTAAACCATGTAAATGCAAATGGAAATGATGAAGACAAAAAAATACAAGCCTACTACAAAATTCTCATTAGATGTCATTTGTCCATTTTCTTTTTGACAAAGAAATGTACACGTATCCTTTTCCTAAAAGAGTTAATTTTCCTAAATTTGATAATTACTTGGGTACAATAGATCCTCAAAATCTTTTGAGAGAATTTAGTGCCCTATCTATGAAATTAATGCACAATTAGTCTTATCTTATGCACTTGTTTCTATATAAATTAGTTGGACAAGATATGAAATGCTTTTCATGAATACCTTATGGAACTAAAACTTTTGAGGAAATTGTAAACATATTTGTACAAAAATATGCATACAAAATTCAAAATCTTATTGCCATACAATGTCTTTACAATATTAAACTAATAACAATAAAATATTTCCTAAAATTCCTTCAAAGATGGAGGCAGTTGTACTCCAAGTATTCATGAAAGATCCTTGAGGATGAGAGACTAAACATCTTCTTGGACAACCTTGTACTTGAACTAAGGTATAAAAATCAATTGCAAGGATAATATTCATTTAATGACATGATTAAAAGTGTTGTACATAAGAAGATTTCATGATAAAGAAAAGAGAGATGACACTCCACATATAAACTAAACAAGGATCTAGATTTAAAAAAGACAAGAGAAAATATTGAAAAAAGAACCATGATGTTGTAAATTATGGAGTGGTGGATATTGTGAATCTGAAGATTGCTAAATCTACCTTCAACTTGAAAAGTACCATATGAGCTAGCAAGGACACTAAGAATAATGCAGCTAACTCCAAAGCTACTAGAAACACATCCAATAATAAGCCCTATATTGCTAAGCCTAAGCATAATTTTACACCTCTTGGAGAACCTCTTGAAGTGATATTCAAAATTTTACTACATAACATCATAAGATTACTAGATAACTCAAGACCCTTCAACCCAAAAGTGAAACCACATTGGTGGAATGAGAATGATTACTGTGATTTCCATCAAAATAAAGGACATAAAATAATGATTGCATAATACTTTAATATACATTCCAAGATCTCATAGAACTTGGAGATTTGGTAGTAGATGACACAATGAAAACACATATCATAAGGTTTTCAAGGAACCTTTTTCCAAGTATGATACAAGAGAGGGATCGAAGTCTAAGAAGAATGCTAAAGTAAACTACATGTACTCCAATGATGATAATGTGATTCACATGGTGGAACCCATTGAAATGGAGTACCGTAACATGATCATTATGAAAGGATCAAACAAATATCTTCAAAAAAAATGATATAACTAGATCAAGAAGAAAGATTATCATCAAAGGGGTTGAACCTTCATAAAAAAATCAACTACACAAGTACAAAATGACTACTATGACTACAATTAAAACCTTGAAAGAAGAATCTTTCTCAAGAGAAACCAATTACAGTATTCTTTAACAATTAAAATGCACCAATCCTCAAATCAAAATATTTGAACTATTGAAAATCTCTCCTAAATATAAGAAAATCTTGGACAAGGCTCTCACAGAATGTACTAAAGGCTCAAACTTGAATTGATTTCAATCTATGGTGGGATACTTAACTTCACTGCACTACATGTCCTTCTTTGAAGAAGAGGATAATTCACTAAATCATCTACATAATCAATAATTTTACATTGAGGTCATGATCCATAAGTCACACATCAAGCATAATCTAATAGATGGAGGAGATGGTCTCAAAATCTATTCTCACAATCTGATTCAACAACTTGGTTTCTCTAAACATGCTATAAATTTATGAAAGAAGATAAAAATTAAAGCTTATGATGAAGAAGAGAGGACTTCAAAAGGACTTTTCGTACTATCTATCATAGTAGGACCTATGGAAAGAGATACAATTTGTCAAGTGTTGGATACACCATTGTCCTAAAATATATTTTAGGGCAATCCTTGGATACATGAAATGCAAGTTGCACCTTCAACATACCATCAATGCATAAAGTTTCTCCACAATGGAGTAGAGATATTTGTACCAATTAGCTCAATATATGCTTGCAACACATTGAAACAAGCTATTGACACTTTTGTGCCACACAAAAAGGAATCTACTAGGAATCATGAGTCTAAACTAGAAGACATGAAAAAGTCTCTAAAGCCAAAGGATACAAGAATAGAGGAGTATTCCCTACTAAAATTGTCTCTAACATCACTCCCTCCATCTTGTTGATATTATGGATGACCTTTTGAGGATACAAAACCATCAAAAATAAAGCTAAATCCATTCATGATGGTACCTTGATAAAGGAAATTGTACCTCTAGAAGATGAAGAAGAAGAAAGGGTTTCCTTGGCTTGGTTATATAAAGCAGAGAATAAAGACAAGGAAGTAAAACATTGTGACATGTTGTCTAACAAAATGGAAAAGGTTATGAGAAGGTACTTTTGATAAAAATAACAAAGGTTTAATAGATCCAATTGAGACAAAATTTAGAAGGCCTAATGATACAACTAGTGTAGGCTTTAAAAAGACACCATTTCACATAGGAAAGAAGAATTTCATACAAGTACCGGAGAAATTCGTTGAGAGCTTAGATGATAAGGATATCTTTCCTTATCTTATTTCACAAGAGATATCTAATATGATCCATGATCATGTTGAAGAAACTTCACATGTGAACAATGTTGAAATGGAAGGCGATTCCAAGGGGCCAACCTCGATCCATTAGATGACCCTTGAATAACTAAAAGTTATTTAAATAGCTAATCCTAGGTATTAGGGTGAACTCTACATGCCTATACAATTTAAAATAGGAGAATCTAGTCAAACTCAACCCATGGAAGGAGTTGAACAAGAAAAAGAGGATAATTAAAGCGATGAATGGATACATATGACTGATGGAGAATACTTTTATTTTCCACCTTACAGTATATATTCTCAAGAATATGAGTATGATTTATTCTCTAATGCTAATTTTTTCAACAAGGATGTTGCTAAAGTTCAAACCTATGAAAAATAGCTTGACGTAGGAAATGGTTCTGGTATTAGGTCAAATGGATTCTATTCCACTTACACTAACTTGTCTAATACAAATAGTTTTAGGAATTCTAGTGATTTGGATGCATCTATAGACAAGATTTCTTTAAGATTGGAGTTGTTAATCAATTCTTTTGTTGAACTTACCATAAATGTACTTGAACTAGTCAAATATTTTTCCCTCATACATCCTGAGCTTATTGAATGGAAGTATGATATAATATCCATTGAAGTTCCTATGTTATAGAATGAAAATGATTTATCATGTTACCTCAATGTCCTTGAACATTTCATCTTCTACTAGAGAATCTAGTGTAAACATGATAGGGGTGGATATCAAGTATCTTAGTTTGAAAATTAAAAAGAAATATAATAAGCATTTAGATAGTGAAAACCATATTGTGACAGTGTTAGAATCAAAATAGTAAAGAAAAAAGGCATATCTTAAGGTGAAAGCCTCATTAAGGTACCTAAAGATAGGATATTTGATATTCTCTTGAGTCACTTTCAAGAGAGATATTTAGTGTTGATAGAACCAACACAACTTGTGAATTTGGGAACAAAGGAGCATCCATAAATTATATATCTAGCTCAATCCCTATTAAAGGAAGAAAATAAAGAATTCACAACATTCTTCTAGGAAAAATAAAATAAAATTGCACGGGCATACTTTGACATGTCAGTTCTTGACCATGATCTAGTCATGCATCATCTATCTATGGCACATGGAACAAAACTCGTGAAACAAAAGCTACAAAAGATACATCCTCATATGGTTTTACTAATCAAAGCTAAATTGGAGAAGTTTGTAAAAGAAGGATTCTTAAGAGCTATTGGCTATGCAAAGTGGATCTTCAACATTGTACCTATTTCTAAACCTAAACAATCTATAATAGTGTGTAGAGACTTCAAAGATCTAACAAAGCTTTTATGAAGGATGACTTATCACTACCCAGTATAGACATGATAGTGGATATGATAGTTGGATGTGAGATGTAATCACTAATGGATGGATTCTCTAGATATAATTAGATCAAGATAACAACTAAAGATCAAGAGAAGAAAACTTTCACTTGTGCTTGGGGAACATTTTGTTGGAATGTCATGCCCTTTGGTCTCAAAAATGAAGGAGCTACATATTAGTGGGAAATGATGACTATACTTTATGATATGATAAATAAAACTATAGAGAACTATGTGGATGATAACTTAGAAAAGTCAATGGAAAGAAATACACATATAATAGATTTGAGTCCAACCTTAAACAAAATGGAAAAATTCAAACTAAGGCTCAATCCTAAGAAGTGTACATTCAGGGTTACATCTAGTAAGCTATTAGGATACATTATATCATCCAAATGAATCAAGGTAGATCCTAAAAAAGTACAAGTAATAATGGACATGCAACTTTTGAAACATTAGTCAAATGATATGGATGCAAGGGATGCTATGGTGAATTATAAGGTTCATATCACAACTAGAAAACAAAGAACAATCATTTACTAAAACTTTACAAAAAGGAGTTATATATAAATGGAATGATGACTATGAAAAGAGAGAAAATTAACTGAATAAATATCTAGAAAATCCACCTATTCTAATGCCTCTCATTCAAGGGAATCCACTGATTATATATATATATATATATATATATATATATATATATATATATATATATATATATATATATATATATATATATATATATATATATATATATATATATATATATATATATATATATATATATATATATATATATATATGAATAACCACCACATCATTGGGGGCCCTCCTAGCACAAGAAGACAATAACAAGAAGGAATGAGCAATATACTATATCTATAGGACTTTGGTCTCATATGATATGGAATATACTATAATTTAGAAAGATTACTTTGTAGTGGTCTTAGCTTCTCAAAATCTTAGGCATTACATACTCACTCATTCTATCATATTGATTATGAAGATTGATCCATTGTAGTATTAGTTGAACAAAGAAATTATTATAGGAAGGTTATCCAAATGGATCATGATACTCTATGAGTTTGACATTGAATATGTTGACCAAGAGGCTATAAATGGATAGGTGGTTGTTGATCAATTGGAAGGAGCACCATTAAGTTTACTCCTAAGACATATTCATGTTACCATTAGTGTCAAATAGTTAACAATGAAAGAGGAATATATCAATTAGTGAACACTATCACCAAGTTACACTGTTTTTTCTTGAGCACAAGGAAAGAGTAAATATAAGTTGGTTAGTTATAATTGAGCACTAGCACACATAGATTAATTTAATATTGATTGAGCATAGAAGTCACCAAGAAATTGCAAGAATAAGCAAGTTTAGAGGTGATCAAGTAACAACACATCTACCTAGTAGAAATAGAGTGTATAGAAGATACATACAAATTTTAAATGGCAAAAAATTTTATGTATTAATCATAATGAGTGGGAAACATGATTTACACAAGTTGAGGAAAAGATATGGAAAGATTTGTTGGTAAGCGTGAATTGATTATTTATAATTTCAAGGCAGAGAAGGCCAATGAAATGACAAAAGGAATAAAACATGGAATAAAGACTATTCTCGATCATCAATTTCAATCATTGATACATTCTAGAGAATTCAAAAATCCTAATTAGGTTAGAGATCATAAGAGGCAAAAGAAAACTATTCAAGGAACTATAAGGAATAGTTTAAAAGTTGTTGTTGAGATGAGATTTTCTACTATTGTTAGTGTTATGTTGAGAAAGGGGTTAATTCAAAGGATGAGTAGAGATTTAAGTAACATAAGGAAGAATTTTCTATATCAATCACTTGAGGTGATATATCAGTGAGAATAGAGGGATTTGATTATCAAATTAAATTACATTGTATTAGATCAAATTATTGCTATTCTCTAACCATTGTAATAGATTAATTCCTTTCACAAGGTAGACTTAATAGTCTTATTGTAAATGTCTTAGTTGAGTACAAATTTGTGTGGTGTTATAAAATAATTGAAAAAGATAGATTTTAGTACATTTGTTTGTATTACTCCTCGTTGAATAAGTAAATAGAAGTGAAACCATATTATTATGAGAAATTGGGAATACTAAGAGGGGGCTAGGGGGTTGAATTAGTATTCTACTAACTTTAGCCCAAAATTGGATATAATTAACTACCTTATAAATTGCATATGAAAGTGAACTAATAATATTGAACAATAAACTTAACCATACAATAAGAGATATCATAACAACATATTTTGTTAACTAGGGAAACCCTAGGCAACAAAAAAATCTAGTGGGGATGGTACCCATAAAATGATCCACTAATCAAAAGTAGATGATTAAAGATACTAACATTGTTAGGAGTCTATTACATCTGTATAGTGTCTCAATCCTTGTTAGAAGACTTAGGCCTTGTTAGAAGCCTCAACCCTATTAGGAGTTGGTGCAAATACATATACAAAAGATCTATGAGCTGAGCTCACTGCACAAACATGTAACTTAGAATGTAGTTCCTTGATACAAAAGGATAGAAACAAAAACCTCTTGCTTGTTGATGATATCTTCAATATCTAATATGTCACTGCTACTCATTAAAAAATTCACAACCCTCTGATTATACATCATAATTTGCATCACATAAAGTTTGAATAGTCTTCATAAGAAGCACACAATACTTCACATATATCTTACAAGTTACACATAACTTCACATATTGCAATCTTTCCTTTATACCCTTATAATTTACAAATTACTGTCCCGTTAGCCTTAAAGCTTTCACATGCTTGGAAAAATTAAAAACTATCTCTTTCCCACTTATGATTAATATCTAGGATGTCATCCCTAATTATTTAAGTAATTATTTCATAAAAAAATTTCTTAACTCATAATTACTCATTTACTGTTATGCTCTATTGTGCTTGTATACTATCGCAACTGGTAAATCTATCATATCTTCTTTTATACTAACCATATTGATTTGTGCACTTACATATGTCATCTTGATGTTCTATACTATTTGTACCTAATTGTATACATGCCAATAATTCTTCTATCATCCATACACATCAAAACTGTCTCTATTGTGTCAGATTAACTATCTTGTACTTAGACAATTTTCAAGTCTAACTATAGAATCTTCATCTATACATAATGCCTTCTTTATAAAAGGTATATATTGCCAAAAATGTCAACTCTCACTCTTTTACAACATAGCCTAGTTGGAAAAATTTCCAAAAATCTCCCCCTTTGGGATTGATGGAAACATATGGGAAAATTGGCTAAGTCTAAAAATGTTGATCAAAACTTTACAAAAATTTGGCCTTCATAAAATTCACAAAACTTCAAAAATTTTGTGGTTCATCATATTTTATAACCATCATTCCTTATATCTCCTATTATAATACAATAGTTTGCATAATTAATGCTCCCCCTTTCTTCATACATCATACTATTATACAATTATTCTATTACTCCCTTGTACATTATACAATTTTCCTATATTACCCCCGCTTTGATATCAATGAAAAAGGTTTTAAAATCTATATAGAAGTCCAAATTATGAACCTTATACCTCTGTATCAGGCTAATAGGTGTGTGATATAGTCATCAAAACTTTTCTTCAAACTCTTAAAGTTCTTCTTCGATGAATCTTTGACTCCCTCTAGTATGCCAAGTAGAGTGCATAACCCATAGGATGCTATTTCAACCACATTCAAGTTTGAGTAGAAAAACTTGTCAAAATATGTCTTCACATTCAAACATTATTACACTTGCTGCTCAAGTGTACTTATTTTCAAAGACAAATATTCTCTCAAAAGTGAGTACCTCTTTGTTGTTGTTTCTCTATTCATTTCAATAAGACTTATCTCATCATAAGTCTTCCCTATTTGTGCCTCAATGTCTTCAATCTTCTTATTTGACTATTGGAGCTGATTTACTAGTACCTATAACTCATCATGCTTCCCCTTTATCTTATCTTCAATGTCCTTGGTGAATTTGAAGGATATTTCACATTTGACATATAATGTCTTTCCTTCTTGCTTGCATCTTCTTAGATCCTTGATGCATGTATCAAGAGCTCCTGAGTCATTTATGATAATATGAAAAATGGTGTCAAACATCTAAGCATCATTCTTTGATTGATCTTGTACTGCTACTACATAATAAAAACTTGTGAAATCAACATCAAAAGCTTGTATTACAACTTTTTCTCTATCTTCTAGATCAGGTTCTGTCAACTTTATAGTTAAGGTGCTCTTAAGTTTTCCCATTACTTCCATTAGGGATCTTTGTAGGCTCTTCACCTTTATGTTCTTTTCAATTATTTTCCTAAGGGATGAGATCATCTTAGTCTGATCATCATCATCTATTCTTGATAGTGATACTAAGGTAAGAAGTGTCCCTAATCAACTAGGCACACTAGCCTTCTTTGCCTCTTCCTCCTCCTCTTCTTCTCATCATCTACCTTTCTTTTCTTTTCTTCTTCTTCCCACTTTTTGTCTTCCTATTCCTTCTTCTTCTTTTCTTCTTCCTTTCTTTTATCCTCTTCTTCTTCTTCTTTCATCTTTCTTCTTGTTCTCTTTGTTGGAAATATTCAAGACTATGCTAAGTTACTGAGAGGGGAGGGGTGAATTAGTAACTTCTAAAACTTCTACAAATTCAACTCTTAATCCAACAATCCAATTAGAATTTAATCCATCACATATAATCTAATCTAATTGCATGCATAGAAAACTAAAAATATAAAAGTATTCATAACACTGTGACATAAGGATTTGGCAACCCAAAAAACTTCCAAATAGAAAGTAAAACTAGGTTGGGGATGATACCCACAAGTTTTAGTAATACAGTATAAAGTTAGCCTGTTAAAGCTTACATTGATTACTTCTGATGATCTACCATGTTAGGAGCAATAAGGACTACTAGGTCCACATTGTGAAAGGATTTACAAAAATACAATGAAGTATGCACTTGGTAAAGAGATTTATAAAAGATTGTCAGGTCTACCTTGTTAAAAGATTTGACTGATCCACCCATTAGGATGAAATAGTAGATGATCTCTGATCTGCAACTTGGTTTACTAAATGAGATTCCTTTATGTACTAATCACCTTGCTGTGATAGACATATCTTTGCTACTCCTTATCCTACTATAGCCTTTGTAATTTTCTCTTTCTGCTCTTTTTTTATTATATTCACTTGCATTGCATTCACATTCACACTTCTTCATCCTTTGATATGATACAATACATTACATATATATACCAATCTAGTTATACAAATTAAAAAGTTGGCCACAATACAAGTTTACAAAAATATTATAAAGTTAGCCCAAATGAAGGCACTTGAGTTCTAAAGACTGACTTGATGAGGTTTTGATACTCGACATCCACTATCAATGCTCAACATCATCATGCACTTAGTAGATGTAAAATCTTGGTCCATACTAATCACTTCCAAGTAGTCTTGAACTTGGTCTACATTAGTGACTTGATAGATATTGTGAAACTTTTCATATAAATTGAATAACTTATTTACCATTGCATAGCTCAGTAAACAATATCACCTAGAGCTCAGTATAAACTGAGTCACTTAGTTAACACTTTGTAGCTCGGTTAACATTGGACTCACATCACATAAACTATGAACTCAGTGAACACTGTACAACTTAGTTTGCATTGGTAACCTTGACATATACTAAGATGCATGGTTTACACTGTTGATCTTCACTATAACTACAACTGCTCAGCAACCACTAGGATTTGTCCAAAGAACTTAGTAGCAACTTTAAAACTCAGCAACAACTGAAATGCTTGGAAAACACTGTTAGCTATACAATGAGCTTGATAGCTATTTACAATTTGAATAAATGTGTGTCACTAATAACAAACTTGACTGATATATCAACACTCTTCTTCTTCTTTCTTCTTCACTAATTTTCTTCCTTCTTCCTTTCTTCTTCTTCTTCTTCTTTCCTTTTTTTTTCCTCTTCTTCTTTCTTCTTTTTTTCCTCATCCTCTTTTCTCCCCATTTCTTCCTTCCTTCTATCTTCCTTTTCTTTTTGCCTTTTCTCTTCTCCCTCTTCCTTTTTCTTTCCTTCCTTTTCAATCCTTTTCTTTTCCTCATCCTCTTCCTCTAAGTTTGTATAATTGGTATCATTTCCAACATTGGGACCATAATCCTTTAATTGATCATCAATTGTATCAACTATCTCTTTAGTGTTATCAATCTACATTGAGTCATTTCCAATGGTGACTTGAGGTGCTGCTACTGCCTTATTTAGATCAGCCATCATTTGAACTATATTTTTTTTGTTTCTTCATTTACTTCCTGATAATTTCCCCCCATTATCATTATTTCTCCTATCTTGTTCCTAAGATAAGGCTCAAGAATCTTCATCAGGCTATCCATATGGTCATCATTGTTTACTTGGCATAACTTTCTTATCTAGTTTTGTCTGATGTCCCTATCTCCATCAGCTACTCTCTTTCTTCTGTTGATCAATCTTTCATAGAGATCTTCTGGGATCTCATCTTTCAAATCATCAAAGTTCTTATTAGACAGTATCATGTGTTTAATAATAACATTCTCAAGTTCTAATCTACCAATTCTAGTGTACAAATGACAATATTTGTTTAACTAAAAAATTTACCTTCATTAATAATTGCATCGTCCACTTTCTCAATTTTAGGCTTCCATGCCTTCCTTCTTGAGCTCATAATTTTAGGTTTCTATTATGTTAACTTCTTAGGCACTATCTGACCTTACATCTTCTTACTAGGCACACTAGGCATTAATTCCTTTTGCCTCTTTCTCGATCATGTGGCCATAGTTTTCATTCTTTTCTTTCTAGGGGAATTAGGGGATTCTTTTTTCACTTCAACTAGTCTAACTAATTTCCTCTTGGTTTCAACTATTTCCACTTCTTCCTTTTCTAATAACTTAGTTAGTGGAATAGCAGGTGTAATGGGTGCTTGTTGTTGTGATATTGTTGCATATGGTGCTATAGGTGTTGTAGTAGATGGCATGGCTACTTTCACTCCTACAAATGGTCCTGCAACTACTAATGATGTAGCATACATTAATCTATGCTGACCAATTTGTTTCATACATGCCATTGGCTACCTTACTACACTTATTAATTCTCTAGACATGCCTGCCTACTGAATAAATTTCTTCATTATCGTTTCAACTTTCTTTTGAACTATTTTCTCAATCTTTGCTAGGCTAGCTGATTGCATCAACTCTTCATAGGTTTTTGTTAAAGTAATAAGATATTGCCTTATTAATTAAATCATTTTGATTTAATTATTAGGTCACTTATTATCTCTAGTTTACTTAAACTAAACTTTAGACATATAGTAATTTATTATTTTATTAATTATTATCATGCAACCTAAGTTTTACTAGTTAGGGTTTTGATCTCCTTTATAAGGACAATCTCTCTTTTTATTTTACTCATTCACTTTTGACAATTACAATTTCTTTTTTTGCTCATCAAGAATGTCTCAACTATGGATCTTGCAATTTCAGCCTCTGAAGCCTTTTGCTTCTCTCTTTCTGTGACATGTGTTTGCATGTAGGTGATACTTGAGAGCTTTGGAGTTGATCTTTTATCAACCTTCACATGGAATCAGAGCTCTAGATCTTCATGCCCATGTTTTTTTTATGAGAAGTTTGGCTTGGCTTTCAGATCTATGTTTTTTCTTTTAAAGGGTTTCATTTTTCAAAGATTTTTTGTATTGAATATGGGTCATCATTTTTTGGTGCACTTTGAACCCAAACAGACATCATTCTTGAGCTCAGAGTGCCCAAAAACCCCTATTTTCATATAAAATTTGTCCAGTTTGGACACAGTTGGAATTTGAGGTAAAATAATATTACTACCAAAATGGGCACGTTTCCTGAGGTGATGATTTTTATATTTTTTGGCATGCAAATTAAGATTGTTGATTAGAAAATTGAGATTTTTGGCACATTTCCTAAGGTGGCAATTTTTTGAATTTTGGCACACAAATTGAGTCTTTTCCAAAAACGGAGATTTTTCGCACATTTCTTGAGCAGTAATTTTATAATTTTTTACATGAAAATTGTGATTTTTTGGCACACAAATTGAGATTTTTGGGCGTGAAAATTGAGTCAGTTTTGGTATAAAATTGGCATGCTTCCTGAGGTAATTTTTGGTACTAGTGTACACACTTTTTGAGACATTTTGGCATGGATCCCAAGGTAGTAAAAATATTTTTCCTTTCCAAAAATTTTTTGAACTACATGTGGTTTTTTCCCCATAACTTTCTCTTTTGGACTCTTTTTTTTTTTTTGGTGCAATTTATTTAGATTTTTAATGTTTTTTGGTGGCCTATTTTGGATGTAAAATTTAGAAGTTCTATTTTGCACTCCTGGAGATATATCTTGATAAATTCTATTTTCTAGATTCTACTCTAGGCACATCCAATTCAATATTTTTTTATTTTTTTTTCATTTTGATGGATATCTCTATTATTTTAGGTTTGGAGATCAATTTTGTTGTTTCAAATGATTTTTAATGGATTGTACTATCTATTATATCAGCCTTATGTCTCTTTGGATCTTTGTTGACATCCTTTTGTAGTAATTTTGCAAACACACTGAGATAGAGTGCCACTCTATTGCATTTTGGGATCTTGCACATCTTTGCGTTTTGTTGTACTTGCACTACATTATCATGTTGGCCATATTTTCCATCTTCCTTTTTCAAGTGAGTGTTCCTTCTACTATATTAGCCTCATGATCACATGCCATTATAGGTGTTTGTACTTCTTTTGCACTCTCAATGTTCTCAATTCTTCTTTCTATAGGAGATATTGCATTGAATTTTAGTGTTCATGTCTTACCTCTCAGCATTATAGGGGGGTTATTTTGGTTCTATTTCTTTCTTGGTTTGATGAATTGAGCTATGTATTTAGTATTTGATCCTATGTACTAGGCAATTGTAGTGGCTGGATACTTATGCATTTTGATGAGATGGATCATTTACCATATATACATTCTTTCTTTCCTATTTTTGGAGGCCATGAAGATACCTTCCATCTTTGATTGATCAAATCTTCAGACTTGGTCTTCTCTACTTGGTCATGTTCTATAGAGTGGAGATTCTTCAGATCAATAGTTTGGCAGTGTTTGTAGCTTCATGCTTCAGTGGTGTTCTTCATGATCATCCTTTTATTCCTATCTTCTGGAACATTCTTTCCATCTCTTTTTGGAGTAGGGTTTTTCCCATGTGTTTTCTCTATTTCTCCTCTTTTTAGAGATTTGGTTGTGCTTGGGTACTTCATTAGGCCTTGTTGTCAGGAGCCAAATTTTCTTTCAGCAATAGTTTCTAGGTTTTTAACTAATCCCTAAGTTTATCTTAAGTGGGGGGGGTGTTAGAGTAATAAGATATTTCCTTATTAACTAAATTATTTTGATTTAATTATTAAGTTACTTATTATCTCTAGTTTACTTAAGATAAACTTTAGGCATATAATAATTAATTATTTTACTAATTATTATCATGCAACTTAGGTTTTACCTATTAGGGTTTTGATCTCCTTTATAAGGATGATCTCTCTTTGTAATTTATTCATTCACTTTTGAGAAAAAAAATTTCTCTTTTTTCTCATCAAGAATGTCTCATCGATGGATCTAGCAATTTTAGCCTCCATAGCCTTTTGTTTTCTCTATTTCTGACAAGTGTTTGCATGTAGGTGATTCTTAGGAGTTGTGGAGTTGATCTTTCATCAACTTCAATAGTTCCAATTTTGTCAAACTCCCCATCCTTTTTTGACTCAAGGATAGTCTTAACATATCCTTATGTTTCCTCTATTGTGCTCTCATAACCTAAAGGTTCAATATATATCATTCTAGGCTTTAGTGCCTCAATATAGGTAAAATCAGTGTCTATTGTTGTGGTTTTCATAATGCACACCCCATTTCTCCTTAGAAATGGGGATCCCCTAGCAGTTTTAGCTTTTCTAGACCCCTAGTCCAGGTTTGAGTCTTTTTTAGGGTTCTACCTAGTGTCTAAGCCTAGTCTAGTCCTATTAGTAAAAAACCCAGTTGTCATAAACTAGAGATTTTGGAGAAAAAATAATCTTTTGAGTAATGAAGGTGTGCACTAGTGCACCTAGCACACTTAGTGCACCCTTCAAGGTGCGCTAGTGTGCTAAGTGCATTAGTGAGGGAGCACTTCCCTTTGGAAGTGTGCACCTCCTCACATGCGCAGGTGTGCACCTCCAAATGTGCACTCTGTCCTGGGCCTATAAAAGCCCAAGACCCCTCCCTCCTCCTTACTCATTTCTTCTTCTTGATCTCTGGTGAGTGCATCTCCACACATTGAGAGGTGTGCTAATCTTCTACACCTGCACACACAAAACACACCAAGTAAAAACTAATAAAAAGGTGTGCACCTATCCAAGGTGTGCAAGATGCACACTTTTTTTTTCAAAAAAGCTTAGTAAAGCTTAAAAAACAACAACAATCACCTTGGTTAAAGGTGCACATGTACGCATCTATCCAAGGTGCACACATACACACATTTTAGAGACAAGCTCTCCTTTGCAAAATAGGGTGCACACATAGTGCACCCCAAAAGGTGTGTTATGTGCACACCCTTTTTTCAACACTTAGACCACTTTGTATCATAAGGGTACACACATAGCACACCCAAAAAGGTGTACTATGTGTGCACCCTTAGTGTTGAAAGTTTAGCTTAGGAGAAAAGCACACCTAGCACACCCTCAAGGTGTGCAAGATGCACCAAGTTTTGTCTTGTGGAGTATAAAATAGGATTTTTTAGCAATTTTGTGATAGTTTTAGGTTTTGGGTTTTTTTCCCTAACTAGGGTTTGTTTAGGATTGTATTTTTCAATTTCCAAAATAATGTATGTCTATTTTGTGCATATTAAATGGCTTCCTTCTCATCCTCCCTCACTGCAAAGATTGCTCCAAAACTGATGGTTTTCAAGTTTCAAGGTGTCCAACCTAAATCATGCTTCTAGGATGTGCATTTAGAAATTTGAGATATAGAAATGGGTCACATTTAATGGAATGCATTCTTGGTTCTATGCAAAAGACCAAATGAGAGGCCCCTAATTGTGTCTACACTTATAAGATCAAGATTAGTAAATGCAGCTTCACACCTAGTTTTAGTATAATCTTTTGAGTTGATCATGGCTTTGGCTAAGAATTATGTTTTAGAAGAGAGTGTGGTCAAAAGAATAACTAGAGAGATTATTCTCAATCTAAGAACCAAGAATATAGAGAAATTATTTCATCTTCTAAGGGTAGATCATTATATAAGACTAACATACCATCAAGCAAAAAGGTGGTATAGAGATCATGAACAAGAAGCCACAAAAATTATTCAATCTTCATATCTCATTGATAGAACACATTTGGGAAGAAAATATGCGAAAGTAGATATGAAAAGAGGTTATATGAAGGATGATATCAAACATTCCATAGTGCTCCTAAGAAGAATCCTGGGATTACCAACAGCAAGATACTTAAACATATGGATGGTACACTTCATTGAAACCATCATAACAATAAAGATGCCAATTAACTGGGCCATAATTCCCAGTGAGAATTTAGACGAATAGTTGGTGGTGGTCAAAAATGATCTAAGGTTTTATATGACATCTTATTTGGTGTATCTGTTAGCAACAAGAACTACAAATTACTAAGGATTATTTAAGATGGGTAACTTGCAAGATGCTGATGCGTGGCCTTATGTGGTATACCCTTAGCTAGGGAAGAAAAAGATTTCAGATCATAGTAAAGAATATAGAATAGTGAATGATGCCTTCATTTTTACAATCATCCAGTTCATTGAGGGAGACTATGCAAAAAGGATGTCGAAAGAGACAGCAAGAAAAATTACAGAAATAGGCAGCTACTACATCCAATTCATAATATTCACTTACTTAAGGGTAGTGGATACAACTATAAATCCTAAGAAGCTCCCTAGGTATCCATGTGATAGACTCATTTTGCTAGAGATTGAATGATAACTCTCATTTGCATATGACATAGTAAAGAAGAAACATAAGAAGACCTGGGTATGGCCCATCGCCATAGGTCCATTTGGTGTCAAGAAGAAGCAAGATATCACAAATTTTGAGTGAGAATGGGATTATTACCCCTTGGAGGATAATAATTCCCCTTGTCCATGTTTTGATAATATTGGCAGAGTCCAATTCTTGGCAGGAAAATAATTTAATCATGACGATGTTATAGAAGATCACTAGATGAATGTAGTAGATGACTAAAATATCTAGATAGGGGATTATTTTAGGAAAACTCTTTATTTGCCAGGCAGTGCCTTGAAAATAAAGGTCCCATTAAATTTTTTTCAACAAGACACTTTAGATGTTATGGATCCCCTATATAACCGAGATAAGATATGCAATCAACCAATCATGAATGCCAAAATTAATAGAGAAGAAAATGCAAATATCAATCATAAGGCAAGGCATATCATCCAATTGACCAAGGAATGGATTAAGAGACCATTCAAGTTGGATCTAGTTCCAAAAATAGTAGTTTTCCAAGCTATAGCTGTAATACCCCAAAATTGGCTCATTTCCATTATACCAATTTTGGTCTATCTGATCAATTCTAAAGTCCTATTTAATTAGGCAATTCTTATTCAAATTGTCGCTACTTGACTTAATTGTTAGATGCAAAAAAACCCTAATCTACATTCATCATGCTTATTATTTAATTCCTATAGTATTTACTCATATTAGCGCATTGAAACCTATTTGATTTAAATTTAATTTAATCTAAAGTATTTATACTTTATTAAATTAAATTATCACATAAGGCTAATATACTAAGGGGTTAAATTTATTTAATTTAATAAATATACTTATTCTAATCAATTGAATGAAATTATTTAATTGAATGGAAAAGGTATTTATGAGGTCATATCTCATTTTATTAAATTAAATATCCTTCCTAATTCTACTATTCAGTTCAAAATGGAGATTCCTACTTAACTATTGCTCAAATTAGAAGTGATTCAAATCACTTGCTCTCACACTAGAGTCTATTTGAGTTAACTATTTCTTGCACTCGAGATCTGAGGCAGTTAACTCCATCTAAATTTGGAATCCTCCACTATGACTAAAATTGTGCTTCAATCTCGACCGTCAATCTAAGTTTATCTCAACTGTTGAAGTATTTCAGGAATTCTATTTAGGAGACCTTCAATTCCTCATTACAAATGTTGAATTGATTTGATATCGAATTGCTATTGAAATTCATACTCACTTAGCTCATATATTTGCACACATTTGCATTCCTAGCTTGAGCTTATTTAGTTTAAATATGTATATGCTTAATCTAGTTTCCTTTACATGTTTTTAGATTAAGTGCATATCTCATTTTAGATTACATTGCATTCTCACATAGATTAGTTGCATATCAAATCCTTCATTCTTAGAGGGTCTGGTTGCCTAAGCCTCATCTCTAAGGATATTAAATAAGAAAAATCCCCTTAGATAGGAGGCAACAGGTTGAGTTGTCAAGCATTATGGATGAATAATTCAATGTTCAATTCAGGATGACTTCATAGGTAATGACCATGTTGAAGTGTGTGTGAGGTTTAGAGGCTTGCATTCCATGTATACAACAACCTGCCTAGTGAAAGGTAGAGGAGAGAAGGTTATAGTACCAAAATTCATAGCTCAATCTCTAATTAGGACAAAGATAATGTATCAGTATGATAGGGAAGTTGGGTACTTCAAGGCATAGAAGAGCAAGAATAAAAGGAAAAGAGTTTCTCCATAGCAAGCTAAGCTCAAGGTTGAAGGGACTCAAGCCTAAGAAGCAACTCAAGCCCAAGGAGCCACTCAAGATCAAAATAATCCACAAGTTCCACCACCAAAATAGGGACACAGATCTAAAGAGCAAGCATACGAGGTTTTCCTATAGGTTCCAGAAGAAGAAGTGTCTCCATCAACTCTTAAGAAGAAAAAGGATAAGACTCCAATTAAAAGGACTAGAAGATAGAGGGTGCAAAGTAAGGTTTTTCCTATTCCTTTAGTCCTAGAAACCATTCTTGAAGGAGCTGAAGAGGATGAAGAAGATGAAGATGATAACCTTCCCTTGAGTTAGAGGACTCATCTAGCCAGGGCTATTGAGCTAGAATGAAGATGGAGCTCCACTATAATGCTACCATCCATTCCTACACAACTTATTTAGGTCACAACTTCGGAGGATGAGTTATAATAGTGGATTGATGAATAAGAGGACCAAGGGGCCAATGTCTTTAAAATGTCAAATTTTGACTTCATACATATAGGTACTAAACTCATTGATGTCAATACACCAAAAAATCAGCCTTTGGAAAGGGGATTGGATTCAATCACTACCTCAACCACAAGGAATTCAAGGTGCCTCACCATCACCATCTCAAGATGTATCTTTAGTGGATAAAGGCTCAACCACTCATCTCCCTCTGGTCAATGAAGGACAAGTACAACCAATACAAGAAGAAGAGCCACAATAAAGACTCACTGATGAAGTATCAAAGGAGGGGAAAATATATGAATAACCCCATCAAACTTCTCAGGATATAGAGGTAAGGATTGTGGAGTACACAAATATAGGAATACCTAATGTAGATCCCTCACAAAAAGAAAGGACTCTAGAGAGGAGTGATAAGGGAAAGTGTCTAGCTAAACAAACCCCCTCTTCATCCAAATATAAGTCTCTGATGGAAACTAATCTAAGGTGGTTGAGAAAAGAGGTGATGGTTAGGCATAAAAGGTAATTGTATTGTATTGAGGAAGAGGGAATGCGAGAATTAGTTGAAGCTCTCAAGAAGCCTGAATTACCTAAGGTGATGCACATACATTGGCCTTGAATTATCCATTATCAAGTCAGTTTGAATATTAATATTCATCTCCTTAGTTGGCTAGACCCAGAAAAAACAAATCTATTAAACTCAATATTCCAAAACAAGAAAGTCCTTTATTAGCTGACCTCACTTGGTAGACACTAACTTAGAAATGATTTTCCTATGTTAACCAAGTGAACTTAGTTAACACTATATATTTACAAAATTACTTTGGTAACTGAGTGAGATCAATTAGCACTAGTTCCATCCAACTTTTCCTTTGTTAATTGTGTGATCTCATTTAACACTCAACTTTATCTAACTTCTCTTTGATGCCCAAGTGAACTTGGCATACACTGTCTTCTCAACTTGGAAAACATTGGAATGCTCGACAAACATAGGAAACTATCTTCATGACCTGAGTGAGCTTGGCATACACTGACTAATAAAGATATTACATTTTGTATAACATCAAAGACAATATATTTTGATCAACAAGGTTAACATCTAAGATTTTGTCCCAACATTGTCACATAATTGTTTGGGTAAAAAAATCCATTAACAAAAATGTCTTTATTATGCATTTATCTTTGTTTTGTCTTGATAAATTTTTACTTGTAAAAATTTCATAACTCCATCCATACATAGTCAAACTTTAAGCACTGTTACCCATGTGTCATAAGCCCAAGTTCCTCCAGTGAACTGCGCTAAAAAATATGTTGATTGTACATTATTTTGTTGATCTACTTAGACAATTTTTTGAATAACTATACTTCAAACTTATTATATTATTTTTCCTTCTAAAAGTAAGCTATATGTTTCCATAAATGAAAACCTTAACATATATCCTTAGACAAATTTCCAACAATCCCCCCCTTTGGCATTGAAGGCAACATATGGGAAAATTTGGCTAAGTATCCAAAATTTGTGATATACTTCACATGACCATGAAAGTTTCAAAATGTGGATCATATTTATATTAATTTACATATTTTACATATATTCTCCCCCCAAGACTATAATCTAACTTACATTTCCCTTCACATTTCTATCTACTATACATGTTATTGTTTTGCAATTTTTTATATTGATACTCTCTCTCCCCCTTTGACATCAATGACAAAGTTGAGTCAAAAAAGGATATATAAATGTCAATATCTGTTTATCTACCTTGATTTCTTCATCTTATTGGATGGATGGAAAGAATTGAAATGCAATTTACAAATTTCTACTTTAGATTGGTGAACTCTTTATCCTAATTGTCCTTAACTGCATCTACAATGCTGGTGAGAGTACAAAGTCCATACAATGCCACCTCTATTACATCTAGGCTTGGATAAGAGAATTTGGCATATGATTATTTTGTCTAAATATGTATCCAAATTTCTATGAATAGTCTCAATCTTTAATGTAAAGTGGTCTCTTAATAGTGAGAATATATTTAATATTCTTTCTCTATTCAACTCAATAATTCTCAACTCATGATTGATTTGACTAATCTTCTATTCAATTTCAAGGATGTTCTCCTTTAGTTTCTTCATCTCATCCACAAATTTCTCCAACTCATCTATTTTGTCTCTAATGTTTTTGGAGATGTCTTGGGATCATTTCTTTGCAAGCACACATTTTGTGTATAGATCATTTTCCTCTATTGAACAATTCCTTAATTCTTTGATGCATAGATCCAATGTTGTGAGATCATTTCTAATGTTTCCATACACTGTATTGAACAAATTAGCATCATGAACTACATTTTTCCTTAGGTTAGCAACCTCCTCAAGTGTAGTGAAATGAGTGTCAAAGACTTCCATAACCTTTTCTTCTTTCTCCTCAAATTTTGTTCCCTTGATTGTACTAGAGAAGGTAGTGTACTCTATAGCTTTTCAATAGACAATTTTAATAACCTTTGAGCATTCTTTCTCATCTTTCTAGATTCTTCAATAATATTTCAAATAAATAATTTTGAAAATTGGATGTACTTTTGTCTATCCATATTTCCTTCAAACATATTTCTCACAACTTGTGGAAATCTTGAGAAAGTTCTTCAAAGGGTGACTTTGAAGTTCTTACTAGTGTAGTCTATACTACCTTAGGAGGGGTCTATAAAACAATTATCTATCTTTCCCTTTTTTTTCCATCCTCCTTTTGATTTGATGTGTCATTTGGGATGACTACATATCCATCTAATTTTGTCTGTGTTTCTTTTCTTTTTTATTTTCTTCTTCCTTCTCTACCCAAGTCAAGGAAATGGTAATAGTTGTGGCCTCCTACACAAAATTTTTCCCATGTGTCTAATATTAAAAATTTGTGCTCACAAAAATAAGTTCTAATGATATTAATTTTGGTCATTCCTTGCACACAAGTTTTGGTCCTAGTGACTCTTCTTTTTATCATCTTCATCGTTCTCTAAAGTAGAGTAGTCAAAAATGTTGTCGATGACCAAATTTCCAACATTGACATCTTGTTGATTTGCAAATGGATTTTTAGATGTGCTTGCAAGGGGTCCTCACTGGTGTCAATTGTAATTCTAGCTCCCCCTTTGACCATTCTATCATCTTGATGATCCAATGCACTATCCTTAATTTCTATTACAATATTATCTTATCATTGATCTACTACTAAAATCTCATTCATTATTTTAACAATTTATTCTTATGTTTCTTTTGTTACCTCTTCATAGAGTTCCCCCATGTTTTGTATTGTCCTTGTTTTCTTTCTCAATAGAGGCTCCAATATGCTCATAATCTCTTGAAAGGTTCTTTCATTATCTATTATACAAAGCTTATCAATAGCATTTTTTCTCTTCCTTTTATCTTCTTCAATTCCTCTCTTCTTCTTTGCCTTCAAACTTTCATAAAGTTCATTTGGTATAATTCTATGAATGTGTATGAATTATTTTTTGAAATCTATCCCGTATCTGATCATTGTAGTTTCCAATTGTCATTTTTGTAAAGGTTCATACAATTCATAATATTTTTTTAGTTGGGTCAAGTTACCATATTTTATGATCATGTAATTCATTCTTCCTTTCATGCTTCCAACATTTTTTTCCTTCTCACTGCCTTGTTATTGCTATGGTTTGTCTTGTGGTGGAGAGATTTGATCTCTCATTTTCTTCACTAGTTTATCTTCCTTTTCATGTGTTATACTCTTCTTCTCAACATAAGTAGACAATACCTTTGGCATTTTCCTTGGTCCTAGTCTAGTTGTCATCTCCTTAATCCTTTTAGATATTTTAGGTTTTTATTCCTCTTTCTCTTGTTAGACAATGACCTCAGATATTGTAACTACTAGTGATGTCCTTGTAAATTTCCTTGTAGAAGGTGTATTTTGAACATAAACAATTCTGATGTCTTTTCCTTTTTTAGGTTGATCTTTTGTGGCTAAGAGTGTTGGGCGTAGGTACAACTAATGGTGAAATAACTGTAGGTGGTATGCTTAATTAAGCTATCATTGAAAAATGCTGGTCTATTAGAATTCTTTACTATCCACTTTCTCTCATCTCAAGCGTTGTTTATTTTTCTTCTATGAATTATTCCTTGGTCATTTATCTATCTTTTAGCATTTCCTTTGTTACATTGTCAACTTTCTTATTAGCTACTTTCGATATTTTTATAGTTGTTCTTCTACTAATCTCTCCTATGATGTACCCTATCTTTCATTGTTTCCATCAATATCAAATTCCTATATTTCTTTAGCATACCCATCAATCATTTCTTTTGTCACCTCATAATCCAGTGGTTCAACAAGCATAACTCTAGGATCTACAACCACCATGTAAGTTTTATTAGTTTTAATCATATAATAGATGTTATCTTTGTATTTGTCTATAGTACCTTAGGGAATTCTTATCCTCTTCTTCATCTTAGAGTGAAATGTTTTTGTCAAACTTTTTATGATTTTGGTCATGCAGTCTTCTGAGGTATTTTTGAAATAATAGCTCATAATTCCATAGTATATTAATCATGTTTCCACTTAGATCTAGGCATGTTAGGAAATATCTTTAAAAAATGAAAGAATAGATAAGTAGTGATTCAATTTGAAAGAAGCATACATGTTTGTCTTTATCCTTTCAAAATTATCAAAAAGTTGTTTTCTTAAAATCTAACAAAGGTCCACTTTCTTTCTATCCACACAAATCTTATAAGCTACACTTATGAATCCTATTGAAACTCAATCCTCCCTTGAACTAGATTTCATTTTATAAGCCAAAATATTTCTAATAAATCTTATATTAGTTTGCTTGATTAAACTCAATGTTAGTCCTCGATCATTCCTCTTAGTTTCTGTATTTTATTATATAATTTTCTTCACATTTTTTCTCATTTAAAGGTATTATGCATTTGTTTCTCAAGCTTGTTACCTCATAGATTAGGTCACATGTAATATTAATAGGTTAATCTCCAATCTAGAACATATTGTCATGTACATAGCTCAAAATAATTCTTTTCCATTCCTCATACTCAAATTTGTGGTAAAATATATAATACACAACATTAAGTTTCCATAGGTGCTCATAACCTTCCTTAAATGTCTGATCTTCCTTATACACATTATCAAACTCACTCATTATGTCTAAATCTCCTATAGTCTCAAACTTCTAGTGAATGTATGTCCTGATGTTTCCCATAAACAAAACTATGTCTAGTATTTGCAAAAATACCTTGATGGGGTCATCTTCCAAAGGTGCAATACAATTTGTCTTAAATTTATGCCTAGGTTTCTCCAAAATGTCATGAGCTAGTAAAGGATCCTTTCCCACAATTTTTCAAATTCAAAATTTCTTCATAAATTAACCTTATAATCTAACAATACCTATGTCAATGCAAATTTAGGGCTTTGTCAAAAATTTGATCAAATTGCTACTCAAATGTTCCAAATTGCCTTTTAATCTCTTTGCTAACTCCTTGAAATCTCCAATCAATCAACTGGTGTCCAAAATAATTGATTTCAATCCTTAAATCCACCAAAATGTGTATTTTCATTAATTGACCAAGTATGCACAACTCAAAAAGATGATACTTTATCTAGTAAGTTAGATTTCTTTCATATGAACACATATAATCATATTTCCTTATGCGCTCTTAATTGTAACATACTAACAACATTCTTATTCTCTCTTCAAGTTTGCAAAAATTTATGCTACCATTAAGGGGTTTGATGAATATCTAGCATATCATCCCATGTTGACTTCATAAAGATCATTGCTTAAGTTGGTAAAGGGTTTGCTGCCATAATTACTGATTTCATCTTTTTCTCTGATGTGTATTTTGTATTCTCTACCCATACCTTAGTGCTTGCAGATTTTCCTTCTTTAATAAATTTTTTGTTTAGACTTTCAACTTGCTTTCCTTTCACATTCTCATTCCTTCTTACATTGGTATTCACATTCTCTCTCAAGTTCATATTTTTTTATCTCATGTTATGTGTTCTCATGCTACTCATTCTACAAAATCTTGTTCTATATCCCAAATTGTTGTAAATCTAACATGCTATAACTCTATTTCCATATCTAGGTCCAAATTGATTTCTCTATAATTGGTAATCTGTAGAAACATGCCTAAATTTGGTGCACTTATAACACATAATTCCATTTCTTATGATATTTTTTTCTCTAGTCAATGGTTTACTAGTTGTTGTAATCACCCAAAAATGTTCATTAGACTATGAGCCCCCTTTCTAGAATTTTTGCTTAATTGATTAATTGCTTATCTTTGATCAAATCCTCAAAAATATATTTATTTGATTGTAACCTATGGTTTGACCACCTTATCCTAATTCCTTATTTAATTAAAAGGAACTTGCTCCCATTTAAATAAATACAAGTCCCAACCTATCCTAAAGTTTTCCTACATAAATCAATTTGCCCATTTTAAAAATAAGAGATAAGGCTTTGTGTCTCGTGTGAGGGACACAAAAGTCAACTCTTGATTGTGATTGGTTGAAATGCTTGTGCATATGGATCACTCAAAATTCATCCTCCACCCTTGATTATATCCCTCTTATCCTTTTAGCTCTATCATCGATATATCTTTAAAAGGGAGATCTCTCTCCTCATCTCATAATCTCATGCTTTTGAACTAACATTATGCTACAGGATTTTTAGGTATACTTTGGATCTTTGAAAGACTCAGAGCACTCTTAAATTTTCATTTCATATTTTCTTTCTCATTCTTGCATTATGGCATTTTAGTTTAGATTTCCTTTTGTGCTTTATAATTTCTCACCTAGTCTAAATATGGGTTTTGTAATCATTCATACTTGTTAGCTTGCATCTTGCATCTTATTTAATTTAGATTTCATCTTGCATTGCATACCCATTTGAGGATTCTTGGATATTGACACTCATTTCCTCTACTCTTTGAATCTCTCCTTCTTTGGTGTGCCTTGCAAGGGTTTCATAGATTTGGTTCATTTGAAAGCCACCATTTCACTTCTTGCACCTTTCTACATCACAGATAGAGAGCTATAAGCCACCTCTTGAGATGTTATTTTTCATGGGTATTCTTTAGTATAATGGTTTATAAAAGTGTGACACTTTTTGTACATATAGTTGTAGGGTTATTATTTTCATACATTTTGTTACTATTAATATATATAGGTTTCCTACATTAATTAGATTTATTTCATTAACTAAAAAAGGGCTTAGTATACTTAGTCCTTCTTCATGTGTTCAAACTGATTACATGCAAAGCATATTCCATTAAATTGTTTCTTCAATTCTTCATGTTGTTCAGGTTGATTTGATACTTTTTGTTGATTAGGTTTTTGGTTCAATAAATCTTATTCCTCAATAACTTTAGTTCCTTTAGATGATTGTCCTTCAATATATTCAATCCCTTTTTTTTTTTGCAATAGGTCTTTGTGTCATAATATTCTCATCAAGATTTTCAGTGCTTGAATATAACTTATCAAGATGTTTCTTTGTTTGTCTAAGTTCTCCTTTTATATTAGTGGTGTATGTCTCAAGTTCTATAGACTATAAATTTGTAGTCTCAAGTTTAGATGTCACCTAGGTAAGTTTGGATTTTAGATCTGCATTCACAAACCTCAAAACTGACTAACTTTTCTTTTCATCTTCCATCATGCTCATCTTCAAATTTATAATTTCAAGCTCATATACTTTTTGTTGATTAGGTTGTTGGTTCAATAAATCTTATTCCTCAATAACTTTAGATCCTTTAGATGATTGTCCTTCAATATATTCAATCCCTTTTTTTTCTTTTTTTTTTCTGCAACAGGTCTTTGTGTCATAATATTCTCATCAAGATTTTCAGTGCTTGAATATAACTTGTCAAGATATTTCTTTGTTTGTCTAAGTTCTCCTTTTATATTAGTGGTGTATGTCTCAAGTTCTATATATTATAAATTTGTAGTCTCAAGTTCAGATGTCACCTAGGTAAGTTTGGATTTTAGATTTGCATTCACAAACCTCAAAAATGACTAACTTTTCTTTTCATCTTCCATCATGCTCATCTTCAAATTTATAATTTCAAGCTCATGTTTTATAATTTATTCTCCTTATTAAATCTTGAAAATGATTCATTATCCTTGATATGATTAGGTGACCCTATCTTTTTCAATCTAGATGATATAATCCACTCTTTCAATTTCTAAATGAAGTCTTGTGCATCTCTAAGTTTTATCTCAACTTATTTATTTCCTCTGTAATTGTATCAAGTTCCTCAAGATATTTCTCTAGATTATTTCATAATTGATCCATATCCATAGAGATCTTACTGAAGTTGTTAGGCCTCCTCTAAGGAACTATGCTCTACTACCAATTTTTAGAAATAGGAAATACTGAGGGAGGCGGGGGGTAATCCATTTTCCACAAACTTTTTCCCAACTATGGATATTATTAGCAATCTTTATTAAAATTTCATATATGATTGAACTGAAAATTAAACATAACCATAATAAAATTCAACTTATAACACCATTTTTTTTTAACTAGGGAAAATTTGGATAGTGGAAAACCCCATTGGAGATGATACCCACAAAATGATCTAGTAATCAAAAGTATCTTGTGAAAGATATCAACCCTTTTATGAGTTTTTACATCTATATAGTGTATATGTCCTCGTTAGAGGACTTTTTAGAAGCCTCAACCCTATTAGGAGTTGGTATTACAATAAAAAAGTATGCAAGAAGAGTCCACTTCTAAAAGAAGAAAATATAATTGTGCAATGCTATCAATAGAGATAGATACAAAAACCTTCATGCGGTGTTGATATCTTCAATATTTGATCTACCTTTGGGTTCCTTCTTCAAAACTAATCATACAAATATGCAGCTCCAAACTAGAATTAAATTCACGTCAATACTAATCATAAAAAGTGCACATTTAAACATTATATCATTACAATACAATACCACAGTTCGCTAATCAAAAAAGTGTTCTTCTTGTATACCAAATTCTTTCATCTTGTCAACCTTGTTGCTAGATACTTTGCTAAATATTTTGAATTTTATATTTCCACATGTATTTTAACATCTAGGGTTTCATCCCAACATTTTCAAGTATTTATTTTGGTGAAACAAAATAAATCCTTGACCAAAATGCCTTTGTTCTACCTTTATCTATGTTTTGTCTTGATAAACTATTACTGTTAAAACTGGCATAACTTTGTCTATACATAGCCAAACTTTAAGAAATTTTACCCACATGTCTTCTATTCTTGTAAGTGTGCATATGCCCTCTGGTGAACTAAACGAAACAAAATAGGTTGGATTTACACTATTATGTTGACCTGTACTTATGACATTTTTTTGAATAATTATACTTCAAACTTATCCTTTCATTTTTCCTTCTCAAATTGCTCTATATATTTCCATAAATGACAACCCTAACATATCTCCTTAGCAAAATTTCCAATAGACAGGTCATAGATTCATGTTCTCAAAAAATTAAAACTTCTACAAATAATATAGTGTGTGTCCTTTCCTATTGAATAAAGTCCAATATTTTCAATCTCCTTTCTTTATAATTCCCTAAGTTTTTAGAGGAAAACCTTAGTTGACATAATAAAAAAATGATTATACATTTTTAAAAATTGATTAGCATGGCATAAAATATGGCATCCATCATTAAATTCCATACCTTGTGATTGCATATACTTTTTGGATTGGTTTGTTGCAGTGTTCTTGCCAGCTAGGCTTAAAATTTGTGGGGGAATAGTCAAGATGATGATGATTTCATAATACAATCTAAATGACATGTAGGAACAACTATTTATAATACTTTTAGCTATGGGAGTTCTCACAAGGGATAATATTTAGAATATTCTATTGGATGTTCCCTTTTGAGTGTGGGTATTTGAGGGAACATGTCAAGTTGACAAAAATCTAAGGAGAAGCATCATCCATGAGACAATTAAAAACTTTAATGGGATGACATGTGTCAATTGTTGTAAAAAAAAATTGATGTTTTGCATGTGCATTATGGGATCATGTGATAGAATCATGAAAGAATGAAGAGCTTAAGGCTAATAGTATAAGGGATGATGGTTACTTTGGTGGATAGGTTGGTATTGGACATGCTTGTAATGAAGGATATACACACTATGAGAAATAGATGGAGCATTGGAATATGAAACTGGAACATGGTGATAAGTGGTTATATGTAATGGTTAAGAAATACATAGAAAACTCACAAGAATAAAATGTGTAATATTGATATTTTGAATTGATATAGTTGTGATAGGTGAAGTATAGGTTAATAAATTAAGTAAAGATGTTGTAATTGGGATGAAACTCTCAATATTGCACTTAGGATTGGAAAGACTAAGGAATTCAAAAAAATATTTCATAGACATGAGGTTTCTATCAATAATTTGAGATATGCCATGCAACAAATGTATATCAATTACATCATTTTGAACCATCATCCTTAACCCTCCAATTAAAGAGGGAATGCCTCACTATTAAAATGTTCTTGATTAATCTAATGTTCAATATTTTGTAAATAATTAACAAGATTTACCACTTGAGTAGGAGACACTTGTGTTAGGGAGTTATCCTCCTTATGTGAAGCATAAGAAGGGTGATTTTTAAATATTTAGGCATGTCATTTGTAGGCATATGGGTATCACCTATATTTCCATGATAAATATTAGTTGACTTGGGCTCTATAACTTACAAGAATCCATTAGCATATAAAATCTTCTCGCGAAATGATGTTAGATGTGGGTTAGAAGGTCATTGAACTCATGCAAAAATCTATAAAAGAAAGGAATGTGTATTTATTCAAATTCTTAAGAAATATACATTAATTTATAGATAGATAAAATATAAAATACATAAAAAATATATCTAAACATCAAACTTAGAAATAAGAGGTAAGATGTTGGATTCACCAAAATGTAATGTAGGATATAGTGTTCACTAGGATGCACAAACAAACTAGGAAGCCTAGTCCTATCTCCTACTTGTGTTGGCATAAAGATGATTCACTAGACCTTAAGAGGGATGAAGCTCTTGAAAGACAATGATCCATCACTATAGATAGAAGTTTTCATAGAATTTTAAAGGGTAGTATGTTATATCAGATGTAAAATACAAGGAATTGAGGGTTTTATATGCGTACAAGGAGATTGAGAATAGCCATAAAACTTCTAGAAAGAAAAAACTAAAAAATATACAAATAGCCTATGATTCAAATATAAATAAAAAATGGTAGGAATGGGGCAGCTTTCTCAGATTGCTTCTAGAAAAAATGTTATTGGCTCAATTGAGGTCCTGCAAACTTTTTACATAACGACTTGCAAATCATATCTCACCTAATTTTTCTATAGCTCTTCCTGCATGTTTGTTGCATACACCTATATGAAGGAAATAAAAAAATATTGTGTATAAATGGGTTTTTCTAAGTCAAACTCCCATTTAAGAATTAACCTTGAATTAAAGCTTGAATGGAATTTGAGTTGAACATGTGAAAAATTATAAAAGAGGCTAGATTTAAAAAATAAAGTGTTTATACTTCTATTAAATTTCTTGATGCCATGAAGATTTTTGAATTCAAATTAATGTCAACTTTAGGATAAGAAAATTTTGAATACCTTTATAAGATGCTTAGATATGAAAATAATCCCAATCTTCAATGCTCTGATTGAATTTAGATTTTAGATGAGGGAGATAAGACTTCTTGTATACCTTAAACAATATTTCAAGGAGTAAAAGTTGGAGTACGACAATGTGGGATTAGAATTCCACTCATCCAACCTTACCATTATGTAGTCCAAATTTAAATTAGAATGGGTAATCACAAAAATAAGTAATAAGTACTAAACCATTTTCACTATAGTCATAGGGCTCATATTTCCTTCAACCTTATATTTTGTATGAAATGATATTAAAACTTTTTAACACTTTTTTCCATCTTTCATCCCGATGATGGAATATTTGAGTGTGATCCTATACATTGATGCTAAAAATACCCACACAGTTAAAAACATTTATCCTCATACTCCTAAGTTGGAAGTCTTCTTTTCTTTTTTGGAAAAAATAAAATTGTGTCTTTTTAATGCTTCTTTGAGCAACATCTATCTTTTTTTGCAAAATCTAATTATCATTTCCAATTTATCTTTTTATATTGAAGTTAAGGCCAATAAAGCAACCTTGAAAGTTATGCATTTGCAAGTGCTTCTTGATTATTATAGTAATGATCATTTCTTGGTGACAAGAATTCCTCTAGACTCACCTTATTATGCTTGTTTTTTTCCCTTTTCCAAGAGATCTAAGGAAAGAATGCAATAATATTTCTTAAGAACATTCCAAGAGTTGAAATAGCTAGGGGTGACTACGCTAAGTTGAGAGGGGGAAAAAAGAGGCTACAAGTTCTTATTTTGTCTACATATGTGCGTACATTTTAAAACATAAATTATGGATAACATTTGACTATTTTTCTATCATGAAAAAAAAAAAAAAATAGGCATTATACTTATCATCAACCATTATTTTAATAATGTCGTGGTGGACAAGCTAATCTAGAAGAGGTATTTCTAGAAAAAGAACCCATACACCTAAAATCTACTTTACATTTTTTTTAAATCTTCACAAAGTCAAGTACTTTTAGAGAAAAAAAAATCAATTAATTTTTAAAATTGGTTGAAACATGACATATAATGACCACAAGGTATGACTGGAATAAAAGCAAGAAACATTGATGAATCAAGTTGACTTAGTGATTAGTTTGTTTCATCAATGTAAAATAAAAAAGGAGTCATTACACCAATTTATGTAATGATGTTATCCTTTCATGAAGACAAAAGAAAATAGATAGACAAACATAGTACTTTAATAAGGCTTGAGATTACTCATTACTCAGTGATCTAAAATAGTTTCAATTTCTCTATAATATATATATGTATATTAACAACAAAAGAAGGAAAAATGCACCAAAATAGAGGTCTAAAAAAAGGTTATCTAGGAAAAAGTCTTGAATTCAATAACATTGTACTAAGTATGTTTGCTTTATTCATTTTATGCAAAGAAAAAATGTCTCATTATTGGCCAAAAACACCTAAACTTATTCTTTCTATCATGGTCAAGTGTTGCATTGGAGGAAATGCAACCATGTTCCCAATATCAAAGATAACTATCCAATTATGAAAATTTTCACCTTTCAAAGCTACATTACAAGAGGTAGACTGTTAAAATTACCTCTTTTTAAAAAATCAAATATTACTTAAATTTTTATATAATTTTTATATTCTCATATGCACTCATTTATTTATGTTTTTACCAGCTCTTCTAAACTCTAGTCTAAAATCAAATTTAGATGACAAAATACCTAAAGAGAACCTTGATCACTTGCATCTTTTCTAATACTTCCATGTTCGAACCCTAAGATAAATTCAAGAAGATTTATTAGGGATTCAAAATAGAATAAAGTTCAAATATGTAAATTATTATCCACATCAAAGGGATACATATTGAATCTCCACCATGTGTTCCTTGCTTCATCATTGGAAGAAATGATGGAGCAAGTTGACTATGTGTTGAGTCAGATAATTAAAAAGAAAAAAAATAGAGATTCATGTCATGATATTTTTATGTGAAAAAATTATCATACGAAAAGAAATATTTAAAAAAGTCAAAATTGTGTTTACTTCATTGATCCAAATGTTGATGTATCCATTTTCTTGATGTTGAATAGATTTTCATCCATCGATGTAATTATTATGATATAAATGATTATGTTTGGGATAGGTTGTGGATGATCTTTAACCAACCTTCTTACAATAATCCTAAGGTGTATTTATATTTTTAAAGAAAATTTTATTGTTATTTTTTTCATTCATGAAATCCAACAATTTTTTATGAAAATTTTTGAACATAGAAGGAGAAGTTGTTGATCTCATTTTGGTTTTGACAAGGTATTGACAAAACACTTAAGTCATTACTTAACAGAACTTTGTATGTGTTGAGTAAGTAGTGTATCCCGAGCAATATACACAGTGTATGTCGAGCACCAGTATGTGTTGAGTACATGGTATGTGTCAAGTCACTCATGTGTCAAGCAAGTCATATATGTTGATTGATTCAGATGCCAAGTAAAATAGTGCATGCCAAGTCATTCAGGAGCCAAGTGGTAGCATTAACAATATAGTGAATGCCAAGCATCAGAGCTTTCAAGTGTCAAGTAAACTTTTTTGGCATAGTCATTTGTAATGGCACAAACTCCTATGTAAACCATTTTTGAGTTGACTTAAGGATTTTTTTACGATTCCAGAAGACATATACAAAGGTATATTGAAAATCCCTATGCACTACATGCAACCAATCAGTATAAGAGATGTATTAAGTGGAAAAATGGATGAATCATAGTAAATGATTCCTACCTAACCCTAGCTCACCTAAGTCTTCTTAAGGAGGGAAAAACCTAATGATTTTGTGTGTTTATATGAGAAGAGAAGGACAAATGCTAAATGCTGAGAGAGGGCATTCATGGTGACTATGGAGTTTATGGTAGAGATATGAATTATAGAATCAGTTAGAGAGAATAGATTAGAGTAGTTAAAGGATATGGGAGACATATATGATCAAAAGGGTCAAGGATATACTTGGAAAGAGGAGATTTGATATCTAGCAGCAAAGTGCTAACTAAAGGATCATGGCGTTGAATCATTTTAACAAGTGATATAGAGAAAATATCTTAACAGATTAGTCTTAATAGAATTTTACAAATCCTTTAACATGGTGCTTACGTTATTGTGAGTTAAAGTCCTTTAACAAGGCACACCTTTAGTAGGGTGTTGAAATCCTTTAATAGGGTAAGATTTAACAGTCTATGTAAGCCTTTAAAAAAGCATATCTTTTACAGGGTAAATCATAGTTTATGATCAAACAATTGTAACCTTAATTGGATACACTTTACAACTACAGTAGTGAAGATTTGTGTGTGTCATCCCCACGCTAGTTTTACTTTCTCATTAGAGGGTTTCTGGGTAGAAAATTTATTATGTCATGTGCTATTTGTTTCATGCTATGGATGAACATGTATAGTTAACTATTTCAGTTTACATGCTAAATTATGAGATGGATGTGCAGTGAATGTTTTATTGTTAAAGTTTTGAAGCATTGATTCACCCATGGGCACTCCCCTCCCTCCATCTTAGGGTTTACTTTCCCATTTTTATTTCTAACAATTTGTGTCAGAGCCTTGTTCTCTAGAAAGGAAATCTTTACATCTTTAAGGAAAGATCTTGAAGGTGGAAGTCTACAAGTTGGGAAAGACTATTGAAAACTAGAAGATTGAAATCCAACTTTCCCCATACCAACTCATGGAAGCTAGAGAAGAAATACAACATTCATTAAGGAGAAGGAAAGAGATGGCTATTGAGAAAAATGATACTCATTACCAAGAGGAAAAGACTATTGAATTGTCTAAAAATGGAAACTCAAGTGGGTTTGATGCAACAGTTGCAAATCTGATGAAAAATAATGGTTCCCTAACTTAAGAAATCAAAAATCTTAAGATAGAAGAAGACATCCAATTAGTATTGCTATGTGAGGTGACCGAGTAGAAAAAGGAAGTTGAAGAAGACAAAGTCATGATTGAACATGAAAAAAGAACACTGACTAATAAAATTTAAGACAAGATATTAGAGGTACAAAGGATTTCTCATATGCAATTGGATATAATGAATCAATTGATCATTGCAAATCATGAATTGAATGGAAGGACATTGAGATCACAACCTTGAAGTTACAAAATGAACAACTGAGGAATGAACTGAGAAAAGAAAAGGAATTTGTTAAAAATTTAAACAAACCTAGTGAAGTCATCAAATACTTTGAGAGATTGATGAGATCTCCTAGATCCAACAATGATACTATTGGATTAGAATACACCAGTACTGAGGAAGGAGAATCATCTAAAAGTAGTGAACAAAGAAAAAAAAAATGTAGGAACTACAAACTCACTTGTCATAATTGTTAAAAGTTAGGTCATACAACAAATGTTTACAAGAGCAACAATGTAAATTAGAACCTTAAGCATACATTCAAGGGTTATTGTCATAAGTGCAATAAGCAATGCCATCAGGCACATGAATGCAAGACCAAGACCTTGAGGACATGGAGATTTGAAGGATATTGCCACAATTGTTGTAAGTATGGAAATAAAGCATTTAAATGTAGATCTAATTCCAAGTGGAGATCAAACAAGTAGACAAAAGTACAACAAAATGGACAATCCTACAATTGGGATTACAACACAAGGTACATTTATCACTTTTGTCAAGAATATGGACATGTTCCTGAGAATTTCATTAGAACACATTTCAGAGGCAACTATAATAGGTGGTTGAGTGAGACTACATGCTTTAGCTATTTGAAGACGGGTCATATTAGCATAAACTATCCAACTAGATCACTACCACTAAGTAATGGTAACAATAAAGGCAAAAAAAAGGTCAATGTTGAGAAGATCAAAGTGTAGATGAACAAGACATGTAAGAAGAAGGAAGATTACAGCACATCATGTTCAGATGGGGCCACTTCATCTAATGGATTAGGTGATCACATCACCCCCAACTAAGCAATCAAAAGCTATGTGTGGGACTGATATTTCAAAGTTATTTAATACATTAGTTCCAAGAATCTAAGTTCTAAAAAGATTATAAATGCATGAATCAAGATGCAATGTATTGGTTAGAACCTATAAGAAATCTATAGTATTATTAGTTTTCAATTTTTGTTGAGTGATGGAATTCTATTAGTATTGGTTGAGTTCACTACGATTACCAAGCATAGTGAAAATCATGTATAAGCCGAATGAGTGGGAAATCCTATGATAGTCAAGATTACAACTGTATAAGAATTAAGTATTTATTGTCGAATATCAAGGGTTATATAGTCAATTTTTGACTCATTTTCATTCATCAGAGTTTGAAGAGAGCACAAAGAGCATAAGGTGAAATGAGGAGAAAGATTCAAGTGTTGACAAACTAGATTTAGGCACTACTTGTTATCATTCGTCAAATTTAAAAGGTATTTCACTAGTGTCAAGTTACGTTATTTGAATTTTTGCAAACCCTAGTTAAATAAAATTGTGTCTATCTCTTCTACAAATGTTAAGAAGGAAAAGAAGTTTTCAATGTGAAATCAATTAGTAATGAAGTTAGACAACCACCCTTCTAAGCTATTCCTAAGATAGCATATAAGGGAGACCCATCTGGTGCATTATTGATGATTCCACCGAAAAATTTTGTAAGAATTTGGCTTAGGCCAGAATTCATCAAAGAACCAAGAACTCAAACACAAGCACAACAGTAGACCGAGAGAGAGAGAGAGAGAGAGAGAGAGAGAGAGAGAGAGAGTATGATTAGAATGATGATATTCATTCAATATTCCACTATGCCACATCAAGAGTACACTAGTAGTGCCTGTATATAAAGGCCTCTAAGATGCATCTAGAATGTGTCTAGAAAGAACTAGGAGATAAACATAACAACTAAGCACATATCTTCCACAATAAGAGGATAAGCACGATGAGGTGTCTAGAATGTTGTAGACAACATGTGCTCAAATAATGAGCTAACTCCTAAGTGTAGAAAGCATGTGCATAATTAGAGTTATGTACTTCTATGAGAGTACACAAACTCCTAAGTGTCTCACCTAAATAAATAATAAAATAATGCATTAACCTAAGTAAACTTAAGTAAGTGTAATAAGTAAATACTTATTTACACCAACAACCCCCTTAAGTGCAAATTAGGGGAATGCCATTAAGCTTACGAAATCTAGGATGATATGCAAGATGGGTCCTAGCTACTAGGCCATGTTAGGTACCCATGTACATAATGATATGCAATCTCTCTTAAAGTAGAGAAAGAGGGAAAACCACATGGGAAAAACCCTCCCCCAGAAATAGAGATGAATAGGGATGCATGGATAGACAGAGTAATCAAGACCCCCCCATTAAAACATACATCCAGTATATACATAAGAGAATGATGAGAAGAGGAAGAGAGAAAAAATAGGGTCCTCCTCCTCCCCCCCAAAAGAAGAATGCCAAATAGTGATTGCTTCGATGAAGAAGCTGATCCAAGATTGTAGAATTATGTTCCTCCCCTTAGGAAGAAACAATGCCAAGGGTAAAAATGAGATGCTTTTGCTATGTGTGGAAAGAATCCCATGGATAAGTGATGTCTTTGAAACTTGCTCAACTGTCTGAAGAACCTATCCCAAAGAACTATCTATCTTTTCAACTAATGAAGAATCTTGCTACAACTGTTGATCATAAGTATCTACAATCACTTCAACCTGTAAGGATTGATCATGTAGATAATGAATAAGAGAGTTGGATGGAGCCCTCATGACAATAGAAGAAGGTCCTTCTGCATCAGGAAGAAGATGTAGATCATCAATATTGTCCACCAAATTTGTCACTGAACCTGTATCTGGAAGACTGGATGTACCCTGCAGTGCTAGACCTATCATTGTGGCTATATATGCATGTGGATTAAATGGATGTAGTGACCTCTTGCTACAACTAATGATAGAACACCATGTGTCTAAATCTATTGAAGCACTATCACTGGTGTCACTATCAGTTTCCACGTGGTATGATGTGTGGAGAGGATTAGAGGACAAGCTAGGTGAAATTTCCTCAAAGTGTACATCCTTCTCCACAAAAATTTGATGTGTCTTAGGATCTAGAAGTCTTTATGCCTTTACACTATCTTCATAACCAATGAAAGTACAAGGCCAAGGTGACTGTTCCTTGCATCCTTTGGAAGATATATTTGCCCATGTAGGACAACCGAAGACTCTGAAGTGTGTCACAATAGGTTTTCTACCACACCATGCCTCAAAGGGAGTCTTGCCATCTAAGGTTGGGTGAGGAGACCTATTTAGAATGTGAGTGGCACTAGAGATTGCTCTGACTTCTAATGATGGATCTAGAGACAGTGTGGATCCTCAAAGCTGCAACATATGTCTTATGCAAACTGAATGCTAACAGAGTCTGAAGATCAATGCCTTTGAGTCTACAAAAGTCTTTTAAACTTCTATTCACATACATGCTTCCATTGTCTATTCAAAGAACTTTGATGACCTTTCTAGATTTCCGTTCTACATGATTCTTGAAGGCTAGAAACTTGTCCAACCCTTCATTCTTGTTATGAAGAAAATAGACCCAAGTATATCTTGAAAAGTCATCAACAAAGGTCAATATGTAGTGACCTTGGCTGAATGCAAAAGGACCTGCTAATACCATGTGAACCATTTGTAGAACACCTAGTGCTCTTAAAGATTTCCCTCTTTGTAACTTCCCCTCTGGGTGCATATCCACTGAATCTATTGAATATTCAGGGAAAAGTTGATTTGAGGTAGACCTTTGACCATGTGGTTTGTGCAAAGTTTCTGAAGATAACGAAAGTCAAGATGACCAAACCGTTGATGCCATAATTGCATTGTTGAATTTGATTGAGATAATAAGGCCTTTGAAGGAGACTCATGCACAAAATGGGAGAAAGAGTACAACCTTTTTTTATGATTCACTTTCCTCACTGTAACCAATGAGTCATCGTTTAGACTGTGCACCTTTACTAAGTCTAGAAGGAACTCAACTCTATGTCCATCTTTGAGGTGACTAATTTGGTAGATTGATAGGAGATTTGAACTTAGATTTGGAACATAGAGAACATTTTGAAACTCTCCATTTTCCATTTCCACGTTTCCTTTTCCTTCAACTTCCATTTTGCTATCATCTCCCATGAAGATGTGTGGTACCTTTGATTACTTCATTGAAGAAAAATCCTCTATTGAAGAACCCATATGACATGAGGCACCTGAGTCAAATATCCATTACTTTGAAGAATTTGAATTTTCCATGAGTGCTTTCCCTTTGCCCTTTGAATCTGAAGAAGACCCTTTCTCTTTGTAAGCATTAGGCAATGGGACATTATGTTTCTTCATGATGTTGGTCAACTCATCAATCTTTTTAAGATAACACTCATGTTCTTCATGACCCATTTTCTTGCAATAGGCACAATTTTTCTTCTCCTTATTGTTGTCCCTCTTCTTGTTGGAATTTGAGGACTTGCCTTGTTGATTTGATTGTGGTGTTTTCTTTTCTACATCCTCTGATTTGTTCTTCCATTTCTGCTTACCCTTCCCTTTATCTAAAGATTGTCCAGCTAAATTTTGAGAACCCTCATTGTTGGCCACCAATGCTTTAGACTGAGGTAATTTAAGAATCCCCATTGATTTCAACTTCTTTTCTTCAGTATCCAATAGATTAGCATATTCATCAAACGTGACTTTCTTGTAGGTAGACCCTAAGGTAGTCTTTGAGGTGTTAAAAGAAGATACAAATGTGGAATACTTCGATGGCATCTTGTTATGTATGAGATAGATCAACCTATCATCTTTGATAGAACTCCCACAATTAGTAAGCTTTTTCCTTAGTTCATTCACTTTGATGATGAAATCCTATATTAAATCATATGACTTAGGATCTAAGGATACAAGCTCATCTTCAATTTTAAAAACATCTTCTTCAGACACTTTACCATATAGGTTTTTGAGGGTATCCCAAGCTTCTTTGGATGTAGAACACTTCTTAATTTGATACATGATCTTATCATCTACCCCCAAACATATATCACCTAGGGCTTTCCTATCCATTGCTACCCAAGATGAAATATCACCTGCTGGTTTAGGAAGAGTACCATCTACATATTGTGAAACTCCATTATGCATTAAGTGATACCACATTTTTATGGACCATGTGTATTGCATAAAAATGTAATAAATGAAATAAACATTAAGAAACTAATTCCTATTCCTACATGATCATGCAAACCTCAAAATATGAAAGAAAACATGCAAATAAGGATGACATGAAATAAAAATAGCTTAATCTACTAATGCAAACTTCATGAAATCACCAACTGGAGATGATTTAACATTATGGGATGTGATTGCTCACCATTCCTACAGCATAACAATGAGGTAGATAGTAGATGTGGAAATGAGGAGAGGGCTCTCCTTTTATAGGAAATGAGATGCAACAGACGACTGAGATTGAATGCAAGATGAAGGGCTAGGATCTCTTAAGATCGATGAGGTGTTTATGAGGTGGACGCCAAGTAGACTCCATGTGGATTAGGGTTTTTACCATTCAAAGGGGGCAATATTCTCACACATTTTTTAGAAACCTTTGATGGTGACATGATCAATGAGGTGAGAAGAATGGCTTCTCACACATGTGTGAGACAACTTGACTCTAATGCAAGGGGACAAGTGTGCAAGAGGTGTGAGACACCTTGACTCTCATGCAAGAGGACAAGTGTGCAAGAGGCATGGAAGACATGAGGGATGAGGCAAGTGTGAACATCCCAGGACACACTTAGGATTAAAAGGTGATTAGCTAGGTTATTATGCAAAGCAAACATGATTAAAGAAGTGGGTAGGTTTAGGAGGATGTGTTAGGTTAGGCAAGTGAGGTTAGGTGAGGGTTAAAGGTATGAGCCATGTGCTCAAATAGGATTAAATGTAATATTTAATTGCAAGTGGGATTAGGAAAGGGATTAATTAAGTAAATTAAGTACTTAATTAAAGTGAATGAGTTAGGATGCAAGTGGGAAGGCTAGGATTTAAATAAACCTTAGTTTATTTAAATCAAGGAAAGGCAAACATAATTAAATAAATGTAAATTTATTTAATTAAAGGTAAGGTAAATATAATTAAATAAATGTAAATTTATTTAATTAAAAGTAGGGTAATTAAATAAATAATAAGTATTTATTTAATTGGTCAGGTTAAGGGTATTTGGACAAATTTAGGTGTCTACATTTTGCCCCTCTTTGATATAGGATTAGTAATGTTATATCAAAGAAGAATAAAATACAGTGGATATAAGGATAAGACTAGTAGCATGATGCCCCAGTCATGGAAGGATGACGAGGGGGAAATGGTATGCCCCCTTGAGAGACATGCAGGTTAGGAGAACACAGATGTTCTCTTGAAATGGATAGGAAGATGGAAGGGAGTGGAAAATTTATGTTGCAATGGTGTATAACAACCTAAGTTTGATATTGTATTCAACACGATGCACCATGGTATGAGGAACCAAGATGAAAATGTGTCAAGTACATGATAAAAAGGGGTCTAATACAACCATATGCCTTGGGAAACCATGATATAGAAGACCATGATTCCTAGGGATAATAAGATGCAAAGACCATGATAAATGTAGAAAATACTAATGCATACAAGTAACAAGCAATCATGCACAAAAAACCAAAAGCAAACCAACATTTTTCCACTAGTCAAGCAAAAAACCCATTAATGGATTGATTGATGATGATTGATTAAGGATGACAAAGCTAACGATAAGCGTAATGCACATCCAAGGATTGGTAAGGATTCATCCCATGCTAATGTTTGAATATGGTTAATGGATTATCAACTGATTGGGTCAAATTGATGAATTGATTAAAGATTCATGTACAAGATTGCAAGATTAGATTGATTGGATTAGTATTGATTGCACAAGTGATTGAGATTTTTTAAAATTCTTTTTGATTTTATGGTGGATAGAAGAATGAACGTGGATGAGATTGGAAGAAAAGATATTGATAGGATGAAGAATGATGAAAGTAGAATTAATTTGATGTGAAAGAATTAGAAGAAGGGAAAATTAATTGAAGTAGAGGATAAATGAATGTTATTGAAGTGAGTGGAAGAATTAGATTGAATGAAGGTGGGATAGAATGGATTGGAACCAATGACAAGGGAGAACCAAGGCATGGTAAATGGAGGAAAAGAAACGTGAGTCAGTGGATGAAAGGAAGGGTGAAAGGATATGAGGGGCCAAATGATATGGTGGCAGAAAATGTGGAGCCAAGGACCATGTTTCAAAGGAGTCCAAATGCCCCATACCAAGGAGAGGAAAATGGAAGAAAAGATGGTGGGAAAGGATGCATGAAAATGGAAAGATGGTGCAAAGGCTAGCGTATGGAGGAAGAGAAGGCATGTGCTCTTCCAAAGCATGTATGAACATTTTGTTATTGTGCCTCTAGTATGGATCACGAGCATGTGTATGAAAGTGGAATGAATAAGCGATATGGGAGAGAGGGTATGAAAAAGGGATAATGATATGGATGAAATGTGGGATAGGAAGTGGATGAAATGGAAGGGATACTAAGATCAAGGACATATGAAAGAAGGATGGAAGTATATAGGAGTATGGATGGAAAATGGACAAATGAACATAAAAATGATTATGGGATGCAAGATATGCATAACATGTCAAGATCAAATATATGGAAGAAGTATGGGAGTATGTAGGAAAATGTATGGATAATGAGAAAGGGACATGGAAAGTGCATATGGATGGATGAAAGGAAAGTGAAAGTCAAGATCAAAGATGAAAGCGGATGATGAATGGTAGATGGAAGTATGGAAGATATGCATGGAAGAGTGGTATGGATGGAGATTGCCCCCAGTGTAGAGTGCAAGTGGAAGAGGAAAAGTGAATGAATGGATAAGAAAAAGTGGAAGGCAGTGGATACATGATAGGAAAATGAAGGGAGGACTCAAGAATCTAGATATATGAATAGTATCCCTTGATATTTTTTCTTTTTCTACTTTTTTATTTTCAAGGAATTTTTGCTATTTTCTCATAGATGTTGGTAGGATAGTGAAAAGAAGGATGAAGGGGGTGGAAAGATCTTCATTGGTACACACCTTGAAGGGTGATGGAATGGAAGAAATTGTGGAGGATATGTAAGTTTTGTTTTTGGGATATAGGGACCCAAAATGGATGAAAGAGATGATGGATTTGGGTATATAAGGACCCAAAATGGATTTGGAAGATGGAAGTGTGGGGGATTTATGACTGAGGGAAGCCTTTGGATTAGCCTAATGAGATGTCATTTGGAATCTTTCTTTGAAATTCATTGATACATTAAGTAGCTTTGGGATCCACAAAAAATTTGCATTTTTTATTTTTAGCTTTTGTGGCCTTTTGATTTTGCTTTGGATCTGAGTTGTCTTTTCTTGGACATGTCTTTTAGAGGGGACATGTCAATCCTTGGGTTTTTGTGGATTTTTGGCTTTATTATCTTGTTCTTGAGCATCCAATTTGCTTCCATTGGCCATGGTATGGGTGCATGAAGGTAAATGGGATGGAGAGCTTATGGATGGTGAATGTTGGAAGGAATTCAAGGATGTGTGCTTTTGTTGATCTTTAATAGGTATATGAGGGGATGAAGTGGAAAATATGGATATGGCAGATGGATTTATGTAAGGGCCCAAAATGGATGGAAGGGATGAAGGGTTTGACAGTGGAACATAAGGACCCAAAATGGATGGTAATGAGGAAGGAAGAGGACTATGGATATAAGATCCCAAAATGGACTTGGAAGATGAAGGATGGGAAGCTTTAGGTTTGGAAGGAGTAACTTTGGATTCAGAAGAAGTGGAAGGGATACCAACATCTTAAGACATTATTTCTTCAACGAGATACTTATTAGTTTCAACACAAGATGCGAGTCCATGTATATGGGGTTCATGAGTGGATTGGATAGGTGTGGCAAGATCTTGTGGAGGATTAGGATCGCAAGGGGGATTATGAGGGATAATAGGGTTTTGAGATGGAGTGGGATCATGAAAGGAAAATGAAGGGGTGCTTTGATCTTGACTTAAAAGAGGATCATGTAGTGGAATGAGTGGACTATGATATGGAATAGGATCATGAGATGGAGTGATTTGATCTTGACATGGATTAATATTAGTGGATGGAGTGGAAGGAACCTCTTCATGAAGTGGAGGATCTATGGAGGCTAACTCTTGAGGTGGAGTGGAATCAGTAAGGTGTGCAGTACATGCAATGTATTGATCTTGATCAAGAAGGGGATCATGAGATGGAGTAAGAGGGATAAATGGATCATGAGGGATAAGGGAATGATGGGATGGAGAAATGCTCAGATCAAGAGGAGAAGAGGAATCTATAACGACATGCTTTGGAGGAAGGTCTTGAGATGAAATTGGGGGTATGACTTTGGATGATTGGCTCTCTTCATTTTTTATTTTACACTTAGCAAAGAATGATAGGAAATATCCCTTACGAGGTGGAGATGATGTTTTTGGAGGATTAAGATGATGGTTTTTGGCATGGAGGTCAAAGTATGGGGAAATGCATAGAGGGTTGGGGTGTGATGGGACATGAGGACTATGGTCTTTCACTACTACATTTAACGTCAATTTTTGACCATCGACTAAATAAGTTTAGGTTGGTTAGAATGTTAAGGCAAAAATTTCTTTTTTTTACATGTAAGCCCCATGTTGGTCAAAATTTTGACCAACACGGGGCTTACATGTAAAAAAAAGAAAAGTTTCATTCATTCATGCAATGGTAAAAAAGAAAAAAATTCATTAATTCACGGGCAATCCTAAAGGTATGAGCACAGGCAGGAGAAAAATTGGGACTTCAAATTCGCGTGAGCATAAGTGGGAGAAAAATTGGGACTTCATTCCCATGAGGATAAATTTGCCTGGCTTTTCTCATTGGACGCCATATTTTGTTGGGTTCTTTCCAGTCATGGATGCCATGCTTATTATGATCTCTATGCAACCCTTGGCGTGAGCTTGTTGTGAACTGTGTGCAATGAGATCTCTAATATTTTCAATGCCAAATCAAGAGTTTTATTGCTATAAGTTACATCTTTATTTTTGCTTTCTGGTTTTTTGGAAAAGATGCAATGTGATTACCATTCTGAGCATTCTTCTTGGGGTTTTATGAATATGAAAAAAATTATGAGATATACCATAAAATTTTCATCTAGGCTTGCATATTCTCTATAGATTTGCAAATAAGGATTTCTTTACCTTATGAATGCTGTGAGTTTCTTTGATTAATTGTATTAATGGTATGAGCCAACTCTTGAGTAGTTCAGGTTGCTATTATTTTGCTTCTAAATGGATTCGATAACCTTTAATGGCAGGTCCCTTAATTGTACCAATACTCTGTTGATGTACAAGACTCAATAAAGCCATGTAATCTATGCTCTATTACCATATAGTATTGCTATTTTTTGGCAACCATCATTCATTGCTGCTTGCACCTCTTCTATTACAACTCTTTTCCTTTCCCCAATGATGACATAATTCTTCACCCACTCAACTTTTCCTTGATTTAACTTTGAAGTTATCTCTTTCATCCTTGGTCTAGTAACAAGTTATCATGTTGATTAGCTGAATATGCAGCTGAATCTTCTATATTTCCACACACAATGCTTCATTAATTACCTTGTCAAGCTCCAGCCAGAATGGTCTTTGCTAAAGTAGCCCTTAATTGACCACCATAGTACTTAATCATTCTACCTATGTTATAATTTGAACTAGTATAAAAAATAAAGCATTCGCAGCTTAGAATCTATGGTGAAATCTTCTATCACTAACCCCATTTCTATACAATTAGCCACAAGCCAAACATGGAATACTGGTTTTTAATGAAAATGGTAAACTTTAGATTATAGCTGGAATCAACATTCACCGGAGGATTCTTTTGAACTACATAGACTTCTTATACTAGATGTTGTCTAACTTAACATCTCACATTTGGTTGTCACCCTTCTTGTGAGCATGGGGAAAGGAGCTTTCATCACTAATTACAAAATTTGGCATATTAGCCTAGTTCAATCACACATTTGGCACCATGTTTAAGTCCATTTCATCATCTTTTTTTATCTAGACTCTCTAAGCTGCTCTTCCATGCTTGTAGTTGTTCCACCAATTTCTTTGGATATTACATTGGTTTGTGGTGTTTTTTTGGATCACTTTTTTGAAGAGCTCCATGCATTGGAAATTTTCATGGGATAATAAAATTTCAAAATGATGAATGCAATTTAGGTAAACTATGAACTATACTGCATTGGAAAATCTATATTCTAAAGTTGGTGAGTATTGATTCTTAGGCTAAGTAATTATATATTTTATTGTGGGATTTTAATAGGAGCTTGAGCTTCACAATGCTAGGTTTCTTTTTTTTGTACGTGATCCAATCATTCAATGATTTATTTTATTGTGTCAAATAACTTTTCTATGATTCTCATTTCTTCTTATTTTTCTTGATCATGATACATCTTTTTTGAATTTTATTTTTGAAATTTCTTTGCTATCAGGAGTCTGGTTTATTATCATTGAATATATTATTCATCTTAATGCAGGTGATGAAATGATGCACTATTTGTAGTATGTGTTTTTTCAGATGGAACTTTTTGCAAGTTGCTATCATATGTTCATAATTCTAATGCACTATAGGTGTCTTAATTCTATTAAAAAATATATTAAACTGTTTGGGGCTTAATCAGCTGTAGAGATAGGTTATTTGGATCCATTTAAAATCCAACAATGAGTCTCAAGCATGAATTTGTGAAAATAAAGTGGAGATGAAATTCTTATTGAAGGATCATGATCAAGGGACACAATTTGTTGCTAAATACTTTGGAATATGCAAACTTTGATTGGTCTCATGTAAAAGTCTGACTATGGCCTCTGCTATCCTAGATGAAACTTTCAAATACAAGTGCAATGCTCTTAGATGATGAAAATTTTCCTAAAATATAACAACTTCTCTACTATTGCAACTCAAGTAAGTGCAATCCCAATTGTCAACAAAAATTTTTCACTAGTGGATATCTATTCCAGAAGCTAATCTATATTGAAAAAGTATTATACTAGTGAAGTTGTATCCATTCATTGGAATCATTTTTACAAATGAGATTCCATTAGTGTTTATACTTATCACGCAATAAAATTTTTACTTATTAATATTTTAATTATTAGTGATTGATTTGGAAATGCATGACAAAGTGGTGTTAGCTGTACCAGTGTGTTAGGAGTAGAGTACTTAAATGATTTGTTCTTATTATTTTTATTTTGCAAAATTTTGCATTTTTGACTAAAAACCTTGCATACACATGTTACAGTGACATTACTGCTCTTGCGAAAGATAGAGCATATGCATAGGTGCAGATCAAAAAGATACATATTCAGTAGGTAAATGGGACATATTTATTTTGTTTTTTCCAATGTTATTTTTCAAATTACACATGGAACCTGCACATTATTCACTTAAGCTGCACACTACCTAAAACATGCACTCAGAAACAAATCTTAGAAGTAGATTTCTAAAGAAGGATCCTGGATAATAGATAGCAACCTTTTTTACATCAACACTTGCATTTTCTTTTATCACATCAGTAGCTTAATGTACATCATTACCTTAAACAACTAATTTGTTAAACTATTATTGCTATTGAATTACTAATTTTAGCTCTCTAAAGATCCCTCACAGTGCGAGTGTAGGATTTTTGTGTAGCCTTAAATCACAATTTTCTATATACATTTTCTATAGTCCATTCATATGACTTAGCTATTTTGGTGGCTGCATAGCCATTGCCCTAAATCACACCCTAATAAAGGCATACATCTCTTAAATTTTTATGACATTTTTCTGAATAAATGTAAAAATCCACAAAATTGTAGACCATGTCAAGAAAGCTACCTCCAATAATTGGAAAATAAATAGACACTTGGTATTTTCTTATACCACATTAACAACTTGATGTCCATCATTATCTTTAACAATTTAACTAGTGCATTTGAATTCACGAGTGTAGTTGTGTGAAGATCTTTCATAGCATGAGTGCAGGAGTTTGGGGTAGCCCTAAATTGAACCCTAATATTGACATAAATAGCTTAAATTGCTATGATATTTCTTCTAAATATATTAAAAATCAATGAAATTGCAAACCACATCAAGAAGGAAACCTCCAATAATTGGAAAATATATAGGCTTTAAGGGAGTAATGTAAACTAATTTTAAGTTTAAGCATGCAACAGGTGCTTCAACTCTTTATATATAGAAGGATAGAATAACAAGGTCCTAATATCTCCATCACCTTGGGAAAAGCATTATCCTCATCAAGCAATTTTTGATGTTTGAAAGGAGATAGAAAAGAGTTTCTAGAAGTTTGAAAGGAGCTGTCATGATTCTACTATGTTATAAGCAATCTTTTTCAATCTATTTGTACACCATGCAAGAAGCTCAATGACTTTTCAATACCAATCACGCTTCTTCAACAACAAAACAAGAGTCATGTGAATCTGTTCATGCAATGGACAATGAGAGTAGTTGGGTGTTTGGCACAAGAACCAAATTCTTTAGGGTAGATCATTTTATGAAACTAGAGGGAATAAAGTTATAACTTGTGAGTTATGGAAGCAAACTAATCAGACATGGTGTTGCATGTTATATTTCATAATTGAATTGTGATGGAAGTATGATATTTGGGACTTTGTTAAATGAATTGGTATCCTTTCTTTGCCTTTCATAAAGACCCATTGACACCAATGTCATGAATGCCTTCATTCAAACAATTCATGTTCTTTGTACATGTTTTGACCATCTGGATTAAAACATTTCATAGCAAGCTGATTGTGTAGAGAAGTTACAGGTGTATCTATGCATTGATCCAATAGAGTCAAAGCCATTTTTGACATAAAAAATTACATATCATGCTTTCGCATATGCATGTCCATAAATCAGCATTCCAAGCTTTTTTTTGGGCATTCTATCAAAAAAATTGATATCTTACTAATCCCATTGCACTATGCATTTCAAGTGCCAAGCTTTGTCTTTACTAAGGCCATTGAACGGTTAACAATCTCTTTGATGTTTCTTGCATTTTATTTGTACATCAGTGGACTATCTCCATGATTCCATGTTTGGTCCTTAGCCTCTTTGCAATAACCACATGATCAATGATTGCAAAATAGTGCCAACATACTATGTGAAAAGGTCCTTTCTATATCATATTTCAATGCAATAATTTATCAAACGGTGGCGCTTTGAGGGGACAATGATCATCTTCAACCATGTGAGTTTGGCTCATTGCTTCAAATTTCTTAGAGGATATAGAAACTTATTGACTATAAATAGTAGGTATGTTCTTAAAAAAAAACCCATACTCACTGTAAATAGCAGGTATGGACTTAATGCATATTTCATGAATTGTGGTTCATAAAAACCCATACTCATCAGCTTGAATTGTTTGTTTAATACCCAGTGCATTGAGGTGACACTTACAATTTGAATTCATAACAACCATTTCTCATCAACTTAAATTGTTTTTTTAGTACCCATTGCATTGAGGTGACACTTACAAGGTTGAAGTATTGCAACTTCCTAGAAGGTTTGCCTACTCAATTCCGTGATGATCCAACTTTCCTTGACCATAAAGTTTTTCCCAAGATTAAGCCTTCTTAGCTTGCCATGCCATTTTCAAAACCTTCAAAAATTTATGTGCATTATGAACCATTGATCATAGATCTGCTCAGTTCCTTCATTAACAACTAGGTGGTATTTTTCATCATGTCAAATTATGTGATGTTTACAAGAGCTCATCTCTTGTGATTACAAATAGTCCACTTAGCACTCATTAAATCCATGTGATCCTCATATATTTGAAGCATTTGAGATTTATTTGGTGTTTTTTTTGCAAGCCTAGTACAAATTTGTTTGCATCTGCAGAAAAGAAAGCATGGCGAGTGTGAAGGAGAAAATGTTGTAGGTCTAGGAGCTCAAAATGTTGTTAATAAAAAAATTATGGGTGCCCATCATTTAAAATTTTATGGAAGGTTCTCCAAGGCTTAACAACCATGTTTGAATGCTTCAAGTGGGCTAGAGTTTGGTAGGACATACCCGAAGCAGAGGAATTTGTCATGGAGTTGACAACGATAGCATTAGATGTTTTGGATAATCTACACTCCCCATTGGACAACCAATGACATGTGTGTAATATGTGCAACCAAAAATCATGTTATATAACAAATTTATATATAAATTAGTAAACTAATTAATTAATATAATATTCTTGTAATCCTATAAAGATATATAGGAGGGATATGAAATATATATCTTCCTATTAGTTTGTTCATCAGTCACCCACTGTTCCTTTCTTTGTTCACTCTTTATAGGAAATGAATTTGTGAATAGAGGGACATTTTTTGCTAAGTGAATACTAACAATTATTCTGAATGAAGGCTACAATTACTAAATGGACAGGCACACATTTTCAAAGAAAAGGTCATTTAAAAGCATATGGCTCATAAAAGGTATCAATAATAATAAAGATAGACAATAGGAATAAGAAGGGAGGAATATGAGCATTCGATGGAAGAATAGGGGAATATAAGATATATATTTGGAAGAACTAGGGATTAGAAAATATATTTGAGTACTTATCAAAGGATCAAAAGTCAGAGCACATATATCAGGCAATCAATAAAAGACCATAGAATATCGGTTACATATATACTGTACTAATCAAAGGATTGCATATATTAATAGAATTGGTACTCTGATCAATGGGAAGAAGAGTACACAAAGAGATAAGTAAGGAAATAGAGTATTTACAATGCTGGTAAGCATTGTCTAACATTAAATTACTTCTATAGCATAGCTATGAGTAACGTTGATTTACCAAATGCTATATCTTACTCCTGGTGGGACTAAGAATTACTTACTATATATTCTTGTGTGTCTGTATAGTATATATTTGAATTATATATCTGAATGTTTTAATTTATATATATGGATATCCTATCCTATATTTCTGAATGATCTAATATTCAATTATAAGAATGATTTAATATGTAGATATATGATATATGTTTATAATGAAATAATCATTATATAACAGTTATTTATGTAACATATAAAGTAATTTATACTGTCTTTTTATTGTTATGTTGCCTACTAGCAGGCAACATTACAAATTTTCATTCCCTGTCACACATATTGGTATTGTTCACTGTCACACATATTCCAAAAAAGGAAAATAGGAGTGCACTATCTGAAGAAAAATTAATCCTCACCTAAAGGAAGAGTAGTTCTGATACATTAATTACAATTTAAATTATAAATTATAATTACCAAGCTTCGTAAACTAGCTATTGTGAACAGTTGTATTTCTAGTCCTATCAATGTTTAACAAATTGATTATCAACAGTGGCAACAAAATATAAATCCTGGAGAAATATAAATATTGCATTCAATCACCCAAAACTTACACAATAACAACCTCACTCATAGTTTTCACATCTACACACATTCATCACATTTTAGTTTTATAATAACACATTTCCTGACATTAGTATTTTCTTTTTGAATTATGCACCATAAGTGAAACTACATGCAGCACATCAACAAGCTGGTCAATTTTTAGTTGATATTCAGAGCTTTTCTCCAAGAAAGAGAGTGAACTACAGGATCAGTGTGAGCAACATTATTTATATTTTCTTTAAGACACCATAATGTTATGGTGGTGCAGGATCATGATTTAATCTAACTGAGCCATGCTAAATTTGTGATTTGTCTTCTCCATATTTTACATTTTAGAGGGTAGTTTAAAATTAATTTGATACAAAGCTATTGGTATAAAATTTCCATCTTAATTGTCCAACCTAAAGTATTGCATATACAGAAGAAATAGACCCATGATTTAGATATTTACTAAAATTCTGATTAGGCTTTGTTGAGTGGTGGATTGTAGGAGCGGTTGTTTTAAGATCCACTGCCCTGGATAAATGGACCTACACTTGTTTTATTATTCTAGTTATTCTCCTTTTTGGGGAATTACCAAATTTGATGTGTAAGCTAATATTATATGTGTTGTTTCTTTTCAATTAGGTTGGCATGTGCTCAAACTAGTGACGACTATGGCAGCGTTTAAATCAACTTCTAAAAGATCTTTGACTAGGTCACAGGATAGGATTGTAGCTGCAACAGACAAAGGAAAATAAGATTCTTCTCAAAATAAAGCCCATAGGAGATCAAGGAGCAATGACGCTTCAAATAACTGTTCTCAATCCTACTCATCAGTAGACATTTTTTTGAATGGCCAAATGGATTTTGGAAATATGATAGTTAATCCCCTTTTTAGAGGATCCACAGTACTGGAAGAAGCCTCCAGAGTCATAGAGAAAAGCAAGGTGGACTCAAGTGATAGAAGTGGACAATCATTGTCTCGTATTAGACCTAATGTTGTCAATAATTGTCAATCTGAGGCTGTATGTGGGCAGAGGAGAGGATGTTCAGTGTCTCAAAACCATTCCATTAATTCTCAAAATAAATCTAATCAAATGGTTAATGTAGATAGTGAACAAAGAGGAAGGTCTCTATATTGTTGCAAATATTATGAATTTGAGGTATACTTTGATTGTTATTCAAGAATTTGATGCTGAAGTTGGCTCATTCATAATATTTCTCCATCAAAACTATTCCACTTTTTGCTATGTCATATTTTAGATTCATAAAGATGGATACAATTTCTAGCTCAAGTGATTTATCTTTAATACACATGATATTCTTATTCATTACTGGCAGAGTGACATGGATCAAGCATCTAATAGGATGGGGCTAGGCCAAGTTAAAAATATTGGTATTGTTGAAAATAAAAGATACAATCAAAATAAGCTTGCTAGAGATCAAGTCCACCTATAGCAAGGGATACAGAGATGCTCAAATTAACAAAGTGGTTCACAATCCTTGGATGACTATTTTGTTAAGTCCTTGATATCAATTGCTCTACATAGTAAGAAAATAAAATCTTTTTTAGTTAACTTTGTCTGCAAGGAAATTTAAAATGGAACATTTACTTTACCATCCATAGAAACATTCAACACATAATTCTTGTACAATATATAAAGTCATTTTTTTCATCAAAAGTGGAGCATTCAATTTTATGTTCTCTGAGATCCATAGAATCTCCTAAAATATCTGATGTATGTATCTAAAGTAGTAATGCTAGTAAAAATTGTACCCAAATTTTTTGTTACCAGCTCATGTTAGTTTAAACTTTAAATACTGGTAAATATTATGGAGATTTTGTTTGCTTTCTACTATAATATCCAATTTCATATTAGATTTTCTATTCTTTGAAATATTGAATTTTCTTTTTACTTTCTTCAAATATTTTTGCATCACTGAAAGTTCTTAATATTTAATAGTTGTGTACAATCTGATTTTTTTTAATAGAGTTGTGTGTCATCAGTGTCAGATAATGAAAAGTCATTGATGCATCCAGAGGTTTGTGTGGAAGAGAAGATAATCAAATTTGTTTGTGAATGTAAAGGTTTATTTTTTCTACCATAATTGAGCAATGTCATAGCTCAAAATAGTGCTCACTCTTGTTAGCATGTTTGGAACTTACTCATATATAGTTATAAATACAACTCCCTAGTTAGTTAGAGTAGCAGCAAGCACAATTGATAGAAGTTTCCTTACTGCATTGACTCTTGGAAACAATCAAACCTTCAAGGTTAAAAACCCATTCTTCTCTATTTAGCAAATTGTGTAAGATGTTTAATATAGTTGGATCATTCATACTTAGTATCAATAATAAGAGATTTCCACAATCTAGATTGTATAGAGAAAGTTGTCTTTGGATTAAATTGTGTACACAATTTTTGTACCCCACTCTGTGATTCATAATATCCTGATGATGAATCATGAAATCTGATCTAAAAGATTGATACAAAAAACTTGTACACAATTTAATTTTACACCATTTTTCTTTCTCTACTGATTTAGTAATTTAAAGGTTGATGGCATTACTATAAGGCATATTCTGTCCAACATGGTCAAGCATTGTATACCAAAAAGTATATCTAGAAGTCATATAGCCTTATTTATGCAGAAGACATTGCTTATAGGGATGTTGCTGCCTCACAAGCTAGGTATGACTTCTAACATTTATTGCTAACTTTCACCTTGAATGAAGTAATGGTTCTCATAGGAAGTAATAAATTTGTAGGACTTGCAAAATAGACTCTCTTAATGCTACTTTAGAAAAAGGTAAATTTGTTTTGTGCTTCCAAACTAGAACACAAAAGCCAAGCACTGCTACAGAACTTAGTGTCTACAATGCCCAAGGAATTGGAGTGATCTATGCTTAGATAAAAACCAAGACTATAGTTTCTTCCCCTATTATTCCATGTGTACAAGTGGATGTTGAAGTGGGTACTAGTATTCTTTCCTACATATAGACATCAAGGTAATCAATTGGTAATTTCTATATAGGAAATAAGGTAGCTATCACCCTACATTTGCAACTACAAGATTTTTTTAAAAACACTTTGACTAAAAATGCCTTGATATTGATACTCTACATGATATTCAATATACTTGGTTCATGGTTAAAGTGTTTGATAGTGAAAACTTATAGTGACCAATCAAGTATATCTCATGACTCTAGACAAGTTCTTTTTATAATTTAGGCATTGTGTATGAACTACTATCATTTTGTCCTCTATAAGTTTAAATAGCTCTTTCTTCTATTATCTAAGCCACGTATTGTGTCTAACCTATTTTTGTTTTGTGCTTTATAAGTTGAAATAGTTCTTTCTCTTCTATATAGTCTTGTGTTTACACATTCGCTTTATATTTTTAATACTGTGTTAAATAAGCCTATCAAAATAGGGTTGCCATATTCCATCCCATACCCTACTTTGACATAAAATCTTGGCATTTTATTAATGGATCTTTATGGAACTCAAAGGTTTGCATAATTAAATTGGAAAGAGATGTAATACCTCCATCCCACTTATTGGATTCTTCATTTAGAGAGATTTCTAATCTCTGCTCCTCCTATTTGGATTATAGTTTTAGTTTTGCAACTTGACATTGTGAGTCACGTGTGAAATTTTGAGTGAATGATGTTGAAAATTGTTCATTGGAAATACAGGCACAACCCTGATGGAATGGAATACTGAAGAAACTAAAAGAAGAGATCAAAGAAAGAAAATGAAGAGATGAAGATGATGAGGTTAGCATATATATATATTTTTTAAATCCTAGTTGTATTAGAATACCATGATAAAATAGATTAGAGAATATTAATACATCAAATCATTTGCTATCCTTTATGCTATAAATTAGTATGAAGTCTCTTAATATGAATTGATCCATAGTTATACTTGAGAGAATGTTCATTGCAAAATAAGAGTTTTTAAACTTGATATTTTTAACATATACTTGATTTATGGATGCACCATTAAGTACTCCATTATACATGCTTTAGAAAAACTTCAAATGCACCTATTCTGCCTCTACCTACAATGTTGTACTCTAGATTCTAAATCCTCAAAAACCACAATGTTCTTTTTAAACAACCTAGCAAAAATCTCGAATCAACAATACTTTATACTTCCTCTGAACTATACCAAGTATGTGCGCCTCAGATTTTACAGATCAGTAGCCAAAGAAACTGCTCTTTGCACTCATACCCAACACTCCAAACCTTGACACAGTCTTAGGGCATCTCTTACATAGTAGGATTCCTCAATTTGTCTGGTCCTCCATGCATTTCTAGACACCTTTTCATCAAACCCTCATTTTAAGGGTTTCTAGCCTAGGGCTTCCTAGAAAAGATCCTTCCTAGACTTACAAGACCTTTCTAATGCTTCAAACACCTTACAATTTACTCACTCAAATTTTTACAATCAATATTTGTCTACTCCAACCCTCAATTTATCTTATCCACCATGTGGTGCCTTGCAAATGCACCTTCACTATTTGTTCATTAGTCACACTGCTCTGTGACTCTATTCTTCTCTCTGTCTTCTTATAAACCTGCACTTATTCCACAGTAGAAATGCATATTAAAACATTGGACTCCTCCTGCACAAGTTATAGTACTAAACAGACAGTGGAAGAGGCCTCACTTCATTTGTTTACAAAACTGTAATGTTGTTGTCACGTGTTTATGACAGACAGTAATTGTTCAACACTGTTTCAATAAGACGTTTACAATATATTTGACTCCAATGCTAAAGAGACTTTTAATAAACAATTGATAGCCTTCCATCAACCTTAAAATATTACAAAACACCCAAATTTTAATGCAAAGAAACTAGTAAATACTTTGAAACAAACAATAATGGATAGCACTATTATGACACTCAGAAATAAAATAGAAATGACAGAGATTTTATTTATTCTTTCTTTCAAACTACTTTCTCCTTGACCACCACTATTTCATACATCCAAAATGCATTCTTTTTAAAGACCTGTTGCCCTCTAACTGTCCACAAACTAACTCCCATCGACCAAAGTCCCTTATAACTATCACATGAGAGTAAACAACAATTTTTGTAACTCTTTCCCTTTAATCACGACTTGTTTGTTTTCTCTTAGCCACTTTCTTGGCTTAAGAATTTGGCAACATGTATTATTGTATCTAAATGGCTTTATGACACCTAAGTAACCTAAATACTCCACCTTTATCCTTAATTTCCTCTAGGGTGCCATATTTGGCTTACATTGTCAATGTCAACAATTTTACAACATATTGAACTTTTGCCATTACATTGTGTTTCTAGCAATTCCTATGCAACTTATAACCCATCCTAGGACATTCTGGGATTTCAAATGACTCATTACATCATATTGATTGACTCTTGACACCTCACTTATGCCATTTTTCCCATTCTTGGCAATACATTACAATTTGACAACTTTATGAAGTTCCTTACATTTTGATGGCTTCAATAGCCATAATCCTTCATCAAATCACTTGACATGTCTTCATTAGGCATTGATTACCCGTGTACCTTCATGGTCTCCTTCATGACTCCTGGTGTACCTTGTATGTTCATGTGTCCATTGGGTGCCCCTGCACCAAACTCCCTGACTTCAAATGTTTCCCAGTCCCTGTGAAACTATGTACCTACAAAATAAACATTAGGAAAAATATTTTCATGTGCTTGAAAAGCTCTCAAATTCATCCCTACTACATACTTTTCTTCTTGACACTCCATGCCTTCTAAGTTCCTTGAACTCCATGCTTTTGTACCCTTGCATAATGTTGTTGTGTGACCCTTATTTTCCATCTGCCTAGTAGCCTCCTTGAACTTCAAAACTCCTACCTTATTCCTATACCTTCTCCTTGTCTTTTTAGGTTTAGTACTCATCAACCAAATAAGTAGAATCAAGAAGCAATAACAAGATCCTTCTAGAACATGACTCTTGCCAATCATTGCCATCTTCCCCACACTAGGAATCTCCATCATACTCTCATATGCCTGCAACAAAATCAAAAAAGATTTCATTTTTGAGCGAAGCTTCATTTTGTTCTATGTAGAAAAGATTTCCCATATCTAGTGTTTAAAGTAGTGTATACATCTAAAATAAGGATACATGCTTAGACATGATACCAACTTTTAATATCTAGGCAACACTGTTGCTACCATTTGAAGCATATCAATGAAAATTTTAAAACATGGAATTGCCATTGATACAAAAAAAATGGATTGTCTCTTTTCAATTGATCTTTGCAGCTATTAATATATTCCATTAAAAGCAACAAGCTATATCATCATCTTTGATTCTTTGTTTCTAATGTTTTACTTTGGTTGGCAATATTTTACTTATCATCTTAGCTCTCACTTTTAGTTCATTAGGATTGATCAAATGTGTCCAGACCATATCAACTATAAATTTTGTATCAAGTAAAGCTGGAAATAGAAGAACTGAAATGGAAGACAAAGTAGTAAGAGGAATGTTGTAGATGCTATTGTCATGGTCATCATTATTAGCAGAATCATCAAACAGAGAATTCTCCCAGGAAAAGAGAAAATTTGATAGATATATGAAACAAAACATCCATCTCATGTATACAACTTAAATTGAAAAGTGTTTAAACATGCATCTCTGGTGTGAGAGGCTTCATGGAGCCTAAAAATTGTGTTACTGATTCACTCATATTGCAGCCTGGATCCAGGACCAGTTTGTACACAGACTGGGTACTGACATAGTTCTCTTGTGGATTTGGCTAGGACCTAAAAATAGACCCAAATTTACCTAGGTACAGTCTATAACATGCTCTTGCTTCAAATATACTCCAATTTTATGGGTCATCTAGATGCTTTTGTGATGCATTTACTTTTTAGAATTGCCTTGAACAACACAATCACTCATTTGCATTTTATGGAAAGCAAGAAGCTCAAGCACCTAAGACATTTTGCTTCATACAACATCCTTATGCATAGGAGCTTTAAGATTTGAAGTATGTTTTCCATTGTGATGTAGATGATTATGTGGTTAAAGCTTAGAAGTAAAATACACTCTCAATTCTATAAGATTACAGTTGCCAATTTGAACTACTTTACTAATGTTCTAGATTTTGTAGCCCATTGGTTATGCTTCTCTTTCATGCTAGGCTAGAAGTTATCTCCATTCATGATAATGAATATTCATCTTATATACTTTTAGTTCCTTTGTTTTGTGAAGCTCTTAAAACTCTGGAGACATTTTTTCTCATTTTAGTTGTTATTACTATGAATTCAATTTGAGTGATAATGAGGTTACTAAAGCTCTTGAACTTTGAATGCCATCAATGGTGAGTAAGCTTCCTCATTAATCTCTTTCTATAGTTTCTACATGCTATACAATGTGGTAGTCTTAACATTGATTTTTTTCTAGCTATTGTATCTTTTAGTGATTCTAGTTTGGTATGCCTATTTGTAAGTGTTGATCAAAGAGATGTCATTTGGATTATATAGATTCCTCTTGTTTTGTAGATGACATTTGCATTATATAGATGTCTTAATTTAGTTGATTTGTTTGAGTTGCAACTGAATTTTCCTATTTCTATTAAGGAAGTGCAGCGGAAGTTAAAACCTTTATTCTTTTCCATTCTTACTAATCAAGGTTTTGGGGGTGGCATTCTTCTTGTGTAATTCAAGGGAGAAGATTGTTTACAATTTACACCCTTTGTTGATCTATGTTTGTGTCATTCACAAAAACTATTGTACTATCTTTTTCTCTTCAATTCCTACATGGAGTTCCCTCAAAGACACTGTCATGCCAACCTAGGATATGAAAAAAGTATTGTTGAGCAACTTTATAATCATAGGTAACAAAGATAAGTGGTAGACGATGGTTAGACATAGAAACCTATTAAGTAAATTCAAAATATAAGGTCTAAAAATATTATAGTATTTTGAGGGCTCTTTTAGAGACTTGAGCACTTTTGTAGTGTACACAATTCGATATAAGTTTTTAAATATCCACAAGAACAAAGATAGCCTATGGGATAGAAGAACTATTATTTAAGCTTTCTAAAGTGATGATTTGTCTCAAACATACAATTTTTGCACTATGCATTGTCCAGCCTTTAGGCTTATTTGGATATACTGAAAGTCTAGAACAATAAGAACATTCTTAAGAGTGGATATATGAATTGTAATCTTAGGAATAATATTGGTATTGAATAAAGAATGACCCAGATCAAGTAAAATAAAAAAGTCATACTTTTCTTAACTCAAGTTTTAGGGATAAAGCTAAGAAAGACAATTCAACTAGGTTAGTGATAAAGAAATTCATTAGCCAGCTAGGAATCAAACCTGGGACCATCTATTTGTTGTTGGGTTGTTCTATCATTGTACTACCAGCTCTCTTGTTTACTAGTCCATCTATGGTTCAAGTGTTTCCTACATTCCCTTTCATCCAAACTGCAAGTGCTTGGGGCTCGTATCCTAACCTCGATCTAGTTTGCCTTGGCTTTGATACCAGTGTAAAATTTTCTATGTACCAGCCAGGAGTCGAATTGAGGACCACCAGTTTGATGCTAGGATGATCTACCATTGAGCTACAAGCCCTTTTGGTGACCAATCCATCTATGGTCACTAGAGACTAAAGCTTCTAAATCTTCCACATTTTATTCAGATTTCATTTTTAGGACGTACGTGTGAATGTAATGATCTCAACTGTCATAGATCTAGAATCTAGTATTTAAAGAAGAGAATTGCTTAGGAATAAAAAATTATCGAAATTTTGATCACTTCATTGCACTTCCATCCCAAGGGATTATACAAAACAATTACCTAAATACATAACAATGAAGAAATTTACAATTCAGGTAGTCAATGTAATATGATTAGAATGAAAAACCACTACAGATGAATTAAAACTATGTTAAATCAAAATATAAATGAATCCTTTGAAAGGTAGCGAAATATTTGTGAATTGCTAGTTGTTGCAAATTTTAGAATTGTTGATGTCTTCATGAGGTAACCCTTGCAAAATATTTAAATCTACATGAAATGATAACTATTGCAAATTTTGGAAATGTGAAGCTTAATCATATAAACTAATTAGATCTATTGATGTACCTTACCAAAATATTTGTATGGTACCATCAATGTTAAGGATGGTAACATGGTTTATTGTCTTCACAACAGTTTTTCCTTATACATTGGGTATATGCAAATTGCTTGCTTGATTGTCAATGCCAAATTTGAGTTTCAGTCCTCGTGTTTATTTCTAATACTGTAGCATTCCACATTCTTCCCAATTCATTATTTCCTTGCTATAAATGAGATTAGAGGTCTCCCTCCTCCCTCTACTTGAATGTTTATAATTTGAACATCAAGGATTTTCTTGGGGAAGATTCTACAAGTTTTTGTATGGGAGTCTAAAAGTAGCATCCTGAGTTTGTATAAAGGCTCTTAATGAGAAAAGAGATCCAAGAACTAGAGATGCATCTTAAGGCTTAGTTACATGTGCATGAAAAGTTCAATAAGATTTAGAAGGCCTGAAGCATTTATATTAAAAAATTGACAAGAAACATAAAAACTATGCTTTGATCATGGCAAAATCATGACTACATGAAAACATATTAGAGCTTAAATCCTTCAATCTCTCAAACTCAACATCAAATAGTAATGTGTTGGGTCTTACAAAGAAGGCTTATTAGTGGGTTTTGTCATAGGATAGGGGATTATGACCAAGTATAGTTTAAGATTGTGCCTTAATTTTAACGATTTTGGTTGCCATTTCAGAGGCCCTATAATGCAACCTAATTATCTACTCAGATATGCAAGGAGTCATGGCCAGATTAAGGTGGTACACTATAGCCCTATGTTCTATAATACAAATGACAATCAAGTGTTCACCCTATTGAGACCTAGATATTGTTACTATTTTGCAGCAACCTAGAGGATATGAAATAATAAGCTATGTTGTTATCTAAATTGCATTTTTGGAAAGAAATAAAATATGTGACATATACTATACTGCCAAAGCTTAGATTTTTGTATAGGAATAAATTATATATGATTTATGTTACATATAGAGGCTATGAACTTAGAGCGTATTCATTAGATGTTATTTAATGACTGTCTAGTGGGTTGAAGACTGAATATAACACGTGTTATTACACACACACATATGTATACTCTTCCAGTTTTAAAACATTTAAAATAAGTATGTTATTTAGTAATATAGAAAACCATAATCTAAACCATGTATTTTAATGCATGCACTATCATTAGAGATGAAGTGGGGCTAGCCCTTGACACTGTTGGGAATGAGGTTTTGGGAACTACTGCCAAGATAGTGCTGACAAAAGATTGAACAACAATAGTTAGTGATGGAATGACTCAGGAGACTATTGAGAGAAGAGTTAATCAAATTAGGAGCATGATTGAGATATGCCTTCTTGTCTGTGTGTGTGTGTGTTCTTTGGGTCTTAACATGGACTATCAGTCTTATGCTTTGTAATTAGAGCACATTAGTTTTATTCTTTATGTTATTTCTCCTTTGTCTGCACCTAGTAACTCATCATGGTTAACACTCTATCTTTTTTTTATCATATCAATATATTGGCGAAGAATAACTCATTAGAGAATTGTGCTATTGTCAACCTAGCTTGTAGAATGTATTTGAAAATTGAATATTTTCTTTATTTCTAGGTTTTTGAACAAGATTACAAGAAAGAAAAATTGAATGAAAGGATTGCTAAACTATCCGGGGGAGTTGTAGTTATACAGGTGAAGTTATTGAAATGTCTTTAGTCTTCTACAGTGTTTCACTGTTAAATACTTCTTTGAGTAATAGATAAATTTTGTCAATGATAAAGTCTTGACTAGTAATTCTTATAAATTTTAATGTCTCTCTCCTATTTCCAAAATTATTTATGATCTATTCTCCAAACAATTTATTTGTGATATAAATACTTAATTTTTTGATTTACTTATGGTTTTCTGGTGTACTTTGATTGTTGTGGTTTTCTCAATATAGGCAATGCCACACAATATATTTATAGCTAAGCCACTTGTAAATGGATGTAGTGCACTTCCAGATTTATTTAAATACCAAAGTGTGTAATAGAAACTCTTATTATTTTTCTTCGATAAGGTAAATATTAGAAAGCTTGCCTACCATAACACCACCCAGGTCAGATTATAATTTCTGAGAACTGAAATATTATTAAACAATTCTTGATTCCACTTCACAAATGCATCATTTGATTTATAATTACTTGTAGCAATTAAAATACTATTTGTGATATAGATTTTTAGCATATTTCTCAATCCCTATCTTTAGTTATGTGCATCTCTTATCTGCTTGTAAAGTTGGACTTTGCCCTTCGTTTGTTATGATTTTTGAGTCTGTGATATAAAGCCTGTGATATGATAGGTGTTTCTTTCGTTAGTTCTTTTTTATTATTGATGGTATTTTCCTTTTCTTTGATTTCTTCCAATCAATATTTCTCTTTTTATGATTACCCAAGGATATATCTCTATGTGTAAGTTAAATTTTATTGTAATGTCAAGGGAACAACTGCATATCTTTGGCTTGAAGTGTCAGATGGATAGAAGAGCATTGAATCACTGGCCTTGCATTGAACTCAAGAATCAGCATGGGGAAAAGATGTCATCTATTTTTGAGACTGATCAAAGGTAGTATTTTATGATGACTTTTAACATTCCTTTTGCATATGGTACCCATGTGGTGATACATAACATAATTAATTATACTTGGCACAAATACAAATGTTAGTTTCACTGCCATTTCTATCAACAATATATTTGTTGTGCTTGCAATCAATGTCCCTTACTAATGTTTTTCATCCTAATTGTATAAACTTGTATAAGTCTTTTCTTGTGAACCATATTGAATTAAAGGATGCTTTTCCTTGAATAGGGCTATTATGATGGGACTAATGCTTCATGCAAAAGGTCGACATTTAATTGAAAAGTCACAATATAAAGAGGCTCTTGAAATACTTTCCATGGGAGAGGTATCTAGTGCATAGACAAGATTTGCAGGACAAGCATTTCCAGTGAACATAGATGTTGCATAGACAAGCATTTCTAGTAAACATAGATGTTGTAGTTGGCGTCCCTTTCCATTTGGCTTGCCCTTCTCAATGTGATTGTAGCATCTAATGTAATAATAATAAGTTGTAATTGAACTAGAAAGTTATTTATATGCTTGTGATAGATGACTAATTCAGTCACAATAACCATGATTGAATTTTCCTGTTGCAGTCTAGGAAAATTCCTACTAACCTACTTTGGCATTGTTTGAAGGTTGACAGATGGGGAAGTCATGGATGTATGAACTTTTTGCAATGACTTTATTCATCTAGATCACAACATTGGAGTCTTTTTATATGATGATTTATTGTCAATCATGTCCATTTTCTACCAAAAAATTCATATTCTACAAATTTGAGATGCTACAACTTTTGTGGATGTGCAAGCCAACAGAGCATACTGGAGGGAGGATGACAAAATTATTCTCAACAATCAAACTTAGGCAAGTGATACAAATTGTAAAATCTTTACATATGGTTGTTCAAATTTTGTATCTCCTAAATTATTTCCTTTTAGCATATAACTTGTTGTGCATAGTTGCCAAGTTTGCTTATTGTATCGGGCATATTAATGAAGAAGCATATTAGTTACTGTTGGTGTTTATGACAGTTTGATTAGTTACTGTCAATTTTTTTTAGGCATTCTACGAAATAGTTCACATGCTTTGCATATGATATGACATTTTGCATGCAACCTGCACTCTCTCATCTGACTGATGATGGATTATGGAGAGTGATCTGAAACCATGATGCTAAAAAACACACACAATCAAATCCAAAATGAACTTGCATTACAAATGGATTGTGGAAATCTGATATTGTTGATTTTGCATGCATGTCTACTAGGACAAACACAACTTAAACATAAATATATATGTTTAAGTTGTGTTTGTCCTGGTAGACATATATGTTTAAGTTGTGTTTGTCCTGGTAGACATGCATGCAAAATTAACAATATCAGATTTCCACAATCCATTTGTAATGCAAGTTCATTTTGGATTTGATTATGTGTGTTTTTTAGCATCATGGTTTCAGATCACTCTCCATAATCCATCATCAGCTGGATGAGAGAGTGCAAGATGCATGCAAAATTTCATATCATACACAAGGCATGTGAGTTGTTTTATAGAATGCCTAAAAAAAATTTACACCCAGGCATTGGTAGAAATTTCTACCTCCATTGGTCAAAATCTTTGACCTTCATTGGCCAAAATTTCTACCTTTATTGATCAAAATTTTTGACCTTCATTGGTCAAAATTTCTACCTTTATTGGTCAAAATTTTCTTCCTTCATTGGTCAAAATTTCTACCTTTATTGGTCGAAAATTTCTTCCTTCATTGGTCGAAATTTTCTACCTTCATTGGTCAAAATTTTGACCAATTCCTAGCAGAACTTGCACCATGGCTATGGAGGTTTTTTGACCAAAAAATTTTTGGTCGAATTTGGTCAAAAATTGGGTCAAAATTTTGACCAATAATGGTCAAAAAATGGTCTCAAATGTACTAGTGTTTGAAACATGGGGAAGAGGACACATGGCATGAAAGGTGGCCTCTTTTTGTTGACTTGCTGAGAGATAATTCTTTAGTTTCTCCATTTCCTTGGCAAGGTCATTTTTATTTGAGGAATTGTGTGGGCTATGAATGGAAGCATATGTGTGTGAAGGATAATGAGGTGGATTTCCCTTGTCAAAGGTAGAAGAATAATGAACATGAGATGGATGAGAGTTGGGTATGAAATGTTGAGGATGAATTTGATATGTAGGTTGAATGGGAGGTATAACTCCATATTGTCTTTGAACATTGTCAACCATTTGATTAAGCAAATTTAGATCCATAAATGTTAGACGAAGAGTGATGAAAGATTTTATGAGGGATGGAATATGAACTTAGGACTAGGAGCTTTGTGCTAATTTGGTTTGAAATGGATTGGACTTGATATGATTTGATTTGATTTTGATTTGATTTGATGTTGATATGATGAGAGTTTGATTTGATTTGATAAAAACCCTAGGATATTGTAAACACATAAATGTTAGATTTGAATGAAAGTCCAATGTTAATGATAATATGCCTATCTCCAAAGTAGAAGATGGGATGCAAATTTGAATTAGAAGAAGATGTGAATGGAATTAGAAAGATTGATTATGGATGAAGATTGATAAGGAATTGGATTAGAATGATGATGATTTGAAGGATTGAATTAAGAATGCAATATGAGATTGACAGAGGATATTGGATCTGGATGATGATGAAGCATGACTAGGATGAAGATTATGAATTAGATTGAATGAAAAGGGAAGATGAGGAAATGATTTGGATGAATAGAGATGATTAAAACGTCAAGCAATGGTTTGAATGATGAAGACAAGAGATGGATGAGGGTGATGTCTTGGATGGAAAGAAGATGTGATGCAAAATTGATGTGGACAATGTGACTAAGGGGACTAAACCAAGACTTGTTTTTGTTGTTTTTGAAATTTTTTTGATTTTTCAATTTGAATTTTTGAACTTTTACGATTTTTTTGAATTTTTATGTTTTATGATTTTTTTGGATTTTTAGGTTTAAGATGCAAAATCAAACAAGGAAATATGTACAAGGCAAGTGTGTTGCAACCACTCAAGAATGTCAAATACACCAACAATCCTATAAGGTTTCAACTAGGATGTACAAGGATCAACGAGAGGGCATCCTCGATATACACAAGGTACGTGAGGCCCAAATCTGTAGATGAAAGAAAATACTATCACATAGTTAGGGGGAGACGGTAACCTAAATCTCCTCCTTCACTTCCCAAAGGTATAAAGTTCTTTGGGGCTTAGCCAAGAGTGACAATATTTTGCTTCCAAGAGAGGTGTCTTTCAATTCACCTCTTGATATTTATACTCTGCCAAAAAATTGGAGCTGAGGTCATCCCAAGGGGTGATGAAATCCCCAAGCAGGCCTCCGAAAAAAAGAAAAACAAGACCACTTATTTCTTGTGCACCCAAGATCACCCAAAAGCATGAGGGGAGAGAATACATAAGTGGCCTTGGGGTTTAATAGACACACATTCTCTTCCAATGAAACTTTAGGTTATGTAATCTACTTTAAAGACACATGTGTTTATAACATACAATGTTCTTTCCAACTTGACAACGTCATAAAAATTGAGAGTTCGCAAACATAAGTAAATCGAGCGTCATCCACATAAGAAAATTTGATAAGGAAAGATTGTTTGTTTTATGCACCAAAATGAGGTGTATATTGCAATGTTCGTTGATCCTTAGGCATACAAGATTATGTGATCATTCATTCCAAAGAAAAAGTGTTTGATTAAGTATGCCTTCAAGATTGAGTTTTAGCGTTAATCATGCATTCAAAGATAAGTGTTTATGCATACAAGTTCATTCCCAAAATACACTTAAAGAAAAACTTGCAAAAAATATGGTTAGTGAGAAAATGTCCCTGCAAAAAAACAAGTTAGGGCATCAAAAATGTATGAAAAACGTGAAACAACCCTGCAATGAAAGTGTTAACACAAAGTTTAGACTTTGACAGAAAAAAAAATAATTTAAAGAGCATCAAAATTTCATGAAACTAGCACCATAAAGACGGGCTCGGAATCAGCTTACTGGCAATATTTCATTTTTTGAAAACAGAGTCTATATGCCCAAGTTATGAGCAAAAAACCAAAGGTTGCTCCTTATGGCTTAGAAGGGCATGTGGACTACTTATGCAGTGATGATGTCAGTGACTTGCAAGGTTAAATTTGACGGTTAGGAGTACAACAAGATTTTTTTTTTTTCTTTTTTGGATGTTTTTGAAAAAAAATAAATCTACTTTATTAGAAAAAAGACAAATGTGATGTTGAAAAAAAAATAAAGTAGAAAAACCATGAAATTTTTGTTTTTGTTTGTGTGCGTTTTGAAAATGATAAATAAATAAATAAATATAAGTTGAGGGTTTGATGGTTTTAAGGCTATGGGCGGAGGGTTTGGTGGAGTGGTGGAGCATTGTAGGGAGCGTTATGCAGGAGGCAAAGCATTTTGGGCAGTGGTTAGCGGGTGGAGAGGAGTCTGTAGAGGTGTGACAGAGGTGGGGGGTTTGTTGTAGGTAGGGAGGAGGCTATGGCTGCGAGTGGCGTGAGTAGGTAGAGTGGAGGCGAAAAGTGTGGATGCCATGCAGAGCAATGAGTAGGGTTTGATGTAGCAGGAAATAGGTCGTGGGCTATGGGGGAGCTGAGTGACAGGGCCGAACAGAGGTGCCATGGCCGCAGGAGCTGAGTGGGTGGCATCGGCAATGTAGTAGGGGGAGCGGTGGAGTTGAGGTGGTGGTGTGGCACAAGGGGTTGCAGCTTTGCAGCGAGCATCAAGCAACGATCACGGGAAGTGGTTGTGGAGGAGGGTCTGCTGCTGTGTAGGAGAGGGTTGCACGAATAATAGTTGGCGGCATGGGAGTTACGGTTGAGTTGAGGCCGCGACAGGGAAGTAGAGGCAGAGGTCATGGTGGGAGAAACTATGGAGTTTCGACGAATTGTGGCAGACAGGGATATTGACAGAGGCAGGGGAGGCGGCTCGACTGCAGGCAGGAGTTGCTAGGGACTGCGGCAGTAGCTGCGCCGCTCGCGTTGCTCACTACTTAAACAAAAACTTGCACATACATAACACTATTTTAAATTTTAAATTTTAAATTATTTTTTTAATAATTTTTTTTTCTATTTAAGCTAAATCATAATTTAAAATTAAAAAACATAAATGAAGTAAAGCAAAATAACACAAACCCCCCCACTTTTTTCATTTTTTTATTGAATTTTGAATTTTCCTAATAACGAAGAGTATATTTAATGCATATGTACCTCTAGAACTTGGAAATAAAGCAATAAGCAAAATATAGACTGTTTTATGTCAAAAAACTTCCCTTATGTCCTCCAAACGTGATGATGGGCTTTATGGCTCGATTAGAGGCTCCTCATGAAACTTGATCTCCAAATGCAAGCCTTTGACCTACAAGCTTGAAAACTCACAAAACACTCAAAGACATATTAGATGGTTAGTTTGAAACCGTGAAGTGGGTCCCACCAAGGGTGCCAAAATGTGTTGCATAAAAATGTAATAAGCGAAATAAACATTAAGCAACTAATGTCTATTCCTACATGATCATGCAAACCTCAAAATATGAAAGAAAACAATCAAATAAGGATGACATGAAATAAAAAGAGCTTAATCTATTAATGCAAACCTCATGAAATCACCAAGTGGAGATGATTTCACATTATGAGATGTGGTTGCTCACTAATAACAATGAGGTAGATAGTAGATGTGGAAATGAGGAGAGGGCTCTCCTTTTATAAGAAATGAGATGCAACAGACGACTGAGATTGAATGCAAGATGAAGGGCTAAGATCTCTTAGGATCAATGAGGTGTCCATGAGGTGGAGGCTAAGTAGACTCCATGTGGATTAGGGTTTTGACCATTCAAAGGGGGCAATATGCTCACACATGTGTGAGCAATCTTTGATGGTGACATGATCAATGAGTTGAGAAGCATGGCTTCTCACACGTGTGAGACAACTTGACTCTCATGCAAGGGGACAAGTGTGCAAGAGGTGTGAGAAGCATGGCTTCTCACACATGTGTCTGACACCTTGAATCTCATCAAGAGGACAAGTGTGCAAGAGGCATGGAAGACATGAGGGATGAGGAAAGTGTGAACATCCCTCACACATGTGTGAGGACACACTTAGGATTAAAATGTGATTCGCTAGGTGATTATGCAAAGCAAGCATGATTAAAGAAGTGGGTAGGTTTAGGAGGATGGGTTAGGTTAGGCAAGTGGGGTTAGTTGAGGGTTAAAGGTAGGAGCCATGTGCTCAAATAGGATTAAATGTAATATTTAATTCCAAGTGGGATTAGGAAAGGAATTAATTAAGTAAATGAAGTACTTAATTAAAGTGAATGGGTTAGGATGCAAGTGGGAAGGCTAGGATTTAAATAAACCTTAGTTTATTTAAATCAAGGAAAGGCAAGCATAATTAAATAAATGTAAATTTATTTAATTAAAGGTAAGGTAAATATAATTAAATAAATGTAAATTTATTTAATTAAAGGTAGGGTAATTAAATAAATAAAAAGTAATTATTTAATTGGTTAGGTTAAGGATATTTGGACAAATTTAGGTGTCTACACCATGTAGGATAGTTATGAGGAATTAATTTTGGAAACTTAAAGTTTCCCATAATGCAAAAAATGAAAGAAAAGTGCAAAAAAGAGAGAACACAACACCAAGAACACCCCCCCTTTTCACTAAATCAAGAACACCCCCCCCCCCCCCCCTCCAAAAAAAAAAAAAAGATGCTTTTGGCACTTTATCAATAGTGCAATTACAATGGGCCACTTGCCAATTTTAGGCTTTGTGGACTTCTAATTTTGCCTATTACAACCTCTTACTGGATTGCAAGTCTAGAACTTTACAATGTGCTAAAATTTTGAAGTAATACAAAGCAAAGAATGACTCTATTTCTAAAAGTGACACTTTTTTCCACACAACCCTACAATTTGACTATGGATCTTGATAGTAGACAAAAAATAATGCACTTTCAAAAAAAAATTGAAACCTATTTTTGACTCTAGATGTGCCCGTACGGAGTGTTTGAAGTTGTAAAATGTAGGATTATACAGGTACAATCGCCAAAAAATACAATTTCTAAACAATTCATGCACCAAGACTAGAAAAGAGCTACACCACTAAAAATGTTAAGAAATTCAACCCAATTTCAAAAAAAAATGCACTTGATTTGGAGTCTGGATGACTAAGATATGGCCTCCCAAAGTTGGACTGCAAAATCCAAAATCAATATGGAGAGGGGTTGCATCAACAAAAGATAGGGTTAAATTTTATGGTCATATGACCATCACAACACTTCAAAATTGGCCTAGAATGACAATTAGATGACCTTCAAATTTAGGATAATGGAAATATGACATCAGTGCCCTCTTGCCATGTGATGACATCAACAATGACGTCAGTCGTACGATTGATGATGCCAACAGCCTGTGTGGCAATTTTGTACTCTACATAATGTATGGAAAAGTCTAACATGTTTGACTGAGTCGGCTATAAAGATTTGGTCTAACATGTTTGACTGAGTCGGCTATAAAGATTTGTTGATTTGGAAAACAGGTGGTAGGTACGATTAGCTGACTTGGAGCCACATGGGCGCTGACTGGAGGCTGACTCGGTGGTGATGTGGGCACAATGTGTGTAGGAGGACATGTGGTAGTATTCCACATGTCACAAAATAAATATGTGCCAAATTTACACCATAGATTGCCAAGACTATTTTTGGCCTTCGAAATATCCTTCTGCTAGTCAGAATATACTATCGACGGGAACTATTTTAATAGTTGTCGAAATAGATGAAATTGTCGACAAAAAAATTCATGTCAATGTTGGAAAATGGTTAGTAGTGGTGCCAGAATAGACTTTGGTGAGTTAAAATTGTGTGCCAGATTGTATTGTCATGCTATGCGTCGGTGGTTCGTTGTTTTGTCCCACATTTGGTGGGTGACTAACAACAATGTAATATTTAAACAACACTTTGTGAGGTTTAAATAAAAGAGCTCCCTTGTTGTGGTGAGCATGCCATAAGTGGGGCTATATCCACTAGTTTGGCCAGTCCTGATTTGGGTGCCGCCAAATTTGAAGGTACAGATTAATGCAGAGATCCACAGGAAATTTGTACAGATCTCGTAGAATTAATAATAAGCCTGCCACTTAAATAATAATACCCTACAAATAATTATAGAATATTCCACCAAAATTAGAGAGTTGAGCCAGGGTGACATTGCCTAGTTTGGCTAAAAAAATTTCTCTGTGTTTACAACTAATAAATCTGAAAATACCAGTTTGAAAAATAAAATGTAGAGGAGAAATAAAATGCAGATTTGAACAATTAAATAATTAGATTAATAAAATGACCATACCTAAACTTCAAATTAGGGCCTTCGAGTTTTGATTTGTAAAAAAAATTTGCCTCACAATCAACTTTCACCTAGCATAGGCAAATTTATAGTTGATCTTCACCAAATCGATGCTCTAGATGCAACAGTAAGGTCAAATCTAGCTCTAGATGCTCCCAATTTCTGTGGATCCTCTAGCTTCGAGTCGAGGTGCTAAAGCATGAACAGTCTCAAACAACTATGTGTAGAGAATCTCCCTCAGCTCTAATACCATGTAAGAATTTGGCTTAGGTTAGAATTCACCCAAGAACTAAGAACTCAAACACAAGCATAATAGTAAACCGAGAGAGAGAGAGAGAGAGAGAGAGAGAGAGAGAGAGAGAGAGAGAGAGAGAGAGAGAGAGAGAGAGAGAGAGCGAGAGTATGATTAGAATGATGATATTCATTCAATATGCCAATATGTCACATCAAGAGTACACTAGGAGTGCTTGTATATAAAGGCCTTTAAGATGCATATAGAATGTGTCTAGAAAGAACTAGGAGATAAACATGACAACTAAGCACATATCCTCCACAATAAGAGGATAAGCACGATGAGGTGTCTAGAATGTTGTAGACACCATGTACTCAAATAATGTGCTAACTCTTAAGTGTAGACAACATGTGCAGAATTAGGGTTGCGTACTTTTATGAGAGTACAAAAACTCCTAAGTGTCTCACCTAAATAAATAATAAAATAATGCAAAATAATTAAATAATGCATTAACCTAAGTAAACTTAAGTAAGTGTAATAATTAAATACTTATTTACACCAACAGTTTTAATAATACAAGATGTTAGATGCTACTAAATTGGAAACATAGGAGATGTAGCAGACATGGAAATAAGAGATGCTTATAGAAGACTATGTGATAATGGATTTTTTAGGGAAGAGTACAAGATTATTGGATGGAAAGGGTTAAATCATGCCGTAGATTTTCCTCAAGTTTTTAAGAATGATTGGATACACATTTTTTTGAGTTGTATTCATAACGATTTCATTTGGTTGGAAAATGGACCCATTAAGAACACCAAAAGGATCATCCACCCAGTATCAACGTATCCAACCCTAGATAGAGCTAAAACTATGTGGAATCATGTAAAGGAAGTAATTGAGATAAATACAGGGGCAATATGGAATAAGAGAGGGATGTCCATTAACACAATTTCAGATCCCCTAATTGACTTTGTAGTGAGAGTAATTGCTGACAAGTTCTTTCAATTGAGTAGATTGAACAATGTATCTTACATGGCTATGTATTTGGGATACAAGTTAGTGAAGAAATATCACACTTATGACCTTTCTGAGTTACAACTTTAGTAGTTATTAGAAAACTTGGAGGCCATAAGAAAGACAAAGAGTGCACAATGAAAATTTGGTTCACTACTAATCTTCATATGCTTCTATGTGTAGAACACTTTTCCAACTTTTGGTCAAATAGTGTGGAAGATCAACAAACCAGTAACATCACAGATTACAAATCTAATTGAGCAACTTGGAGACAATTTTGAAATACTAATGAAAAGATACTTTGAAGACTTCAAGAAATCTATGAAACAGAGGCTAAGGATTCTTGTATCACTCGTTGAATAATACTACAATGATGTTTCCTTTCTAGTTGGTGTAGATTACACATGTGTGCAAGTAGCCATACCTAGGGTCAGATGGTTGAAGCCCTTACCTTATGAAGTCAATATAGATGAGGAATCTATAGCTCTTATAGCTTTAGTAGAAGAGGAAGTTGATAAGAATGTCACCTCATTTGGAAACTATGAGGAAGCCAAATCAAGAATCATTATTGATTTCAAGACATCTATTGTGATTAGAAAGAAAAAAAAGCTTATGAAGAAGCTTAAGGAGAGATTTGGTGAAGGGGGAGAGGAAAAAGAAGGAGGAGATGAAGATGATGTTAGAAATTTTTTCAGCACTACCCTTGAGATTCATGACAAGAGCTTAACCACCTTATGTGTACTATAAGTTGAGTGGTTGTTTTGGGTAGATCGGTCTTTTGGTGCAACGACAACCCCACTCTAACAAGTGGTATCAAAGCTTGGTCACAGGTTTGAATCCTTAGACCCTTAGGTAATGTTGGGACGAATATTATTAGAAATTTATTTAGCACTCCCCTCAAAATTGGTGACAAGGGCTTAACTACCTCCTGTGTACTATAAGTTGAGTGGTTGTATAGGAGATTGATAGATCGATCTTTTGGTGCAATGGCAACCCCACTCTAATAGATGGTGAAGAAGAACAACAACTTGAAGCCCCATTAGTACTCACTCTAGGTCAAGGAGAAGATCAAGAAGAGAATAATGAAGTGTCAAGGAAGAAGAAGCCAACAAAGAACCTAGCCAACTAAAAAGAAGAAGACAAAAGTAAAGGAGCCTGAAGTGGAGAAACTTGAGAAGAATCTTGTGAAACTTTCACAACAGAAGCAATCAGTACCTACTACTGGGTCTAGCACAAGGGCAGCCACCAAGAAAGTAAAGGAGGCAGATAAACCAAAAGGAAAGAGGACTATTGCCTCAGCAAAGCTAAGCTAGCTTGTAAATAAGACATATGCAAAGAGAAAATACACTCTAGCAATTGAGTCAGATGAGGAGCAGATAGAATCAGATGACATCAGTAAATTTTAGGTGGTAAGCGACAATCCACACCTATAAATATTGCCAACTCACTACCAAAGATTCTTTATGATTGTGTAGTGCTTCTCCCATTTGAGTTTTATAAGTCATCCCGATGGATGCAACCTTGTTGATCTTTTGTTGAGATGGGATCATGATTGTGACCATGAGTGGTCTACACTATTTGAGGTGTTTGCATTTATATTCTATATCAGTTGCTTTGATTATGCTTTGGCTAATTTTTGAAATTATGATGTGATCAATGCACCAATAGTTACCAAGATCAATGTGGTATCATGAGGTTATTTTTTGATTACCCTGAGATGTATTCACAGATTGCACTGTATACTATTACCCTGCTACATTGGACTAGGTTCCTATAGCAGTGGTTAGACATGTTTATGACAATGTTCGCTTATGTGTTTTAAGTGCCTTTTCATGTTACTTTTACAACCATTATTAAATGCTTAAATAATTAAATGTGGATAGTCCATGTTGGATTCATTGGTTATGTACAGTGGATATTTACATTGTTATGTTTTGATCTAAGAGATATGTGTTATTTATGATATGTTTTACATTTGAGATGACCTGAGGGTCAAATGTTATACTTTGATTTTAGTATCATAGATTTTAGACTACTATGTTGTTCATTTGATCATATTTGCATGATGATGCCATTTTAAGATGAGAGTGTGTTTTATGATGAGATCTGGTTATCCAATATTTGGATATATCTCTAATTATTATATGTGATGGATTTTATGCTATGGTTATTTACTTCATTCTTGAATTGTTTTTCTTTATGAAAATGTGAGTGATGTAAATAGATTATTTCAATATAATTAAATAAATGGTTAAATGAGGTGATTTAATGCATTTATTACTTTGGCTATGTTATTATAAGCTTTGTACTTGATCGTGTTGCTTAGTGTGCATAATTTATATCCCTAGCAGTGGCACATGGAGTTAATGATTCAACCATTCATGTTTTACCAATGTTTCCCTTGCATGGTCAATGTATCCTTATTTTAATGGTTTAATTAAACCTTTTGCTAATTATTAAATCTAAACTCCTTTGCATTATGTGATTAGACCAATGAGTGTGTCTGTGCATTTTAGAGGTTCACATTGTCGTAAAAGTTGTTAAGGAAATTTTTGTGTTTTTGGGTTTTTGGGCTTTTAATTGATTTATTTTAATTTCTAGCAGCTTTGCCATAGATAAATTCTTATATCAAGGAATAGCATATTTTCACTTAGGTCAATTCAGGATTTAACTAGGTTGGCTGGTTATTTTCCCTAATTGATTATTCACCCGAAAAGGGAATAAATATCCAACAAGAAATTTAATTCCTCACTTCTCACTTTTGAATTAGAAAGTTCAAAAGTAAAACCCAAAATCCTCTTCATCAGGATTTACTGTTTTGTTCATTGTGGGAGCTAGGGGTGTGGGATCATTGTGAGGTTGAGCTCATTGGATCTAGCTCAGGGAGACCTTAGATTTCCACAATTTTTAGTTACATCTGTATGATTTTTATTTTATGGCTTAGATTTCCATGTTTCCCTTTTGGTTGTGAGGTAGGGCTCTCCTGTTTTATTGTTTCTACTTCATTTCTACTTCTATTTTTGGTAGCCATTTATTAAGAGGCTAAGAACTAGTGTTCTCCTCCATTTATGTTTGTTAGTTCTGCTTAGTTGGTCAAGTATGAGCATATCCCTATTTTACGAGATGAGGGTTTGGTGGTTTGCACCATTATGCTAGCCATTTTTGCATACGGTGTCTAAACTCAATTATTTTTGGATTTTTGGGATTTTTGTATCCAAAGGCAAAATAGGTTTTAATTTTGAAGTTTTTCAAATTTTTGGATTTATACCTCATTTTGTGTGTTGCCCTATTTCTTCAAGTTTTCTTGGCACAAGTTGGGTCATGTACTTGGATTATCCGTTTGGATATTAGTTAGACCTTTGTTGCACTTTTTTGTTTACATTGGGATGTGTGTTGTATCCATACTCCTGACTTTGTGTTTCGTTGAGTGATTTTGTACCTAATGTTATGGTTTTCTTTGGACCTTTGTTATTGTTTTGTGGACACTAGTATTCATGTAGAATCCATGCTCCTAGTTTGAGGCTAGTTGAGTGAGTTCATGATTTTTGGTCTTGTTGCATCATTGGGATTCATGTATCTAACCCATACTCCTAGATTGAGGCCAGTTGAGTGATTTCATGATGTATGGTTGTATTGTTCCTTGGGATTCATGTAGAATCCATCCTCCTGAGTTGTTTTCAGTTGATTGACCTTTTGCATTGTGTTATCATCCAATCTTTGTGTTATGATCTTTGTGATGGTGGTGAGCCACACATGAGTATGTGCATGTACATTTGTCAAAGGACTTGCAGGTCTCGACCTTCTATGGCACTTTTGAAAGTTATGATCATTGGGATTGGGATGGGAGTATGCATGCCCATGGGCAATTGTTGTAGGATGAGCATGGGTAGGGTAGGGTAGAATATGGAGGGGGGTTGGTATGTAGAAGCTTTGTAATCAAGTGATAACTAAATAAAATGTGTGAGTGTTGATAAAAATTAAAAATGATAAAAAGGATTGAAGATGTGCTCCTTCTGTTGGGAAGTGGAGAGCTTCTAGTACTAGCTTGGGCTTGTCAATGCCAAGTGACTCTCCATGATGTCAGCCCGCACTTAGTAACCCTTTGAGTGTCTGACCAAGACCTGTACTACTTGCATTATCTTAGATTCTTGGTTACAACAATCATACTGCTTGGCATGAGTGTTAGCCATGGATGTTTTCTTTGCATGTATTTTCTTTTGTCCTAGCACAACTGTTGCTGGATGTTTCACTTGGTACTTTAGGTTCTAGAGTATGCTTCCTTGTGATTTATGCTTTCATTAGAATGCTTGTTTATCATGCTTAGATGATGTTAGTTACTATCGCATTTCCTTATTATGATGATTAGCATGTGATAGGTGATGTTATCTACTTTGTAGGATTATCTTATGCTTTACTTTTAGCATGTTAGATTTCCTTATGCTTATGTTGTAGCATGTTTTAGTAGTGACATCCCTATTACAATAGTACTGATGATCTAGTTGGTGGCTTGGGATGTTACGCATGGGGAATGGCTAGGACCCATGATGGTCTTATGATGCTATTGATTGTTGGGAGGAAATGTGTACTTAGTTTGGTTGCTCAGATATTGCAATGTTATTTTTGTACTTTGTGATGTTTCTTTTGTACATTGTGATGTTGCTTTTAGTATGTTCTTTTACTGCCTTGGTTTAGATGGATAGATGTTCCTCTTTCTTTTTTTATGGTATCTTTTTGTTTATGCACTCGAGTGCTCATTCCTTGATCTACATGGATCTGGTACTTCCTGGTATGAAGGTTTGATTTCACATTTTATCTCTTGTTTTGGCCCTTAGAGTAATTCTCTCTTTCTTTGGGTGACCATGCATCAACATCGGGCGATACTTTAAAGTATCACATGTCCAAAGGAGAAGAATCATGTGATATTGGAAAGCATCGCATACACTTGAAAACTCTATCATGTGACACTCTATTATATCACATGCCTCTTGTGGAAAGGTTGTATGATACTGGTAAAGTATTGCACACCTTCATGAGAAGTGTCACTCAAACCTTGATTGTATCACACACCTTCATTAGATAGGTCATATGATACTAGAAAGTATTGTACTATGTTGTTTGAAAGTATCACTTGGGTTTTGGAAAAACCTATCTGGGCGGACAGCGAGCACATTTTGGGTTGACCAAAAGTTTTTTAGAGATGTTTTGGACACACTTTATGGTGTTCTCGAATACATTGGAATTGCTTTTCAAATTTTATAGGTTATCGAATTCATATTTTTTTGTGTCCTTCTGTGGTTAGTCATTTTGTTTGGTCACTGGTGTTTGGAAATTTGTTGGTTGTGGGGATTGTTGGTAAGGTCTTTCATTGCAATCTAAGTGATCCATGTATGATTTTGACATGTGCATTCATACTTTTTAACTATATATATATATATATATATATATATATATATATATATATATATATATATATATATATATATATATATATATATATATATATATATATATATATATCTTGGCTTGAATTGAATCCTTGTTCCAAGGATCTCCAAGTGGGGCATTACATCTGGTATCAGAGCCCATGTTCAAACATTGGGATCTCTGTATATATGTTGCTCATATTTTTTTTATTGTGTTGGTTGAGTTCGAGTGTCTTGGAGAAGAGCTCGTGATCTTATATTGCTTTAGTGTCTACTTGGGATGGACTTGCCTATCCAGTAGATGCAACTAGATCAGTGTGAGGAGAAGCAAGTGAATCTTCTTGATTTTGTTAATGTAATCGATGTGCCTTGATTGGTTGGTTTCTTGTGTGACCTTTTTTATATGAAACTACTGATTGGTGTCCATGTGTTGGCTTTGAGTGCCTCTTTTGTTTCTCCTTGTGGAGTTAGGTGCATTATTTCCCTATCTTTTCCTAATTGTAAGTGAATAAAGGAATCTTATTGTGACTCTGTGTTATGTTGTTATACTAATGAAATGGTTCTTTTCATTGAGAAATAAGTGTTTATTGTGAATCATTGCAAAGGAGTAGGTTTTGCATTAGATCTTTTGGTTTAATGACTTAAGTCCCCAATATGATTATTTCTTAAGCTTATGCAAATTTTGCATTAAAATTGATGAATGTATAAATGTTTCATTGTATGGAAAAATAATTAAGAAAATTATTGTTTTCTAAATATGCATGAGGTTATTGATGGTATATTGCTTGATGTGTGTGAGCGTGTTCTCTAACACTGCTAGGATGATGTATTCCTTAGCATTGTGTGGTGGTTTATCCCTCTTGTGTGACTGTTCTCAATCATCACATGTGATGTGATTTCATTGATGCCTTATTTTATTTGGCTAGAGGTACTTTCCTCATGTTGTTGGGCTAGGATTAGTTTTCAGTATTTTCCTCTCTTGGAATAGTCATCAAATTTTATCTATCACTCTCTTTGTGACAGTTTTGATGTTTGACTTATTGTTGAAATGTGCACTTTTTGATATTTACTATTGGAATTGATAATCCCCCATTTGGTCTTTTTGTTTTGGTTCATAATGACTATTCTGAATGTGTTTTAACTACTGCCCAATTGTGTGTTGTGACTACCATGTTCATCTCAAACCTCTAGAAGCACGTATAAGGGATAATATCATGGAGAACATGCTAGTGTGTCCTTGATAGATTTAAAGTTGTTAATATAATTGGATGGTTTAAAAGATGAGTAAACCTAATGTTATTCTTGAAAGAGATTGAAAGATATGTACTTTTTTTATGGTGACTCTTGAACCCTTGCTTTGAAAACCTTTTAGTTTCATTTTGCATTAGTGCTTGTGTTAGGTTTAACTAATGCAATTATGAAAGACAATTAATGATGGTTTTTAGTGTGTGAAGTATATTTCATTCTATCTCTTATGTTGTTTAGGGCATGTGTGTTCTTAAATGGTTTTGGACATTTTGTTCGTCGCTCATCTTGGTAACTGAGACTGTTATTTTTTCCTATGTTGTTTTGTCTTAAGCAGTGATTCAAACTCTTAGGTTTTAGGACTCCCTAAGCTCCATCATGTTGTATGCCTTTTTGATATCTTTTTTATGCTTTTTGAACAGAGTCAATCCAAGTTTGGACATGAAAGTTATGGCCTCTGGAGTGAAGGCAATTTTTGTGTTGATTTGAAATTTTGCACGAGAAACTAGTGATCAAGCACTTTCCCACCTGGTTTATAGCACTTTCTCAACTAGTTTGGTGAGAAACTTCATGTGAGATTGTGCTAATGCAATATTTCACCTAGGGAACAATGAGAAACCTGTTTGCACTTCTGATGGTGTAGATCGGTGTTTCGAGTACCCGTTATCAAGTAGAGGCCAATTCAATCATGACACATCACATTTGTGGTCATTGGAGAAGTTTAACCCTTCATGTTATTATTAGGGAGGTGTAAAAAAATCTTAATAATCTACTAGGTACTTTTTGGGATTCGTGCTTGGGCTTTTGTGTTCCCTATAACACAGAACCATCTTTGTGAAGTGTGGTGTAGCCTGTAAGTGTACCTTGCTCAAGGTTGATGTTGCCTTGTCATTGGGAGTGACTCGATTCTTTGGGTGAGTTAGATACTCCTTTTGGATGTTGTCTTTGTTGCATCTCAGTATTCTTTCCTCTCTTGAGAAATTAGGCTAGCATGGATATGCCACTAGCTCAATTAGTGTTGGATGAGTATTTTGATGGTTGGTAGAATTGTGAGATTTCCTAATGCATCTTGGGCTGATTTAGTGTAGAGATTGAGAGTGACTCCCTCTAAGCCCTAATGCTCTGTAGCTTCTTTCTCCCTAAGCTTGTTTCTTTAAGAGGATTGTCTCAATCAAGTTTTCTCATTAACCATTGACTTGAGGCTGGAGATTGAGTTTAGCAGTAGGTTGGGTTTGGTATTCCTAGCATGGTGTTGAAGGGACATGGTATTGTTGGACACATGTTACCATCTTATGAGTTAGTATGAAGATATTACATGATCATGTCCACTAACAAAATTCTTTACAACCTTGTGGAAAGGTGATATCTTGTCTGGTTGGGTTACGTAACCCTAGTTCCTAGTGATAGTTGAGCTTTTGTATCATAGAGACTAAGTGCTCCTATGCTCGGTGGTGAGTATGCTTTTTGAGCGTGTAATTTTGTCAGTAAACTATCATCCACTTTATTCAAAGGGTGAGTTTATGGGGATTCAAGGATGCTCATGTGTGACATGATAGTATTCTTGGGAATTTTGGGATGGTTATTCCCCATGATTCTAACTGTTGTTGGAAGTGCATAGTGTGTTGACCTAGTTTTTGCAGTCATGTGGTAGGTGCATGGTGTAGTTGGGCACCTATTGACAAGGTAGAGTGGGTTTTTCCTTACCTTGTATTGTTGACTTTATGGCTATATGGGTTTTTCCTAGTGCATAGAAGGTTCCTTGTTGGAGGACCTTGTGTTAGTATGACACCTATTCTGTTGTGGTTGACCTATTTGGGAGTTGACGTGATGGTTTGAGAATGTTGGAGTGATTTGGTTGGACTTGTGAAGAAGTTTGTGAGTCATTTTGATTGCTCAGTTTTGATTTTGCTCTTCATATGTTTTGTTTCTATTTTTCGATTGCAGGGTTCTAGGAGTAAGCCAAGACTTTAAGGGGTATGATGTAGTGCCTCTCCCATTTGACTTCTTTAAGCCATCCCGATGGATGCAACCTTGTTGATCTTTCATTGAGATGGGACCATGATTGTGACCATGAGTGGTCTACACCATTGAGGTGTTTGGATTTATGTTCTCTATCAGTTGTTTCGATTATGCTTTGGCTAATTTCTAAGATTATGATGTGATTTTTGGTTCACTGAGAATTATGCTAGTGGTTACTAGGATCAATGTGGTATCATGAGGTTGTTCCATGATTACCCTAAGATGTGTGCACAAATTGCATTGTGTACTATTACCCTACTACATTGGGCTAGGTTCCTGTAGCATTGGTTAGTCATGTTTATGACAGTGTTCACCTATGTGTTTTAAGTGCCTTTTCATTTTATTTTTACAAGCATTATTAAATTCTTAAATAATTAGAGATGGATTGTCTATGTTGGATTCATTGGTTATGTGCAACAGATAGTTACATTGTTCTATTTTGATCTAAGAGATATTTGTTACTTATGTTATGTTTTACATTTTAGATGACCTTAGGGTCAAATGTTATACCTTTATTTTAGTATCATAGATTTTAGAATACTATGTTGTTCATTTGATCATATTTGCATGATGATGCCATTTTGAGATGATAGTGTGTTTTATGATGAGATTTGGTTATCTAATATTTGGGCATATCTCTAATTATGTTATGTGATGGATTTTATACTATGGTTATTTAATTCATTCCTAAATTGTTATTCTTTATGAAAATGTGAGTGATGTAAATAAATTATTTCAATATAATTAAATAAATGGTTAAATGAGGTGATTTAATGCATTTATTGCTTTGGCTATGTTATTATAAGAAATTGCACTTGATCGTGTTGTTTAGTGTGTAGGATTTATATCCCTAGTAGTGGCACATGGAGTTAATGATTCAACAATTCATATTTTACCAATTTTTTCCTTGTATGGTTGACGTATCCTTATTTTAATTTTTTAATTCAACCTTTTAGTGATTATTAAATCTGAACTCATTTGCATTATGTGATTAGACCAGTGAGTGTGTCTGTGCATTTAGAGGTTCGCATTTTCATGAAAGTGTAAGGAAACTTGGCAATAAAGAATATAACCATTTCCACATAATCCATAATAGATTTGAAATAAACACGTAATTAAAATCCACATGCAAGAGAATAGACAACATACCCACAAAATTGTGACACAAGATATACCCTGGGAAACCCTCATTGAGGGAAAAACCTAGCCTCCAAAAGCATCCATCACCATGTATTATTTAGCAAAAATACCATTGCCATACAACCATGGAAGCCTTCATGGCCATAGCCACAACCGAGCAAACTATGTGAACAAGCATGAATCCACACATCCCATGCCATGCTTTCAACCTTCACAAATGCTCCCTTGGCTAACCTGTCAAGCCTTGTCCCACTCGACTCTTGCCTTTCGTCTTCTCCTTGTCACTCACTCTCTCTCTCTATATACAACAACTACCCTTGTGGCTGCTTATATAGTAGCAAGTCCCACAAAACCACCAAGTGGTATTACATAAACCATGTGCTAAAACCATGTGTTACCTAACCCACTGACCCCACATTTAATAGTGGGCATTTAATTCTTTTCTCCAATATTAAATAATTACATAAAATATTATCACAATGTTACAATACAATTCATCAAGAATATTCTATGGGAATCTTTACATGTTGCACGTCCATCTAGGCACAACATTACATAATAAAAAATAACAATATTATGCAATGTGTGCAACACCCATTATCTCAACAATCTCCCACTTGTTGTATACATTGCATAGGGTCAATCCGTAGCCACATAAATGAACAAGGGAACAATCCCTCCCAGCACATCCACCATCATGGATCAAAATACACCAAGTGCTCCATCCTGGTACCCGCAACAAAATCAAAGTATCCAGCATCTCGAACATGAATGATCTCACCTCCTATTATGCCACTCCCACTGGACATACATAGAAGCCATCCAAAGAGAAAGCCACCCAACTTGTCACATTAGAAGATCATAAAATCCTGTACCAACTGAAATTCCAAGCACAAAAACCTGATCCAAAGGTAATCACATGTATCCGTAGTTGTCAAAATATCCATAGCTGAAATAACACCCATAGCAAGTGCCAAACCCATCCAACTATCCATACCTCAAAGGTATAACAAGTGAATCTCATATCATTGACATATCCAATCTATAACCTGCAATCACAAGCCTCAAGAGCAATACCTGCCACATATATACCAAGAAGCTCCCACTGCAAAAGATAATGTCAAATCTATAACCAATCCACTCAACACATCTCAAAGAAGTGAATCCATGTAGTATCAAGGACATCCACAATACATAATCCAATAGCCTACAAGAATGACTCTCATAAAAAGTCTCCGAAAATCTCCCAAATTCTCCACAACCAACAAAGGAAAGAGAAAGAAATAACCATGTCATCTCTCACATGACATATATGAGCACAAACTAGTGATCACAATCTCTAACCAATCTCAAATCCAATGTAAGAAAAAACTGAACATCCAGGAAGATAACCAAGACCAGAGAAACCATGCAAATCATAACCTGTATCATGTCCTTCTACACACACCTCTAGATGCAAATTGTGCAAGTATGATCTCCTCCATAAAACCCCAACAAGAAGCCTCAACAACACCCAAACCATACCATATAACTCATCATGGATGTAAGCCTCTCACAAGAAGATCAAACTCAATAAACCCATTCCTAAACCAAGGAATAACCATTCCTAATTCAAGGAATATGCCCAAATATAAAACCATCTCCCAAATTCAACTAGCATAACAACATATGCACATGGAGATAACCAATGCTAAACCATCTCTCAAATGAACCCTCCAGAACTAACTCATGTACCATAGCTCAAGATCCATATCCATGAAAGACAAGCATAAATATAATGCAACTAAGAGAAACAATGGGCTATACCTCTCAAGTAGCAAACCGCCGAGTAGACCAAGAGTGGGGAATGAGAATGCTCATCAAGATACCCAAGTCTCCAACCAAGACTCATCTAAGAACAATATCCTCTCAAGTCCATATCAGGTGACTGCCCCTCGGACTTCCTGCTGAAACCATCAACCATCCCAACAAATACTTCTCTAATCCAAGAGAAATCAGCATCACCACCGTCTCTAAGTATCCATGAGCACCTGTAACCAATCAATCTATGCCAACTCCAAATGCGACATAGCAATATCATGAAGTATCCAGCTTATGATTAGTGTACTCAATACCAAGAAACTAAACCAAGATCAATGTCAAAGTTCCAACCATGGCCTCAGGAACATAAACATGACAACATGATCTTACCATCTCAACTAAAGAGATAACATGCTCCACATGAACACATCATAACATGTCACAACTCTAAACGCGTATCAAGAGTATACCATGACATAATAATGAAACCATCCTCATACCAAGGATAACATGCCAAATAAAAATATAAACCACACCTTTGCCAAGAACCCTGTGAGTCCTCAAGATGCAACCATCTCCACACACCATGAAGAAAACCATCTCCACACACCATGAAGAACCATCTCCACATACCATGAAGATAACCAAGAACTCCATGAGTCCTCAAGATCTAACCATCTTCATACACCATGAAGATAACAAGTGCACCATGCAAATGTCAAAGACGCTTCTGCAGCAACAGGATCTAAGACAAACCTCCAACATCTGCAAACACTCAATAAATATATCAATGCCAACAACTCCCACTCAACTATGGTACCAAGTCACCTATGGCATCATAAAATCCATCCTCTCCAAACCAAGAAGATATAAACCAAGCTAGGAACTAATCTTGCACTGTCACCCCATCACTATCACAAGCTCCCACTAAACCATGTATCCAAGCTATCCATGACATAATGATGAAAAAATCCATCCTCTAACCATGAGAATCAACCAAGGTATCAAACCATCAAAGAACTCAAAGTGCACATCATGAGCTCTTCAAAAGAAACCAAATAACCATGATCCTCAACCAAGAAGATATACCACCATAACCAAATCAGAAAATCCAAGCTAATGAACATCAAGGATGTACCTGTATAACCAATCATGTCATGCCAAAATCCATGACACCATGATCGCATCCATGAACTGAGCATCTGGCTCTCAATATGTCCAACTTGTTAACATAGTCAACCACATTCCTCTGCCATGACTGTACCTGGTAACAACATCTCATCCCTTCTACATGAAGAAAATAGTAAATCATGTGACTTAGGGCATAGACAACCCAAATCCAAGCCACCAATCTGAATATGCATCAATAATGAAAGATCAATGGGCAAAAACAATCCATAACCAAGCTATAAATGCAACCTGTAAGTATAGACCGCTTACAACATTGCACAACTTGTAGACCCAACAAGTCATCATGCATATCCAAACCAAACACTAATAACCATATCATCATGAGACCAATCTGAAATATGAACTGAGTATACAATGACATCAAATCTTAAATCTCCAATGTCATAAACTCACAATGTTACCATAGTCAAAATATACCTATAAACTATTTAGATCAATATATCAACAAATAAATTATGCCAAACCTGCACCAAATCTGAACCAATTTGTAGAGTTCTCCAAGATCTTTCTGTTGACTACTCGAAGTCCAAAATCTGACTCCGTATGCCCAAGTTATGCCCTAATCCGTGCTCAAAATAAATAACATCTGACTTTAGGGCTCTTAAAATCTGACAAAATCTCAAAATCACAGAACCAAACCTATACCATCTTGTAGTGCTCTGAATTAGCTTTCCAACACCTATAAGAACTCTGAAATCCGATATTCTGAGAGAAAGTTATGGCCATTTTACTAAGACAGTCTTTTTACCATTTTCAGTACGATTTTTCATTTTTAATTTTTTCAATGACAAAAATTCTGACGGGATTAAATTTGACGGCCATCATGGGCTGAAACTAAAAAACTCTTTCATTTCCTCTGAACATGGCCAAACTAGGGCATATTATATATCAAATTTTATGGAAATGTTGACCCGGATCCAATGGTGAGGTCTGTTTTTACCGAGGAGGTCATTTCTGCATGCTACCCCCCAAAACCCTCATTTAAATGAAACATCCGAAAAAAAAAAAAAAATTCTTCAACAATTTCATATGCCCAAGTATTTTACCATCCCATCATAACAGCAAATCCAAAACCCTCAGATCTGCAATAAATAATTCATATATCTTGCCCTTTCTTTTATCCTCTCATGCATTCCCATGGATTCAATCTAGGGTTATAATAATAAAACTATAGCTCTGATACCAGTTGTAAGAAAACTTGGCAATAAAGAATATAACCATTTCCACATAACCCATAATAGATTTGAAATAAACACGGAATTAAAATCCACATGCAAGAGAATAGACAACATACCCACAAAATTGTGACACAAGATATACCCTGGGAAACCCTCATTGAGGGAAAAACCTAGCCTCCAAAAGCATCCATCACCATGTATTATTTAGCAAAAATACCATTGCCATACAACCATGGAAGCCTTCATGGCCATAGCCACAACCGAGCAAACTATGTGAACAAGCATGAATCCACACATCCCATGCCATGCTTTCAACCTTCACAAATGCTCCCTTGGCTAACCTGTCAAGCCTTGTCCCGCTTGACTCTTGCCTTTCGTCTTCTCCTTGTCACTCACTCTCTCTCTATATACAACAACTACCCTTGTGGCTGCTTATATAGTAGCAAGTCCCACAAAACCACCAAGTGGTATTACATAAACCATGTGCTAAAACCATGTGCTACCTAACCCACTGACCCCACATTTAATAGTGGGCATTTAATTCTTTTCTCCAATATTAAATAATTACATAAAATATTATCACAATGTTACAATACAACTCATCAAGAATATTCCATGGGAATCTTTACATGTTGCACGTCCATCTAGGCACAACATTACATAATAAAAAATAACAATATTATGCAATGTGTGCAACACCCATTATCTCAACAGAAAGTTGTTAAGGAAATTTCTATGTTTTTTGGTTTTTGAGATTTTTAATTGATTTATTTTAATTTTTGGCACCTTTGCCATAGATGAATTCCTATTTCTAGGAAAAGCCTATTTTCATTTGGGTTGATTTAGGATTTAACTAGGTTGGCTAGTTATTTTCCCTAATCGATTATTCACTCGAAAAGTGAATAAATATCCAAAAAGGAATTTAATTCCTCACTTCTCATTTTTGAATTAGAAAGTTGGAGAGTAAAACCCAAAATCATCTTCATGAGGATTTACTGTTTTATTTGTTGTGGGAGCTACGGGCGTGGGATCATCATGAGATTGAGCTCATTGGATCTAGCTCAAGGAGGCCTTGGATTGCCACAATTTTCAGCTACTTTTGCAAGAATTCCACAATTTTCAGCTACTTTTGCAAGATTTTTATTTTATCGCTCAGATTTCCATTTTTCCCTTTTGGCTGTGAGGTAGGGCTCTCTCGTTTTATTGTTTCTACTCTATTTCTACTTCTATTTTTCGTAGCCGTATGTCAGGAGGCTGAGAACTAGTGTTCCCCTCTATTTTTGTTTGTTAGTTCTACCCAATTCGTCTAGTATGAGCATTTTCCTATTTTACGAGATGAGGGTTTGAGGTTTTATGTCGTTATGCTAGTTGTTTTTGCATACAATGTTCGAACTCAATTATTTTTAGATTTTAGGGGTTTTTATACCCAAAGGCCAAATGGGATTTAATTTCAAAGTTTTCCAAATTTTTGGGTTTTTACCTCATTTTGTATGCCACCCTATTTTCTCAAGTTTTCTTGGCACAAGTTGGGCCATTGACCTGGATTATCTATTTGGATATCAGTCAAACCTTTGTTTCACTTTTGTGTTTACATTGGGATGCATGTCACATCTGTACTCCTGACTTTGTGTTTGGTTGAGTGATTTTGTACCTAATGTTATGGTTTCTTTTGGACCTTTATTATTGTTTCATGGGCACTAGGATTCATGTAGAATCCATGCTCTCAGATTGAGGTCGGTTGAGTGATTTCATGATTTTTGGTCTTGTTACATCATTGGGATTCATGTAGAACCCATACTCTTGGATTGAGGCTAGTCGAGTGATTTCATGATGTATGGTTTTATTGTTCTTTGGGATTCATGTAGAATTTGTCCTCCCCAGTTGTTTTTAGTTGAGTGATCTTTTGCATTGTGTTATCATCCAGTTCCTATGTTATGATCTTCATGATGGTGGTGTGCCACACTCGAGTATGTGTGCGTACATTTTTTAGAGGACTTGTAGATCTTGACCTTCTGTGCTACTTTTAGAAGTTATGACCATTGGGGTTGGGATGGGAGTATGCATGCCTATGGGCACTTGTCATAGGATGAGCATGGATAGGGTAGGGTAGCATATGGAGGGGTCTTCTATCTCCACAGCCCAGTGCCTATTTCTTGAGGGTTGGCATGCAGAAGCTTTGTAATCAAGTGATAACTAAATAAAATGTCTGAGTTTTAATAATACTTATAGATAATAAAAAGGATTTGGGATGTGCTCCTTCCATTGGGAAGTGGAGAGCTACCAATACCAGCTTGTGCTTGTCAATGTCAAGTGACTCTCCATAATGTTAGCTCCTACTTAGTAGCTTTTTGAGTGTCTGACCAGGACCTATACTACTTGCCTTAGGTTCTTGGTTACAACCATCATACTACCTGGCATGAATGTTAGCCATGGATGTTTGCTTTGTGTGGGTTTGTGGTTGGATCATTATCTCCATCAACACACTGGGAGTGGACCAATGGGTGCCATGTCACTAGGAGGCATAGCTACCTACACCACTACTAGAAACTGATGTACAAAGATGGTCTATTGTCTTAGCATGATCATTGTTGGATGTTTTCACTTGGTACTTTGGGTTCCAGAGTATGCTTCCTTGTGATTTATGCTTTCATTGGAATGCTTGTATATCATGCTTAGATGATGTTAGTTACTATCATATTTTCTTATTATGATGATTAGCATGTGATAGGTGATGTTATCTACTTTGTAGGATTATCTTATGCTTTACTTCTAGCATGTTAGATTTCCTTATGCTTATGTTGTAGCATGTTTTAGTAGTGATGTCCCTATTACAATAGTACTAAAAATCTAATTGGTGGTTTGGGATGTTATGCATGGGGGATGGCTAGGACCCATGATGGTCTTATGATGCTATTGACAGTTGGGAGAAACTGCGTACTTAGTTTGGTTGCTTAGTTATTACGATGTTATTTCTATACATTGCGACATTATTTTTGTACTTTGTGATGTTGCTTCTATACATTGTGATCTTATTTCTATACTTTTTGATGTTTCTTCTATACATTGTGATGTTGCTTTCAATATGTTCTTTTACTACCTTGGTTTAGATGGATAGATCTTCCTCTTTCTTGTTTCATGGCATCTTGTTGTTTATGCACTTGAATGTTTGTTCCTCGATCTACATGGATCCAGTACTCCCTAATGTGAAGGTTTGATTTCCCATTTTATTCCTTGTTTTGGCCCTTAGAGTAATTCTCTCTTTCTCTGGGTGACCATGTATCAACATTGAGTGATAATTTGAAATATCACATGTCCAAAGGAGAAGAATCATGCGATACTAGAAAGTATTGCATGCCCTTAAAAACTCTCTCATGCAACACTCTATTGTATTGTAGACCTCTTGTAGAAAGGTCATATGATACTAGTAAAGTATCACATGCCTTCACAAGAAGTGTCACCCAAACCCTGATTGTATCGCATGCCTTCATTAGATAGGTTGTGCGATACTGGAAAGTATTGTACTATACTAATTGAAAGTATCACCTGGATTTTGGAAAAACCTATCTGGGCAGACAACAGGCACTTTTTGGGTTGACCAAAAGTTTTTTGGAGATGTTTTGGACACCATTATTGTGTTCTCAAATGCCTTGGAATTTCTTTTTGAATTTGGTCAGTTATTGGATTCATATTTTTTTGTGTCCTTCCATGGTTAATCATTTTGTTTGGTCAGTGGTGTTTGGAGATCCATTAGTTGTAGGGATTGTTGGTAAGGTCTTCCATTGTGATCTATGTGATCCATGTATAATGTTGACATGTGCATTCATACTTGTTAAAAAAAAAAATTTAAAAATATCTTGGCTTGAATTGAATCCTTGTTCCAAGGATCTCCGGGCGGGGCATTATAGACTGAGTTGAGCAAAAGTGGCAATATAGTCTAACAACATAATGATAGATTAGGGGGACTACACTTGCTAGAGTAATGCCTACTTTGGATAAGGAAATGATGACAAAATCCATGAATAAATTCTAGGGGAGATTTTCCCCCAATTATAGAGCCTTTAACATTTTGCAAAATAAAATTGAATAGGTTGTCAAATAGAGCACCCAGATATGAAAAGTCATTTATAGGTTGACAATAGAAAAGCTAGTGATCAAGTTCCTAAGGAATTTGGAGATAAGAAATATGAACAAGAACAAGAAGTCCAAGTCAAGGATGGTCATGTGGGAGGTATTGAAACAATAGTAGAAGCAGAGGTCATAGTTGATGATGAGTAGTAGGATTATCAGAATGTACCAGAGGTACAAGTGTCAAGTGCTAGTCCCTCACTTGTAGACCAAGTGAGTCACTAGGACTCAATACAAATAAAGGATATTCTTGATAACTCTACTCATAACATCAATCCCTTGATAGATGAAGACATGAAGAAAATTTTGATTGACTCCACCATAGTAGCTAAATTATGCATCCATCTTGTATTGGTGAGAGTAGATGAGATTGAGGATCAAGAATTGGCATCTATAGGGAGAAATCAAAAGAAACATCCAATGTGCCCCTTTAATCTACATTAGACAAAGAACAAGAAAGTGTCACATCAAACACACAAATTTCAATGCCCATTATAGTTTATCTGTGAAGGATGCAGTGACCTTAGATATCAGTACATTAGTGCCAAATCCTTCAATACAAGTAATATTAACTATTGAGAAGGATAGGACAGAATTCCTCATAGGTTAGGAAGCTATCCCTGCACCTATCTCACACATTCGAGGTAAAAATAACAACAAAGAGAAGGAGAAGGATAGGATTAAAGAGTTGGTTTTGACTACTAAGCCAGAGGAAAAAAATTATATATAGACCTTGGTTACCCTATTAGTTTCTATATCAGCTCCTACTATTCAAACTCTTCAATGATTGAGTACAAATTCTACACCCTTACAAATATCAAGGCCTAGTCCTAGTACATCTACGTTTGATCTTGCAACAATAACCATATAACAAATGAGTATTCTACAAGAATTTCTTGAAAGGAATAAACAACAAGAGTTTCTTACATGAGAGCATAAGTAGAAGTAAGTACTTCATGACATTAAAGATATATTTCTTGATGAATTTAACCTTCCCGAGCTGAGTGCGCAAAAACCAATCATTGAGAAACTAGTCAACATAGTTGATAAGATCAGGGATGAAGACCTAGATTACAATTTTAAACTTTTAGAATGGTTTGAAAAGAAATTTCACTCTAATTTTCTTGAAGATAATTCTAGTGCTATTGCACTAATATAGATTGACTTAGCAACCAAAATATAGGATGTGAAAAAGGTGTTGGAGAATATCTTTTCTCTTTACACAAATCTTTTTGATGTGAATTTATTCACACAAGCAGTACAGAGGGATATTAACTAGCTACAAGGAGATCTACAACTCATAGGTTCAACATTGAAACTATCTCCTAGTCAAGACCAATCTCATTTTCAAAGACTACTATCTACTCGAGGTAAGCTAGTCACACTACAAATACAAGATGCAAACATAAGGGCTATCTTGATTAGTATCCTATCCATGTTGACCCTACGCATGGAAGTATTGGATAGAGAACTAGCCTTCTCTGAAACATTGATGAAGAAAGACAATCAACTTTCAACACATGATAGCCTAGTTGACCTTGCTACCTAGCTAGATGTTAAATACCAATCTCTAAACATAGCATGTGATAACTAGGATGCAGCATTGAAAATAATCATGGAGGTCCACAAAACATTTTTGGATAAACACACTATTAGTGTACTACCCTAATGACATAAATGACAAAAAAGGGGGATTATAAAGTTTTTGAAGAAAGGGGGATGATAAAATAATGATAAATTAGATTGACAAATGCATAGTACCACTTTGAGTCAAGGGGAGTACTCGTGCAGAAATAGGGAACAACAAGAGTTCACACACTTACTCAATAGGAGTATGAAATTCAATTACAGAAAGGAAATATCAACTCAAGGGGAGTTATGAAATTTTGGTGCAATAAGGTATGACAATTATGTCATCAATTTTGCAAATTTTGTAATTTTGTATGAGAGCTAAGTAATGTATAAAGATTATCTAAGTTATGCTCATAGTTAGGTTGTATATGCATGACAAAGTATTTTTGCCACTCATTTCAAAGGGGGAGATTGTTTATCTCATTTTAGTTTTGACAAGGCAGCAATAAAACACTTAAGTCATTACTTTAAAAAAATTAGTATGTGTCAAGTAAGTAGTTTATGTCAAGCACCAGTATGTGTCGAGTAGATGGTATGTGCCAAGTCACTCAAGTGTTGAGAAATTCATTTATGCCAAGTGATTCAGATGGTGAGTAAAAAAGTGGATGCCAAGTCATTTTAGAGCTGAGTGACAACATCAAAGATATAGTAAATGCCAATCATTAGAGCTTTCAAGTGCCAAGAATTTTTTTTTGGCATAGTTTTTTTGTAATGGCACAAACTCCTACGTAAACCATTTTTGAGCCAACTTAAGGATTGTTTTATGATTCTAGAAGATATATATACAAAGGTATAATGAGAATCCATATGTAGTACATGAAACCAATCAATATAAGGGATGTATTAAGCAGAAAATGGATGAATCACAATCATTTATTCCTACCTAACCCTATCTCACCTAAGTCTTCTTGAGGATGGAAAACCCTAATGAGTTTGTGTGTGTGTGTGTGTGTGTGTGTATGAGAAGAGAAGGATGAATGCTAAGTGTGGAGAGAGAGCATTCATGGTGACTATGGAGTTTATGGTAGAGATATAAATTGTAGAATCAGTTAGAGAGAATAGAGAAGAGTAGTTAAAGGATAGAGGAGACATATCTAATCAGGAGGATCAAGGATATAGTTGGAAAGAGGAGATCTAATATCTAGCAATAGAGTGTTAATCAAAGGATCATGGTGTTGAATCATTTTAATAGGTGATACATAGAAAATATCTTAACAGAGTAATCTTAATAAGCTTTTGCAAATCATTTAACGTGATTCTTACTTTATTTGAGTTAAAGTCCTTTAGCAAGGCACACTTTTAGTAGGGTATTGAAATCCTTTAATAGGGTAAGATTTAACAATCTTTGTAAGCCTTTAACAATTAAGACCTTTCACAGGGTAGATCATAGTTCATGATCAAACAATTGTAACCTTAATTGGATACACTTTACAACTACAGTGGTGAGGATTTGTGGATGTCACCCCCACCCCATTTTTACCTTTGCATTGGAGGATTTCTCGGTAATAAATTTATTGTCTTATGTGCTATTTGTCTCATGCTATGGATGATGATGTGTAGTTAGCTATTTTAGTTTATAGGCTAAATTATGAGATGGATGTGTGGTGAATGTTTAATTGTTAATTTTTTGAAGCACTGATTCACCCCCCACAACCTCTCAGAGTTTACTTTCCCATTGTTGTTTCCAACAGAAGATTTACCTAAGAGATAGTGAGAGGTCATCAAGTAGTGAATTGCGAATACATTGATGTTCCACTTATCTCTCTAAAGTGGTGCTACATAAGCATGATGGTAATCGGAGTTGTTATATAAGTGCTTTAATGTATGGTATACTTTAATCTATTTTTCTATCATACCCTCAATTCATAAAAATCAAGTTTCATAGTTTTTCTTCCTAATTTTTAACTTGGAACCTCCTAGAAGGATAATTGTCTATTTCATTATTATTATTTTTATATTGAATAAAGAAAATAAAAGAACTACAAAAAATATGTGGAAGTAATTGGAGAAAAATGATGAATTTAGTCAAAAGTATGAGTCTCATATCAAGACTTGGAAAAGACTACATCAACTAAATGACATATTTATGAGGATTACAATATTGAAACTTCATAACTTGTTCTTTAATCTATTGAAGTTGATGCTCGACCTCTTTATTCTTATGATATTGCTGATTTTAACTGTGCGGTTTTTGAGTCAAACTCAATGACTCGTGAATAAAATCCTCCTAGGAAAATGCATCAAAGTAAAGTCTTAGAGTACCATTTGTATGATGAAAACTTGTGATATTGCTATTGGGATTTAACTATGTAGTTTTTGAGTCAAACTTATTGACCCATATTTCATGAGTAGTGATTTATAAAAATCCATTTCTCATGAAAATGAATAGAATACTTAGAACTCATTGGATCTAGGTGATGCTCATAAAGGTGAGGCACTAGGACTTCCTGGGAGGTCACCCATCTCAATACTACTCTAGCTTGAGTGTGCTTAACTATAGAGTTTTCTCAATGCCAACCCGCTCTACTCACAACCCCATTTGCAAAACCTTCACCAATATTTGTGCTTTGTGAACCATTCATTAGAAATACCCTTAAGCTCATTAATTGATAAGTAGAAGATATTTTCCAAAGCAAGTCAAAATGTGATATTGCTATCACGATTTAACTAGAGTTAAACTCATTGACCCATATTTCATGAGTAATGGTTTACACAAACCCATATTTAATGAAAATTAATAGAATACTTAGTACTCATGAGGTCTAGGTGATGTTCACAAAGGTGGAGCTGTGGGACTTCCCAAGAGGTCACCCGTCCTAGTACTACTCTAGCTTGAGCACACTAAACTATAGAGTTTCATGTATGGATAGACTCTCTCTACTTGCAACCCCATTTGCAAAACCTTCACCAAGTGTTGGGCCTTATGAACCATTCATTAGAAATCCCCTTAAGCTCATCAATTGAGATGTAGGAGATATTTTCCATGGCAAGTCAAATTGTGATAATATGGATTTAACTGTGTAGTTTTAAAGTCAAACTCATTGACCCATATTTCATGAGTATTGGTTTACACAAACCCATCTCTCATGAGAATGAATAGAATACTTAACACTCATTGGATCTAGGTGATGCTCATAGAGGTGAAGCATCGAGACTTCTTGAGTGGTCGCCCATCCCAGTACTACTCCAACTCCATTGCGCTTAACTATAGAGTTTCTTATATGGATAAACCCACTCTATTTACAACCCCATTTGCAAAACCTTCATCAAGTGTTGTTCCTTATGAACCATTCATTAGAAAGAACCTTACGCTCATTAATTGGTAAGTAGGAGATATTTTCCATAGCATGTCAAATTGTGATATTGCTATCACATACTAGTACATTTTGACTCATTTTTCAACAAAAAATGGTCTAATTTTTTACACATGTTGGTCTAATTTTTGACCAATTGGTTCATGGCTATTTTTGTCATCAAAAATTTGACCAAAGATTGTAGGTGTCAAAATTACGACGCTTTATTTGGTCAAAATTGACCTCTCTTTTCAATAAGACCATTGGTCAAAATTGCAACCAAGTTTGGTTGAAATGTCAACCAAAGCATTGACTAGAATGCCAAACCCAAAATAGAATCCTCATCAATGCATTGGTCAAAAGTTCCACCAAGATTGGGTGAAAGTTCCATCAATGTTGGTTGATGCATTGGTCAAAATGTAGACAAATTTTTGGTGGAAATGTCAACCAAGATTGGTCAAAATTTCCATCAATGTTGATTGATGCATTGGTCAAAATTTCAAAAAATCTTTGGTGGAAATGTTGACCAAGATTGGTCAAAGTTCCACCAATGTTGGTCAAAATTTCGACAAATCTTTGGTGGAAGTGTTGAGCAGGATTGGTCAAAAGTTCCACCAATGTTTCCCAACATTGGTGGAAATTTTGACCAACATGTTTTGTTTTAAAAACAATTATTAGAAGATAAATATCCAAAGTAATCACTGATGGCAGCTTGGTCAGTGATTAGTTTGGATATTTATCTTTAGGACTTTGGTGGTTCTACCACCACCTTGAGATGAGATTTTATAGACCTATGTTGACAAGTGGCTATAGATGGATGAAGTTCCCATCTATCAAGGTTTCTCATTCCCTACAACTAGACAAGGGAGAGGGTTCTCAAAAAATGATATTATGATGGTATTCAACTATTTTCAAATTTACGGAAAGAACATTTTCTCACTCTATAAAAAGGTTTCTCATTGTCCAAACATATAATTTCCCGCAAAAGTCTAAGTGAAGGAATCACAAATTCTCCAACCTTAACCTTTGAAAGATACTACAAAATGCAAACCTGGTAGAAGAAAATTACAAGCATTTTATAGATTTTTAAAATAGTTATTTGACAAAATACTGCTGAGAGCTAAGTGAAAAAATATTCAATGTTGTCATTGGAATTACTGTAAGGTAATTCACAAAACATGAGAAAGAAAAATATATAGTTTTTTCTTCTGAACCCACAACTTGACTTTCATGGTCTACTAAGATATAGTGACCAAGGATTTCAATAAAAGATCTAGACTCCAGCACTTCATCCAGTGCCTCTTCTGTATACATCATATTCCAAAGTAACTCAAGCAATCTACACATAACATGAATTAAATCAATGTTAACAAAAGGGAAATGACATTACCTTTAGCAACACCTAAATACAAAGCTAGTACACAACCTTCAAGTATTTCACAACATTTGAGCACCTTATGAATGAATATATTTACATAAATGTCTTACATGAAAGTTAAAACTAATATATGATAGGTAGAATCCAAAATTTATATGTGAAAGTAAATTATGGTTCAAAAATAGAAGATTGCAGATTATAGTCCACACAAGTTTTACTGAAGTGTAAACAACAAAAACAAGAAGGAAAAAATAGAGATAGTGAAACAATGTATCTAGTACATATTTGTACATAGAGACACATATACAATCACAAGGGAATGGTACAATATGTTAGAATGTGTTTAATATTGGAACCTAATAAAAAAAATTGCTGAAGATTCTAGGTAGGAAAATCATTTTTTTACAAAAGCTTCCTAATAAATCCAAACTTAAACATTGCAAGGAAATGCAAGAAACGTAAAACTCAAGAAAGTTGAAATGTTTGTACATTTAGGTTGTAAAACACTCATATTAGAAACTTTTTAATTCTTAGACACACTAAAAGGCCTATGTGTTCCATAGATACATTCCTAGCCCTCAAACCCCCATCCCCTACCCCAATGACATTTCACATATAGTGGGACAGCAAGGGATCTTGGTTCTCTAGCCATCCCCCAAAATCTTTGAAAATCACAAGATTTTGTTATGACATCTACCCATCCCAAAGATAGTGGGGAGCATCTAAGACATCCCTGGACTATCCCACATATGGCTAGGCATCTCTAATGGTAGGGAAACTTTCTATAATGTTTACAAAAAATATATTTGTGGATCTAAACGGCTTTTATAACTATTGACACTTACATAATTGTTTTAACATTCATATATAGCATCAAAAAAAGGTGTTAATTGTTATGTAACTTATAAACATATTCCTTCATAATTCTAAAGAATATATGTAATTGTTACATGATATAGCCATTTTGAAATTCTTTCATTCCCTTAAAAAAAAATTGTTAATAGTTAACTTACATATATCTAGCTATGTATATGAATCATAGTATATTTGTTGTTGTTATACGGTGCCACTGCCATCAATATTTAACTATATTGTTATAATGTTGTCATGGTATAATTATTATTGATATAGTATCTCCCTCTCAAGCCCCTCCTCCTACCCCACCCCCCAAAAAATATTGACAATTTAGGAGCAACTCCTTCCCTAAATGGGAGAAAAATACAACTAGAAGTGTATTTATGTAAACATAGGTTGCTCCCCACACCCCCACCTCCTCCCCTACCCTAGATGTGTAAAATAATGATGTATATATGTACGCAAAGCTAGATTATCAATTAAATAAAAGGAACTATTTAAGGATTACCTCCTGTATAAGAAAATTTGTTATTTTTGGCTCACCCAAGAGTATATCTCAAGATGTAATGGCAATACTTAGCTTTTATCATTACCACATAGTTAATTTATTGGTGTAGATGTAGATGAGCATGTAGTTTTAATGCAAGATCAGTTGTAGCAGCAGCCCATAGTTAGGTCATTAACAATCAATAACATACAAAAGCATGGATATTATATAATTATATTAATGGTGTTGCAAATTTATCAATCTGGCCTATTACAAGAGTCTAAAATTTCTTTATCTTTAGATTCTAGAATCTATCTAATCATTCACATGAACAATCCAACTCCACCTAAGTTATGTATGGGGGAAAATGTTCACATCAAACAAATAAAAACAATGGATAAGATGCTCATCATTACTCAAAATTCCCTAATACTTTTCCTTTGACCAGCAACTCCATTCAAATGTGTTCATATAATATGACATCCAAATAAACTAATTATCATAATGTTGATTTTGTGATGTATCATGCTATTAATGAAGAATTTTGGACTTCTTGCATCATGTCCCTGTGCATCTTCAAGTGAGAAAGGAGACTACTCATGCAATAAAAGGAAGAGACAAGTACATAAATAGTTAGATAGTGTGTACATAAAATAAGTTTTGAAAGAAAAATGGCTCTTTATTTCTTTATAATAACTTGCCAAAAGATTGGTTGATTACAAAGACTTTGACTTTTAAAGACTTAACTTGCATAATTGATATCACTTGTGACAATTAATAGAATTGATTTGTCTTTCTAAATGAAAGATAAATTTATACATATCACAAACTTGAAAGAATTAGAGAGAAAGGATAGTGCACATTTTCTTATAGCTAAGTTACTCCTTGGCTTATAATTTCTCATGTCAAAAAAACGTAAAGCCAAATTGATATGTACTTTTCTGCCATGATACCTTTGGTGTCATTCCATGCAAGCTTCTTCAAGAAACCAAGAATTTTAACAAAATCCCCTGTAGACCGATCCTACAAGGATAAGCAAAAAAAATTATTAAACATCATTAGCAAACTCAACAATTGGAAAAAAATAAAGGCCAAAGAAACACAATATAAAAAGGTGGCTATCTAGAATACTTGTACATTCTTCAACCTATGAAAAAGACTATCCAATTGCTCATCCAAAAATGACCAAGCTAAATCAGTGATGAGGTCAAAAACATTTTCTTTAACCTACATCACAGAAAATTTTAGTTACATACCAGTGAGAGTACCTAATGAAATTAAAGGACAAAAAAGAAAGAATATTTTTAATACTGCTTCAATTGGATCTGGCTTTTCAGTAGCAACCCAAATGACATCTAAGTGCTCTTCTGATAGATGATGTTCCAACAAGATAAGCCTCATAATGTTTTGGATCTAATAACCACCGCAATAAGAAATCAATCCTTCTATTAGAAAATAATGATAGAATCTGCACAAATAAATCTAGATGGCAATATAATAATATCTACTACTTGGTCTACATACTACTTGTGGTGTAAATTGGATCGTAAGATGAGGCAAAGAATATTCTTTCTTTCCAACCATTCTGTAGTTGTAGAAATTGACTTTCTATTATCCCTAAATTCAATGCAGTAAATACATAAGTTGCAAAAAAAGTATTAAATAAATATTTACAAGCATGGTTAGCCACATTAACTAACTCACCAAACACATTGTGATAGCAATACATCTTTATATTCCCAAATGCAATGGTAACCCAAAATATCCAAATCAACATTCACACATCGCAGCAATTACTCAGTTAAATATTTAAATTTCAAAATGCAATGGTGACCCAACTTATTCAAATTAGTTTTAATGCATTGCAATTGATCTTATTTCAAAATGGTAACCCAATTTATTTTAAGTAACTCTTGAAAGACTTATTAACTAAACTAATACCAAATGTGTTCCCAAACATCGAACAAATGGAGTAGAGTAATGTATGATTTATTTGATATAGAAAAAACAAAGCATAAATCATTTTGCAGCTAGAAATTGTTGTTTAATAAATTATCACATTCAAAATCTTTAATTTGTGGCACTAAATCCTTTCCAGGAGGAGTGGAGTGGTACTCTCAAGGTATCAGTTATGCACAGAAGTAGTAGCAGTCTAAGAATGTACCAATTATCCAATACACAAGCATTCACTAATAGTTTATTGACCCATAGAATTATTGCATCATACCTAGAAGTAATGGCATAAGCATTTTCTAACAATTTATTTATTTCTCACATTGAGCAAAGTTGTTTGTTGAAGGACTGAAAACCCAGCATCTTCTCAACCATTCTTCTTTGAACCATGTTGACAACATTCTTAGATTTTTACCAGACAAGCAATGAAAAATAATTACCTACAAATGTTAAAGGTAAACTTGAACAAACATGATTGAATCCACATAGAAAATAGAGGGTACCCACCATGCTTAATATCATATTGAAAATGTATTATTCCCTTCAATTGCAATAACTCATTGTATCTACCTTGACCATTTATAACCCATTGTATCTACCTAAATATTTTGTCACAAAATGTATATCTGGTCAAGTATTAAATGGATACATTGAGGACCCAATCAACTGCCCACTATAACCAAACAATCTTTCAGATCAAAATCCAACTTAGCATACAATTTCAGATTTAGTTTTGTTAGATTGTTGCTTATAGATTTCAACTAAAATTTTATTAAATATGGATATTGTTATAGAACACAGAGTTATATCTTGGCAAAAATGAAAATTGGGACACCATTGACCAAGAGAGATGGATGGATATGGGTTATGTGATGTAGGAACGAACCCTAAAAGCTACACAAAACAATGACTCGGAGATGTCAAAGGCCAACATGTAGATGGAGTAGATGTCATATCATTATAAGGGTTGGATTTAGAATAATATATCATATCATATAGAATTAATGTCAAGACATTATTCTTATAGTTATATAGAGAGAAGTTGATTCTATTGTCTACTCTAGATTTTGGCTAGAACTATCTACACATTTATGATAGTAACAATACTATGGAATAATAGAGTGATTTATTGCGAGTAAATTAAAGAAAAAGATTAGATAAGTTCCAGTTATATGCTCACTATATTCTAATTGAACTTTTATATTATTTATCTTGTATAGAGAATGCAACAAAATATATTGCAAGTTGCATTTTTGAAATTAAAGTATTAAATATAGAATTAACAGTATAATAGTATCATATAATTATGAACCTTATGAATAGTTTAGGATCTTCAATAACTCTATGAATCTATCACATGAGAATGGTAATTAATCATCAAATAAAAAACACAAACAAAAAGAAAGAAAAAAGAAAATAAATGGTCTTGATGATCTTGTAATAACTATACTTAGACAACTTCCACAACACAAGAAGATGATATTGTAAATTTTATGGAGACAAGACAACTTTCTATAAGACAAGTGAATTTTATTAATGGTGTGTCAAGTTACCTGCCTAGTTTCTCTACAAGACCATATATTCTTTCATCAAGCATCATGTACATACTATTGTAAACTTTAATAAATAGATAACATTTAGGAACTTACTACATTAGACATTGTTGCCTTCTTTTGGCCTCTACCACCATTCGCTAGCTTCCAATCTGTTACATCATTCTTCTCATTAGTACTCCCTCTTCTGTTGTGACCCCTACCAACACCTATTACCTCAGGCTAAGGGACTTTTGCATCAACATTCTCATTTGAGCCCTATTTTTCCATGATAGAATTAGAATACTAGTATGCAACAACTACAACAATTCTTCCAAAATAAGAAAAATAAAATTAAAAAAGGCAAAATTAAACCTAAAAAAAAAAAAAGAAGGAAAAATTAAATCCATCAAAATATGGGGTTTCTACTTTGCTTACAAAATAAACCAGTAAATTGAATGCGAATGCAGCCTTTCAGCTATGATTAATCATGAAAGACTAGAAAAGAGGTATCACCTTCGAGGAAACATTGGCAATTCAACCTTATCGAATGGAAGAGATATAGGTGTAGAATAGTTTAGGTTTCAACAAATTGAATTGGAGTCCCTTGAAGATGCTACATCCAGCTTTAGGCGCATGGCACTCAAAAAGTAAAGCTACATGCTTTAACATTTATGATAACCAAATTCAAATAGATATACTACTTCAATTTATTCATCCTTAGCAAGAAACTAAATAGAAGCTATCAATTAAGAATAGCTCAAATAAAAAAGAGTTCATTATTTTCAAAGATTCATACCTATACCATATAGTATCATCCCATCATTCTAGACCTAAAATGAATGAAATTGATTAATTAATGAAGGTATGTTAGTTTGAGCTTCACTTGGTTTTGAGAATACTTTAATATTCTCTACTAAATGAGGCCAACCATGAGAAGGTGAAAGCTCATCTGGCCTCACCCCCTCGCCCTAACATCAATCTAAATTTCCCATTATCATCTAATTACATACTACATTCATTCTTTCATCCATTTATGAGCTATAACATTCAATCAATAGAATCATGTAACATTCATTAATATGATAGAAAAATCATTATTACCCAATACTAATCAAGGCTTCATTAACACAAAAATATTCATTAACATGACATAAAATCAATATTAATACACAACATTCATAGATAATTACTTAAAACAATGTTCTTTCATTATCCAACAAAGTTTATCAAACAAGGTTTATCAAAGAGCATTTTTAAAAAATCATTTCTTCTTTTTGTTTTTCTTAGCTTTCTTAAGGAGATGGCTGATAGGAGCATCAATATCTTCCTCATTCTCCCCCTCTTGTGGCACATGTAATGTCAAATTATGATGGCTCCTATTTTGAGGAGCACAAGGTTGCTACACTAAAGGGGGTCATATTGCAATAACAAGTAAATGGGTTAAATTCACATACTCTTTCTTTCTTTTTTTCTATTACAAGTATTTCATTAACTAGTAGAACATAACATGCATTTTCTTACCTGACAATGCCACATCATTTACAATAACATTTTGGTCCCCTACCACCTCAACATGTTGAACACTTCGAACATGCTCCACTCCTTCACCATAATGTTCAACATGCTCTAAAATATTCAAAAAATGGTTACACGTCAAATTAAAATTGAAGATGTTAAACTGTATTCATAATTTCATAATTAATTTCAAATAGTAAATTAATACCTCCACCACTATGATACACATCATGGCCTTCATCACGTGCAGGTTTTGTGATAGGATTTGAAGGTTGCAGTAAAATGTTATGTGCATTGTTATGTAGTCAATTTAAGTTGGAAACTAAAACCAAAAAAGAAAATTTTCAACTATTTAATTTGATTTACTTCTCATTTGACCAATTTACTTGTGTCTCATTTGGTGAACCAAATTCTTGGGTATGGCTTTTAGATTCTTGGCATAGGCATGCTGCGACAACTTTATAGCCTTCTGTCAAGGAAATTATTTTATCTTCATTCATGGGCTCTATATTAAATTTTGTGCCTTGTATTTTTTTTCTTAATATCATTAGTTTTGCATGTATGATTTGATTAAAAATAATTGTTTGCAACATTATATTAAAAAAAATTATATGAAATTTTGTTGCTGCTACTTACAAGTCAAGAGTGAAGATTCATATAGCCACTAGAGCCAAGTTTTTGTTGGCCAACCTTTTGTAGTCTCACTTTTGTTTCTTTTGATGTGTCTTGCAGTCTATGAAAAGTTTGAGACATGTTAGATTATATATTTACAAATGTCACCAATTAGTGCAAGATTACATTTTACTTAATAGTATCATGACATACCTTATTTTTCCCTTTTCTAGTTCATTTCCTTTACCACATAGCCTTTTCTCTTTTACATCTTCTATTACTTCATTCCACTCCATTGGTGGAATCATAAGAGGATGCCCATACTTTGGGTTATCCTTTAGACCCCTTCTATATTGGTCCCTCATAGTCTTTATATGTTTGGATGCTCATTTGAGAAGTAGGGCATTGTCAAAAATGTATTTTCCAAAAAGGTCCTCAAAATATGTAATGAGCTGATTTTTTTTTTCAAGACCTTGTTCATTCCACTTTAAAAAAAAAAAAAAAAATGTTAGATCAATAACTTTAATATAGTACAATAAATGGAAGAAAAGGAAAATATTGTAGCAATGGTATGAAACTATGTACATTTTATGCATGGTGGGTCCAAACAACTTCAATGTCATTTCAAAAAGATGATCATAGAAAACATCATTTCCTACAAAAAAATCATGGTATTATCAATCCAAAACTAGTTATGTACAAGTAAATTACAACTATATTATAAATAATAACAATTTTAAAGCACTTGAAAGCTTTGGTAATTTTAACAAAAACATAGTTTTCTTATACAGCAATAAGGTCCCCGCAGATGAACTAGTACTAGTCACATGGGCAGCTCTAGGAAATGCTTCAGCTTTAGTAGTACTTGTTTGTGTTGTTCTATCAACTAATGGTGTATCTGTTAGTGCACAAAATAGGTCCATGAGTATAAAATCCACCTAACAAAAAAAAAAATGCATGATTAGCACATTACAAAATATAGCAAAACAAGGTTTTACCAGTTGTATTTGGCATAGTCAAAGATGTATGCAAGCTCCTTATTGTTGACAATGCAGTCAGCAATATCAGACCAACGACTGAAGAAGGAACCTACACTTCATCATGAGCTGAAGAATACATTTTTAGCAAAGACATTTCGAATGGATAAAGATCAAATGAGATACTAGCTAGAAGCATCCAAAAATCAAAGTTAAGTGTTATAATGTTGATGAAAACAAACAATATTGCACTAGTAGGGCCACAATCTTCTGTTATTGCTAATATTGTTTCACATGTAGCCAATGAACTTCATTTATTGATTCTTTCATTTGGAGCAACAGATCCAAATATCTCATCACATCAGTATGGAATGATTGAATTCTATGGGAGAAATCGATAGCTTCTTATTATGATTTCATATACAGATGATATGTATGGAATGATGGTAGTTGCAGGTGTGATTGGTTTCTATGGGTAGAAAAATATAATTCTCACATTGGATTTTTTGGTGCACTAGAGTTAATTTTCATATGCATACTAGGGATATCTTTATATAATTGTAGTAGTGCAGAAATTTGATGCAGGAATGTGGTGTACAACTATTGCATTCTTTCTTCTCATAAGAGTTGTTGTATAGACTTTAGAGCATAAATCAAACCATGATTTTCAAGGACATCCAAAGATCAAGCTTCATTGTTAGCAAAGACATTTGAAACATTTTTTGTTTTCATTTGCAATGGATAAAGATCAAAGTTAAGTGTTATAATGTTGTAAAGAGAAAGTGTTACATGAAGATTGTGTGCTACAACCCTCACCATATTGACCACACAGTCTCATAGGTGTCACAAAATCTTGTAAGAAGAACACATAATATTTTAGATCATGATCCATAAGATACTATAAAATATAAACATCTATTGAACTTTTATTATTGCTTAAGATTAATTACTGTGTACCTTCAAAGAATTGACTCTAAGTATCAATTCTTCTTTTAGTGCCTCTATCTCCTCAGTTATGTTTCTCTCGAGAAAAAGGTTAAGGATTTCATCACTATATTTTGTTTTGAGTGTATGGGCCATGAATATGGAGTCATTGTTGCATGTGATTTCATCTACAAATGACACTTGTGTTTCAAATCGCATTTGATTTGCTATCATTTTCGCTTTTCCCTATCAATGAGTATCAAGTTGTGACATCAATATCAGTAAAATTCCATCAAAATAACTCCAAATCCATAAAGAAAAGAACATAATAATATGACATTTATTTCTATATAATTTGTACAATTACACTAATTAAGGTTTACCTTTGTTTAAGAAGGTGTGTGAGCTAGTTTTCTCTGCCTGTGCCTTATGGTGTATCTATGTCGTCTTCTGAAAAAGATTAGTAATTCTTAGCAATCAATAGCAAAATAAAAATAATAGACTTACCAAAAAAATTATTAATAAAATAGTAGATTGTATATTGGAGTCAATATTCTCACATTTTCCCTACTCAAGGAAGACAAATCAAACAAATAACTATTTGATGATATCTGCAATCCATAAAATGAGAGACACACTAGGACTAAAGTTGATGTTGATGATAAAGAGAAGATATGAAAATAAAAAATTGTATCTATAGGGTCTATTGACTTATACATGTTGATCCATGTGACTGTGCAAGATCCTGGTCAAAGGCATTAAATATCCTACATATGTAAATCATTTATCTTAAGTTAGCCAAAAATTACATGATATATTCTAAAAATTACATAGAAGATAAAAATTACATGAGGCATCCATTGAAATCATTGTATATTTTTTGATTCTTTACCTCTTCTTTATGTATGGTAGCTATGCAATACCATTTTATATACTCCATGATAGTAGAGTTTAACATATAATAACTTAATTATAAAAACATACAAGTCAAACAAATTTCGATAAATAAATCATGACCCCATCATACTTGACATTGATCATACATCAACATACATTCCATTTATCATCATCATCATCATCACCATCATCATACTTGTCACTTTGATCATCATCATCACCACCACCATCTTCATCGCCATCATCATCATCATCATCACCATTATCATGACCATCATCATCTTCATCAACATGATGATGATCATTATCATCACAACCATCATTGTCAACATCACCAGAATCATCATCTTTTTCTTCATTATCATTGTTTAATAGTCATTCATGATCTACATTTACTTTGTCTTCTAATTCTTTAGTATCTTGTTCTTCCATCACATTATACTTTACCGGCCTTCCTCTTGGATTATATTTAACAACAAATGACCAACCTAGTTTATGTGGAATGCCAAAGTAAAACATTTGCTCACATTAGCTTGGAAGAACATAGGGCTCATCTCTAACTGGCTCAAATGACTTTGTATTAATCATGGTAAATCCACTATCATGTTCAATAATAGTCCTATCAAGATCATTTCAACTCAACCGTACCCTATACCATTTGATGAAAAATAGAACTAATTTGAATGAATAAAAGTCACACACTCAAGTATATCATCCAAAATGCCATAGTATCAATTTTCAGATTGTTGAAGATGTATGTCACATCTAGAGAAAATATTAGTGACTTTGAAGATTGCACTTATCCTAGAATCACAAGTCTTTTTTGTTTCGTCTAACTTTTTTTTATGTGAAATCTACAGTCATTGTAGCACATAGCTTTGTGGTGTTTGATCTACAATTATTCAAATATGTCAATATTATTTACATCGGTATATGAGTTGATATTAAACTTATGGGTCATGATTAGTAATCTTTTACATACTTTTCTCTCTCTTAATCCATATACTAGATCAAGTACCATTGGTGTAACATTGGGATCTCCATTACAATGAGCTTCTTTAAAAAATGATGCAACACCATCCCATGTTAATGATCGACCATTTTCTTGAGAGTGTTGAATCCATATCGTCATCCAATCAAGATTGTTTACAATATACAAATATAGCGCATCCCACTCATGACCAACTATAAAAAAAAAAAACCATATGATGGATAAGAATTAATTAACTGCAATAACATCTTATAATTACCTCACTTTCCTCAATCTACTTGTCCCCATCAAGTATTCTCCTTTGAATCTATTAATGGAGTTGGAATCCCAAATGCAATCTACATGGATCTCTGATGCAAACTTGGGAAGATATTCACTAATGTACATCATGGTCTAGCATAACATATATCCCTCTATTATAGAACCCTTAGGAGGTTCTCTTTGTCAAACCAAGCCCTTAATAAAACCATCCACATCGACTTAGTTTATACAGGTCCACACAATTCAATCTCCTCAACTTGATGTATGAGGTAGTGTTCTTGATCATTGAAAAAAGTTGAATGTAGATACTTTTGCATTTCATACAGAAGTTGTGATATTTTTCTCTTCCAATAATTAATAACTTTTTAAAATTAATTTCTTTGGATGATAACTGCCTAAAAGAGATTCAACATGCAATAACATATAAATGAGATTTCAGATAAAATTATACAATAAATTACATAAAAATTAAAGCAAGTCATAAATATAATATATGTATAGTAAATCTAAGAAATAACACTTCTAACCTCGTGTATTTTCCAAGATCATATATAACTTGTTTAATATTGTTGTCATACTAGTGTGGGAGAGATAGACGTAGGACGTATTGCAATCATTAAAAAATGATCTTTTCAATATATTATGAAATAATACATTAGGTATTATATGCAATTTTATAAATATATAGTAAATAGAGAACATGACTTACCTTGATGAAAGTATGACAATCATGTGTTTTCAACCCTAGCCCAAAATCATCTTTCTTTGATACAAGACTGCTTATATTTACAACAAATCTTGTGAAATTTTTTATTTTTATGACTTCTTTTAATGCATCACTTTTTTGCTTCATTAATAACCAAGAAAAGGAACTTGTATTTATGTGGTCTCCATTGTTATTTGATTTAATGAAAGTTTTCAATGCATGATTAGATTCATGAATGTCATTACAAATTTTGAATTTTTTTTCTCTATCACACCTTTCATCCAATATTTTCCAGTGTCTCTGTTACATTTTTTTCAATGTTGATAGCATCAAACAAATGCACAATTGAGAGATCCTTATAGTATGGTAACCTACTAAATTGAGTATGATAACTTTTTATTCCTCTAGCAAGTTGGTCATTGATGTCTTAACACATTCACAAGCATCAATTATATCATTACTAAATAAAAAACAATATCAAAATATAAATTTCAAACTTCGAACCACAAACTAGACATTACCTTAGCGATTTAGTCGATCGTATTCTAACTTCCATAGATGAGGTGTCATTCTTCGTGGTCTTGATGTTGTCTCTTCTATCTCATTAAAAAGATTTTTTTAGTAATTAGATACTTATGATTATTGTGGAAAAAGTGCCTAAACTCATCAAACACCTTCTTTCCTAAACTTCTTGAATGACAAGATTTCATCTTTGAACCACAAACTGAACACGTGAATTTTTCCTTTGTCTAAAGACTTAAGAGATCATGTACAATTAGATCAAGTAAAATTATCATGTGTAACTTAAACATACAACAATAATGTGTAAGCACTATAACAAACCAAAAATATGTGACCTTAACAATATAACACACCACAAAAATGAGTTAAACTAAGGGCATCATGTATTGCCCATATAAGCATTGCATAGAATTGAAATTGTCTTTGTCCTATTGGTCTAGAGATGTCATACATAGTGACCCCATTCTATAACTTCAACAACTCATCAATTAGGGGCTCAATAGACACGTTCATATCTTTAACTTGGTACTTACCTAGTAATTGAATGAAAAAAAATATTACATAATTATTATGACCATTTTGATGCACTATTTATAAATTAATTTAGATAACTATTAAATGAAAAAAAAGTACCTGATACAATCATTGAAAAAATTATGTGCTCCCTCTTTATGGAAATCTAAGGAGGAATTTTATTGTTAATAACAAAAACAGGCCACACTGAGTAAACAAAACTCATATCTCCAAATGGATTGACACCATCTGCTACTAATGTAAGCTTGAGATTATGAGGTTCTTCTTTAAAGCATGACCATATTTTTCTCTCTTTAAATGCAGAACCATCCACAGGCATTCACATAATGTCATCTTGACTTCTATTGTGTACATGGTAATTCATAAATTGTGCCAAGCTAGTGCACCTAAATAATCATTTAAGATGTGGAATAATGAGAATGTACCAAAGAACTTTGTGAGGCATATTTTTTGTTATTTGATCTAACCGATATCTACTAATATGACAATTAAAGCATTCTATTGCAAATTCATGTTGTTTATGATATAAAATATGATCATTGGTGCATGCATGTATTGTCTGATATTTTATTCCAATTTGATTCATAATGGTAGATAATTCTTAGTATGAACGAGAAAGAATGTTTGATAGTGGTAACAAAAACTCATTTATCAACCTACAACACCAAATATAAATTGTTAATATAATTAATAGTAATAGTATGCTAACATTGAAGATGACAAAAATAGCATACCTTAGCCTACGTGACATTGCTACATTGGATAAACTATTCATAACCTTAAAGTTCACCAACAATACTATAGTAGAGAGAACAGTTGTTTGCGAACCTTGGTATAGGGGCTCATATGCCTTCTCAAGTATAGGTATATCAAGACCATCTTCATCATCATTATCAGATGAGCTTGTACAATCATCATGAGCATCTTCATCAATTGCGCCAATACCATCTTCTTCAATCATGTCCTCTAGCACATTATCATCTTCTTCCATGGGAGTATTATCTTTAGCTTGGATATTCACACCTCCATGTTCCTCTAGTTGGAAATCCACATTCACCAATCGATGAAAATCATGGCACCCTTCACCGTGACCATGTTGTCTACAATGACTCTAGGTGGTTGTAATTCTAATTTTTTGATTCTTTAAACCCTTACACTTTTTACAAGGAAAATTACATTTATCAACTTTTCTTCAAAACTGAGACCACAATCTAGCAATTGTTTCATCATTTTGTTCTAGGTTCATATTGTTAGGCATGGTCTTTCTTCACAAGAAAATGTATATGCAAAATTATTGGAGATGTTGTACTTAATATTATATCTACACATGGTTTTGAAAGAAAATTTTGGTGTAATTAATTTGTATATCTGCAAAGATATTGGACATGTTTTACTTAATGTTTATATCTGCACATATGGTTTTAAAATAAAAATTTGGTCTAATTAATGTGTATATCTATAAAAATATTAGACATGTTATACTTAATGTTTATATCTGCACATATGGTTTTGAAAGAAAAATTTGGTCACCTCGCTCAAATTCACCCATATAATAATCAATGAGAATTTGTCCACTTACAATGCTCTTTGTTAATTGTCAAAGAATGTTTGGGGTTCTTGTCACTTGAAATGTACATGGTTTGGAATGGACCTTGTTGCCTTGTGGAAGTTTTTGATCTTGTGAAAATTGGCATGATGTCTAAGGATGTATGCCAATGCACCTAAGTATAAGGGATGCATGCAAAATGCACTTTGTTTTTGTTTTTTTGGATGTTTTGAAACGTAAGTATGAAAAAATGTACACTAAGGGTATTGTATGAAAAATGTTTTTTGGAATTTTTGAAATTTTGGATTATGAAATTTTGACATCAGCAGCAGAATTTGACGAACTTTAGACTTCTTTTTTAAGTTTTTTTTTAGACTATTTTGATCAACTCAACCCTCCAACCCTAAAATAGAAAACTAAAAAAAATGAGTTATACTAGGACTAGCAACAATGTACTCTCTAGTACAACATATTCACAATTAATTTACAACATTGCAATCTAAATCCATGGATGATAATTGGAGGGATGCATGCCAATGCACCTAAGTATAAGGGATGCATGCAAAATGCACTTTGTTTTTGTTTTTTTGGATGTTTTGAAACATAAGTATGAAAAAATGCACACTAAGGGTATGTATGAAATTTTTTTTTTGGAATTTTTGAAATTTTGGATTATGAAATTTTGACATCAGCAGCAAAATCCAGGCAGAATTTGACGAACTTTAGACTTCTTTTTTAAGTTTTTTTTTGGACTATTTTGATCAACTCAACCCTCCAACCCTAAAATAGAAAACTAAAACAAATGAGTTATACTAGGACTAGCAACAATGTACTCTCTAGTACAACATATTCACGATTAATTTACAACATTGCAATCTGAATCCATGGATGATAATTGGAGGGAGGTCAAAATCTTAGGGAAACTAAAATCTGATTGAATATAAACAATTTCATTTCAATGTTTGATGGGAAGGTTAAAAAGAGATAAATCTATAACACGTTTGAACTAAAAGACTTGCTTATTCCTAGATTTTAATGTCTCAAGACTTGCAAGAAATGAAGGAAACCAACCTCCACTTGGAGGCAATCTATGATTAATCTATTCTAGCTCGATATGTAGTTTATTTCAAGAGTTGCAAGAGAAATGATCGTTTCTTTGAAACTTGAATCAATCCATGATCCAAGGCCTATTTTGATACTAACACAATGTAGTCTTATGAAAACATCCAAGGTTTATCATTCAATAAACTCGATTCTTTTCCCTCCTTGTTTTGCAAGGTCAAAGATGTAGGGTCTGGGAGGTAGAAGATGAAGATTAACAAAGAAATATTTGTAGTTTTAATAGCCACATTGCACAAACCAACATTGAAAACACATCTTCTCAAATGGAGCTATAGCATAAGGATGATGAGGTGACACCAAGTTGTCTTCTCCAATCAGAAAATTCTAATTCAAGCGGAGTTAATCTCATTATATACCAAGTGTCATTTTCTCATTAGCTGAAAAATCATTGTAATATTTTTATTGGCCCATGATGTAGTGTGCTCATGTAATTGGTTGTAAAATATATGCATTGACAGAATCAAATATGATTCAAGTGTTGTTGGCCAGTTGGTAGCAACTACTGGATTCTATTGTAAGAGAAATTACCAACACGGATATCTCTAATATATTTATTTAAAAATTTGAGATTGCTTCACAATCATCTTAGCTATTTAGGGGCTATTTTAGTAGATGCTAGTGTTATTCTTCCAGTCACCAAAGTTTGATTTTTGTCATGTTATCATTGTTTTATGCATTTATCTATGAAGGAATGAGTTATTGTTTAATCATATTTATATCATTAATTTATTATTTTATATGGTTATTCATTTAGTTAAATCATATTTTCTTATTTATTCAAATGTTGTTAATTATTTGTTTTCAGTAAATAGAATTCTATTTTTCATTTCATTAACTAATTTATTTAAAGAATCTTTCATATACGATTATGATATTGATCATGTCAATTGAATCTATGATAGATTATTATAGATAATCCACACATGAATGAAGTTCCCATCCTTGTTCATGACACTCAAGTGACTTCAATTTTTGCCAAGATCTTATCATTAATAAGTAAACTCAAAATAATCTCAATGCCCATTGTCTAGCAATCTATAATTTCAAATGCAGATAGTAAAATCACTTTCTATTCTTTTAATTTTGAGTTGCATACCTCTTACAGAGTTTTAGGTGTTTCAGGTGCCTCTTCAAACAATCCTTGAGACTCAATAGCTTCCTTGTACACAGGTGTATCTTTTAAAGTCTGTTGCACCAAAATTGTATGTCATGACTGCTACTCCACAAGCAACAATCTACAAAAAGAAGAGATCAAAATCATTCGTTATTGAACACAAATCATATTCCCACAAATATATAGGTGTATCAGAGCACAAGAAAATTATATTGCTTGAAATCATTCTTTCATTAAACATAGATGAAATTTTTTTGAGCTTTGAGCTTCTCGTACATTGCAAGATAAATTTCTTCGAATGCCTCCTTCTTAAACAACAACGCCATCATCGAAGGGGCACTACACTATTGAAGAAGAGCAGCAAGGGTTCCCTAAAATTATATGGGTTGTTGCCGGTGCATCTTGTGGTAGAAAATTTGTGCATTGAAAAAATGGCTCTCACTATCCCGATGTTGCCCGACCTGCCTCTATTGCCAGCTTAAAAATTCATACACATGTAATCCTTTTTTTTAATTATATGCAAAGACTATAAATGAAATGTTTCTAGCAAGTCTCATGACCCAATCATATAATCATTTTCAATGCATTGAAAGGAGCGGCTAAAACAAATCTCATTGGAGGCACCTAACCAAATATAGGAGAGTAGTTGTGGGTAATGAATAGAGAGGAGGTGAGAGTGAATATGGTTGGTCCATATGGAAGAAATTCATTGAGGCACCTTAAATGCTCCATTAGAACCTAACCATAGAAACATTGCTCAATATTTCATGCATTCATTTAGAGATTCATTCACTTGCATTAAAATCTCAAATCCTAATCACCAAAAGATTTGATGATCTTGCTAGGCACAATCATTCAGAGTGTCATTCACTTGCATTCAAAATCTTGCAACTTATAACCTATGTTCGAAATGGCATAAGGTCAATGACTTACAAGAGAAATAAGCTCAATCTGTCCTCCCATGCCCACAAGTGATTAGCTCATAGTGAAAATTAAACCTTTGGCACACATTTCTCTCTCTTTTTGTTTATAATCCATTTTGATCAAAATTTCTACCAAACAAACTCATGTTGATTGAATTTTCAACCAACTCAGGATCTTAACAAAAAAAAAAGTTAAAATCAAATGGAAAAAGGCATAAGGTCAAAAATTAAGGTTGAAATTTAACACCAAATCTACTAGTGACAATTAACTTTGTAGTTTTTGAATCAAACTCATTGACCCATATTTCATTAGTAGCAGTTTACACAAACCCATCTCTCATGACAATGAATAGAACACTTATCACTCATTGGATCTAGGTGATGCTCACAAAAGTGAAGCATTGAGACTTCTTGGGAGGTCACCCATCCTAGTACTACTCTAGCTCAAGCACGATCAACTACGGAGTTTCCTCTATGGCTAAACCCACTCTGCTTGCAATCCCATTTGAAAAACCTTTTCCAAGTGTTGTGCCTTATGAATCATTCATTAGATATCCCCTTAAGATTGTCAATTGATAAGTGGGAGATATTTTACATAGCAAGTCGTATTGTGATATTGCTATCAAGATTTAACTATGTAGTTTTTGAGTCAAACTCATTGATCCATACTAGCATGGGTGACCTTCCAAGAAGTCCTGGTGCTTCACCTCTATGAGCATCACTTAGATCCAATGAGTGCTAAGTGTTCTACTCAATGTCATGGGAGATGGGTGTGTAAACCACTACCCATGAAATATGGGTCAATGAGTTTGAATCGAAGACTACACATTTAAATCATGATATTAATATCACAATTTGACTTGTGGAAAATATCTCCTACTCATCAATGATGAAAATTGTTAGAAACATAGCACCACACCTATTTTTCCAAATACTTTTAAGAAGAACATGTCGAATGGAATTATCAATTACATAATTCTGCAAGCCATGGCCAAGAATAGTTTCCTTCTAATTCAAATCACGATTAAAAATTGTTGTAGGATCTTTAAATATAGAAGACAAATTCCTTTTGACATATAGGCAATCTCAAAATATATGTTTTAAACTTTCAACACCATTACAAAGGGACAATCTATTGTTTGGGACACCATAAATTTTACTCTATCCTCACTAGTGGCGTACCATGTAGAATTTTCCAAGATAGCACTTGAGTATCAAAATCAGCATTGGATTTCCATATTTGAGCCCTCATTTTAATCCAAAATTTAGAACTAAATGTACATTTCTATTTATGATCTAGTTGAGGATTATGATACTAGCTAGGAAGTAGGTGAAAGTAAATCTTCTTTATATGGAATTTTTTTAAGTGACTGCTTAACAACCTCCAATCCTTAAAAAAAGTAACAATCCCTTGAGGTACAAATCTTCATAGTCAATTTGAAAGGGATTAATGACTAAATAAAGATTTAAAAGTGCTTATATTTGTAAATTAAACTATAACAAGTTTTAACATTGTCCCATGAAGCCCAATCAAGTGTATCAAAGTCTCGAAGATCTTTAAATTGTCTTATCCCCTTTTAAAATAAGTAATGTGCTTGTCTTGGGAAGGAAATAGCCAAAACTTGGTTATGATAATTAATAAGCTTATTCCACCAAATTTAAGTTGAAGAAAAACTAAAACCATATTGCAATGAAGAGCCATTCCACTCTAAAACATAACAAACTCTTTGCCATGCTTTCCAAATAGATTGAAGAGGAAATGACGCCCTAATTTTAAGGAAAAGAGCCATTAGCAATTTATCCATCCAACAAGCATCTTTCCACTTTATTTTTTATTGTAGCTTCTTTTATTTGGTGACAAACTAAAATTTTCCATGCCTCCTCCCCATTAGTAGCTCTAATAATCTATTTAGTAGCATGACACTTTCCTTGTGTTTGGGGATCGATAAGCCAAAAGCCTCCTTTTTTCTTGGTTGAATGCAATGGGACCACGAAACCACAATGAATCCACCATTTCCATCCCACTTAGACCACAAATTTTTTTGATTAATTTGTTGAACTATTCTTATCGTTGTTTGGATGGCATCCAACAAGAGGAGTAATACACATGTGCTACAATAAGAACTTTGTTGGCAATGTGAAACCTCACAGCTAAGGATAAAAACTTATTTCCAAAGTTAAATAGCTTATTGTTTATTCTATTAAGAAACCAAGCCCACATAAAACTCCTAGCCTAAATGGAATGCCAAGATATGGTTATCTCTCCGTGTTTAATTTGCCTCCATTCGTCAGGAATCCAATTTGGAGCAACACCAGGTTGAACCATCAAATATTTCATTTTGTTGTGCAATAAAAGTGAACCACAAACAACACAATACAAATTTAAAATGTCTAAAATTCTATTCAATTCCTTTGAATTAAGCAAGAACAACATACCATCATCAGTAAAGTGAGAATTGATAACCACCTTGTTTTGAGGAATAGAGATACCTCTGATTAGCTTCATGTGATATGCTTTTTGGAGGAGAAAGGCTAAGGCATCAGCTATGAGAACGTATAAAAAAGGGGATAAGGGGCAACCTTGCCTTATAGATCGTTGTAACTCAAAGGAACTTAACATTGTTTTGTTAACAATAAGGTGGCCACTGGCATCTTTGAACAACATTTGAACATACTTTTGCATCTTGGGTCCAAAGCCCTTCCATTGTATTTTTTTTAAGAATGAAGGACCAATAGATTCTATCATGTGCTTTATCAAAATTTTGTTTAACAACCAAGGCATTTTGTGTTGTTTGTTAAGCCCGTTCCATGGTTCCCCAAGCTAACATTAGGTTGTCCAATATATACCTTCCCCTTAGAAAAACATTTCTCTCAACTCTCACAATAACTTGGATAGTGGGTCTAATTCTAATAGCTAAGGCTTTTGCAATGATTTTATTAGATAAAGTAATTGGTGTCCACCCAATGATAGTATTCTCAAATCAATATGTGTGAATTTATTTCATGATTATTTGATTTAATGGAAAATCAACAGGATATTGATTGAAGCTTTCATGGTACTATTTGAAAGTATATTTCAAGGTGGTGGCCTTGTTTTTGTTTATTCTTGTGGACACTTGTTTGTTATGTGACCCTTCCTTGAGCAATATGAATAACATATGTTATCTTTTCTTTTATTTTTTCCTTCTTCTATTATCATGTAGATGAAGGTTAACTATTCAACTTTCAATTACATTTTCTTTAGTGCATCACTTTCTATCTTTTTAAAATTTTCACTTTTGTAAGGTTATGTCTCAATGTGGCAAGCTAGGATTACTACATATGAAAAAGTGGCAAAGGTTCCTTTGTTTAGTCATGCCTTGAATTCTAAATTAATCCAAAATTTAACCATTCAACTTGTTTCTTTTCAATCAAGGGTTCTTTTAATTTGTGTGAAATATTGTAGAAATCTAATATCATCAATTAATGCATTTGACTAGAAACTACATAGTTGAATCTTGATAGAAATCTTTACACATCATGAATATATTCATATAACTAAGTCTTATTATAAAATTATAATAAAATATTAATAAATCTGGATACAAAATGTCCATTTAAGATTTTCCTAAAGAGACCAATTGAATTCCCAATGACAAACATTGTTAAAAAAATTCCAAAATAATAAATAAATTTGAATTTGTCAATTTTTTAAACCTAACAAAAATGTGTAGTTTGGTTAAGAAAAACACTCTTACTAAATTTCTACATCATAGTAGTGTATCGAAAGATTTAGACATAATCCTTACTAGTGTAATGTCAAAAATAAGCATTATATTTTCACTATAGTCATATGATTCATATTGAACTGGACCTTTTTATTTTATGTGACTATGGATACTTACAAATTTCCTTAGGTAAACTCTCTTAAAAAACTTCCGAACATCAATTCAAGGCACCTCTACAAGCAAAACATCATGATAATTGATTGCAAAAATCTATCAAAATTATGAAACATATTTTATTACCTCCTTGAAAACATGAAGCTCAAATACATCTACAAACAAATCATCTTGATAATTGATTATTATCACTCAAATTACAGATAACTTCATAATTAAGAAATTACCCATCAATGCATATTACATATTATCTATAAATTTTGTTGAGAACTAAGATTCGAAAGGTTAAAACATTTTTGCTAGCTAATGAGGCCTTTCCCCTCACTATTAATTATTCTGTAATGCCTAATTCAACCACGGTCATGCCCAACTCAAGCACCTTCAAGCACCCAAGGAAGTACAGTCTGCATCCATGACCTTGAAAAACTGGGAAACAGTTCTGCTGATATGAATTGGCTTTATAACATGGAGATAGGATCACAAAGCGTGAACCGAATTATTCATTAATTTGGAGAAGGATTACTGCGTGATTTAAAACGTCATTCAGTCTGGAGATGGATCAGTAAATGTGATCTGAGATGGAAATGGATCAGTAAATGTGATCTGAAACGGAGATCAATATGCATAGATCACGAGTGTGATCTAATATAAAGATCAATCACTGAAAGTAATGGGAAATGTAGATATAAAGATGGATCACTGAATTTGACCTGAAAAGTTGATGAATCAACTGATCCGGAATCAACCCTTACGATATGAAACGGGGGGAAACTAATAACTACAAAACCTATACAGATTACTAAAGCATACAATTGAATTGATTGATGGCACTCAATGTGAGCATATCAATGGTGAGGGGGAGAGGAAAAGAAGATGTTTTTGGCAGACAAGAGGGTCCCCATGACTGCAAATAGAGCACCAACACAAATGATGAGAACATCAGCAATAACATAAAACCATGGGTCTTCTCTCCTGCAAGCAATCAAGTGAAAAGATGCGGGCAATACAAAGCCCAAAGCACAGCACACACTGCTGCCCACCAGCGACAGAAAATCTGCAAAATTTGTCACAAAAACAGCAACAATGGTGGTCAGAAGAACAGAGAGAGACCTCAAGAGAAAAGAGTATTGGGCTCCATTGAATCTGCTCTCCACCACCTCATGCACGGGATTCATCATAAGAGGAAAGGTGAAGAACAAGTTGAGGCAGAGCGCCAGCTGAACCAGATCCGTCATCAAATTCTTCCCTAGATTGAGAGTAATGATTTCCCTGGTGTCTGCCCCGAATGCAAGGTAGCCGAGGAACGCAAAGCCCCCGTAGACGAGAGTGGAGAGAAAGAGAGCAAGAGCCAAAATTCCCCCAAATCTGTGCTTCTTATCAGCAACAACCTCAAGGGGCACCACCATGCCCATGCCTTCGAAGCAATAGATGGCCACTCCAATGCCGTAAGGAATCATCCCCAAATTCGTAAATGCCTCCAAATTCGGCATTTTTATGTTACAATAAGTGACCAGATCGTCCGCCATGACTGCCCCGATTCCCAAAATCTCCACCGCATCGGCGAAAATACTGAGCGGCGCCAAATGTGTCAGGGCCCGAATCGCATTCAAACCTACTTGAAATGGGAATACGGCCCATATCAACACGGTCTTTGCAGCAAATCCGGCCAATTTGTACTCCCCGAGCGCATTCACATGAAACCCTAGATAAGGATTAGGATTAGGGTTAGGGCTCTTCAAGGGCTCACCGCTTTCCGGGCCGGATAATACAGAGGACAAACTGTTGCCAATGAAAATGAGGTAACTGACACAAAATCCCGCCTGGCTGAGCACTATCATGCAATCCACAATCAATTTCCCGGTGGATCCACTGACGGTGAAAGCAATATCGCCATAGCTGCCGATCTTCACATACCCGTCGTTCTCGAGCTTTCTCTTGGTCCACACCAACAGTAACATGCAGTAATATGTGAGGCCTGCAACAATGCTCAGGATCAGAAGCCCTGCAACCCACCCTGTTTTCATGAATGTGTATGGCAATCCGAGCACCCCTGCGCCAACAATCGCGATCAGCATATTCCCAAACGATTTCCACACGGACGACAGCGCCGTGTTTTCCGATTGGGAGGATTTGGGCAGCAGAGGTGCCGCTGAGGAGGAATTTCCCCTTTCGTCCGCCATAGCTGTGCAGGGTAGAGAGTTATGTGATTGATAGAGAGATAAGAAACAGAAGAAATCATGGAATTGTGGAGATCGAACCGAGGAGATCATGAATTTGTTCGATTTGTGTCGCGGATTTTAAACAGTTTGTGTGATCTGTCAGATTTCTCAGTTTTAGCGTTGGCTAAAAATAGACGGGTGAAATTTTGTCCGTGTGTTTCGGCCAGTATTGAATTGTGGGGAATAGCGCCGATTCCTATAGCCTCCCAGAACAGAATAGGGAAGAGTGAATTTGTAAATCGCGCCATTTTGCAGCTTGAGATCATCCTGATGACATGATGCACTCGTGGAAATGAGGATTTTTCAAAATGGGCCGTCATTCTTGTTCTCGATCGCTGGGAAGCGAGGTTTCATCTGATGTAAGTCACAAGATTATAGTGCCGTGTATATTGATTGGGGCAGGATCTTGCAAATGGATTGAGAAAAAATAAATTATATTTTATCAAATCCAAAAAAAAAAAAATTATAAGGTGCATTTTCATAGGTCTTATCTAGCAGAAAATTTGCACCAGATGTGACAGTATCTGAAATTAATTTATTTATTTATAAATCACAGAACTGTAGTTTTGTGATTTATAAATTAATTTCATAAGACACTGTCACACTGTCACGTCCAGTGCAAATTTTCCTTGTTTAGCCACGGGCATAATCATTTGTCTTTATGAGTGAGACAAAGTCAAAAGTTATAGTACATGTGGGTATATGGAGGGACTAAAGCTTCTATTTTGAACATTTGGGTATATGGATGGACTAAAGCTTCTATTTTGAAGAAGAGGATTGAGAAGAAAATAAAGTGCATCTATAGAAATCTCACCCAAACAAAATTATACACAATGTTATTGGAATTGATTGTGTAACATTATAATTATGTAGTGTGTTTCCCATTAAAATTGTGCAGTATATTTTTGAAACAAAAAGCTACAAAAAACAAGGGGGTCGACCCTTACATCCAAAAAGCTGGTAACCAGCACATTATCAGCAGAGACCAGCAAAAGACATTAACAAAATAAACTAAAGTTTCACTTAACCACAGTAATAATTATGCATGTAAGTAATCAACATAATACTATGAACAAAACCATCTAAACTATTGTAGAAGTCTATCATGTCTATCATACTACAAAAGTTCATCATAAAAACTGTTGGCATCACCAGGGCAACCCAAGTTTAAGCAACAGTTGGAAACCAGCAAATCCAGAAACAACATATTAACATAAAAAAAACTTGGATCGGAGGATCCCTTTAAACTAAAAAACTTAATTCTCAGTTTTCTCTTTTCCCTTCGCAGCCAGCAGAACCCGGGCCCAGTCATCAGCAAGAAATTTAAAGAGGAGCTTATGATCCTCCATATCCATTCCAGCATCTTCCTTCTCCTGTGCCAGCAGTTGGAGGGTGGTGGCAGCAGCGTGGGTGACCTTTAGGGCAAATTTAGAGAAGGGGAAGAACCCTTCTTCTAAAATTTTAACCCTCTTATCCAATTTGGTATACACCTCCAAATTCTCCTCGGTCTGTTCCTTATTATCCATTTCCACCTTTTTAGCTTCCTCTTTAGTGTTCTACACCCGGTTATCATCTTGCAAAACCCTTGGGTTAGTAAAACCCTTAAATTTTTCCTTGGCCGGGGAGGAAATAGTGATGGGGGAAGTGTCCACTTTGCTGCTATCCTCGCAGAAGGTAATGGGTTGAAGGGTGAAGCTGGCGGAAACATGGGTAGTCTCCATGGTAACAACATTACCTGCTAACGCCTGAGTATTATCAACAAACAATTGGGCATTGTCAATAGAATTGTCCGCCAAGTTAATAATTTTTTCTACCTCCTCCTTTCCTTCTTCTCTTTTGGAATCCTCCTCCTCCCCTTCTTCTTCATTATTTTCTGAGCTCTCTTCTTCAGCCTCCTCAACCTTGTATCTGTTAGATTTTTGTTTGTGTCGTGCTTGGGATTGGGCAATTCTCCTAGATCTTCTCCTAGCCTTTCCCTCGGCCTCCTCCTCCAACTCCTCCTCTTCCACCTCCACAGGTTTTTCAATTTTAATCTTTTTACTACCCTTTTTATCCCCAGCCGTATCCCAACAGTATGTTATTGGGATTGATTGTGTAACATTATACTGATGTAGTATGTTTTTTATCATATTGCACGAGAATGAGAGAGTTCAAGGAAACATAAAATGTATATTCAAAAGTGTATTCTATTTGTTGCATTTCCATAGGTCTTATAATCATTTGAGTGATGAGTGAGGTGAAGCAAAAAGCTATAGTACATGTAAGACTAGAGAGAGTGAGGGGGCTTAAGCTTCTATTTTCAAGGATGAAAGGCAATGAGAAAGAAAAACAATTAGAGGATTATTTAGAATCTTCTCCATGAAAACAGGGGCCCCTACATTTAGGCTAACATTAATTTTTTTTAAAAAAAAATTCTAATAAAAAATAAAAATCTCACCCAAACAAAATTATTTTATAATGATGTCTTCATTTACTTATATATTTTGGTATTTTTCCTAATTTTTAAAATATAAAATACCAAAATATGATTGGAATATTCATTTCTTTGATTTGAGCTTTTGTATTGGGTAGATCAAATGTTGTTTATAATTTTTATAGTGTCAAATCTCAATGTAAATTATACACTTAATTGTATTACAAGCTTCCTTAATTTGAGAGCTTAAATTTTTTAGTGACATCCATGGGACAATAGGATTTAAAAAGGAAGCCCTCCTCTATAGGGCCCCAACCTAAGAATAAATAGAGAAATGAGTGAGGTATGTATGTTTCATTTGTAGGTTAATTAGGTGATTCCCTTAAGGAGTATGGGTAAGGTCATATTACTACAAATCATCTCTAGGACCAAAAACAAATTGTTTGTGTGGACTATAAAAGGATCCATTTCTATTCCTATTCATTTTCATTTTCATACTCTCCTTTTACTCCTTTGTTTTATAAAATTTTTAATAAATTAAAAGTGATAGATTATTGTTCATGTTTTGCTATTATTTTATGATAATTATTTTTTAAAGTTAGAAATCTTCTCATTTGTTGCAAGTTTTCTTATTTCCATTGGGGTGGTTTCCTTTCCCCTTGCTTTAAATGATTATCAATCAATTTGATTGGATACTATGACATTGAGGTTGTCAGTTTATATGTTTAGGAAAATTGTTTGCAACACACTCACAAATTCATATTGGAGATGATTGAAAGGGCAGTTCTCTTGCCTTCACTATTATTTTGCTTGTTCATGCTATTGAATGTTTCTATTGATGGCTTGAAAACTATACCCATGTCAATTATTTTTTTGAGAAGAATTCCCTCTAAAAGCATGCAACTAAGCTAGGTTAAATCTATTATGTATTATCTACGATCATATAAAGGTCATTCAAAATCCTATCAAAGGTTTTTTTTTCCTTACAAATCTCAAGTTTGTCCAACCTAGTTTTAGCATAGTCCTTGGTACATTCAATCATCTTTGCTTATGTTTCCCTTGGAACTCAAGACTTTGTTGTCTCTAAAGAGTGTCATTTTTTAAAAAAAAGTTGTGTTCTCCTACAACTTTAGCTCTTCTTAAACTACATCATATTGTCACTAAATTGAGTTGTTCATATAGAGTGGGAGTATTTCTTTTATGTATATTCCAATTTAATCTTTATAATGACCTTAAAGTCCCCATTAACAACCATCTTAGGACTATGCCTCTCAAAAAAGGGGGATGGATAGATTACAATGAGAAATTAAATATGCATATACTTAATGGGTTAAAGGATTTGGTCCACAATTATCATGTATTGGGTTGTAAATATCAAAGCCAAATAGGGAAATGGTGGCTAATTACTCTCAACCCAAAGGAAAGTTGTCAAAGTAACCAATATGTCTTGCTTTAATAAGATTTTAACCATGGCTAGTGTCATCTCATTTCAAATAGATTTTGAGACATCCTCGTTGTCTACTTCTTGTATATATTGTAGTCTAGGTTATGAGAATCAAAGAGATTCTATGATGTTTTTATCCACTATTTTGTCAACACTTTCGAAGAAATATTTTCTAAAGTAGTGAGCATGATGACAACATCATGGCCCTTGATTCTCATTAACTATTAACTTTATCTTATTGAATGTAATGGGTCTTATGAGTCATATAACAAATGCATTAACCAAGATGTTTGTCAATGATTTCCCAACCTTAATGTGTTTTTTTTTCAATATTTAAAACATGAAAATTGCATGTTTTATGCTTTCTTACTTGTCATGTTACATTCACCTTACACAATGACTATGCATTCAAATAAAGCAATCTTGCCACTTTTATTTTACCTAGGTGGGGATCACAGGATGTGACCCCACTAGTTGTGTTGTGGGTCATCTTTTATGATATTAACCACTACTGTGGGGTTGTTAATATTTATGCCTCTAGTGATGCTTTTGAAAAAACTCTTCTCTAATGTTAGATTGTAGAATCATGACTCTGAATTATTAGATCATTAGTGAAAACTTATTTGTATGTGCATATATAAATATATGTATGTATATATACACATATATATGTATCTATATATCTATATATGTATGTATATATATGCATATATATGTGTGTGTGTGTGTGTGTGTGTGTGTGTGTGTCTACATATATATATATACACATATATACGTATGTATATATACATATGTGTTTATAGATGTGTGTCCAATAAACTATATGATAAATTATCTATTTTATCCTAACGTTGGTCACTAATTATCTAACTCTCTAATATATATATATATATATATATATATATATATATATATATGTATATATATATATATGTATATATATATATATGTATATATATATATATATATATATATATATACATATATATGTATATATATATACATATATATATATATATACATATATATATATATATACATATATGTATATATATGTATATATATATATATATATATATATATATATATATATATATATATATATTACAATAACTTTTTTAGGATGGTATAAAAAGAATTCCTAAATTCATTCAGAAATGTAATATTGTGTTGATAAAGTATTTTTCCTTTTGTCAAGGAGTATAAATTATCCATGAAGCCTTTTCTATATATTGTCTTTGATCACTTCTTAATTTGATTTTAAATCAAACTAAAAATGACATAGTCTAATATTTTGTAGATGTAGTTTAACCAAGTAAAATTTCTTTATTAAGTCATAAATGTATCTTGGCTCATATTATTTCATTATGAACCTTGAGCCTAGGCCTCGCTTTGGAATTGGTTGGAATAAATATTCATTCATGGTGTCATTTGTACCATATTAAAATGGATGCACTCTTTGTTTAAGGTCTTTTAGCTCCTGTCCTTAAGGGACCTTATGGACCATAGAGGGATTCATGTTTAATTAGCTCTTTCAGTTGTTCTCCTCCTTGTCTTCCATTTTCACCAGTGCAGCCTTTGAGACCTCAAGGGTGGCTCCCTATGGGTTGACCTTGGAATAGGTCAAGAAATTTGACCTCTGTTAGGATAGCTTGACCTATTCTAGAATAGGTCAACCAAGTCAACCTATTCCCCAAGGATTTTGGATCTCAGGCCTATTCTTTTCTCAGGGTTTTAAAATTAATTATTGGATGCTCATGTGGCTTGCTCTTTTTTTGCACCAAAAAAATAGCATAAAGGGAAGTCCAAGCACCTCACTTCACATCCATAAACAAAAAACCATTGGAAATGTAAGAGAGTAACTGAGAGGGGAGGGGTGAATTAGTTACCACAAAAACAAATCCTTGTCCCTTAGATGTCAATACAAACTTCCATTGATCATGCAGTACTAACTAGCTTGGTTAACATTAGAATATTACTAATACTCAGTTAACAAAGCAATCTTAAAATTATTTATCTCTTTAGTAACTTAGTTGCAGAACCATAAAGCACAAACAAACAACATGAACATAGATGACACCAAGATTTACCGTGGAAACCCAATTTGGGAACAACCACCTTGCAACTAGTCACAATAATTTTTACTCTTCCAATGTGAGCCATGTTAGGAGCCAACCCTATTAAAGGTTAACAAACATATTGTTAAGTATGACCCTATGAGTGGATTTAAATCACCTTATTAGGAGTGGCCTTGTTAGAGGTCTTTAAACACTTCAATCTTGAAATGTCACCTTGCTAGAGGATTTACAAAATGACTATTATGTCAACTCTATTAAGAGATTTATTTATCATTAGAATGGTTAGAAAACAACAGTTATATTGACCTGATTGATGAAGCAACTTCCTTTACAGATTTAGATCTCTATTTTGGTCTGACCTCTGGATCCTTTCTGATCAAATGTTCTTTTCATCTTATCTTCCACACTCTCCTTCTCTTCCTTTCACTTACATGTCCATCTTATTTCATATTCCACTTCAATACATTTATCTTCACAACTTGATATTTCTTATATATCATAAGATTAGACAAGTTGACTTGAATACCATTCCAAAACAATAATAAACATCGAAATAGTTAGCCGCAATTAATAAATTATTTGTCAATTACATTATGATGTCACTTAGTCAACACTAGGACTGAACACTCAGTTAACACTATGACTCCTTTGATGCCTGACCACTCAGTCAATATTGCAAGAAACATTCTCTTCATTAATTGACTGCTCGATTAAAACTGAAATATCTTCTTTAATTGATTTCTCGGTCAATACTAAGATGTACAAGGTTAATACTACAAGCTTATTTAGTGTTCGATTAATACTAACATTTGTGTGAACATCAATGACATCATACAATTGAAGAATTGTTTTCAACAAACTCCCTCTTTGGCATTGATGAAAACACATGTAAACATAGACTGATAAAAGTATGATTAATTAGATAATATTCTTAGTTTCATTTTGATTCTCATCCATACCAACTCCCTCTGAGATTTTGCTTGGATTTTTCTATGTTGCTTTCCTATCAGCACTCTGTTGTGAACTTTTGTCATTTACTCCATCTTTGTTGATCATTCCATCTTCCTTTTGAGATACAAAACTGTCACTCTTTTACTTTGACACTGATCTTCCTTCAATATTCCATGTTGACAAACTAAATTCTCCCTATTTGACATTAAATGCCAAAGGATATACACTTTGAAATTATAATGTACCTTTTGTAGTAATTCATATGCAATATTCTCTGCATTTCACACCTGATGTGTGACAATCTGCATCAACTTGATGGATCTTCAATGAAACTTGGTTGATGCCTCACTATCATTTTCTTTAGTGAGCATCAGATAGGGAAATTACCCCTAGTTTACCTCTTAGATACATAAATGCAACCTTAGTACATATATCTGATCATATATACTCCTTGGTGTTCTAATCTCGCCTCTTTGTCTTGAGCTAATTTCCTTAAGAAATGATATTTGATTGCAATATGTTTTGTCTTTGTGTGCATCATTGGATTTTTGGATATATTGATTGCACTTGTGTTATCACAACAGATAACCATTGGTTCCTTGATTTCTTCCTTCATTCATGACATCTATTGTTTGATCCACATTATGTTAGAACAATTAACTACTGTAGCAACATACTCTTCCTCTATTGTGGATTGAGAAATATAATTCTTCTTCTTGCTTGTCCAAAACACTAACCTCTTTTCAAGAAAGAATGCTCCTCCACTAGTTCTTTTTTTGTCATCAATGCTTCCTACCTAATCTACATTAGTAAAGGCTCTCAACTCAAGACATCCTCTTTTCTTATACCATAAACCATATTCTCTCAAAAAAAAATTACTACCATCAAAAAAATCTTGCAACTATGCCAACAGCTAATGCAATATTAGGTCTGGTGTGTACCACATACTAAATTTTCCTAATCATTGATCTATAAGTAGTCTGGTTTGCCTCCTTTGAATCATCGTTCTTTGAGATCTTATGACCAGTAGACATAAGTGTTCCAACTAGGATGAAATCTTCCATCTCAAATACTTTCAATGTTTCTCTGGTGTTTTTTGATTGAGTGATGTATATCTCATCCTTTATCTGATGAATTTGTAGACCCACAAAGAATTTAATCTCTCCAAACATAGACATTTCAAATTCTTTCTTCATTTCTTCATAAAATGATTTGCATAGCATCTCATGTCCTCCAAATATGATATCATCTACAAATATTTTTGCAAGTAGTATCTTGTCCTATGGTCCTTCTTTGATATACAAATTAATATTATCATTTGTCTTCTCAAAATCAAATTATACCAAATATCCATGTAGTCTTTCATACCATGCTCTAGGAGCTTGCTTCAATCCATATAAAGTTGTATAAGGTTTACATACCATATTTCTTTTTCTTAGATCAATGAAACCTTCAGGTTATTCACTGTAGACTTCTTCTTCTAATACTCCATTTAAGAAAGTTGACTTAACATCCATCTGATATACTTTGAATCCCTTTTGTGCTACATATGCTAAAAGTATTATGAATCCTTCAAGTCTTGCAACAAGGGAAAATGTTTCCCTATAATCAATACCTTCTTCTTGAGCATAACCTTTGCATACAACCATTTCCTTGTTCCTTGTTACTTCTCCTTTCTCATTCAACTTATTTTTGAATAGCCATTTTGTACCAATCACGTTTTTATATATCCTTAGGACTAGGTACAAGAGACTAGGTTTTTCTCTTTTCTATTTGCTCAATTTCTTCATTCATTATCTCTATCCAACCTTCATTTTCTTATGCATCATTTATAGATCTAGGCTCAAATTCACTAAGCAAACATGTATTTTAAAAATTTTTTCTTGTCAATAAGCCTTTTGTCTCTCCTCCATTTTTTTGATTAGGTGCATGATGCCTACTGACACATTTTGCAAGTCTTGGATCTTTCTTTCTTGATTCTAAACTTGGTTCACTTGGTTCTCCATGATCTTTTGTCTCCTTCTTAGGATCCTAAGACTGATCTAGCTATGACTTGAGTCCCACTAACCATGACTTGGGTTGCACTGACTATAACTCAGGGTGCACTTCCTAATATTGCAACTCAAGTTGAACTACTTGTTACTCAGGTGCCTTTGTCTATGACTTGGGCTAAACTAGCATAGAATTGCTAAATACACTTTATTTCTGATTGGGAGGTTCCTCCTCATAATAATAAAACTTTATGTAGTCTTCAGGCTTCTTGTTGCTTTGTTCTTTGTGTCTTTTTGTAAACTCATCAATCTTCACATGTGCACTTTCAATGACTTTGTGAGTAGTAAGATTCAAACATTTGGATGCCTTGATTTTATTGGAGTACCCTAGGACTATACCTTCATCACTTTTTGCATCAAGCTTCCCTTTCCTTACATCTTTTAGGATATAATATGTGCTTCCAAATACTCTAATATAACAAACATTAGGCTTATATCCATACCATAATTTGTAGTGCCTCTCCCATTTGACTTCTATAAGCCATCCTGAAGGATGCAACCTTGTAGATCTTTTGTTGTGTTGGATCATGATTGTGACCCTGAGTGGTCTACACCGTCGAGGTGTTTGGATTTATGTTTCTGTATCAGTTGCTTTGATTATGCTTTTGACTAATCTATGAGATTATGATGTGATTTTTGGTTCACTGAAGTTTGTGCCAATGGTTACCAGGATCGATGTGGTATCATGAGGTTGTTCCGTGATTACCTTGAGATGTGTGCAGAGATTGCACTATGTTCTATTACCATGCTACACTGGACTAGGTTCCTGTAGCAGTGGTTAGTCATGTTTATGACTATGATTTTTTATGCATTTTTAGTGCCTTTTTAATGTTGTTTAAACAATCATTATTAAATGCTTAAGTAATTAAAATGGGTTGTTCTTGTTGGATTCTTTAGTTATGTGTCACAGACATTTACCTTGTTATATTTTGATCTTTGAGATATGTGTTACTTATGTGATTTTTTATATTTGAGAGGACTTGAGGGTCAGATGTTATACTTTGATTTCAGTATCATAGATTTTAGACTACTAGGCTGTTTAGTTAATCATATTCATGATGATGCCATTTTGAGATGACAGTGTGTTTTATGATGATATCTGGTTATCTTGTATTTGGACATACCTTTGATTATGTTAGGTGATGGATTTAATGCTATGGTTATTTACTTCATTTTTGCGTTGTTGTACTTTATGCAAACGTGAGTGATGTAAATTGATTATTTTAATATAATTAAATAAATGGTTAAATTAGGTGATTTAATACATTTATTGCGTCGGCTGTGTTATTATATGCAATTACACTTGATCATGTTGTTTAGTGTGTAGGATTTATATCCCTGGCAGTGGCACATGAAGTTAGTGATTCAGCCTTTCATATTTTATCAATGTCGTCCTGGTATGGTCGACATATCTTTAATTAAATATTTAATTTAAACCTTTCAGTGATTATTAAATCCGAACTCATTTGCATTATGTGGTTAGACTAGTGAGCGTGTCTGTGCATTTAGAGTTTCGCATTGTCGCGAAAGTTGTTAAGGAGATATCTCTATTTTTGGGTTTTCGAGCTTTTTAATTGTTTTATTTTAATTTCTGGCAGCTTTTCCATAGATGAATTTCTATTTATAGGAATAGCCTATTTTCGTTTGGGTCAATTCAGGGTTTAACTAGGTTAGCTAGTTATTTTCCCTAGTCGATTATTCACTCGAAAAGTGAATAAGTATCCAAAAAGGAATTTAATTCCTCACTTCTCACTTTTGAATTAGAAAGTTGGAGAGTAAAATCTAAAATCCTCTTCATGAGGATTTATTGTTTTGTTTGCTGTGGGAGCTACAAGCGTGGGATCGTCGCGAGGTTGGGCTCATTGGATCCAGGTCGGGGAAACCTTGGATTGTGGCAATTTTCAACTACTTCTACGAGATATTTATTTTATGGTTCAGATTCGCATTTTTCCCTTTTGGCTATGAGGTAGGGCTTTCTCGTTTTATTGTTTTTGCTTTTGTTTCTAGTAGTTGTTTGTTTGGAGGCTGAGGACTAGTGTTCCCCTCCATTTCTATATGCTAGTTCTGCTCGGTTGGGTGGGTACAAACATTTTCCTATTTTTTGGGATGAGGGTTTGGAGTTTTGCACTGTTATGTTGGCTATTTTTGCATATGGTGTTCGATTTCATTTATTTTTGGATTTTTGGGGGTTTTGTGCCCAAAGGTCAAATGGGTTTTAATTTTGAAGTTTTTCTTAAATTTGGGATTTTTACCTCATTTTGTGTGCTGCCTTGTTTTCTCAAGTTTTCTTGGCACAATGTGGGTCGTGGACCTTGATGATCTGTTTGGATATCTGTCAGACCACTATTGCACTTTTATATTGCATTGGGATGCATGTTGCATCCGTACTCCCAATGTTGTGTTCAGTTGAGTGATTTTATACCTGGTGTTATTGTTTCTTTTAGACCTTTGCTTTTGTTTCATGAGCACTAGGATTTGTGTAGAATCCATACTCTCAGATTGAGGCTGGTTGAGTGAGTTCATGATGTTTGGTCTTGTTGCATCATTGGGATTCATGTAGAATCCATACTCTCAGATTGAGGCTGGTTGATTGATTTTATGATGTATGGTTTTATTGGCTTTCGGTTGGGTGTTTTGTTTTGCATTGTGTTCTCATCCTGTCCTTGTGTTTTGATCTTCGTGATGGTGATGCACCACACACAAATACATGCGCGTACATTTTTCAGGTGACTTGCGAGGCCCGATCTTCCGTGGTACTTCCAAAAGTTATGATCATTGGGGTTGGGATGGGAGTATGCATGCCCACGGGCACTTGTCGCAGGATGAGCATGGGTAGGGTAGGGTAGCATATGGAGGGAGCTTCTATCTCATAGCTTGAAATTTATGGCGTTGGAGCTTGATAGAGGATAGGAAGTTTTAAGTAAGTGATAACTAAATTAAAATGTGTGAGTGTTAATGAAATTTAAGAAAATGAAAAGATCCACATTCGTGTGATGGTTCCAAGGGAGTCCCTTGAGAGTGTTGCCACATGTGATCCGAGCTTGGGCTTTTGGATGCCAACTGACTCTCCATAATGTCAGCCCCTACGTAGTAGCCCACTAAGATGTTTGACCAGGACCTGTAGTTTATACATTGCCTTATCTGTGGTTCAGTCATCATACTATCTAGCATGAGTGTTAGCCATGTATGTTGTGCTTTATGAGTGTTTATGGTTGGATCATTATGTCCATTAGCATGGCAGGTGTGGACCTACGGGTTCCACGTGGTTGGGAGGCGTAGCTACCTTCACTACTACTAGGGACCGGTGTACAGAGATGGTCTTTTATCCTAGTGTGACCGTTGTTGGATGTTTTCACTTAGTACTTCGGGTTCCAGAGTATGCTTTCTTGTGATTTATGCTTTCATTGGAATGCTTGGATATCATGTTTAGATGATGTTAGTTTATTTGACGCATTCCCATATTATGATGTTTAGCATATGATTAGATGATGTGAATTGCTGTAGTAGCATATCTATTGCTTATTGATGTTTAGCACGTGATAGGTGATGTTATCTACTATAGGATTATCTTATGCTTTTCTACTAGCACGTTAGATTTCCTTATGCTTTTGTTAGTAGCATGTTTAGTAGTGATGTCCCTATTACGATAGTACCGACAATCAAATCGGTGGCTTGGGATGTTATGCGCAGGGGATGACTAGGACCCACGATGGTCTTATGATGCTTTTGACGGTTGGGAGGAATCACACACTTAATTTGGTTGTTTAGTTTCTTCTGGTATTTCTATACACTGCGATGTTGCTTTCAGTATGTTCTTTACTATTTTGGTTTTGATGGATAGTTGTTCCTCTTTCCTTGCTGTTAGTGTGTTTGAGTGTTCATTCCTTGATTTATGTGGATTTGGTACTCTTCGGTGTGGAGGTTTCCTTGTTTTTTAGCTTTTTGTTTGTGTTTTGTTGTCGGGCTGATTTGTTTTCTCGCGTGGAAAGGTAGTTCCTTGCATGAGAATGTATTTCCTTGCACGAGAGAATACACTTCTTCGCGGGAGAATTCAAATCTTCACACAGTGCATAGCGAGTCTTTGCGAGGCCTCGCGTGAAGACATGCACTTTCTCGCACGTAGCAGTGCACTTTCTTGTGTGAAACTCGAGACCAATGTACTTTCTCGTGCGAGAAACAAGGGCTATCCAAGCTTGTCCAATGGAAGTTCGAAAGTTGGTTTTGGACACCCTTTTGGTTTTGACACCTTCTTGGTTGAAAACAGATTTCCTAAGGGGTTTAAAATATATCATTTAAGTATAAGTTGACATATATTTAATTCCTTATACTTAAGATATATTTTAATATATGCGATGAATCTTTTGAGATAGGTTTCAGACCACTCCGAGATAAGATAAAGATTTTAGAAAATTTCAAGGCTTCAGAAATCTAGACTTAGCTAATTTTCAGGGCTTCAGGATTTCAAGCTTGGCTAAATTTTAGGTTTTTGCATTCTACCCCAGCTCGGTGTTTTGTTGATGAGTGGTCATTTCTTGAGTCCTCATCATGTGCGTGATCGTTGTTAGCTTTGTTTGTGTGTGTCAATTTGGTAGTGGCGTTTGGAGATTCGTTGGTTGTTGGGATTGTGGTGAAGTCTTCCATTGTGATCTTTGTGATCCATGTATGATGTTCTCATGTGCATTCATACTTGTAAAAAAAAAAGAAATCTTGGCTTGTATTTCATCCTTGTTTCCAAGGATCTCCGAGCGGGGCATTACATAATTCATAAGGTATTTTTCTTGTACCTTTCTTTAGTTGAACTCAATCTAGTATATGAATTGTTGTGCTAATTGATTCTTTCTGGTATTTTGGGGCAACATTCTTCTCTATCATTAGTGTCCTCGAACATTCCATGATGGATCTGTTCCTTCTTTCTGATATTCTATTTTTCTCTGGAGTTTTAGGTGTTGATACTTGCCTTTTATTCCTCTTTCATTGCATAAATTTTTGAATTACTTTGAGATGAATTCTCCTCCTCTATCTGATCTCACACATTTCATATTCTTTCCTATTTCTTTCTCAACTCTATCCAAATGTCATTTGAACTTTTGGAAAGCATTAGATTTATCTTTTAAAAATATTAAAGTCATCATCCTAGAATAACACTAGTAGATTTGATGTTAATTGTTTACCTTAAATTTTGACCTTATGTCATTTTCCATTTGATTTAATTTTTATTTTTTTTGTTAAGATCCTGAGTTGGTCAAAATTTTGACCGACATGAGTTTGTTTGGTTCAAATTTTGACCAACATGGATTATAAACAAAAAGAGAGAGAGAAAAGTGTGTGGGAGGTTTGATTTTCACTATGAGCTAATCACTCCTGGGCACGAGAGGAGGGATCGAGCTCAGTCCTCTGGTAAGTCATGGACCCCATGCCATTTCAAATGCAAGTTATAAGCTACAAGATTTTAAACACAAGTGAATGTAAAAGGAAGTTATAATAGCCATGCCCTCTAATCACAAATAAATTGAGCTCATTTTTGTTTTTAGTAATGGTAGAAAGAGAGTGAATGCAAAAGGAGGTTATAAGTTGCAAGATTTCAAACCAGAGCCAAACCCTCAGGTGAATGGTTGTGTCTTTGGTGTCATTTTTACTTAAAATTTACCTCAAACCATATTTTGTTTTGTCTGGTGAAAATTTGACAAGGGTCTCTGGGGCATTGTAATATGATTTGGTAAGATCAAAGTTTTGTTGCCAATAGAATTTGTAATATTAGTATGCTATAGTACCTATAATTGTGCTACCATGAATTTCAATTTAGTATTCTCTATAAGTAAGGATGCCACCATATAAGATTCCTTTAACATTCCTTTAACTATACCTCATGCATGGCTAGAATGTTTTGGGTTTATAGATAGATAGAACTAGTGTTTAATGATGTAACAAGTTTGGTTTGATTTTGGGTGTAGTTGCATGTTAATTGATGAGTAGGCAATATCAGGTAAGAAGAGTTCTTCCAAACTATCTTGTACTATGAGATTGTTGTAGGGTTGCAATTAGTCTTAGAGAATTAGTTTAATATTGGAAAAACTGTATGTTGTAAGATCTGATCACAACCCTATATTTTTTGTGTTGGTATAAGATAGTAAATAAAAATTATTGTAATTTATAGATACTATATATTTGATAGAGTTCATCCATCCATTTTGAATGTATAAGTCATTTTCTATGTGTAGTTGTAGCAACTCTATTTGATTCTCTTTCTTTTTAGTAAACTTATCTTTCCGGGTTCGAATTGTCAATATTTGGGGATTAAAGTTAGTTATTGAATAAAGAAAGTTTATTTCCTAGTAAATTTCAATGAAAATTTCATCTATGGAATTACTATTCTTATTACATTGTTTAATTTTCATAATTCTAAAGTGTTTTACTTTGCCGAAAAGTTCCTCTCCAATTTGACTTGATCCAAAAAGCTTCTTTAAATTTTTTCGTACAACTCCTTCACCTAAGTATGTTATGTGGTGAAAATGGGCCAAAAAAACAACACTTGCTATTTGGTGAAGTTATGTTTCTTTTTCTGAGTTCAGGGATAGGGTTTCTCATCTCTTTTGGCCTCTTGCCTCATTCATTCAAGATACTTTGAATTTGTAAATCTGTTATTTTCTTCAAAGTTTCCTACCTCCTCAAAGTCTAAAGAATCTTCATATTTCCCTTTTTTGAGATACTTTAAAATTGTAAATATACTATTTTATGCTAAATTTGGAAGGACTTGAAGATTTATGTAGTAATTAAACTTAAGTACTCTGAGGTTTTTTGGACCCTGCAAACAGGAAGGCATATCATTAGTAACGTATCAAGCAGGTCTTCGTATCTTTTTTTTTAAATAACACTAAAGATCTTTTGATTGTGTCTTCAATCTCTTTTACTTCCTAAAATGATGGAATTCTAGAAATTACCTCTATATTGGCTGCCTCTAACCACAATGCCTCAATGCCTTTTCTGAAGCTTAGATCAAGTACTACTAGATGTTTCATATTCCATTCACATGGAAAGCATTTTAGAGGGTAGTTTTCTCATCTTAGCCACTTCAAATTTGCAAGAATTTTCCTATAATATCCCTCTACGTGAGATGCATTCAGCTAAAGAAATTGCAATTGACACATTCCTTAAAAATTATGAGTTTGAAGTCTTACATCTTGTTGAAGGTAGATGAGACATCTTAACCTTTATGTTTTTTGATTAGGTTGCAATCGATACGTTTTATTAGCAAGTTTTAGTATTGAAGTTGAATTATTACTACTATCTTGTGCAATATACCAATGAAATATAGTGGAAATACCAAATAAATATATAAACTAGAAGCACATCTCAAATATTCTATCTACAACAATGTTAGGTATAATGCATAATGAAAATGACTATCACTTTACAGATCTAGTGTAAGGAGTAGAAGAGTATTGGGAGTAATAATGAAGTAAAGAGAACTCAAAACCTCATGTTTTGTTTTATTAAAAATAATTCAACCTCTTCTAGATTCCACAATCTACTATGTTTCCCTGGTTCTACTAATTCAGTTTCTACAATAGTTCTTCATGTATCCCAAAACTCACTCTTCATTCCAAGTCTATCATGCTCATCTAGTTTAATGAGTGATTTTAGCTTTATTTCTTGCAAGCCTTCATTAGGATGAAAATGACTTGCTTCCCAAAAGCTAGCAACACTTTCACTCTTTCTTCTCATGAATATATTATGTCTCTATTCCAATTGTCAATTGCTTTGGCCAAAAAGCTTGATGTTATTAAGAGACAATTTTCTTGGGTAGGTGTTGAGGATAAAAATGTGTCTTGCACTTATTAATTGGGAAACTATTTGTTCCAAAAAGGATTAGGGAGATTTCAATGTTAGAGACTCTCACCTTCTTAATATTTATTTGTTTTCCAACTTTGGATGGAATGTTATAAATGTGGACATGGATTGGTTTAAAATAATGTTATCAATCTTGTAATATTCCCTTATATTAATTCTTAGGAATTGGGACAATAATTCACAAAAATTGACAAGAAACTTCCTTCTAAGAAGACTCTTAAAGTCCTTTACAAGACTTGTAATGATGGTAATTGACACCAATTAATATAAAAATGAAAGATTGTGATTTACAATTGATATTTCTTGTAATATGATTCTATAAGATATATTACTTATCAATAAAATAGAGTATCACAACTATCTTAGATATATTGATGAGATTTATGCCAAGATGTTTCTACTATATATCATATCTACACTTCTATTAGAACAATATAAATTGTTTGAAGTCTCCTCCCAATTGCTCCTATTTGTTTTTAATATATCAATATAAGATATACTACAAGTCTTCTCAATGTGTTGATAGTTGACTCTGATATGGCACTAATATGCTGAAGTCTACTTTTGTTTCTTATAGAAATGATGTATCTTATTGTTCCCAATTTTTCTTATAAGTGCACAAACATCTCAATATCACTTATAGCATTGATATAGTTGTTTCTTATCTCTACTTGTCTCCAACATCACTTATAGCAATGATACTAATTCTGATCTGTACCTTATACATATGCAATTGTCATCAATATTGCTTACAATAATGATATTGCTATGTCTACCTTGTCTTTGGAAATATAGAAGATAGTGGACTCTTCATGATTACTTTTCTTTAGTACTTGCAAACTAATCTTTGAAAGACAAGTACTCCCTTGAGAAATCTAATAAGGATAAATAGCTGATAAGAAATATTGGATGATATCTTTGAGAATAGGATTGATTCTTATAATAGATCTCATTGTTATTGGATACTTGCACCCATAGGTTGGGATAATAACTTTCTTTTTCAAAAATGGGCATTTAATGGTTAATTATTGTCTTTGCATAGTTATGAATAATTTCTAATAATTAGTTTGTTCACTTCACTTGTCATTATTTGATTAATCTTCCATAAGTGGTGATAAAGACAATATCATGATGATTGTTGATAATGTGACTGTCTATTTGCTGATAGGAAACTACATACATATGTACACACACACAACTATGGCTGCATTTATGTTGTTTGATGTGAACATGGGAACACTTGAATGGCATGACAAAATTTTTTCTTTGATGTTCAATCTTCCTAATCAATACCTCTCATAATGGTTATAATTAAAGGGTGATTATGATGATCATTTGAGAAATCATAAGGTGATAATCTGGACCTTCTTATTGTTGTCTAAATTGGCCCTTTTTAAAAAATCCCCCTCCCCCCCCCCCCCTCGCCCTTTAGATATTTGACTTCACCTTATGATAGATTATTTCTCTTTTAGGATGAGTTCGCTACAATTTTGAGAGGAGAATGTTGCCTTACATTAAGAGAAATCACTACTAACAAGAGAAGTTGTTACTAATTAACAAAGTTAAAACATCTTTTTTATAAGTAGGAGATAATTTCCATAATGAGTCAAATTATGATATTGCTATTAGGATTCAAATCTTTTTTATTATTATGTTAAAATGAATTCATGTATCCTTAATATAGGCAAGGAATACCTTGATGATGTGTGTCCCTATGAAGGATGACTTGACCTATTTAAGCCATTAAAAACATTTTATTTAATCATTTTATTCCTCCTATAGTAAGATCAACTTGTTTTTATAGTGAATTGAAGGCATGTTTTTATCTTTTGATCTCTCGAAGAATCTCCCTTTTCTTCCTTGGTCCTCTTATTTATGTGGCATATTTGAGCATGAGGGATGATTGATTCATCTCGCCATCTCTCAAGGAATTATCTTGATTTGTCTCTAAACTTCAATTCCATTCTTCAAATGTTTTTCATCTTCCTCATTGTTCTATGTGAATTATGAGATCATTGATTATCTCCTTCCCTTTCCTCATGACTTTGAGAGCCAAAACATTTTCTATAGTTTCTTAGAATTTTTGGATGATATCTTTTGCATGTGAGCTTTGATTTTCTTTCATGTGAATGCTCTATCACAACATGGCTTGGAAGTTTGTTGGGTATAATACATACCCAGAGAGGCTTACAGAGAGGTAGAAATAAATGTTGTTCATTTACACATTTTTTTATTATTATCATAAAAGTGGAGTTCTTATATGTTTATTTCTCTATGAGTGAAAGTCTTATATGTTTATTCCTCTTTGAAACACTACAAAAACTTGGGTGTTGTGTTATGTTTTTATCTTGTAGATATAGTGGAGAATCTATTTCCAAGCTTCCTGTTGTGGATATTATCATCACTACAACATATCTATTTAAGGAGCCTGCATTGAAGTAAGAAATAATTTACTACCTTTTCTAAACTGATTATTCAAGAGCTCTATAGTATTTTTGGCCGAGTTATTACATGATTATAGATGTAACAATGGAGATGTTAGGTGTATGTAGACTATTGGGAAGGGATCAAATTCACTCCAAGGCCCTCTTTATGGAGGAATTGGCTTCTTTCATAGAAGAAAAGGCTTATATGGGTTGCCACTTGAGATTGATCAACACCACTGGAAAGGAAGTGAAAGGCAAAGACAAGGTAATAGCAAATCTCTTGTAGTGCCTCTCATGATTGCAGTCTGTACCTTGTCTATTTTTGGTTCGAGAGATACTTGATACTCTTTTGATATTTGTACCTTGAGATGACCTGAGGGTCAAATGTTATACTTTGATTTCTGTACCATAGATGTTTTGTTGCTATGCTGTTCAGTTTATCATATTTGCATGTTGATGCTATTTTGAGATGATAGTAGATCTATAATGATATCTGGTTATATGATGTATTGGACATATTTGTTGATTATGTTATGAGATGGATTTTATGCTATGGTTATTTACTTCATCTATGTTCTTTACGCATTTTGCGAACGTGAGTGATGTAAATGGATTAATTAGTTAATTAATGCTTTAATTGCTTCAGCTATTATATTATATGCAATTGCACTTGATCGTGTGTTCTAGTGTGTAGGAATTACATCCCTGGTAGTGGCCTATGGAGTTAGTGATCCAGCTGTTCATATTTTGCCAATGTCGCTCCTATATGGTCAACATATCCTTATTTAGTTGTTTCATATTAAAAACCTTTCAGTGATTAATAAATTCGAACTTATTGCATTATGTGATTAGACCAGTGAACATGTCTGTGCATTTAGAAGTTCACATTCATCGCGAAAGTGTTAAGTGATTTTCTGTAATTTTTGGATTTTTGGGTTTTTAATCTTTTGGATTTAATTTCTGGCAGCTTTTCCTTAGGTGAATTTCCATTACGGATAATAACCTATTTTTGTTTGGGTTGTTTCCGAGTTTAACTACTCCAACTAGCTATTTTCCATATTCAGCTATTCACTCAAAATGAATAAATATTGAAAAAGTGAATTCATTATTCACTTCTCACATTTTGGAAAATTGAATTTGGAGAGCAAATTTGGAAATCCTCTTCTGAAGGATTATTGTTTTGCTCATTGCGGGAGCTGTGAGCGTGGGATCTTTGCGAGGTTGGTCTTGTTGGATTCGGCTCGAGGAGTTCTCACTTTGTCGACAGTTTCAACAGTTTTGACAAAGTATTTATTTTATTCTACAGGTTTCAGTTTTGGCCCTTTTTGCTGTCAGGTAGGGCCTTCCTGTTTTAATGTTTTTTCTATGTTTCTACTTTCGTTTCTTGTAGCAATAAGTTAGGAGGTTGTGAACTAGTGTTCCCCTCCATTTATGTTTGCTAGTTCTACCCGGTTGGTTGGGTATGAACGTTTTACCTGTTTTTGAAATGGGGGTTTGCGTTTTTGGGCCGTTATGTTGGCCGTTTTTGCATACAGTGTTCGTTCTCAATTATTTCTTGATTTTTGGGGTTTTTGAACCCAAAGGCCAAATGAGTTTTAATTTTGGAATTTTTCCAAAATTTAAGATTTTTGCCTCGTTTTGTGTGCCACCCTGTTTTACCAAGTTTTCTTGGCACATTGTGGTTAGTGGACCTGGATGATCCGTTGGGATACCAGTCAGAACACTTTTTCATCTTTTGTTGCATTTGGATGCATGTAGCATCCGTCATCCCGATTATGTTTTTGGTCGATTGACTTTTGTTTGCATTCTCATCTTGTCGTTGTGTATGATCTTTGTGATGGTGGTGCACCACACACATGTATATTTTCGAGTGACCTACGGGGCCTGATCTTCTGTGGTACTTTCAGAAGTTGTGATCATTGGGGTTGGGTTGGGAGTTTGCATGCCTTCGGGCACTCATTGTTAGATGAGCATGGGTAGGGTAGGGTAGCATATGGAGGGGGCTTCTATCCTGTAACCTGGTGACTACTTCCCGGTTGGCAGAGGAAGTTTTATATAAGTGATAATTAAATTAAAACTTTGGGTGGTAATAAATACAAGATAATTAAAATGTGTGGGTTGTGTGCCTTTCATCGTGAAGAGTAGCTGCCCTAGGTTGTGCACCTTTTGTTGAGAAGAGTATCTGCCTATACTAGCTTGGGCTTGTCGATGCCAAGCGACTCTCCATGATGTCAATCCCTACATAGTAGCCCATTGAGGTGTTTGACCAGGACCTGTAGTTTATGCATTGTCTTTGTCTTGGATTCAGTGATCATACTGCTTGGCGTGTGTGTTAGCCATGTTTGTTGTTTTGTGTGTGTGTGGTTGGATCATTATCTCCATCAGCATGGCAGGTGTGGACCTATGGGTGCCATGTGGTTGGGAGGCGTAGCTACCTTCACCACTGCTAGGGACCGGTGTACAGAGATGGTCTATTGTCCTAGTACGACTGTAGCTGGATGTGTCACTTGGTACTTCAATATACGGAGTATGCTTTTTGTGATTTATGCTCTAATTATGGTGTTATCATGTTTAGATGATGTTAGTTTTAACGCATTCCTCATTATGATGATTAGCGTGTAGTAGATGATGTAATCTGATTACAGTTTTATCTTATGCTTACTACTAGCATGTTAGATTTTATTTACTAACATTGTAGCATGTTTAGTAGTGACGTCCCTATTACGATAGCACCAATGATTTGATTAGTTTCTTGGGATGTTATGCACAGGGGATGGTTAGGGCCCACGATGGTCCTATGACGCCATTGACGATTGGGAGGAATCACGTACCTAGTTTGGTTATTTGGTTTATTGCTTTGATATTTATGCTTAAATGTAAGAGGTTATTTTCATGTTCACTGCAATGTTACTTTAGTTTATTGCAATGTTTCCTTCTGTTCTTCCCTTGCTATTGTTTTAGATGGTTAGACTTTGCTTCTAGTTGTCCATCTTTTAGCTTGGATTCGAGTGTCCTTACCTCAAAAAGTGGATCCGGTACTCCCCAGTGTGGAGGAACTTTGTTTCATTTTTTTCTAGCCTTGTTTTTGTGTTTTTTGGGTGCGTGCTGATTCAAATCTTCGTGGGAGGATGCTTCTCTTTCGCGCGAGGATGAGAATCTTCGCGCGAGAATTCAAGTCTTCGCATGAGGATGAAAAGTCCTTGCGCGAGTCGTTGAGAATCTTCACGCGAGCCGGTGAAAGTCTTCGCACGAGAAGAAATACTGGTGCTCAGTCTTCACGCAAAAAATAGGGGCTAGTTAGGCTTGTCGAAATAAAGTTTGGAGGTTGGTTTTAGATACCCTTTTGGTTTTCTTACCTTCCTAGTGCTTCTTAGATGTTGTTAGGGTCTTAAAATATATTGTTTAAGCATAAGTTGACATATATTTAATTTCTTATACTTAAGATATATTTTAATATATACGACAATTCATTTGAGATGGGTTTCAGACCTCTGCAAGCTAAGGTGTAGATTCTAGGAAAAATCAGGGCTTCAAAAATTCAGGCTTAGCCAAATTTTAGGGCTTCAAGATTTCAGACTTAGCCACTTTCCAAGATTCATCTTATATCTTTCAGCTTGGTAGGTCTTTGTGGTTTTCGTGGTTGTGTTCTGGTTGGTAGTGGTGTTTGGAAATCTGTTGGTGCTTGGTTGTCTTTCTATCTTCCATTGCAATCTTTTGGTTTGTGTAGGTTGTATCATGTGCACTTACACTTGTTTAAAAAAAAAAAAAATTGTTCTGGCTTGTTTTTCATCCTTGTTTCCAAGGATCTCTGGGCGGGGCATTACATTTGGTATCAGAGCTCATGTTGCTACATTGGGATCTCTGTGTTATGCTTCCACTATGGTTTTGTTTGTTGTTGCGTGATTGCTTTGTTATGTTTATTTATTTGTTAGCTTGCTCGTTCATGGTTTTTACTCTTATGCTTGTGATCTGATTTTTCTGACTTTGTCTTGTTGCTTCCTTTCAGTGATGCCTCCTGCACGTAGACCTGGTGGCCGTGGTGGTACCCATAGTGGTAAGCGTGGAAATGAGCACCATGAAGAGGAATGTCAGGGAGGAGGGGGAGAACATGGTAATATTGGTGATCAAAATGGCAGAGGGGCGGTGATGCTTGTCCTCCAGTAGATTCTTGCTCTTTTGGGCCCTCGTGTTGAGGAGTGCCAGTAGAATCAGAATCAGGAAGAGGGATCTCATCATGGAGATTCCCATCACTCTGAGCATAGAGAGGAGGAACGTGAATGTGAGCGTTCTCTTACTCCACCAGGTGGCAGAGGACATTGTCGGGGTGGTAGAGACTGCAATAGTGAGGACTCCATCAGGTTGGATATCATGAAGTCCCTTCAGAGTTCCAAACCACCACCATTTGATGGTAGGGGAAGTGGCCTCAAGGCTGAGACTTGGTTGCTAGACATGGAGCACTGCTTCACCATGTATCCATATTCAACCAACATGAGGGCCCATTATGCAATTATGCAGTTGAGGGACCACGGATCCGTTTGGTGGAATATTGAGAGTCAGAAGCTTTAGCTTAGTGTCGTAGATCTCACTTGGGAGATTTTTTAGGAGAGATTCCAAGAGAGATTCTTATCTCCTCAGTACAGGGAGGCCCGTGCTGACGAGTTCCATGCAATCTGTCAAGGGAACATGACTTTGGATCAGTACGAGATCTGGTTCTTTGAACTTAGGCAGTATTCATGCTACAACAATGATGATTTTCTCTTAGCGCATCATTTTATCTGAGGCCTTAAGGATTCCCTCATTGGAGAAGTCTGAATGCATTAGCCCAAGACTCTTGTGCTCGCGGTAGAGAAGGCACGTATTGCAGAGGAGAATTTGGCTAGAGGATTTAGTAGCAGATCTGGTTCTTAGAACCAAAGTGCAACGTATTCAGGACAAGATTCTCAGTTTACCCAATCCACGGGAAAGGGTCAAGCCCAATCAGAACCCCCTCAAGGGGGTAAGAAAGGTTGTTATCGACATAGGGCTAAAGGGGGGCAATATTTTGGTACCTCAAGGAAGAAAGGAGATAATCAGAACAGAGGACAAAAATCTCACCAAGATCATCCTCCTCAGTTCAGTCAGTAGACTTCCAGCAGAGGTAGTGCACCAAATCCTAGTGCTACTCAGAGTGGTCGTGGGACATGACCCAACTTTTTTGGGAATTGTTATTCTTGTGGCCAACCTGGCCATAAATCTTATGATTGTCCCATCAAACCATCTACAGGACTTGGTAAGGGCACAGTGAGATCTGAGCCTGCTATAGGAGATATGGGTCAGAATCATAGAGTCTTTGTGGCGGTTGACAACCGTCAAGCTGAGCATCAAGGTATGGTAGTCGAGGCTACAGGTATGTTGCATGGTATTTCAACTTCAATTTTGTTTGACTCTGGTGCCACCAATTCTTTCATTTCACCATCTCTTGTTCAGCAATGTGGGCTAGTGGCAATGCGTCAGGTTGATAGATGGCAAGTTGAGTTAGCCATGAGTTCTAAGGTGGCTATTGACTCGTTGGTTAGGAGTTGTTTGGATTTGGGAACCTTCACCACCACAGTGGATCTACGCATTCTACCTCTGGGATCGTATGACATTGTGTTGGGCATGGATTGGTTAGCTGCCCATCAGGCCAATATCGATTGCCATCATAAGGTGGTACAGTGTGTGGATGACACAGGTGGGCAGGAGGAACTTTTGGGAGTTCAGCGACCAGTCTCGCTTCGTATGATCTCAGCTAATCAGCTGAAGCGGAGTGTGTGAAAGGGTTGTCAGTTGTTTCTTGTATCTCTTAGTGATCTTGAGGAAGCCGAGAGCCATACAGTAACACTCGATGATCACCCACTCCTTCCTAAGTATGTAGATGTGTTTCTTGATGAAATTCTAGGTATGCCACCATAGTGTGACATTGACTTTCGGATCAATCTTGTACCAGGAGCAGAACCGATTTTACGAGCTCCTTATCGCATGACTACTCAAGAGTTGAGTGAGCTCAAATTGCAGTTGGAGGAATTGTTTTCCAAAGGCCATATTCATCCTAGTGTATCCCCGTGGGGTGCACCAGTCATCTTCATGAAGAAGAAGGATGGTTCTTTGTGTTTGTGCATTGACTACCGGCAATTGAATAAGGTGACGATGAAGAACTGTTATCCTTTACCAAGGATAGATGACTTGTTTGATCAGATGAAGGGAGCACAAGTGTTCTCAAAGATTGATTTGAAGTTGAGATACCATCAACTTCGTATCCAAGAGGCTAATATTCATCAAACAACATTTCGTACATGATATGGGCATTATGAGTTCACAGTTGTACATTTTGGGTTGACCAATGCGCCATCAGTGTTCATGAGTTTGATGAATGGGGTATATCGCATGTACCTTGATCAGTGTGTCATTGTGTTTTTGGATGACATATTGATCTACTCAAAGACTGTGGAGGAGTACGAAGTCCATTACATCAGGTATTGCAGTGCTTGAGAGACCATCAGTTGTATGGCAACCTGAGTAAATGTGGGTTCTTCCAGTAACAGGTAAAGTATTTGGGACATTTCATCACTGGTGATGGAATTGCAGTGGATTCGGAGAATATTCGTGCTATCATAGATTGGTTGGCACCCACTAATGTCTCAGAAGTTTGTAGTTTCATGGGATTAGCGGGTTACTATCATTGTTTTGTGAAGGATTTCTCACAAGTAGCCCATCCCATCACTTCTCTTCAGAGGAAAGGGAAGAAGTTTGTTTGGTCAAGCCAGTGTGAGGTAGCATTTGTTGCTCTTAAGGAGTGTTTGACCAGTGCACCAATCCTTGCAGTGCCTAATCCTTTAGGTGATTTCATGGTTTGCACAGATGCTTCGTTAGAAGGCATGGGTGTAGTGTTAATGCAGAATGGTCGAGTGATTGCTTTTGAGTCTAGAAAACTCAAGGACCATGAGCTAAATTACCCCACTCATGATTTGGAACTTGTGGCCGTAGTGCATGCCCTTGTCCGTTGGAGGCATTTTCTTTTGGGACACAGGTTTGAGTTGCATAGCGATCATAGGAGCTTGCAGTATATCTTTACTCAACCAAACTTGAATGCACGACAACGTCGTTGGATGGAGTTCCTGTACGAGTATGACTTTGATGTTCATTACATCAAAGGGAAGGAGAATGTTGTCGCAGATGCCTTGAGCAGGAGGCGACATGAGGTATCAGTGATGTCATTGGGAGTGGACTTGCAAAGGCATATTTTGGAGGCTTTACCTAGTGACACTTGGTATCAGGAGGTGAGGGCAGAGATCGAGTCTGGATGCACCCTTGTGGGGAGATTTTTAGGTTTTATGCTCAAGTCTGATGGACTATTGCGACACTCAGGGCATATTTATGTGCCCTTGTCGGGTGATCTTCGTAACTTAGTTTTGTCGGAAGCGCATCGTGCACCATATTTTGCACATCTCGGAGTCAAGAAGATGCACGCTGATCTCAAATAGCTGTACTTCTGGGCAGGGATGAGACACGATGTTGCTAATTTTGTTGCTAGATGTCTTGAGTGGCAGAGAGTGAAGGTAGAGCATCAACATCCGACGGGTCTTTTGCAGCCACATACCATTCCAGAGTGGAAGTGGGATACGATATCTATTGATTTTATCACAAGGTTGCCTATGTCATCACAAAGACATGATTGTATCATGGTGATAGTGGACAAGTTGTCCAAGGTAGCACATTTTTCACCCATGAGAGCATCCTACACTGCTTCTTCCGTAGCGCATGTTTTCATGGTGGATATTGTTCATTTGCATGGGATCCCTCGTCCTATCATTTTTGATAGAGATCTAGTGTTTACTTCTACACTTTGGACATCTCTATAGCATGCATTGGGCACTCAGCTCAATTTTAGTTCAGCCTATCACCCAGAGACCGATGGTCAGACAAAGAGAGTAAATCAGGTTAAGGAGGATATGCTTCGCATGTATGTTATGGATAGGTAGGTGAAGTGGGAGGACTATTTATACCTTGTTGAGTTTGCACGCAACAATGGGTATCATAGTTCTCTAGGCATGTCACCTTTTCAGGGCTTGTATGGTAGACCATGTCGTACCCCTTTGAGTTGGGATCGTTTGGAGGACCGTGTTCTTTTGGGTTTAGAGATGCTTCAAGATATGGAGCAGCAGGTTGTTCGCATTAGGGAGCATTTGGTTACTGCTAAGGACAGGTAGAAGAAGTATGCAAATGCCCATAGGTTGGATCGTCACTTTTCTATTGGTGATAGGGTGTTTTTGAGAGTGCGGCCGAGGAAGAGCCCTATCCATTATGGGAAAGGCTCTAAGTTGGCACCACATTTTGTCAGACCTTTTGAGATCCTCGAGAGGATTGGTCCTATTTCTTATCGACTAGCGCTGCCACCTAGCCTATCGCACATCCATGATGTTTTCCATGTTTCTGTATTGCGGCAGTATATCCCTCATGTGACCCATGTTCTTGATTGGGATGCTTTGCAGGTAGCGGACGGGAAGCTTACTTTGGAGCCCATTCGTATCCTACAGTAGTGGACGTTGACCTTGCAAGGTCGGGACATAGAGCAGGTAAGGGTCCAATGGGACCCGAGCGATGAGACCTCTACGACTTGGGAAGATGCTACACAATTGAGGGGATTGTACCCCTACCTTTTTGCTGGCTTCCAGGAGTAAGCCTATGCTAGTGGGGGAGGATGTAGTGCCTCTCGTGATTGCAGTCTGTACCTTGTCTATTTTTGGTTCGAGAGATACTTGATACTCTTTTGATATTTGTACCTTGAGACGACCTGAGGGTCAAATGTTATAATTTGATTTCCGTACCATAGATGCTTTGTTGCTATGCTGTTCAGTTTATCATATTTGCATGTTGATGCTATTTTGAGATGACAGTAGATCTATAATGATATCTGGTTATATGATGTATTGGACATATTTGTTGATTATGTTATGAGATGGATTTTATGCTATGGTTATTTACTTCATCTATGTTCTTTATGCATTTTGTGAATGTGAGTGATGTAAATGGATTAATTAGTTAATTAATGCTTTAATTGCTTTGGCTATTATATTATATGCAATTGCACTTGATCATGCGTTCTAGTGTGCAGGAATTACATCCCTGGCAGTGGCCTATGGAATTAGTGATCCAACTGTTCATATTTTGCCAATGTCACTCCTATATGGTCGATGTATCCTTATTTAGTTGTTTTATATTAAAAACCTTTCGGTGATTAGTAAATCCGAGCTCATTGCATTATGTGATTAGACCAGTGAACATGTCTGTGCATTTAGAAGTTCGCATTCATCGCGAAAGTGTTAAGTGTTTTTCTGTAATTTTTGGATTTTTGGGTTTTTAATCTTTTGGATTTAATTTTTGGCAGCTTTGCCTTAGGTGAATTTCCATTATGGATAATAACCTATTTTTGTTTGGGTTGTTTCGGAGTTTAACTACTCCAGCTAGCTATTTTCCATATTTAGCTATTCACTCAAAATGAATAAATATTGAAAAAGTGAATTCATTATTCACTTCTCACATTTTGGAAAATTGAGTTTGGAGAGCAAATTTGGAAATCCTCTTCTAAAGGATTATTGTTTTGCTCGTTGCGGGAGCTGTGAGCGTGGGATCTTTGCGAGATTGGTCTTGTTGGATTCGGCTCGAGGAGTTCTCGCTTTACCGATAGTTTCAGCAGTTTCGGCAGAGTATTTATTTTATTCTACGGGTTTCAGTTTTGGCCCTTTTTGCTGTCAGGTAGGGCCTTCCCGTTTTAATGTTTTTTCTCTGTTTCTGATTCTATCTCTTGTAGCAATATGTTAGGAGGTTGTGAACTAGTGTTCCCCTCCATTTCTGTTTGCTAGTTCTGCCCGGTTGGTCGAGTATGAACGTTTTACGTATTTTTTTAATGGGGGTTTGGGTTTTTGGGCTGTTATGCTGGCTGTTTTTGCATACGGTGTTCATTCTCAATTATTTTTGGATGTTTGGGGTTTTTGAACCCAAAGGCCAAATGGGTTTTAATTTTGGAATTTTTACAAAATTTGAGATTTTTACCTCGTTTTGTGTGCCACCTTGTTTTACCGAATTTTCTTGACACATTGTGGTTCGTGGACCTAGATGATCTGTTGGGATACCAGTCAAAACACTTTTGCATCTTTTGTTGCATTTGGATGCGTGTAGCATCCGTCATCCTGATTATGTTTTCAGTCGATTGACTTTTGTTTGCATTCTCATCCTGTCCTTGTGTATGATCTCTGTGATGGTGGTGCGCCACACACATGTATATTGTCAGGTGACCTGTGAGGCCCGATCTTCCGTGGTACTTTTGGAAGTTGTGATCATTGGGGTTGGTTTGGGAGTTTGCATGCCTTCAGGCACTCATCGTTGGATGAGCATGGATAGGATAGGGTAGCATATGGAGGGGGCTTCTATCCTGTAACCTGGTGACTACTTCCTGGTTGGCAGAGGAAGTTTTATATAAGTGATAATTAAATTAAAACTTTGGGTGGTAATAAATACAAGATAATTAAAATGTGTGGGTTGTGCGCCTTCCGTCGTGAAGAGTAGCTGCCCTAGGTTGTGCACCTTCTGTTGAGAAGAGTAGCTACCTATACTAGCTTGGGCTTGTCGACGCCAAGCGACTCTCCATGATGTCAATCCCTATGTAGTAGCCCATTGAGGTGTCTGACCAGGACCTGTAGTTTATGCATTGTCTTTGTCTTGGATTCAGTCATCATACTGCTTGGCGTGTGTGTTAGCCATGGTTGTTGTTTTGTGTGTGTGTGTGGTTGGATCATTATCTCCATCAGCACAGTGGGTGTGGACCTACGGGTGCCACATGGTTGGGAGGCATAGCTACCTTCACAACTGTTAGGGACCGGTGTACAGAGATGGTCTATTGTCCTAGTACGACTGTAGCTGGATGTGTCACTTGGTACTTCGGTATACGGAGTGTGTTTTTTGTGATTTATACTCTCATTATGATGTTATCATGTTTAGATGATGTTAGTTTTAATGCATTCCTCATTATGATGATTAGCGTGTAGTAGATGATGTAATCTGATTACAGTTTTATCTTATGCTTACTACTAGCATGTTAGATTTTATTTACTTACATTGTAGCATGTTTAGTAGTGACGTCCCTATTACGACAACACCAATGATTTGATCGGTTGCTTGGGATGTTATACGCGGGGGATGGCTAGGGCCCATGATGGTCCTATGACGCCATTGATGGTTGGGAGGAACCACGTACCTAGTTTGGTTATTTGTTTTATTGCTTTGATATTTATGCTTAAATGTAAGAGGTTATTTTCATGTTCACTGCGATGTTACTTTAGTTTATTGCAATGTTTCCTTCTGTTCTTCCCTTGCTATTGTTTTAGATGGTTAGACTTTGCTTCCAGTTGTCCATCTTTTAGCTTGGATTCGAGTGTCCTTACCTCAAAAAGTGGATTTGGTACTCCCCAGTGTGGAGGAACTTTGTTTCATTTTTTTCTAGCCTTGTTTTTGTGTTTTTTGGGTGCATGCTGATTCAAATCTTCACAGGAGGATGCTTCTCTTTCACGCCAGGATGAGAATCTTCGCACGAGCCATGGATTTCTTCGTGCGAGAATTCAAGTCTTCGCGCGAGGATGAAAAGTCCTCGCGCGAGCCATTGAGAATCTTCGCACGAGCAAGTGAAAGTCTTTGTGCGAGAAGAAATACTGGTGCTTTGTCTTCATGCAAAAAATAGGGGCTAGTTAGGATTGTCGAAATAAAGTTTGGAGGTTGATTTTAGATACCCTTTTGGTTTTCTTACCTTCCTAGTGCTTCTCAGATGTTGTTAGGGGCTTAAAATATATCGTTTAAGCATAAGTTGACGTATATTTAATTTCTTATACTTAAGATATATTTTAAGATATGCGACGATTCATTTGAGATGGGTTTCAGACCTCTGCGAGCTAAGGTGTAGATTCTAGGAAAAATTAGGGCTTCAGAAATTGAGACTTAGCCAAATTTTAGGGCTTCAAGATTTCAGACTTAGCCACTTTCCAAGATTCATCTTATATCTTTCGGCTTGGTAGGTCTTTGTGGTTTTCGTGGTTGTGTTCTGGTTGGTAGTGGCATTTGGAGATCTGTTGGTGCTTGGTTGTCTTTCTGTCTTCCGTTGCGATCTTTTGGTTTGTGTAGGTTGTATCATGTGCACTTACACTTGTTAAAAAAAAAAAATTTGTTCTGGCTTATTTTTCATCCTTGTTTCCAAGGATCTTCGGGCGGGGCATTACATCTTTGGCATTAAATTGGTTTAGAGATTGAAGTTCAGTATATGGCATGTTGTTTTACCAAATTCAAATATTCCACATGAAATAATGATATATATTACTAAATGTCTTTTAATATCTTAATGCTCATAATAGTATTGTATATTAACAGTAAATGTTTAATTTTTTTTATATTTAGGTATAATCTTGATATCTTTGTTGATTTTATTTTTGTTATTAACTATTTTTTGTGTACTAACAACATTGTAAAACTATGGGAGTCCTTTGGAAACTCCATGGACCTAATTAAAAAATAATAAATTAGAATTTCAATCCTATTTGAAGCAAGCTTTCTAGAATTTATTTTTATAGTTGTACACCACTTTGTTTTCAGGTGCACGACAAATATAGTGTCCAGTACATGTTTAAGCCAATTATGATAAGGACTCCTCTTTTTTACTTTCTTTTATTTACTAACTTTTTATTGCACTCAATCCTATTTTAATTTATTGTTTTCTAAGAAGCTTCATCTGATAATGCATTATTATCTTTTATTAAATAAAATCTATTTATAGAAAATGAAACATGAGGAATAGTCATGTTGACATGTGTTTGGAATAGTGATTCATAAAAGGCTTATAAAATTTATTTTATAAACCCTTTAAATATTCAATCAATAACTTGTATGATGTTGCCTAAGCAGAGACTCCAGACTTTGCATCATCTTGTTCGTCTAAGAGAATCCCATGTCCTAGTTGAAGCAACTCAAGCTATACTAAGTGGCATTCTATGCAATAGTCATACCCCTCCTTCCCTAGTTATAGAGGAAGCTTTGAAGGTTGCTAGTTGCAACTATGAAACCAAAACTACTTGGGGAAAAGTGGTAGAAGATGTAGAACCTTGTTTTTTTTTCTTAAAAATAATTCCTACTGAAAGATTTTCCATCATCTTATATTAATCTTATCAAATTTCCACTATCCATTTAAAATGTAAATTTATTTTTTTGGGTTTGATTGTGTATTTTTTTTAGCATCAATTTTTTGGATCACACTCTACAATCCATCATCAGGATAAGAGAAAGTAAGAATGGGAAAGTGATATATGCAGACCAATCCTCTTTTTCTTTTTATTTCCCTTTGGTTGGGCTTGGTCTATATATTTCACTTTTCAATGCATTCTCTCATCTTGATGAAGGATCATGAAGCATGATCCAAAAAATTGATACTAAAAAAACATACAAAATCAAATCCAAACATAGAAATTTGCATATCACCTTATATATTAGATATTTGATGCAACCCACAAAAATTTTCCATAGCGTAGATGCTAAATCACTTTTGACTGGTTGCAGGTGGGATGGATGTATGGATCTATAGTTGAGGATGTTATGACAAGAATGAAGATTCATAGTCTAGGTTGGCATTCCATTAGTGTCCAACTAGAGGAATCATTTTTCATGGGATGTGCAACAACCACTAGTCTAGATACCCTTATTCAACAGAAGAGATGGGCAACATGACTGCTTGAAATATTTGTAAGAAAACTTTGTCCTTTCATTGGACTCAAAAGAGGCATTAGCCTGAGGCAAAGGATGCTTTATTCTTATTTCTACCTATGGTTTGTTTGGTCAGTACCAATTATCTGCTATTCCTTACTTCCTTCCATGAGTCCTCTATATCATAAATCATTCCTGCCCAAGGTTAGTTAAATTTCATTTTATATTAATATTATCTTATATGTCTAAATTGAAACACACTATTAACCTATTAGCCATTGGTCTCATCATATAGTTGTGGCGTGAACAATATATTCTATGTTTTGACTTAGATCATCTTTAGGAAAAGATAAGTTTTGAAAAAGGAAGTTAATTTTGATGATTTAACAATTAGACCTTAGTGTGAGATGTTTAAGCGGCCCATTTGATTCATTGAGTTGGTGCATCTTTAATCATATTAATTAGTAAATGACTCTATGTGATTTCAAATGAATCACCCAAACAAGTCAAATCATAGAACACGCTACTTAAATTATATCATAAAGATACGTGATGAACCACTCAAACAAGTCAAATCTTAGAATGTGTTGTTTAAAGTATATCCAAAAGATGAACTCATTTTTATTTATAGATTTTTATACCATAATTTTCATTTTTTAACACTACCTTTATTGCTAATGCAAATTACAAAGGTTTCTTTTCCAATTGCACTAGCACTCTTCCTTTCAGTCCATGGATATCAACTTGTGCAATACATTCTTCTTGGGTGTTCTGTGAGCGAGTGGTGGAATAACCAATTCATGTGGCTCATTGTGTGCACATCTTCATGGTTTTGTGCACTATTTGATGTTGTAGTGAATTTGTTGGGATTTTTTGAGGTAGTATTTGTTGTGACTCCAAAGGGGTCAAAGGAGGAAGAGAATGATGATGAGGGCGAGCTTACATTTGATTCCTCTACATTGTTCATTATACCAACTACAATATTATTATTAAACTTAGCAAGCCTTACTTGGAACATTGTTTCAATTGGGGGTAGTGTTGGTGAGACCAAAGAGAAGTTGTTTGCAAAGTATTTGAGCAATGTTTTAGATTACGGTAAAAGCAGGTTTTGAAAGGGCCCTGAAACCCTTTAACAAAAACAAGAAAGATAGGCAATTAAGACCACCAGGAACAGTCCTGAAACCTACTAAAAAGTAGAAAGAAAATATTTGTGCAATGTTTGGGTAGTCATAAATGTCTATTTTTTTGGGAATGGATTGGTTAGAAACGGAAAGAGAGGCATTCCTTGGAGCGTTATCATGAAATCTTGTACTTTGGCTATTTTCATATACGCTACACTCGCTTAATTCAATGAAGGCTATTTTTCCTATCTGCCAATCTCACTTATTTAAATTGTATGAATCTTCCTAGAAATATTCTTCTATCATAGAATGATTTATCTTTCATCCTTTCTAGTGAGGAACTCTTCTTCCATTAACAATATGTCTATAATTATGTACCATTTCTGAATATATATTTGTGGTCTACTGAATTCTTCAAATAAGAATAATTAGAAAATGAAAATCTTTATAATTCAAATTTAAGTTGGAGAGGTTCTAGGTACTTGATAAGTATGTTGTGTGTGGAAATTACACTTGTTTGTCATTTTCCCCTTGTGAACATTTCTGCAGTTCCTTTCTCAACAATAGACATGCAATATTATTTTTTGTGTTACTTGTGTAGGTCTCTTGTAGGAATTTCTTGATATGCTTGACATGATTTTTCATTTTGAAATGTAAATAGTTTCTCTTATTTTTTGTATCCATGCTAAAATATTTTGCTACTTTCAATATATAAAATGTCAACAGTTTAAAATGTGAATTGAGATGATAAGTTGTTTTATTTGAGTATTTTGTTAATTGTGAAGTAATTTCATATAGTTCTTAAGGATTCTTTTATAACTAACTAACCATCTTCCTTTTTCTATTCAATTACAGGGAGGCAACTTCTTAAAGACAAATGCTAAACACTTGCACTTTATTATTAATTGATTACTTAATAGCTGGTGTATCTCTTAAGTCTCATGTTAAAACATACTCCCTGTAAAGTACAATATGACCTAAATCCAAAAAGCTTCTCATTTCCTTATTCTAGATTGGGATGCTTGAAGGGATGTTGAATGCAAAGATAACTTCTATGACTTCAAGTTTGAGTACCCTATTCTACGAAGTGCATGTATATGTGAATAGAAATAAAATAAGGTTTCCTTTCTTAACCCTAATTTCCAAAGGGAATGATCCAAATTGATTAAGCACAAGAAAGTGATGAATGCATAAATGGATCATGTGATGGAGAATAGGGAGAAAGGAGCTTCAATCGTCTTTCTATTTTGAGGAGTATGTGCTTAAATCTTGAAATAGATAAAAGACAAATACTAACCTTGAATCTAGAAAATACTATTTTTTGGTGTCTTTGTATAGTTTTGGGGAATTATGCAACCTGTTCCAAATTGGAAATGTCAAGATAGAGAAAACCTAGAAATCTTTTGTCTTTTTGAAGGGAGGTTGACCTTGATCGTGATAATGGAGCAAAATCTTACCCCAGGGCACAATTATATCCCAAAAAGTTGACCTTGACCTACACTACTCCAATGAAATTTTTGTCTGCAAATCTCACAAGTCCAATGAAAAAGGTATCCAAATCTTCTCTTCAATTCATTGTTCCACAAATATATCTACAAGAAAAATGATTTGTTTTTTTGGATGGGGGGCTTTCCTTCGTCAAACCCCAGTTTGGAATCAACCTTGAAATATAATTGAAATTATAATATATGTAAACAAAGTAAATGAAACAATTTATCTTACATATATTGAAATCCTTCAATCCACAAGAACAAATGCTCCAAATGTATGTAGGATGTCTCAAATCAATGACATTAGATCTTCAACACTAATCTTGAATGTATTTTTGCATAGGAAAAGGCTTGGATGAATATGGATGGAAAAAATCTTCAACACAAGGGCTCCATAGATATTGAATTCTTTAATGGTTAATAATGGATCTCCTTGATGAACTGGGTGCTTCAACACTTGAGTGCTTGATAGATAGTAGAACTTCACTTCATGGTAGGTGGATGTGCTTCATAAAAGGTAGATAATAACGTAGATCATAGAAAGTATATACACTCATGAAATATGGATATCAGAATTAGGGAAGAAGGCTTCATTATATAGAGATCTAGGGCACTAACTCCTAGAGAAGGCTGACATAGGAGCTTTAAATCCCATTTAACCTTAACACCTAGAAATGGACTTACATTAAATGTAAATTAAGAGTCTACCATTGTGAAACCCAAAAAAAATGACCTAGAAGTGGGAAAAGAGACTTTTTGAAGCCCGAGGTCCCAAAACTTCTAGAAACTAAAAAATGAACCTAGGGTCAGGAATGAGGTCGACCTTGCCCTAGGCCAGAATAGAGGTCGTGCTTGACCTAGGTCTGGGTTGAGGTTGACCTTGACCTAAAAGGCCATCCTTGACCTAAAAGTTGAAGTCCTCTATTTCATAGAGTAAATTGTAAGAAATGGGCAAGAGAGAGAGAGAGAGAGAGAGAGAGAGAGAGAGAGAAGCAGAATGGGGGAAAAATAACCATGTCCATGCAAAGACACATTCAAGGTACTTGACATGACACAAACCACTTACCTAAAGGGCTAAACACTCTTAACACAGAAGTGATTCCATTTTAAGATGATACATTTAGCCCCCACTTTAGCAAGAGTATGGACTCAATGCAAACTCTTGGTAAAGTAGATCATAATAAAAAGATAATCTTATTAAAATCAAAGGGATAAAGAGATCCTCAAGCCCCTAGAGACTTAAGTCTTCATCAACTCTAAGATCACAATAAGATGGACATCTCTAGAAAAAGAGATTTGAAAAAGAGTGTGATTATTTTGCCCAATGAGAACTTATGTGTCATTGTGAACCACACAAGGAAACTGCACAACTAGAAAGATAGAATTGAACAACCTAGTGAATATGGCTATTCACTCATCAAACCATCAAGGATTTACTCTTAATAATATTTTATTCTATAAGAATAAAACCAAAAAGCAAAAGAGATTCAATCTCAAGGACACCTTCGACCTTAACGTATCAAAATATATTTGAAATTGGAGGGATCAAGAGATCCTAAAATATACATCCATGCTTTAAGAATTAGTCACTAATCCAAAAAAGGACAAATTATATCTTGAAAATTTATGTGTGTGTGTGTGTGTGTGTGTGTGTGCGTGCGTGCATTGAAAAGTGTGTGGGTATGCAATAAGTGAGAAGAGTGTATGCCCCCATGTTAAAGTCATTGGTAACACTTTAACAAGAGCAATGACTTTTATGAAAACATATACAACTCTACTAATTACATTTCCACTACAAGATGCCCCCAAATGAAGAAAAATTAAGGGAAAATAGTACATAAACATATAGAGAACATAGAAGGGATCTACCTATTGTGCGGTCAGTATGATCATAAGATAATATATATATGATATTATTGCAAATAAATTGAGATCATTCCTCAAAGAAAGTAGAATTACAATCACAAAGGAGGAAAGATCACATAAGAGATACTAAGAAGAATCTTTCTACCAAGTCACGAATCCAAGCAGATTTCACAAGGAAACATTAACGAATAATAGGATAGGTACAACATAACATGAAACAACATATGGAAGAATAGAAATACATATAGAGGAAGAATACAATAGGTTTGGTTATTTTATCACCTTGCACTAATAGAGAAAAAAATATCATATAAAAGAATCTAACAAGATTTAGCAAACACATCATGGCAGAAATATAGTACAACGTACAAATACATAAAAAAGACTACCATGAAGGACTAGCCAATCAAGTGCATCGCCTACTCTCCCTATCTTCTTGTATATCATTTAGGTGGGTAACTCACAAGAGGGACTATATCCAACATAGTAGGAATGATATCCAGTTCCAAACAAGGATCCTCTTGAGAATCACAATGTTCAATACTAGGTGTAAGTGTCAATTGTGAGGAAAGAATATTACACAAATCAATGTTAATGTCAGTAGTTTCATATTCCTCATTAACATCATCAGTATCATCAAGAGTATCTTATTCATCTAGATAAATTATAATAGGATCTAAGATATGAATATAATTATTAGAATCGTGCAACTTGACATTATTATTAGCAACAACTTCTTCTAACACATCATGCATCATTGTATCCAAAGAAGGTAAAGATTTTTGAATAACAAAATTATGAGCTTGAGCTTGAGCATGACACTTTTTACGGCATTCATTAGAAGATCGATACAGTTTGCCTTACTTGAAATTTTTTGGGAACTAGAAGGAACAATTATGTAATCCTTTATAGGTTATATAGGAGGATTAATAGAATTATCAAGAGATTGACAAGAAACCGAAGGAGCTTGATTAATAGATGTAGAAGCCATAGATAAAGGAGCTATGGAAGGTGTAGCCAAAAGATCATGATTAAGATCCATAGGAGATAAAATTAACTCAAGAATCTTATTATGCTTATAGACTTGATACTAATGAAAAAGATTATCAGTTTGAAAAGGACATGAATTAGGTAATGAAGGCCAAAAGAAGTCAATGGTAGTAGAATCCTTGGACCTAGAGGTATGATATAAACCATGATTAGTTGTCTTCACTTCTTCATCATGAAAAAACTTAAGACATTTATGGATAGGTGAAGCAACATCATCCATGTCATTTAACCATGGAAAACCAAGCTTAACTTGAAACTGATCAAAATTAGGAACAACGACAAAGGTGGTGGTCACAATCTTTCCACAAAGTTCAACCAATAAATCAATAGAACCAAATTATGGAGAAAGAAAACCATTACAAGTTTGGATCCATAGATCTAATTTATCATAAAAAAATATGTTGCAAACCTTTCATAAAAATATTTTCTTCTATAATAACATTGACTAAGGAGGTAGGATCAACAAGACAAACACAAATGGGTATCACAACAATCTTAGCATCAATATAAAGGGGACCATCAAGAGCTTTAATAGTCTCAGAATCATCAAAGATAATCAAAAGTTCCCAAGGTCATTTTTTCTTAGGTTGTTGTCAAGGTTTAAGTTGAGACTTCAATTTTGGCTTAGGTTTTAGTTGAGATGGAGTTGAAACTTGAGATTGAAGTGGAGGTTGAGACTGAGGTGGAGATACAAATTGAACCACATGCTCCACTTGATTAACAACATGATTAAGATCATCCATCTTTGAATCATACACAATATCCATAGAAGATGGTTGAGCAATAGTATTAGTATCATGTGTAGCTAAAGGATTATAGATTCAAAAATTTTGATTAGGAGGAGAAACATATTTATTCCTACTACCATCAAAATTATCAATAGACAAAGAATGAGAATCAATTAAGTCCTAAACCTTATATTTTAAAGAATAACATTTCTTAGTATCATGACTAGTTTGACAATGATGTTGACAAAAAGCTTTTGGATCAAAAGATTTAGCCGCCATTGTAGTAGGTAAAAGAGGTTGAATAGGATGTAAAGTAATCACATTAGAAGTTAACAACCTATTCATAATAGAATGTAAAGATTCAAAGTAAGGAGTAAACATATGATTCAATCAAAAAGTAGTGGATGCAAAAGAAAGTGGCATTATGATATGCAACAACTTTACCAACAACCATACTTTATTGTTTATTTATCTAGACATAGTTGTTGAATTTTTGAACTTTATTTGGATTAGGAACAACATCACTTTTATCAATAGGAACATGAGCCATTGGAGTGGTGCTCTCGAATTAACTCACTTGTAATTGATAAAGATGAAGCATTGCACAAAGCTTTTAAAAATCAGTAAATTCAGTAAGAAGAATCTTATCTCTAATATCCTTTCAAAAATTTGAAATAAACATACATTGAATATCAATATTAGGAATAGGATAAGAAATTTGAGAATGCAAATGCTTAAATCTACCAATAAATTTAGTCAATTTTTTCTTAGAATTTTGTTTACAATGCATCAAATTAGTCAAAGACACTTGTGGGCCAATATTATTTTGAAATTGTTGAATAAAAGCATTAGCAAGATGAGGAAATGAATGAAAATAATAAGGAGTTTAAAGAACAGAACCATTGTAAGGCCTTGTCACAAAAAGTTTGAGCAAATAAATAGCTAAAATCCTATGATCATGAGCATAATCACTACAAATGATTTGAAATGCTTTAACATAATGAATATGGTCTCCCTTACCATTATAATTATCAAGATGAGGCATATCGGCCTGCTAAGGAGCGAGAGTACGAATAATATCTTGAGACAATGGACTTCCCATATCACAAGTAGGGATACTAAACTTGTTTTGAGTTAAAGATGCAAGTTGTTGTTGTAAAGATGACATAGTTTGAGCCAAAAGGATAATTGTAGAATCATGAGAAGAAATAGGAGGAATAACAACATTAGATACACTAGGTAAATTGTAAGAAGCTATGAGAATGAAAGACACAACTAGAGGAACACTAGGAACTACAATTGGCAAAGGAGTAGAATATGTAAAAGGAACAATGTGATAAGAAGGTTATGATATAGAAAGGAACACAAGAGGAACACTCATAGGGATAGAGGGAACCATCATGGTCACCAAAGGAGTATAAATAGGAACACTAGGAAGAGGAACAAAAGAAGGTTCAACACTAGTGACAGGAGGAAACAACCCTAAATCTTGAGCTTCTTGAGCTAAAGGTTTAACATTGGAATGCACAAGGTGAGTAATACCACGCAAGATATTAACACCTTGGTCACTATCATGAAGAACTTGTTGGAATTCTTTTAGAATAATTGAGAGGGGAGTTGAATCAATTATTCAAGGTCCAGATGTACAAATAATTTTTTTCACAATTTAGTGAACCCATAAAACATTCTTAACCATGCATACATTCATTGTGTGTTATCTAAAACTGATATGTTACTGTCAAATCAACTTGCAAAAATGTAAAACATAAAACACAACATATCCATCAACATAGTTGACACAATGATTTAACATGGAAACTCAATTTGAGAAAAACAACCAGTAACATGCTACTCCTTTTTCACTCTTTTGAAGTGATGCCATGTTAAAGGCCAAACCTTTTAAAGGTTACAATACACACTATTAAATGTAACCTGGTTAAGGGATTTTAGTCACCCTATCAAAAGTGACCCTTGTTAGAGGACTTTAAGCCATTCACTTGGAATGCCACATGTTAAAGGATTTTCCAATGAATTTTAAGTCAACCTTACTCCAAAGGATTTACTCTAGGCTGATACAATTGTTACAAAGTAATAGTAGAGCTTTAATCTGATATAACTTACAACCTTACTTGCTGATTACAGATCACTGTTCAGTCCTCAATTCTACTTGGCTTCCAATCTTTGTAGCTTTGATAGCTTGTTCATCCTTCAAGCATTCATCTTCTTTAAGCCTTCTTTCTTAGTACGCCATTGAAGAATTCTTTACTTGGGTCACTTGATGAAGCAAAACCCCTTTCCTTCTCCTTGTTAGATTTTGGCATCAAAACTCTCTAACTCTTTTCTTCATGACCAAACATTCCTACATATAAGAAATTAAAACACTTTTCCTGCTCATTATCCATCACCAAAATTAGGATTTTTGATGGATTAGGTAGGACACAATGTATCTACCCCATATCTTGTCTTTTCTAGAAGCTTCTCTTAGAATCCATTTGAATTCACCTCCAAAATGGTTTACATAAGATTTTGTGCCACCAACTCATCAATCTTATCTTCCTCCTGATTCACAAGTTCCAAGAAAACAAACTTGTCAACTTTTATTTGGTGAATCTTTGATCTTTTCATAATGCATTAGCTCGACATTATCAATCTTCTAATGCTCATCACATACTATTTTACTTGGCACCTACTATAAAATCATTTGACATCAACTAAATTTTACTGGCACTCAGCATCAATTGAAAATTACTCAGCATCTACTAACTTTCTCGGCATCTATTAGAATTTTCTTTCACTCGGCTCTAACTAACTTTTTTCTTGGCTTGCACTAACTTTTCTTGGCACCTACTATCCACTTGGTCAAGCTTGGAAAATGAACTTTGTTTAACTTTATTCTTCTAAACTTTCTAGGTGTAGCCAGTCATTTTGTAACCTCAAGTAGATCATCAATACATTATATTATCACTATCTTAATTGATTCTTGCACTTCAATACATACTCATAACTCAACCTTTCCTCTAGGTACTTTTGTGACCTCTGGTTGATCAAATCCTCCTCATCAATCAACTAAGTGATATTACTTGAAACATATAAGAAATTGACTTACCAACATGTAGTAGGTTTGACATTAGTGACAAAACAATGATTGAAACACATGATCTTCTTCAACAATCTTTCTACTCAAATGATCTTTTCAATTAGATATCAACAAAACTTTCTTAAGAGCCTCTATAGCTTGAATATAATCTTGATTATGGTTTTCTTGAAGAAGTCAATTACCCATTTTATCAAGTTCATTTTAAAGTTTTTGGACTTGTTTAGGAAGAACTCTTAAAGCATCATCCTTGTCATGAGATGAGTGAAAAGATTTTTTCTCCATAAGAGGATTAGAATCAGGAAGAATCAAAGTCTAATCTAGAATCCTAAGGAAAGGAGAGAAGACTCAGGCTCAAAGATACCCATAAGTCTAAGACTATGTCTAACCCTAAGATTAGAAGTAGGACTAGAAGTAATAAAGCTCATAAACTAATGCAAAGTAAATGAACTAAACAAAGCAAACATAATGCATAAATATTTTTGTATATTGAAAGAAATTTTGCAAAAAGAAAATTGTGTTTTTGAATTAAAATGCAAGAGCATGAATGAAATCTAATCTTAATGCAAGAAAAGACCTAAAAAATATGAAATGAAATATAACACCACAAATCACAATAGGGAGTCTAATTCCACAAAAGAAAAGAGGGTAAGTGTGTCGGGTTCACCCAAATGAATAGAAATAAAATAAGGTTTCCTTTCTTAACCCTAATTTCCAAAAGGAATGATCCAAATTGATTAAGAAAAAGTGATCAATGCAAAAATGAATCATGTAATGGAGAATAGGGAGAAAGGAGGTTCAATGGTCTTTCTATAGTAACAAGTATGTGTTTAAATCCTAAAATACATAAAAGACAAATTCTAACCTTGAATCTAGAAAATGTTATTTTCTGGTGTCTGTGTACAGGTTTGGGGAATTATGCAACTTGTTTAGCTTGATTGGAAATGTTGAGATGGAGAAAACCAAGAAATATTTTGCCTTTTTGAAGGGAGGTCAACCTTGACCTTGATATCAAGGAATAATCTTACCCTGGGGCACAATTATACCCCGAAAAGTTGACCTTGACATGCACTAATCTGATGAAATTTCTGTTTGCAAATCTCACAAGTTTGACAAAAAGGATATCCAAATTCTCTCTTCAATTTGTTGTTCCACACCTCTATCTACAAGAAACTTGGTTTGTTTGTTTTGATGGGGGGTTCACCTTGGTCAAAACCCAGTTTGGAATCAACCTTGAAATGTATTGAAATTACAATATATGTAAACAAAGTAAATGAAACAATTCACATTACTTATATTGAAATCCTTGTGGTGGATTTGAATCCTTGAATTCACAAGTACAAATGCTCCAAATGTATGTAGGATGTCTCAAATGAATAACATTAGATCTTCAACACCAATCTTGAATGTATCTTTGCATAGGAAAAGGCTTGGATGAATATGGATGGAGAAATCTTCAACAAGATGGCTCCATAGAGATTGAATCCTTAAATGACTAACAATGGATCTCCTTGATGAATTGGATACTTGAACACTTGAATGTTTGATAGATAGTAGAACTTCACTTCATAGCAAGTGGATATGCTTCATAAAAGGTAGGTAATAACTTTGATCATAGAAAGTGGATGGATTATAGATCATAGAAAGTAGATACACTCATGAAACATAGATATCAAATGAGGGAAGAAAGCTTCCTTATATAGAGATCTAGGTCACTAACTCCTAGAGAAGGTCGAAATAGAAGCATTAAATCTCATTTAACCTAACCCCTAGATATGGATCTAGATTAAATGTAATTTAAGAGTCTACCATTTTAAAACCCAATATAGCTGACCCAAAAGCGAGAAAAGAAACTTTTTGAAGCCCAAGATCCCAAAACTTCTAGAAATTGAAAAATGAACTTGGGATTAGGGATGAGGTCGACCTTGCCCTAGGTCAGGGTTGAGATCATCTGTAACCTAGGTCTGGGTCAAGGTTAACCTTGACCTAAAAGGTCTGGCTTGACCTAGAAGTCAAATTCCTCAGTTTCACAAAGCAAGTTGTCAGAAATAGGCTAAAAATAGAGAGAAAGAAGTAGTATAGGGGGAAAATATCTAGATCCATGCAAAGACTCATTCAAGGCACTTGACATGACCCCATATTACTTACTCAAGAGCTAAACACTTTTAACACAGAAGTGCTTCCATTTTGAGATGATACAACATGCGATAATTGTAGACACTTTACCTAGAGTTTTGTGAAACTTTTCTAATATCTCTCTTGGGTATGTGAAGATATCGATGGAGCCCAATGCTTGTAAGTAGAACTTTTTTATTAATTATTCTTGATGGAGTACAAATATAATTGAACTCTCGAGATAACTACCTAATATAAATTGTAGCTATCTTATTATTCTCGAGAATACTACATGCATTCAATCTATTGGGAATTCAGTGTCTAATTATAAGCTAAAACTATATGCATTCCTCTCTATAGGTGAATTGTATCACTTAATACTATATTATTAATATAAATTATAAATGTGGATCTATACTAAGTCAATAATACCTCTCATGTTTGCAGTCTATACCTTGCTATATTTTGATTTGAGAGATACTTGTTACTCATGTTATTTTTATATTTGTGATGACTTGATAGTATGATGTTATACTTTGATTTCTAGTATCATAGATGTTAGATTACTATGTTGTTTAGTTGATCATATCTGCATGATGATGCCTTTTTGAGATTGCAGTATGTTTTATGATGATATATGGTTATCTTGTATTTGGACATATCTTATTATTACATTCTTGTTGCCTGGTTATAAAATTCTTTCAATTTTATAAGCCGTTGTTAATTTTTAAAACTTGCCTGATTTTAAACCTTAAATGGATCATTCTATCTGTGAAATTTGTGAGTCTTTAAGACTCCACGTCTCTGGCTCATTCCCAGCTCCGCACAGCATTTGAAATTTTTAAAATCCAACTTCTAAGCCTCCAGATATAAAAGGTTAATGATTGCCACCTAAACACGTATTTCTTAACCTTTAACTTCTTAAAAGGTTAATGTTAACCATCAAAAACGTGTTTTTCTTAACCTCCAAGTAAAAGGTTAATGTTAACCACTAAAAATACGTTTTTCTTAACCTCTCCTATAGGTTAATGATAGCATTCAAAAACACATTTTTCCTAACCTAACCTCTCAAAAGGTTAATGAGAGCTACCAAGAATACGTTTCCATTAACCTCTATAAGGTAGTTATTAACCTGGTAAGGTGATACATGCAACATTGTTAATAATGCAGTAGCTAGATAGAAGATGAAGAAAAGCTTCTTTACACCCAAGGAGATGCAGAGCATGGAGGAGATTAAGGAAGGGCCTTGGTAGTCCACGCTCGAATTGTTCTCAAAAGTTTGCTATTTGACCCGGTGCTTCTCGTCAATGTTCTGAGTGTTATCAAGAAGTTGAGGTCTCAGATAAATTGAAACTAAGCATGATTCTCCATCTTTTGTAAAAAGATTGAGCGAGGTGCTTCAACAATCTAGTGTGGCTTTTGATATGTTGGATGCGATATTTTCGGACAAAAATGATGCAATGAGAGTAAAACACGAAGAATTGATTGATGGGAAGCATTGATAAAGCATGCCAAATATTTGATGAAATGCCTAAATGGGATATTGTCTCATGGAATGCTCTAATTATAGGCTACGCTCGGGGTGGAAGAATTGGTGAAGCGTAGAAAGTGTTTGAAAAGATGCCAGAAAAGAAATTGATCTATAAATTTCTACTCAATAAATGCCTTGTTGGGGAGCAAACTTCATATTCTAAACAAGACCATGCTTGATAGAATGTTCTAGTTCCCAGCCCATAGCACATTAAAAATCAGTAAAGGGAAAGTTGGAATGCTTGCTTGTTATCTTCTCACTGCATGAAAGAAGTGCGAGATGTCTTAATTTGAATTAACAATGTGCCATGAGATCCAGGCTACAAATATTGTTAAAGACGCAATAATAGTGCGCCACCCCATTCAATGCTGCGGTTATCATGATGAGCGAGCAATAATATGATGCCAAGTTTTGAATGCATTCCGCCCTCCTCCCAAGTCAAGCTGCAAACCTTCAGCGCAAAGCATTGAGCGATTGCATGTGAGCAAGAAAAATGATCTCATTGCAGGTCACATTCGGCACCACCCTGTCCACTCTAACTGCACCAGCGGATAAACCTGATGTGCATCACCTTAACTCACGGTAGACGCTTCTGTGTTTGTGCCGTGCATCGGCATTTGGTATCCTCTCCAAGAATCACCTACGGTTCATATTCAATCATTTTATAAGCGGTGACAGTCAAGGGAGTAGAAACGTATGATATTCAAACTGAAACTTGTATGCCTTCATAAATTGCAGAGTCTCTTCTGCCTTTCTGACGAGGAGAAGAATAGAGAATTTCCATAGGCATTGAACTGAGATAGATGATGCCATAGCTTGATTGGTGAAGGTACGGTACCAGCCATAGGTCCAAGCATAACATATCAACTCAGCCCGAAATGCCTTCATTTCCTAAAGTCATTAAAATATAATTTATGAATAACACCCATCTGCAAACATGAATGGAGAACTGTCTAGCTCCGGTGTTGGTGAAGATAAGATATGAATCCATAGACGTGCAATGAGGAAAGCAAGAAGCTCCTGAGATCGCCCTTGATTTGTTTGACGTAATGCCAGGATAAAAAAAGGGGGGTGGTGGACACAAACATGACATGTAGAGTGCTAGGGGAGCACGCGAAATGTTTGACAAAATACCCTTTCCTGACCTGCAGCTTTGGAAACTCCACTCATTAAGTCACCCGAGTTCGAATTAGCATTCTTATTTTCTTTATAACTCGGCATATTTGAGAAAAGGATTAGAAATCAAACCATGAAGTACAAATATCAGAGGCCGGATTATGCTCCTATTTTAAGAAGTACAGTTCCAGATATCGGTGATACCATTTTAGGAAATGTTTTTCTTCAAGACTTCTGGTCATCTCTTGTAAATGAAGAAAGGACTCCATTAGCTGGAAAAATATTGGAAAGTGGCTTGGCCCAAGCAGGTGGACATCCCATTTTCGTACAATGCCCAGAATTAGTGCTGGAGTGCATGAAGGCCTATCATCCCAGCACTAGAGAAGTTGTTTCGCCGAACAATGAAACAATTGCCCGCCTGGACCCTGCCTCTATTGCTATCATTTTTCGATTGCCCGCTAGGATGCAATATGCCAGCATTAATCTAAGAACTCCCAAGGAATATTTTATTGCCAATCAAACTCAATGTTTAAATACTGTGGCAAGATCGTGGTTCTTCCAACCAAGAAGATGAAAATCTCAATTAAGCAAATCCATTCACAGATCATCACTGAAAGAAGATGTGGCGAACATGGTAACCTTGTTGAGTAGGATTGTTGGTCTTCGGGATTCACACGAGTTTGAAGGTTGGATGTTTCTATTCATTAATATGGTCTGCGAAGGAAAACAATACATTGATTGGGCTGAAATTATCAGTGACTCATTGCACAGACAGCTCATGGGACTTCGAGAAAATGACTACTTTTATATGACTTCATATCTTTTCTATGCCATTGCAAGTACCAAAAGTTGGCCAGGACTTAACCGGCAGGGCATTTATGATGACACAACCATCATTTATAATTATCTTCCTCAAATTCAGTATGATAATAGCCTACACCATTTCAGAAGAGTGAATGACACATTCACCATGCTAACTGTAAGAGAAATTCAGGGGAACATTGGGTTCAAGATTTCACCAGAGGCAGCGATGAAAGTGCAAAAATATAGAAGTGTTTTTATACAATTTTTGAAGTTTACTTATATCTGGCTAGCTGCCTATGATGGATGTCCGTTGATGTTACCTAGATTTGTTGATGATAAATTAGTCTTAATTGAAATGTGTAGGTAAATTAATCAAATCGACAAACTTTGCAGGAATAGGAGGACAGATGAAATAACTTTTCCTATCGGCATCGGATGTTATAGTTGTGACACTGCATCAGATGCCAGGAACATTGAAAGATCTATTGCCACGATAAATTTTCATCCTTACACGATGCGTTTCCCTTATGATAGTAAGGGCTATGCTGTGAATGAATTGAAGTTAAATCCCAATCTTGGTCACTTCTCGGCTCTAGAAGACTTTTGGGAGGATTGTGAAAATGACTTCGAAGTCAGGAAGAGAGATTGGATGCGGCTTACAGTACGACAGGTAATAGACTTCAAGTTATACATTGATGTAATAGGCATAGATGATGACAAGGTTTCTTTGGTTGATCCTTATTATTATGAGAAAATTGAATTGCTAGAGCTCCCTCCTATTGATTGGTCAATTCCTGAGTTGAAAAGCTTGAAAGAGAGGTCTTCCTATGTTCTTAAAAGAACAAGAGACTGGATCAGTAAGGTCAGAACCGAAAAAGCAACTGGTGAATCTCAAAATAAAGAGGGGAGAAATAATATAGGGGAATCATCTCAAATGGCGATAGAGGCAACTTCTAGTGAGAAGATACAACAACTGGATATAGATGCTCAAGATCAAGATGAAGATTTGAATCAGCCAGACAAGTTTACAGTCCAAAGGAAAAGGACAAGAATGAAAAGTAGAAGGAATGAAAAAGACCAAAGAAGCCCTCAAATTGCTGAATCACATGTTTCGGTTACATCCCCTCTTGATGTAGTGACTCCTCACTTGAGTCTTCCTCCTCCTGATGTGCCCATAATAGACATTACACAGTTAGATGACCCATTATCTAATTCGGAAGACTTAATGATGGTTGCTGAAAATGTAACAAGTGCCGAACAAGTTTCAAAGGTTACACATTCATGGTTCTAGGATAGTCTTCAGAAGAGAAAGAAATTTGTTCAAATGGTTCCACCTCCATTTGATATGGTCTCTAGCATTCTTCAGAAGCCTCCTAAGGCAAAAAAGGCCAAAGTGATGTCCAGGTTAGCTATTGATAAAACTTTAGGCAATTTGTGTGTGGAATTAGCCAAGCCTATAGTTGAAAAGAATGTTGATGAAGCATCTGAATCAAATTTCATTCTAGAAAACGTTGACCTTGGTCCTTCTAATGCGGAAAGAGAGTTTCAAAATTTTGAATTGATTGTCACTCAGATGTTGCAAAGGGCGAAGAAAGAAAGAAGAGCCAAGAGCAACTCAAAGAACAACTTCAGATGATGGTAGCTTATGTTAATTCAATCAACAATCCTTCTAATACCCAAGTCGTGGCCACCCCACCGGTTCTAACAGGTATTGATGGTATTTTAGATCATACTATTGTTGAAAGAATCGACCAACAAAAGTCATATAGTATGATGATCGAGGCTTGGATAAACAGGATGATAGAAGATGCTTCAAAACTTATAATTGGAGTAAAAGAGATATGTCGGAAAGCCATCATGCAGATACAGGAAATTTCTAAAGAGCTGGAAAATAGCAAAGAACATAAATCCAACTGGCAAAAAGTAGTTGATGAATTAAAAGAAATGGCCAAGTTGGATACGAGCACCCTACTCCTTGAGAAAATTATTGCGGATCCAAATAACAACCAAATACATATCTGGAGTAAAAGTGTTGGTTGGAAGATGATAAACATCAACAAAGGGATCACTGAGTTCAAAAAGTTAATAACTTCTTTGGAGCAACTGAAAGCAAAAAGTACAGATGAATTAATCTCCACTATCACAGGTGGGGTGCCAGTAAGTGATCTTCAACATATTGATTGTCAGTTTCTCCTTGGTTCCTTCAGTGTTTAGATTCATTCAGAGATAGAGAACCGTGTATCAGATGCTGAAACTATGATGAAGCTTAGCCTGTTTGCAGTCACGCTGGGAGATTGTAACATTTCAGCTTATCGGTAGGAGTCAGAAGAAATCCAAGATAGATATCTCACAGCCAAACTCAAGATGGAAAATGTGCTCATTCCAAACTATGAATCAATGATGCTCATCCGAGATGCTTATAGGGCTTTTCGAAATAGATCAATTGTGTTCGAATAGATAGGGCTAATAGCTAGAAGAATTAGTGATTGTATATGCAAACGTTTTTAGGAACTCTAGCTAAAGTTTTGCTTTTACGAGTTTCCTTGTATAGGTTAATTTTCTTGAGGTTAATTAACCTTCCAAAATTTCGTATTTTGGAGGTGGTTATTAACCTCAGAGAGGTAGTTATTAACCTCTATGTCTATATAAGGACACCTTTTGGCTTTGTAAAGGGACTTTTTGGTGGGAAAAAGAAGGGAACACTATGCTGAAATTTTGATCTAGGGATAAATTTTGGAAAGTATATACACTTTTTATCTCTGAATTGAAAAATCTATATTGCTTTCTTGGTGCAAGAATATAATGGAATGTGTAGATTGAGTTCCCTCTTTTTGAATCTAAATTGTTTCAAATGTTGATTCTCTTTGTAGTGAGCATTCTCACGGTATGGTGTAGATGTTTATGAATCTGTGGATCAGCGTTGTGCTAGTAATAGTTTTTCAAGCATAGATTTTGATCATTGTTATTAGCAATTTTAAGTTAGTAGCTCGAGAAAGCTTTGAAGTCGTGTGGTGCATTCGTCATCATGAGCTTTCTCACCTTTAAAAGTTTGATTCCATCTTTTATTCAAAAAAACCTTTAAGAATTATATCATACGAGGGAGCTGCCCCTCCAAACGCAGAGGAGGGCCCGATATCAAGGGCCTATCCAACTGTTGTGAATGGTTTGCCACACATTCCGTTGGGCAATTCTATTGTGACAAATCTGTTTACCAACAATTCTATGATTGGATTTAATGCTATGGTATTTACTTGATTCTTTCTTTGTGATACTTTATGCAATAGTGAGTGATGTAAATATATTATTTTAGTATAATTAAATAAATGGTTAAATTAGCTTATTTAAGGCATTTATTGCTTTGGCTATGTTATTATATGCAATTGCACTTGATCATGTGTTTTAGAGTGCATGATTTATATCCCTTATTGTGGCACATGGGGTTAGTGATTCAACTGTCCATATTTAACCAATGTTGCCCCTATATGGTCAATGTATCATATTTCATTTTTTAAATTAAACTTTTTGGTGATTTAATAAATCTAGACTCATTTGCATTATGTGATTAGACATGTGAGTGTGTTTGTTCATCTAGAGGTTTGCTTTTATCATAAAATTTATTAAGAAACTCTACAATTTTGGTTTAAAGGATTTTTGGGTTTTATTTAATTTAATTTAATTTAATTCTCAGCAGCTTTGCCCTAGATGAATTCCAATTACTTGAAATAGCCCATTTTCATTTGTGTTTAATTAGGGTTTAAATAGGTTACCTAATTATTTATCCTTATCAATTATTCACTCAAAAAGTGAATTAGTATCCAAAAAGGAATTTTATTTTTCACTTCTCACTTTTGGAAATAAGAAAATTGAGAGTTTTTCTAAATCCTCTTTTTTAGGATTGTGTTTTTGTTCATTGTAGGAGCTATGAGTGTGGGATCTTTGCGAGATCAATCTTGTTGAATCTAGCTCAAGGAGACCTTGGATTTCCATGACTTTTGGCAGCTTCTGTGGGATATTTATTTTATCATCCTAATTCCCATTTTTGCCCTTTTGGCCATCAAGTTGGGCTCTCTTGTTCTTATGTTTCAGCTTTGTTTATGCTTTTATTTCTGGTAGCTATATGTTGTGAGGTTGAGAACTAGTGTTCCCCTCTGTTTTTGATTGTTAGTTATACCTAGTTGGTCGAGTATGAATGTTTTCCTAATTTTTGGGATGAGGGTTTGGGGTTTCACACTGTTATGCTTGTTATTTTTGCATATGGTGTCCAAACCCAAATTTTATTGGATTTTTGTGGCTTATCCATCCTTGGGGTGAATGGGTTTTATTTTTGTCAACATTGGTCTTTTGAGGTTTTTTCCTCAATTTGTGTGCCACATAGTTTTCTCAAATTTTCTTGGCATAACGTTGGTTGTCAACTTAGATTATCTATAGGATGTCTATCTTATCATTGTTGGACTTTTATGTTACATTGGGATGCATGCCACATCTTTAGTACCAAGCTTGTATTTGGTTGAGTGTGATTTTTCTTGTGTTCTCATCCAACCCTTGTTTTATGATCTTTGTGATGTTGATGTGCCCACACACGAGCACATGCACGTGTATTTGATGAGTGCTTGCAAGGCCTAGACTCCCATTTGTATTTGGTGGAGCTATGTTCATTGGGTTGGGTTGGGAATATGCATTTCCTATGGTCACTCATCATGTGATGAGCATGGGTATGTAGGGTAGGCAGTGGAGGGGCTACTCTCACAACCTTGGTGTTCATTTCCTATTTGGTTTGTGTGAAGAAGTTTTAAGTAAGTGATAACTAAAGAAATAAACTAGGTAATAAAACTAAGATAATTAAAATTTGATGCCTATACAATTTATTATAGGGCCAGTATCTTATGGTTTGATTATGAGAACACTATGCGATGGCCTTTCAGGGAGTACCTTGAGAGTGTTTCTACACTAGTGTGATGGCCTCCAAAGGAATCCCTTGAGAGTGTTTCCACACTAGGTTTAGCTTGGGAGTCCCAAGCATATTTCTCTCCACTGTAGCCCCTACATAGTTGACTCATAGATTGTCTAACTAGGATCTATTGTACTTACATTGTCTCATGATCTTGGTTGCAGTCCTCTTACTATCTGGTGTGAGTGTTAGCCATGGACAATTTATTTATTCTATTTGTGGTTGGATCATTATCTTCATTAGCATGGCTGGAGTGGACCTATGGGTTTCACATGGTTGGGAGGTGTAGCTACCTCTACCACTACTATGGATTGGTGTATAGATATAGTCTATTTCCAGTTGCAACTGATGCTTGATGTTCACTTTGTATATTTAGGATTTTGGTGTATGCTTCCTTGTGCTTTATGATTTTACTAGAATGCTTGGATATCATGTTTATATGACGTTAGTTTATTTGACACATTCTTTTATTATGATGTTAGCATGTGACTAGATGATGTGATTCACTTAGTTGGAGTATCTATTGTTTTATCAGTTTAGCAAGTTGGATCCTCTTATTCTTATGATGTTATTATGATGTAGTAGTGACGTCCTCATAATATAGTTCTGACTATCTAGTTGGTATTTTGGGATGTTATGCATGGGGGATGGCTAGGAGCATCGAGGTCTCATGATGCTATTACAGTTGGGAGGAACTGCACAAGAGTTTAGTTGTTTTTGTACAGTGTGATGTTGCTTTCCACATGTTTTCATATACTATTATGGTTTTGATGGTTAGTTGTGTTTCCATCTTGATACTCTTGTGTTTGAGTGTCCGAGCCTTGATTTGTGGATCTGGTACTCCCTATTATGGAGGTTCTAACTCTTATTCTTCCTTCTAAATGTTGGACAAAATGTTTCTTGCATTCTTGGGTGATAGTGCTTCGGCATTGGGTGATATTGGAAAGTATTGCACACCCAAAGGAGATTTGTCGTACAATATTGGAAAGTATCACACACCCCTTGGAGTTCTATCGTACAATATTGAAAGAGTAGTGCATGATCATAGTAAACTCTATCGCCCAGACCCTAAAAGTATTGCACAAAAATATGAGAAATGTCGTATGATACTGGTGAAGTATTGCCTAGGCTCTTTGTAAATGTCACCTGGGTTTGCGAGAATACTTGCTTGGGCAATTAGATGGAACATTTCAACTTGACTTAAAGGTTTCCAGAGGCGATTGGGATACCCTCTATGGAGTTCTTGAACCCTGGTGTTTAACCTTTTGAATCTAGGATGTTTTGGATTTGAATGGATTTTATGACTTCTGTAGCTTCATTATTTTTGGTCAGTAGTGGCGCTTGGGGATTGTTGGTGTTTGGATGCTTGTGTTGCCTTCCATTGTGATCATTGTGATCCTTTTATTTCGATTGTCTAGTGTATCCATACTTGTTTATTAAAAAATATCTTGGCTTTCATTTATCCTTGTTCCAAGGATCTTCGTGTGGTGCGTTACATATCATATTAGAGGCCATGTTGCAACATTGGGATCTCTATGTTATGCTGCCACTATGATATTATGTTTAGTGTGTATATTGTTCTTGTGTTTTCTTATTTTGATATCTTGTTATGGATCATTCTTGTGAGTCTTATGATTGTTATGTGTGAACTCTAAGCCTTATCTTGTTACTCCCTTAGTGATGCCTCCTGCATGTAGACCTTGTGCTCAGGGTAGTAACCGAAAAATTATTAATGAAGAAGAACACCATGAGGAGGAATGTTAGGATGGTGGGGAAGAACAAGGTAACAATGATTAAGGTGAAATTGGGGCATTAATTCCTTTGCTACAAGAGATTATAGCTCAATTGGGACCTCATGTAGAGGAAAACCAATGTGATCGTGGTCAGGAAGAAGGATTTCATCACAGAGATTCCCATATGTCAAATCATAGAGAGGAAGAAGAGCATGAGGATGAACATTCTCACACACCACATGGTGGTAGAGGGTACCATTAGAGAGGTTGAGACTATAATGGTGAGGATTCCATCCTTTTGGACATTATGGATTCCCTTCCACAGTCTAAACAACCATATTATGATGGTAAGAGAGGTGGCCTTAGGGCTGAGACTTTGTCATTGGATATGGAGTGTTGCTTTTATATGTACCCGTATGTAACCAATTTGAGGGCCCATTATGTAGTCATGTAGCTGAGGGACCATGCATCCATTTGGTGGAAAACTAAGGAGAAAAAATTCTAGATCAATATAGAAAATATCACCTGGGAGATCTTTGAGGATAGATTCAGAGAGAGGTTCCTATTCCCTCAGTTCAGGGAGGCTTGGGCTGATAAGTTCCATGAGATTAAATAGGGGAACATGTATGTGGATTAGTATGAGATCATATTCTTTGAGCTCAGATAATACTCATTTATAACCATGATGAGATACTCCTTACTCAATATTTTGTACGAGGTCTTAAAGACTCCATCATTGGAGAAGTTTGGATGCATCAGCAAAGGACACTTATCCTTACTACAGAGAAGGAAAGGATTGCAAAGAGAAATTTTGCTAAGGGGTTCAATGGTAAACCAAGTTCTCAAATCCATAGCATACAAACTTTGAGGAAGGATTTTAAGCTTCCTTAGTCCTTTGGAAAGGGCCAAACCCAATTAGCACCCCTGTAAGGCAATCAGGGTCACCAAAAGTGACATAACCATCAGTGGTGGTATAAGGGTGAATAGAATTCAAGTGCCTCAAGGAAGAAAGGGGATGACTAGAGTCATCTCCAAAAGTCTCAATAGGATCTCCCTTCTTAGAGTAGTCAATAGAACTCTAGCAAGGGAAGTGCACCATGTTCTAGCACTGTCCAAGGTGGGTGTGGACCTAGTTACAGTTTTGCAGGAGAATGTTTTTCTTGTATCCAGCTCAGCCATAGAGCAATGAGATGTCCTTTGAAGACTTCTTTAGGATCTATTAGAGGTACAGCTAGATCAAAGCCTACTGTGGGAGATGTAGGTAGAGCTCATCAAGTTTTTGCAGTAGTTTATAACCATCAAGCTTAGCACTAGGGTACCGTAGTCAAGGCTATAGGTACATTGCATGGTGTTTCATCTTCAATATTATTTGACTCGGTTGCTTTAGATTCTTTTATTTCACCATCTCTTTTTCAATGATGTGGGCTAGTGGCAACATGTCATGTCCATAGGTGGCAAGTTGAGTTAGCCACATGATCCAAAGTGGTGGTGGACTCCTTGGTCAGTGGATGTGAATTGGACTTGGGTATCTTCACCACCATATTGGATCTTCGTATCCTACCTCTAGGATTGTATGAAATTGTATTAGGCATGGATTGATTAGCCTCCCATCAAGTGAATATAGACTATTAGCATAAGTCAGTGCTTTGTGTTCATGATGCAGGTGGGTAGGTGGAGCTTTTAGGGGTTCAAAGACCAATCTCACTTAGGTTGATCTTAGCTAACCAACTAAAGTGGAGTGTGCAAAAGGGATATAAGATATTTGTAGTCTCTGTTAGTGATCTTAGGGAGGCCAATATTCATATGATGACACTAGATGATCACCCACTCCTTCATAGTATTCTAATGTATTTCTTGATGAGATACCAGGTATGTCACTGTAGTGTGACATTGATTTTTGGATCAATCTCATACTAGGAGTGGAGCCAATATCACAAGCTCCTTACCATATGACTACTCAAGAGTTGAGTGAAGTCATATTATAGTTAGAGGAATTGTTGGCAAAGGGCCATAGTCATCCTATTATATCCCCATGGTATACACCAGTCATTTTTGTCAAAAAGAAAGATGGATCTTTGCATTTATGCATTGACTACTAATAGTTTAATAAGGTGGTAGTAAAGAATTAGTACCCTTTATTGAGGATAGATGACTTGTTTGATCAGATGAAGGGAGTGCAAGTGTTCTCAAAGATTGATCTTAAGTTGGGGTACCATCAAATTCATATTTAGGAGGTTGACATTATCAAAAAAAATTATACACAATATGGACATTATGAGTTCATGGTTGTACCATTTGGGTTAATCAATGCGCCATTGGTGTTTATGAGTTTGATGAATGGATTATTTTTCATATACCTCAATTGATGCTTCATTGTATTCTTGGACGACATATTGATCTATTCTAAGAATGTAGAGGAACATGAGGTCCATTTATGCCAAGTGTTGTAGTGCTTGCAAGATCATTAGTTGTATGACAAGTTGGCTAAATGTGGATTTTTCCAGTCCAAGGTGAAGTATTTGGGGCATATCATCACTCATGATGGTATTGTAATGCATCTAGAGAAAATCTAAGCTATTATGGATTGGCCAACACTCACTAATGTTTTAGAGGTTCGTAGTTTCATAGGATTGATAGGTTATTACCGTGAATTCATGAAGGGATTTTCTCACATGGCTCATCCCATCACTTCTCTTTAATAGAAAGGGAATAAGCACATTTGGTTAGATCAGTGTGAGGCAACATTTAATTCTCTTAAGGAGTGTTTGACCAGTGCACCAGTTCTTGTAGTGCCTAATCCTATAAGCAGTTTTTAGGTTTGCACGAATGCTTCATTAGAAGGTGTGGGTGAGATGTTGATGCATGATATTCAAGTCATTGCATATGAGTCTAGAAAACTCGAGGACCATGACCTCAACTACCCCACTCATGATTTGGAACTTGTGGCCATGGTGCATGCACTTATGCATTGGAGGAATTTCCTTTTGGGATGCAGGTTTGAGTTGCACAGTGACCATAGGAGCTTGCAGTATATCTTTACTCAACCAAACTTGAATGCATTATAGTGTCACTGGATGGAGTTCCTGTGTGAGTACGACTTTGATGTTCACTACATTAAAGGGAAAGAGAATGTCATCACAGATGCCTTGAGTAGGAGACGATATGAGATATTAGTTTTTTCATTGGGAGTGGATTTTTGATGTCGTATCCTGGAGGCTTTGTATTAGGAGGTGAAGGTGGAGATTGAGTTTGGATGTACAAGTTATTTTCTTGAGTTCGATGGACTGCTATGAAACTTGGGGAATATATATGTACTAGTGTCTAGTAATCTGTGTACCTTGATTTTTTCAGTTGCACATCATGCATTATATTCTACACATTCTAACATCAAGAAGATGCATGCCAATCTTAAACAGTTGTATTTTGGGCAAGGATGAGGCACAATGTTGCTAATATTGTTGCTCTATGTCTTGGGTGCCAAAGGGTGAAGGCAAAGCATCATCAGCTGGTGGGTCTTTTACAATTACATACCATTCCAAAGTGGAAATGGGATACCATATCTATTGATTTCATCATGGGGTTGCCTATGTCATCACAACAACATGATTGTATCATGGTGATAGTGGAAAAGTTGTCTAGGGTAGCACATTTTTCACCCATGAGGACATCCTACACAACTTCTTCTATAGCACATGTTTTCTTGAAAGATATTGTTTGATTGCATTGGATCCCTCATTGGATTATATTAGATAGAGATCTAATGTTTACTTCAGCAGTGTGGATGTCTCTCCAATATGCTTTGGGCACACAACTCAATTTTAATTTGTCCTATCACCTAGAGACCAATGGTCAAACAAAGAGAGTGAACTAGGTTTTGGAAGATATGCTTTACATGTATGTGATGAATAGGCAAGTGAAGTGGGAGGATTATTTATACCTTATTGAGCTTTTATACAACAATGGCTAGCATAGTTCTCTTGGTACATCACCTTTTGAGGGCTTATATGATAGACCATGTCATACTCTTTTGAGTTGGGATCATTTGGAGGACCAAGTACTTTTGAGTCTAGAGATGCTTCAGGATATGGAGTAGTAGGTTGATCACATCAGAGAGCATTTGGTTATTGCTCAGGATAGCAAAAAGAAGTATACAGATGCCAATAGGTTGGATCATCACTTTTATGTTGGTGATAGGGTGTTTTTGAGAATGCATCTGAGGAAGAGACCCATTCGTCATGGGAAAGGCACTAAGTTGGCACCACATTTTGTTAGACTTTTTGAGATCCTCACAAGGATCAGTCTTGTTGCTTATCGACCAATGTTGCCACCTAGCCTATTGCACATCCATGATGTTTTCAATGTTTCTATTTTGAGGTAGTATATTCTTGATGTGACCCATGTTCTTAATTGGGATGCTTTTTAGGTGGAGGTCGGGAAACACTCTTTGGAGCCCATTCATATCCTTTAGCATTAGAAACTAACTTTGGGAGGTTAGGAGATAGAGTGTGTAAAGGTCCAGTGGGACCCGAGTGATGAGACTTCTGTTACTTGGAAAGATGTTACACAATTGAGAGATTTGTATCCCTATCTTTTTGCAAGCTTTCAACAGTAAGCCTATGCCTAGTAGGGGAGGATGTAGTGCCTCTCATGTTTGCAATCTATACCTTGTTATATTTTGATTCAAGAGATAGCTTTCATTCATGTTATTTTTTCATTTGAGATGACCTGATGGTTAGATGTTATACTTTGATTTCTAGTATCATAGATATTAGATTACTATGTCATTCAATTGATCATATCTACATGACGATGCCTTTTTGAGATGACACTATGTTTTATGATTATATCTGGTTATCCAGTATCTAGATATATCTTATGATTATGTTCTATGATTGGATTTAATGTTATGATATTTACTTCATTCTTTCTTTGTGATGCTTTATGCAAAAGTGAGTGAAGTAAATAAATTATTTTAGTATAATTAAATAAATCATTAAATTATCTCATTTAATGCATTTATTACTTTGGCTATGTTATTATATGCAATTGCATTTGATTGTGTGTTTTAATGTGCAAGATTTATATCCCTGACAGTGGCACATGGAGTTAGTAATTCAGTTGTTCATATTTAACCAATGTCACCCATGTATGGTTGATGTATCCTATTTAACTATTTAGATTAAACCTTCCAATAATTTAATAAATCCAAACTTATTTATATTATGTGATTAGACATGTGAGCATGTCTAGGCATTCAGAGGCTCATTTTTGTCATGAAAATTATTAAGAAAATTTGTAATTTTGGTTTAAAGGATTTTAGGATTTTACTTTATTTAATTTAATTCTTGGTAGCTTTGTCGTAGATGAATTCCAATTACTTGGAATATGCTATTTTCATTTGGGTTGAATTAGGGTTTAACTAGGCTACCTAGTTATTATCCTAATTGATTATTTGTGCAAGAAGTGAATAAGTATCCAAAAAGGAATTTTATTCCTCACTTTTGGAAATAAGAAAATTGAGAGTTTTTTCCAAATCCTCTTCTGTAGGATTGTGTTTCTATTCACTATAGGAGCTTAGGGCATGGGATCTTCCCAATATTGGTCTCGTTGGATCCAACTCGAGAGACCTTAGATTGTCGTGATTTTTGGCAGCTTTTGCAAGATATTTATTTTATTATGTTGATTCCCATTTTTGCCCTTTTGGTCATTTGGTAAGGCTCTCCCATTTATATATTTCAGCTTCATTTGTGCTTCTATCTTTGGTATATGTATGTTAGGAGGTTGACAACTAGTGTTCCCCTCTATTTCTAATTGTTAGTTCTACCTAGTTAGATGGGTATGAATGTTTCCCTTTGCACCATTATGCTTATCTTTTTTGCATACGGTGTTCAAACCCAAATTTTATTGGATTTTTGTGGCTTATTCATCCTTGGGGTGAATGGTTTTTATTTTCATTGATTTTTTTCAAGGTTGGTCTTCTGAGGTTTTTGCCTCAATTTGCATGTCACCCAGCTTTCTTGAGTTTTCTTGGCATGATATTGGTCATGGACTTGGATTATCTGTAGGATGTCCATTTGATCATTGTTGCACTTTTATGTTGCATTGTGTTGTGTACCGCATCTGTACTCCTAAGCTTGTATTCGATTGAGTGAGATTTTGCTTGTGTTCTCATCCATCCCTTTTTTTATTATCTTCATGATGTTGGTGCACCCACACACGAGCACGTGCACATGTATTTGTGAGGTGCTTGTGAGGCTCAAACTCCAATTTGTATTTAGTGGAGTTATGTTCATTGGGTTGGGTTGGGATTATGCATTGCCTATAGGCACTCATTGCATGATGAGTGTCAGTATGTAGGGTAGGCAGTGGAGGGGCTTCTCTCACAACCTTGGTATTCATTTCTCAATTGGTTTGCATGAAGAAGTTTTAAGTAAGTGATAACTAAAGAAATAAACTAGTTAGTAAAACTAAGATATTTAAAATGTGATTCTTGTATAGTTTATCTAAGGGTGAGTGTCTTATGGTTTGATTCTGAGAACACTCAACGATGGCCTTTAAGGGATTACCTTGAGAGTGTTTCCACACTAGAGTGATGGCATTCAAGGGAGTCCCTTGAGAGTGTTTCTACAAAAGGTTTAACTTGGGAGTCCTAAGCATATTACTCTCCACCATAGCCCATACATAATTGACCCATAGAGTGTCTGATCAGGCCCTATTGTACTTGCATTGTCTAATTATCTTGGTTGTAGTCCTCTTGTTGTCTTGCATGACTATTAGCCATGGACACTTTCTTTATGTTGTTTTTTATTGGATCATTAGCTCCATCAGTAGGGTGGGAGTGGACCTATGGGTTTCACATGGTTGGGAGACGTAGCTACCTCTACCATTGCTGGGGATCAATGTATAGAGATGGTCTATTTCTAGTTGGGAATGATGCTTGATGTTCACTTAGTATATTTGGGATTCTGGAGTATGCTTCGCTGTGCTTTAGTCTTTTATTAGAATGCTTGGACATCATGTTTAGGTGATGTTAGTTTATTTTATAGATTCCTTTATTATGATGTTAGCATGACTAGATGATGCGATTCACTTAGTTGGAGTATCTATTGCTTTATCAGTTCAACATGTTAGATCTTCTTGTTCTTATGATGTTATTATGTTGTAGTAGTAACATCCTCATAAGATAGCTCTGACTATCTAGTTAGTGGTTTGGGATGTTATCCAGAAGGGATGGCTAGGGCCTTCGAGGTCTCATGATGTTATTATGTTGGGAGGAACTGCGCAAGAGTTTAGTTGGTTTTTTACATTGCGATGTTTCTTTCCACATGTTTTCATACACTACTGGTTTTGATGGTTAGTTGTTTTTTAGTCTTTCTAGTCTTTTGTTCGAGTGTCCAAGCCTTGATTTATGGATATTGTACTCCCCAGTGTGGAGGTTCTAACTCTTTTTTTTTCTAAATGTTTGATGAAATGTTTCTTACATTCCTAGGTGACAATGCTTCATCATTGGGTGATACTGGAAAGTATTGCATACCCAAAGGAGATATATCATATGATACTAGAAAGTATTGCACGTCGTAGGGAATTATATAGTATGATACTTTAAAGTATCAAATGCACCTTAGAGTTCCATCGTACGATACTAGAAACTATCACACACCTTAGGGAATTATATTGTATGATACTTGAAAGTATCAAATGCACCTTAGAGTTCTATCGTATGATATTGGAAGAGTATCACACGATCATAGTAAACTTTATCACCCAAACCCTGAAAGTATCACATGAGAATGTGAGAAATGTCATATAATACTGGTGAAGTATCACCTAGGATGTTTGGAAATGTTGCCTAAGTTTGTGAGAAAACCTGCTCGGGTGACTAGTGGGCACTTTTTGACTTGACTGAAAGGTTTTGAGAGGTGATTGTGATGCCCTCTACAAAGTTCTTGAACTTTAGTTTTCAACCTTTTGAATCTGGGATGTTTCAGATTCAAATGTTTTTTATGACATTTTTAGCTTCATCCTTTTTGGTCAATAGTGGTGCTTAAAAGATCATTAGTGTTTAGATGTTTGTGTTGTCTTTTGTTGCAATCTTTTTTATCCTTGTATGTTGATTGCCATGTAAATCCATACTTATTTATAAAAAAAATCTTGGTTTTTATTTATCCTTGTTCCAAGGATCTCCAAGCGGGACATTATAGAGATATTCTTTTTTTTTCTTTAATTTCTTGCAAGAGTATGATATTAATTCCTTTTAGATCAAAAACTTTGTATAAAAGCTAGAAAATTCAATGTATACACCAATCATGTTATTTAGGAATCATGTCTACAAAGGATAGTGAGCAAGTGAAGAGATATCCTAGAGTATTAGGCTCTAGTCTGCATCATAGTGAAGAACACATTGAATAACTTGGGTATGGTAGCATGCTTCTCGTAGTTTCATTCCTACAATTTAAGTCTAATCATCCTCACATGCCAAAATAAATTTGTAACATGCATCTATTGTAATGTCCCTTGTAGAATAACTTAAATTCTGCCCTAAATCAAAAAGATCTAAAAGGATCCAAGGTTGTGAGCAACCAATAATTTCTAAAGGTTATATAAAATTATATAACTGGTTATAGAAATTTGCTAGTTCACCCTTGGTTTTATTCAAATTTGAACACCTTTATACTAGAATTTATTAATGAAAACCTTATACATTGATAGAGGAAGGTAATAGATAATATTATCCACAGCCAAGTCTGCACCCTTGGTTTTATTCGAATTTGAACTCCTTTAGACTAGAACTTATTAATGAACACCTGATACATTGATAGAAGAAGGTAGTAGATAATATTATCCACACCCAAGTCTACACCCTTGGTTTTATTCAAATTGGAATTCCTTTACACTAGAATCTATTAATGAACACCTTATACGTTGATAGATGAAGGTAATAGATATTATTATCCACACCCAAGTCTGATATGATTTAAGGTAATTTGTTTTGAGCACTAGTTTGATATTGAGAGTTGACAAGAGTATGAAGTTGTTATCCTCGATATATTTTCATGTGTATAAGATAGTACTTATCCAACTGTTATTTTCTAGGTAAATCTCTATATTTTATGATGGTCTACTAATGATGTGTTTGATATAATATCACAATACTAGTGCATGCTTATTCTGGTGATAGATGGGTCATGTATACTTATGATGTGTCTAATATAATATCACAATACTAGTGCATGCTTATTTTGCTGATAGATGGGTCATGTATACTCTTCAAAGAATTAAATATAGGAGGAATAGAAGTTCTATCAATGGGAGGGGAAGAAGACTAACTTCTCCTTGTTCTAGTAAAAACAATTGTAGGCAAGTGAGTTTCTTGGAGTTTATTAGCAACAGATTCCCTCATTTGTGCTCTTCCCTTTCTAAAAAATATCTTCTAGAATAGGAAAGTTGGCCTTATTGAGTTCCTCATACACTAGGTCAATCCTTCCTCTTTCCTTGGCACTCCTAGTATACTTGAGATACATGATGAATCAAGTACTTAGAAAATGGCATTTTGAGTTTACCTTAACCCTAGTGATCAAGGAAACTTTACCATCCTTCAACTTTGAATTAGCTTCTCCTTTCTAGCAAGTTGAGGCTGTAAAATTGGTAATTAGCTTCTTATGGAAAACACCTCACTTCCACAACACCTATCTTGCAACTCAAAATACATAAGAAATTATAGTGAAAACTATTTGAAGGGAGAGTTTCCAGAGCTGTTTCACTTTGAATTTTCCCCAGTAAAGTTACCAAAAACTTTTTTTGAAAGACTTTATTGACATGTGCTCAATTTCTTTATGAATTGGGGCACACTAAGACACATTTCCAATGCTCACATTCTTGCTTTGGTTATTCTTCATGCATCTTTGAAAAGTGAGAAAATGATAAACTTTGATCTACTTTTGATCAACAACTTCCATAAAGTGAAGATCTTTCATAACAGTTAGAATCTCCAACCAACCTAAGTGTGTCATTTGGATAACTTATTTTGACACATTCCTTTTTGTGGCTTGCATCTGACTCTAGTCCCACCATCTCTACATGTTGAATGCTTGCATTAACACTTTGGTTATTTCAAGTGCAACTTTATAAAGTGAGAAAGAAAATGGTGTTGATCTTTTAAGACCAAACAACTGGGAAGATGCATCATTTGAAATCACTTGGAAACTAAAGAGGGGCTTGCAGGGATAGGTGTCAACTCATCACTTCCTCACAACATGAAATATTAACTCATCTCTTAGCCCTGTGAAGCTGTGAATACATGCTTTCACTCCTTCATAACCTCAACCTTAGGTTACTCTTTCTTTAAGTTAGAGTTAAGTCACAACCTTTGATCTGATCCTCATTTGATGGTTAGGAATCCATCTCTAAGGTAAATTGACCTTTCAACCTGTGACATGGAGATTCAAATGAATTTTTGGCTATGGATTTGATTTCCATCTTAAATTTTTCCACCTTTGACCAAGTTTTTATACCATTGCTGAATATTTGATCTCTTCCTCTTCATAGGATCTGAATGTTATTTCTTCTAACATGTTTCCATAATCTACATCATATCCTCTAGCCTTGATATCAATGTTCTTTACTACCTTTTTCTCTAAATATAAGTATGATCCTCTTTTCAAATGTATCATGTCTTCACCATGAACACTTGATCAAACATTATGTTTTTAAAACAACTTCCCTCTCATCTAGGAAATACATAGACTTACCCTCCCTTTTCTAATCACCTAGTATGAGTGAATGCATTAGATTTCTTTTGAATGCCCACCTAGGTACACACAAAGGGATAGATAAGCAGAGAAGTTCCTTAAGAGTAATCTAGACACAAACATGAAATCACATTGACTCAACCCTAATCCTAGAAGTTTGAAAAATATAGGGGAACTAAAATCATGGAAATAGTATGCTCTAACTGGGGAACTAGGCATGTTTGTGCCTAAGTAGGAACCTAGAAATCTCTGGTTTCACAAAATAAGGTGACAACTTGGCAAGAAAAAGAATAGATTAATCTAGGAAATCAGCAACAACTAACTAAGAAAGTGAGAAACTAAGCTAAATCAAACTGCATGAAAGAGAAACCTACCTAGCTAGCTACTATGCAGGGGTTACCTACTTCAGTTTTGCATTTGATACAACTTCAAACCCTGCCCATTATAAGAACATGATTGGAGTTCTCCACTGGGATATGCCAACTTGAAAGAATTGTTCTGGTTCACTTGTATGATTTGAAATGGACCTTTTCATAGAGACTAAAACTTGGAGTGCATTCCTCTTGGTCCATGCCTCTTATCCCACAGCAAGATCAAATCACCTTCCATGAATTTTCTTGGTCTTGGTCTTTTATCAAATAATGCCTTGACTCTTCCTTGATGTTGAGTGATTTTATCTACCATTTCTTCTCTTTCCTCTTGCAACTTGGTGAGGTACAAAATTCTCATTTCCAATCCATCTCTGAATGTGCCATCCTCAATCATAGTCTTCAGATAAAAAGTGGAAATCTCTAGAGGTAGTGGCAAGCTAGCTTCTACTCCATAAACTAACTCAAAAGGTGAGATCCCAATGGCCCTTTTATGTGTGGTCCCATCTTCCCATAAAGCATCATGTATCTTCTTGTGCCAACTTTTTTGATTATTTGAGACCAATTTCTTCAAGTTAATAATCAAATTCCTTTTGCTAGATTCAACCTACCCATTTCCTTGAGGAAAATAATCAGAGGAATGACCAACGGATACCATTATCATAACAAAACTCAATAATTTCCGAGGAAGAAAAATAAGATGCATTGTCCATTATCAATTTCATAAGAACTCCAAATCTAACCAATATATGTTCTATGAGAAACTCACATACCATCTCTAATGAAGTCTTCTTCATAGTTTTGAGTTCCACCCATTTACTGAAATAATTTGTGGCAATTAGGATATAAGAATGTCCTTGACTAAAAAGAGGATTGATTGGGCCTATAAAATCCAAACCCCATCGATGAAAAGGATCTTCAAACACCACTGGCTCAAGAGGCAAGGCAACTAGCTGAGGTTCACTAGTAAACATCCTATATTTCTCACAATTGGCAACCCACTTATATGCATCCTTAAACATATCAAGCCAATAGTAACATTTCCTTAAGATTTTATATGCAGTGATAATAGAAGAGAAGTGTCCTCCACATGCCTCATCATGAAAGGATTTTAACAACTTCTCTTGCTGCTCCTTATCAACACATCTTAGAAATGCACCATCAATAACTCTCTTATATAAGACATCATCATGAATTTCATACCTTAAGGCCATTTTTTTTGGATCTCTACTCTGCTTAGCACTCAATCCATCAAGACACCCACCATAGGTGAGAAAGTATGCAATGTTTGAAAACCAAGGATCTTGAAGACTTGCCATGAGAACCTTTGGAGTATCTTCCTCTTCAATTTTCTAATCTTCTACCAAGGCTTTACAAAGTGCATTTCCTCTCACAAGTTTGGTTGGCTTGATCTCAATATCATACTCTTGAATCTTTGCAATCCAAACTCCTCTATTATTGCAACCAACATCTTGTTATGTCAAAATTGTTTTTACTATAGAATCTGGCACATGTATCATTGAATGAGAATGCAAAATATAAAACTTGGAATTCTTGAGAACTCTCACCACTATATATGCATGTTTCTCCATTTGTGAGTATCTCAATTCTTGATTCTTCAATGGCATACACATGAAAGAAATTGGGGCTTGTATTCCTTCGTTGTTTTCTTGCATCAATATGGGTGACATTGTATGCTCTGATGCATAACAATATACGATGAACTTCTAAGTGTAGTCTGGACGAACAAGGATAGGGGCTTTGGCAATAACACCTTTGATGTCTTCAAAAGCTCTTTTTCTAATATCACTCTATTTGAAGGCTTTATTACCCTCCATCATATCTACTATACACCTAACTATCTTAGAGAAATCATGCACACAATTCCTTAAGAAATTTACGTAGCCAAAGAAAGACTTTACTCTAGTTCTACTCAATGGTAGACTTAATTGGTTAATGGCTTTAACTCTATCTGGATCAATCTTCATGCCTTCTTGAGAGACAATGTGACCAAGAAATTTACCTTCTATTACACAAAATACTAATTTCTTGGGATTTGGTGAGACACCATGATTTATACACCTTTGTAGTACTCTTTCTAAGTCTTTGATGTGATCTTCTCTTTTCTTGAAAAAGTCTTCAAATCATCAAGGTACACAACAATGATTTTATCCTTCAAATTAGCAAAATCCAAATTCATTACATGTTGAAATATTGCACCTGTATTAATTAAGCCAAAAGGCATCCTACCATATGCAAAATTACCCCAAGGTGTTATGAATGTTGCCTTGGATTGATCTGCCTCATCTCCTTGAATTTGATTATACCTTGAAAGGCCATCTAAAATAAACATCATCTTTGACCCTACAACAATTTACAAGACATGACCATGTTGGGGAGTGTAAAGTTATCTTTAAAAGAAGCCTAATTTAGATTTCTAATATCCACACAAATCCTTATCTCACTATTTTTCTTCCTCATTGGCATGGTTTTTTCTACCCTAGTAGAGTGATGGATAGGATACATGATCCTATTATTCAACATTTTATTAATTTACTTAAAGATTACTCCTTCAACTATAGGGTTGTAGTTTTTTTGTTTTTTGTCTAAATGATGTTTCTCCTGGCTTAAGGGGGATTTCATGTTTGAATTTCCTATCCATGAAAATTTTTAGATCTTCATAGCTCCAAGAAAATACATCTTGATATTCAATGAGTAATTTCTTGATTTCTACTCTCTCCTTTTGTGTGCAACACTTCCCTATGTTTATCATTTTTGGACTAATTTTTGTCCTATATTTATTCCATCATACTCACTGTTAGAGAAAAAGGATAATTTAATTTAATTTATTAAATTATTTTTTCTCCCTTCTTAAGATTTTTCTTTATGCATTTTTTGTTTTCTCTATTTAATACTTAATTAGTAATTATTAAATAGCTTTCACCTTTAGGTTACCCTTTGTAACTTATTAGGTTACTCTTTTTAGGTTTGGATCTCCTTTTATAAGGATTGATCTATTTATGATTTACAATCTCTTCTTCATTTCAATATACAATTTGTATGTTTTTCAAAACAAACCCTTACCTCTCTCTATCTTTTTCGTCTCTATGGTAGGTTTTCTACATGCAAGTATTTGAGGGCTTCATGGATTTGATTTGCATATTTGCTCAAGTCCTACATGGTATTAGAGCTAGATCTACTATAGCTTGTTCGATATTTAGAGAAAAATAAAGAACAAGGGTTTGATGAATCATATCTAGATTTTTTTGAGTATTTTTTGAGAAAATTGGGGGTCACTATTTTTCAAAGTTGATTGAGGCCAAACAAACCTCACCGATGGATCTAGAAGGCATCAAAACTCTTATTTCCATATAAAGTTTATCTATTTTGGACAACATTGATCCGGGAGGAAAAAAAATTCCGGTAGGGCCATATGACCTCTATATGCACTTTGATGCAATTTTTTTTTTTAAATCGAAAAAAAAAATGGTTTTGTGGTTTTTTAACCAACTAGTGGTTAACTAACCACAGTAGACTCAATAGCTTGCTAGTGGTTTTGTAGCAGCTCTGCTGAAGTGATGCTCCTCTTGCCGCCCGGCCACCGCTCCATTGGTGGTGTAGGGGTTTTGTTTAAAGTTTTTTATATTATTTTTTGGTTTTGATGTAGTTTGGTTGCCTATTTTGGTAGTCAAAGCTAGATGTTTAGTTTTTAACTCCGGAGGGCATATCTTGAGCGTCCCATCTCTATTTTTTGAAACATTATATTTTTGGAAAGCTGGTTCTGTTTACTTTTTAGAAATGCTGTAATTTCTTCCAAATTCTGATCCATGCTCTTTCTATCATATTTTTGGCTTTTTTGCACTATGGTGGATATCTTGGATGTTTCGAGTCTGGGGATCATTTTCATGGCATGGGATCTCTTCTTTTGGGTTGTACTATCTATATTATTAGCTCTTTGCACTTTTTGATCATTGTTGATATCATTTGTAAGCATTTTTAATGCAAACACACTAAGATAAAGTGTCACTTCTTGCTTTTCAGAATCTTTTTCATCATTGTGATTTATTGTACTCACAGTACATTATAAAGTGCCATGGGGGGATAATTGTTTTCCTTTTAGTGCCCTCTTCCTTGTTAAATGAGTGTCCCTTCCATGACATTAGCCCTATGATGTGTCAATGACACATGCCTTTATAAGTGTCTGTACCTCTTCCTCACTCTCGATGTTCTTGGTTCTTTCTATTTTGCAGGAGATTTTTTGGCCCACTTTCTCAGCTGCCTATCACCTCACCCTTTTCTGCATTAAGGGGGGGTCTTTTGTTGTTTCTAATATTTCCTATTGGAGTGAGCTATATATTCAATATTTGATCCTATGTACTAGGCGATTGTAGTGGCTGGATACCTATGCATTTCGATGAGATGGATCATCTACCATATAGACACTCTTCTTTTCGTTCTAACTTTGGTTGTAGCCTTCCTTGGTTTGATTGATTAGCTCTGTAGGTTTTGGTATTTCATGCCACCTATATTTTCAAGTTCAATTGTTTGCCTTTGTTTGTCTCCTGATTTGATGTAGATTACAATCTTCTCTACTTGGTTAGGTTCTATTTCAAAGGAGGTTCTATAGATCAGTAGTTTCCTTTTGACAGAGTTTGCAGCTTCTTCATGCTTTAGTGGTTTTCTTCATGATCTCTCTTTGTTCCTATTTTCTGGAACATTCCTCTAGTTGGAGGCTTCTACAATCCTTCACTAGGTTTTTAGCTATCTCTTTTTAGAGTAGAGTTTTTCCCACTAGGTTTTCTATATTTATCCATTTCATAGAGATTTATTTTGTGATTGGGTACCTCATTAGGCCTTGTTGCCAGGACCCAAGTTTTCTTTTAGCATTGTAGTTTCCTTGCTTTTTCTGCATTGTTTGTATATGCATTGTTGCTCATCTTAAGGGAGGTTGTTAGAGAAAAAGGATAATTTCATTTCACTTATTAAATTACCTTTTCTCCCTTCTTAAGATTTCACTTTATGAATTTTTTGCTTTCTCTATTAATAATTAATTAGTAATTATTAAATAGCTTTCACCTTTAGGTTACTCTTTGTAACTTATTAGGTTACTTTTTTTAGGTTTCAATCTCTTTTTATAAGGATTGATCTCTTTGTAATTTACAATCTCTTCTTCATCTGAATATACAATTTGCATATTTTTAGAACAAACCCTTGCCTCTTCTTGTCTTTTTCTTCTCTGCGACAAGTTTTCTACATGCAGGTATTTGAGGGCTTCATGGATTTGATTTTCATATTTGCTCAAATCCTACACTTACCACAAATGTTTCCTTTCTTATTTCTTTTTCTCTTAATGTATGCATCATGTCTATCAAAAATCTTTTCCAACAAAATGAGATGAAATGGGATCTTGTTACCTTTCAATTGGATCATAGATGGTTCTAATTTCCTTTTTTCATCTGTTAATGGATCACTAATTGATGTAGTGCTTCTTTCAAAATATAGGCCTGCAAAAGATGTATGCGAGAAATCCTAACCTATCAGGAGAAATCATAAACAAGAAAATGTTAGTTGTACATGTGATCCAAAACAAATCAAAATACAACTAATGTTAGACTTGAGTTTTAAAACTATGCAACCAAAAAACTAGAATCCTCATGCAACCTGAAAGTAGCTCAACAAGGGTGCCCATAAAAGGCCTTGTTCATGTGCTCAAGAATGAGGGATGCGGATGTGTTATCCTGAAACACAACTATGATGAATCTCAAAGTGATTGAAATGAAAATGCAATATGAAATGTGAATCTAAACTAAGATGAGTGTAGAATACCTTCAAGAAATGGCTATGAGGAAGCCAACTTCGAAGGATCCTAAAGATGTGAATATGGAAATGACGTAAACTAACAATAATAAGCTATCATGAAATATTCAAGCATAAATTCAAGAAATCTAACATCTACCAAAGGGTTAGTAATAAGTACACAAATCTCTAAGAAAGCTCTAACACTATACTAACATGATAACAATGCAAATAAAGGAGATGAGAAATGCTTGAGACAAGAGCTCTATTTATAGACTTGAGAGAGGCCTTGGGGAGGTGGCATCTATGTGGCATCCACATAAGTTCCACAAGGGAGATACATGGGCTAAGGGGACAAGCCATGCAAAGGTCAACATAAACTTTTTTGGTGAAAGGGATGGTTCAAGGTTTGCTTACACGTGTGAAAAACCTTGGAGAAAGGAAAGGGGGACAAGTGTGTAAGAGTTGTAAGAGGCTTTGAATAAAATAATAAAATAGAATCTTTCTTGGATCTTGAGTTTCTCACACATGTGTGAAAAAACACTTAGGGACTAAAAGGTGCTTAAGAAGGTGTTTAAGATTAATTAAGAGAGATTAACTAATGGGTAGGATTAGAAGGATAAGAGTGATGGGTGTAGACTAGGTTTTAAGATGAGATTAGGATTAAATTAAATAGGATTTAATTTAATCATAGGATTAGAGAATTTAATAAAGTGGAGGGACTTAAATAAATTAGAATTTATTTAAAAATAATTTTATGGAGCACTATGCATTAAATGAATTTAATACATTAGATGGGATGTATTTAAATTAAATTTAAATACATTAGGGAAATGAACCTATTTAATTCAATAAATTTAATTAAATATGTAGAAGAATATAAATAAAATATAATTAATTAATTATAATGTCGAAAAAAATAATAAAATAAATTAATATAGTGTTTGAGACAATTTTAAGTGTCTACATTTTGCCCCTCTTTGATGTGATGTCAGGATGACATTATATCAAAGAAAAGAAAATATAGGTTGCCTTAGAGAGAATAGGAGTCCTAGGAGCTGTGTCATAGAGATGACAGGGGAGGAGGGTGCCCCCTCATAAAAATACAGCAAAAAATAAATTTTGGGAAATTTTTGATAAAAGGACCCTACAAGAAAAGAAAGGGTGTGAAAAAGGCATAGATGAATATTTTACATGACTTAGGGATAAACAGGGGCACACATGGCCAAATAAAAGTTACAAGATCAAAATGGGACCTCAGAAGGCCTATATAAGTCTCTTAGGGGCTCATGGAATAGTCATTTGCACACCTAGAGAGCATAGAACCAGAGCAAAGGATGGATCCAATCAAGAGATTAGAACTTGGAGATCGTGTTTGTGAGCACCAAAGGCCAGATGACATGGGACCAATGATAAGTCAACTATCCTAGCTTGTCAAATTTTCAATTATTCTTTTGAAATGTGCATTTATTATGTAGGAAACAAGAAAAAATGGGGTCAAGGTGGAGAAGGCAGTTCTTCATCTATCGTCTTCACAAATGATAAACTAGGGAAAACATCTCTGTGGAGACAAGAGGATACGTCTGGTTGTCTTCAGAGATGATAGGGTTCATCATGCCATCTTTGCAAATGATGAAAGATGGAAAGAGTAGGGTGGAGATGGGGTCAAAGATGATGATCTATGTGTCTGTGTTGTTGTCTCTGTAGACGATAATATAGTAGTACTAGCATCCTCGCAACCGTCGGAGATGTTAGATCAACATCTTCACAATTTGTCATCTCTATGAATATACATTTGTGTAGATTGGCATCTCTATTGATTTGGACAAATCAATGGATTTAGGTGACGAGCACGATCGGGGGGACAAAGCATGATGCCCTATGCTTAGATAAGCAAAAAGAGTGGGAAACAAATTGAAAACTGACTATTGCATGTCTATGCTACAGATGGAAATGGTGACATGTCAATTGTAGGAGTACTATCTAACAAAAATGGTGTTGGGAGAGAGACTAATAGAGGTAGAGTGGGATCACATGTGATTATGTGGACTTGAGCACATCCACGAGTGGCCCGACCTAAGAGCACATTCAACATAGTTGTCAACATTGATAGAGCAGTGGCATACACTGACCTCTAGCTTCCATCTTCATATGGTAGAGGTAACATTTACCTTACTAGATGTATGGTCGATTCTATGAGTGTCGAACTGTAGGTGATATCCCATGTATGTGCTAGAGGGTGCAAATCCCTATCTGTGGGAGAGCTTTGGGTAGCGGCGACATAGACTACTGATTCAATGATCATGGATGACATGGAGGGAGGCATTGGACTAGAGGTTGCCATGACTTACTCTGTACTTGGGCTCACTCATATGAAGGATGGTATCAGATCATGTTGGGCATGGATTTCCAATCAGATGGGCGTGAGTGCTAAGCACGCTTTTATAGGATGACGATGCAATTTTTTGTTTTGGTTACACCATCTTGGTCTAGTTGTATTATGACCTTCATATGTGCACTTATAGGACATAGTGGACCATAGTTCAAGGGCTGATTCTATTGATGGTATGGTCATGGGAGCATATAGATATTACATGGTTTATTACAAGATGAGAGACACAACAACCCAGTGAGCCATATGCATGTTGGTACATGTCATCTATTTAGTAAACATCTACTGAGTTAGTAGGATTCTAGAGGAGATGTCTAGATGAGAACATTATGTTTGATTGGACACCATATGCAGGCGATGAGTAGTGGGGAGCCATATTGCCACCAAGGGGAGAGGATGACAATGAGGATCATCTATATCTATGGTATGCTTAGATAGACTATTGGTTGACTAACCAGTTAGTTCATATAGTCATGCGATATATGCCCTCTAGGGTGTATTGATAGTTCAGGTGGATGCAGGATGTTGTGCCAGATAGATTCCTATATCCAGTGGTTTTTCACGAGTATGGCAGATTGTAGGGATATGGGTAGCATCAAAGGGATATTGGCATGACATTGACATATACATAGTGGTGGGTTGCCCATTAGCTAGTGAGACTAATAGTGTCAGGGGTGTCTCCTCCAACAAAGTAGGCATGATACAGGGGAGATGGAGCTAGAGTTGAAGATGGGGGATAGGAAACAATAGGGCCACCACTAGGGTAGGGATTATAGTAGGGTCCTCCAAGATGCTGAGTTTGTCAGTGGAGAGTGTTGGAACCAATAGGGCCACCACTAGGGTAGGGACCCCAACTAGGTCCATAGGTATAGGTACCATAGGGGCCACCTCGATAGGGGGATTTAGATATAGTGAAGCCTGAGTAAGATAGCTTCCAAACTAAGGTTTCCCATCTATAAGGGGAGGTAGCGGCTTGGAATGCCCTAGCTGCGAGTGCATAGGAAGAGATTTCCTAGTTATAGGTTGAGTGGGCTAGGGAAGATAGTGCATAGGAGGCCCTAGAAACACTACAAGCAAGGGTAAACACTAGTGAGTTCAGCAATCTTACCATGCAGGCAGAGATAGAGGAGCCAGTCAAGATAGATACTCTTCAACAGGAGGTGGACACCCTATGAGTAGAGAGAGACCTTTTAGAGGTAGGTGGATGAGTATCATGGCTAGCATGATATTGCTAGGTAGATGGTTCAAGCTGGGGGTATGGTGATAGTTTTGTAAACGGCTCTAACTGTACACTGACATAAGGCACGAGCCCTATGAAAGGCAAGTTATTACAGGATATTGTATCATGATGTTGCAGATCAGCGATAGCCTAAGTTCCTAGGAGGCATCCAACTCATGGGACACAAGGGGCTGTTAGAGGTTAGAGCCATCAGTGGCATAGGATAGGCCTCCACAAGGAGGGGGGATAGGAGGGGCAAGGGCCTCATAGCCCACCACATGAGCCCTAAAGCATTCATTTTGACACAATGATGCAGATGCAACAAATTTTTGATGATGCATTATGCACGATGTGCTACATGATTCTTTTTTATATGAACTACGTATATGGACACTTATTCTTTTGATATATACATGACATGATTCAAATTGCCTAAATGTGTATGCATGATGGTATTTTATGGATGTTTATGATGCTTATGTTTGAGGTTTTTATGAGTACTATATGTGATACATGATGTTATGATGTTGTTACTGACATTGGTGGTGCAAGATGTCTATGATGTGATGTAATACTTCCTATGATGCATATATGATGACTAATGTGTGGATGATGTAGGTCATATGGTGATATATGAGATGTATGCATTTGTTATGTTACATGTATGGATTTACTATAAGCTTTGTGTGAGATGTATCATAATGTGTATGTTACTAAATGGAATGATTATGATATCTAATGGATTAACGCAATGAACAAATAATGTGACCTAATGATAAATAATGAATGAGATGCATAATGTAGGTGTAATGAATGCAATAATATTAAGAATGAATGTATCCTAAATGAAACGGAATAAATCACACTAATCATGAATGCAAAGTGAAATGATGCAAATTTAAAGTGTAAAGGTGAAACATGAAAATGTAATATGAATGAAACCTAGTGGATGAACTTGTGTCAAATTTGTCAACTCGTAGGAATCAAGTAGCCTAGCATAGGCAGGGGGAGGGGTGATAAACATAACCCTTGTCTCAAGAAGAGCATAATAAAATCCTAGACTACATGGATCCTAGCTACTTGATACCGAGGGATTCAATAGTGTTTATATGGGAGAGCACACCCTAGTTTGATTTTTCATAAGGAGTTATGCACCCAATTCTATAAGCATAGATGACAAGGTTCCTTTCCATGGACTAGACTCTCAAAAATAGAGACTTTAGGAAAATATATATAGTTTTCATAGTCATGATGAAACAAATGTCATATACGCACTAGAGAGGTCTTAGTACACCCAAATTCTTTTTGGGGATCTTGGAAGAAAGTGTGATAACCTATTGCCCTTAGTGAGAAACACATAACCATAGCTTAGAACTAACATAAATGTACTAAATAATCATGAAAATAGATCATATTGGAAATGACATGTGTAGTTAGTTGGAACCATTCAAGTGATACCAAGATATAGAAGATTGAAGCACACCATAAAAGTCCACTACTAACAAACAAAGATGAAATCAACCAAAAGAGACCTCAGAACCAAGTAGTCATTCAACCCACAATTCCTGCTAGGAATGCTAGTCCAAGAGTGAAGGTTGTAGTGCCATGTGTAGGAAGGATTCATCCTATGAAAGTTTTTTGTCTAAATTTTCGCAAATGTTTGTTGGTAAGAGCTGTGAAAAGAATAAATTTATTGAATCATTAAGTCTCAATGGTTATTTTATTTAGGTTTTGTTCCAGTCATTGTTGTGGGAAAAAGCTTAGTGTAATGAGAGTAGGACAAACATTCGATGTGAAAGTGCCTTGCAAACTAGACATCTTTTGAGAGATGAAAGTGAATGGATTCCTTGCAAACAAGAGGTCTTTTGGATGTATAAAAAGTGCAAGTCAAATAGGAATTTTGCACAAATATGGGATGAAATGAGGGCAATGTAATGAAGTGTGATGAGCCTTATAGATAATGGACTTTATTAACAACAACAAAAATTTTAGGAACTTTTTTCTCTTTTTAGTCTTTTCTTCAGGAACATTTTACAAATGTTAATGGAGTTTTGATTTTTGTAAAACTTTAACAACATTGTACAGGAATTTTTGAACTCAAGCATAGAACTGCTTGAGATGCTAGATATTTACAGGCTTAGAGAACGGATCTCCCTTTGAAGTGAAAATCAGATATGCCTCAAAACCATACTTGGCTGTAATGATAAATGGACCAAGCCAATTAGCTTCAAATTTTCCTTCTTTTCATGGTTATAGAGATTCCTCATTTTACACTGCAAAACTAGGTCACCCACCTCAAATTCTCAAGGTTTGACCTTATTGTAAAACTAGAGTTGAAGGCAATTTTGATACATGTGGAAGTGGTTTAGGACATTGAGGCATCTCTCATTGAGGAGATTCATCTCTTGCAAGTGTGCAACTCAGTATTCTTCTATGGACATCAGATTCTTGAGAGAGTTTCTGAGAGAAGGGAGCTCAATTTTGATGGATAAAACAACTTCAAAACCATAAACAAGGCAAAATGGAGTGGCTCCTCCGAGGGTACGGATGAAGGTGTGATAGGCCCAAAAGGTGGGAGCAATTTGGAGGTGCCAGTCATAACCAACTACATCAATGGTTTTCTTTAGGATTTTCAAGATGGTTTTATTAGTAGCTTTACATTGGCCATTTCCTTTGGGGAAGTATTTGGTGGAGAAATGCTAGGTGATTCTTACTTTCCTACACAATGTGCTGACCTCCTAATTTTTGAAAGGAGTCCCATTATCAATTATTATATCTTAAGGGATACCAAAATGATAGATAATATAGTTCAAGATGAACTTTGAAACCTATTTTTTGATTGTGTAGGTTAAAGGTATAGCCTCAACCCACTTTATGAAATACTCAATAGCGGCAATAATATACTTGTGGCCATTTGCAAAATTTGAATATTTTTGATTAACAAGATTGAAACCCTAGTGGGAAAAGGGCCATGTTTTTATGGTAAATTGAAGGTTTTGGGTGGGAATGTGTATGAAATCTCCATGTTACTGATAAGGAACACATTGTTTCACAAAATGACAGGCATCAACTTCCATAGTAGGCCAATAATAACCCATTATGAAGAGCTTTTTTGCTAACATAAGGCCACTATAATGGGAACCACAAATTTATTGGTGAACCTTTTCTAACACCATTCTGGCTTCATCTGAACTAAGATATCAAAGGAGGGTTTAATTGAACTGTTTTTGGAAAAGTGTATCACCTAGGATAGTATATTGGGTAGTGCAATAGATGAAGGTTTTTCTTTGGTTTATGGAAAGGGCTATGGCGATTGTTTTGTGTTGAAGGTAGGTGAAAATGTCAAAGTACCATGGAGACTCAAGCCTAACAATTTCACACACTAGCTTTGATTCAAATTGCTTATAAGTAGGAAGAAATTTTTTTTAACAAGAAACTGACAGTTAGGACTGTATTCAAGCATGGTGATTATGGAGGAAATTTTGTTCATAAAATCTATTGCTTTGTTATTTGTCCTCTACATCTTCTGAAAGACTATCTCAGTGAAGTTTTGTTTAAGATCTTCTACTATCCAATGGTATAGAAACAACTTTTCATCCTTTGTTCGGTATTCATCCGTGACTTGCCTAATGACCAATTGGGAGTCTCCAAAGACAAGTAGGCTCTTAATATTCCATTAGATAGCTTGACAGAGTTCTATTACTAATCCTTCATATATAGCTATGTTGTTTGTACAAGGGAATGAAATTTTATAAGACTTAAGAATAAGGTCTCCTTGCAGTGTAACAAACAAAATTCATACCCCCAATCCTTTTTGTGTGAAAGAATCTCAAAATATAGTTTCCATTGTGTACTAGGGTAACAGACATAATTATGTCACCTAGAAAATCTTCTATGATAGGATGGTCTCCTTGAAGAGGAGCTTCTACAAGTTGATCAGCAATTATTTGTTCTTTTATGGCCTTGTGGTCTTTATAGACATTGTCAAATTCACTTAAAATTAGGACCCATTTTGTGGTACAGCTAGTGGGGAAGCTTTTGATAGAAAATAATTGAGGGGGTCTATCTTAGCAATGAGGTGTGTAGTGTGATTAAGCATATAATGGTGTAGTTTCTATGTGCAAAAGACTGCCACCAAACAAGCTTGCTCAATAGCAATGTAATTCAACTCATAGCTAACTAATGTTTGACTGAGATAGTAGATAGCTTGTTCATTACCATTATCATCTAGTTGTGCTAAAAGAGCACCTAAGGCAACTAAAGTAGAAAATATGTAGAGAATCAATGGTTGTCCTATGATTGGAAGGACTATTATTGGTGGATTAGCCAAGTAGACTTTAACTTGCTAAAATTATTTCTAACATAGGTAATCCCATTGAAACTTGGTGTCTTTTCAAAGAAAATATTGGAGTGGATGAACTTTATCTACTAATTAGGACACAAACTATCTGATGGACTGTAACCGCCCTTGAAAGCTACGGAGGCATAACTTTGTATTTCTCCAATCTCTCAAATATGATGATAAGAGCAGTAATGTGGGAATCATGTGTCATAGATTTTCCTACAATGTCATCAACATAGTCCTCCATGATTACATCTAGAAGATCATGGAAGATTGTGGTGATTGCACGTTGATAGGTGGTGTCAGCATTCTTCAAGCCAAAAAGCATGACTTGGTAACAAAAAATTGCCCATGGGGTAGTAAATTTCATCTTGTATTAATCTTCATCTATAATTTTGATCTAATTGTAACTAGAGAAACCATCCATTAAGACAACATTTCATGTCCAGTAGTCAATTCTACTATAATGTCTATGTTGGGGAGTGGAAAATCATTATTAGGACATGCGATATTTAAATCTCAAAAATCTGAACAAATGTGGATGCCCCCAAAGGCTTTACCTACAAGAGAAATGTTGGAAACCCACTCAGGATAATCAATATGTCAAATGAATTTTGCCTCTAACATTTTCTGTAGTTCCACTTTGACCAAAAGTGCTACCTTACAATACATCTTGCCTAACTTGTTCTTCACAAGTTTAATCTTTGGATCCATGACTAGGTGATGCACGATTAAATCTATGTCTAAACTAGGCATGTCTTTGTATGTCCATACAAAATTGATTTTGCCTTTCTATATGAACTCAATTATCACTCTTTTTTCTTTGGGACTTAGGGTAGCAGCAATGTATGTGATTTGTGCATTATCTACCATGCCCAAGTTAAATGGAATTTTATTTTCATTCAACATAGATGACTTTTCTGGTGGTAGAGTTCTAAATGGAATGTTAGTCTTTCCCTCTTCTAGCACCTCTATAAGCTTTTTACCAGAAGATGTGTCCTTTATTTTGTCTTTTTCTTCATCCAAAAATGTTCCAAAAGAGTTTTCACTAGAGGATGTTTCCTCTATATTTTTTCTTTTTTTTTACTTTTTTATTTTTACAACTAAGAGAGTTGAATTGGCTACCAAAGTAGGCTTCCTCATTGTATTGGATCTCATGTTTGTAATCTTGGAGATTCATAAGGCCAAAGAGTGCAATTAATACTTCATCAAAGTTACAAATATCAAGATTTGGTGGTGTGTCTTGAAGGTCCCAATCTATCATGTTAGGGTTAGTGAGGGGTAGGTTGGTGGATGAAAGGTCAGATATGGCAATGGCATGGACATAGTTATCTAGCTCATCTTCAATGTATTAGAAGGGGATCTCAAAGAATTCTTTCTCCTCGGTCTCAGAATTAGGTTTAGCCATACAATAGTTGTTAGAAAAGGACACCTTGGGTTTAATAGAACACAAACCACATCCTTTAGGATAGCTATTAGCCTCTAGGGGTTTTTTGATCCATCTCTTTAGGTCTAAGGTCGGTGTTGTGATATCCCATGTTTTCAATGATGGTAGGAACCTTGACATACTTATCTTTAGGAAATTCCATAGCATCATCTTTTCCATCAAAATATAGCCAATCTAAGATATTAGACTCCATGTTCTCATCACTAAGTGAACCCCAATGTTCAAAGGTTGTTTTATTAACATGAATAGTATCCTTATTTGTAGAAGGTGGTATTTGGGAAGGTTTTCCAAAGGATTAGGGGGAGAGTAGTAGTTGTCCAATGCACAAGGCATTCTCAATATTATATTCTTCTATTCCTTGATCAACAAAGGTAACCTTCATCACTATAGTATTGACCTTAATATCTTCAACCTTCTCTTTTCCTTTACAGGAACTAGAATTAATATCAGATGACTCTAGAATTATTGTGGAGGGTGTTTCCATTATGGTGAAAGATTTAGGTATAACCTTAGCAAACTCACTGACTGGACAAAAAATTGTTGTGCCACCTTCCAATCTCTTACAAAAAGCAAAAGGCAAAGGATCGCCTAGAATTGTGAGCTCTCTTCCCTAGTAGGGAAATTTCAAGCACTAATAACATGTAGATGGGACCACTTTCAATGTATGTATCCAGGGTCGACCAAGAAAGATGTTATATGGTAAATCCAAATCTGGGACATTAAATTCTGTATTGATTACAATCAGCCCAAACTTTGGTGATAGCATGATAACTCCTTTTGATTATCTTTCTCTTTCATCATATGCTTTAATGGTTATCCTTTTATTGGTGTATAGGAGGTCTTCTGGGAGCCCAAAGAAGCAGATCATCTTCAATGTAGAAAGGTTTAAACCAAATCCATTATCTCTAAGGACTCATCCTATTTTGTGTTATAGTATAAGGTCTTCAATGTGGAGCAACAAATTCTGGTGTTGATCAGGACTTTGGAAATCTATTTCTATGAAGAGAAGGTGTTGTTGTGTGGAAAGATTTCCAATCATGGCAGTGAATTAGGATGCATTAATATTTTTAGGAACATGAGACTCTAAAAGAGCAGTCTCAAGGATTTTCTTGTGGATAGGTGAGGTGATGAGAAGCTTGAGAATGGATATTTGTGTACAAGTCTTCCCTAACTAAGAGAGGACATCATAGTAAGAAGCGGGTCTTTGTGAAGTGGATGGCATAGCAGGCACATGTAGAACTAATGAATTAGTGGGATTAGGAGTGGGACCTTACAAAGTAATTCTTCCTTGACGAGTAGTTGCACCTTGGTTATTTGCTTGTAGGACGAGAGTATTTACTTGAGTGTCTACTTCTTTAATGTGGCCACACATGGAGTCAAAATCACATATATCATTTGTTTCTATTTTACCACACAAGGAGTCAAATTCTAATATGTGGTTAGTAGAATAGTCATAATGTAGTGTGTTAGACATGGAAGCTTGATTAGCATTGTTTGTATTGTTGTTATTATCACTGTTGTGGTCAAGGAACAACTTTTGAAATATCTTCAGTTTGGTATTTTTAGAGGGTGATCCTCCTTCAACCTTGATTTCTCCATCATTGACAAGATTTTGGATGAAGACTTTGAGCTTGATACACTTATTAGTGTCATATCCTTTGATGTGGTGGTACATGCAGTATTCATTTTCCCTATACCATTTGGATTTGGGTTGATTTTCATCAAAAGACCATGTGTTGGGAAAAACCATCAAATGGTGATCCACTAGCTTCTACAATATGACATCTAAGGGTTCACAAAAGCTAGTGAACTTTCTACTTCAGTCATAATAATGATTGTGGTTGTTATTTTTGTTATTGTGAGGAAACAATTGCAATTGATTATGAGATTGTTGGTTGTTTTGATTTTTATTCTGATTGTCACAATTTGAATTGTTATTGTTTTGGTTGCGATAATTGTTGTTGTTATTGTTTCCACCTTGAAGGTTTTGTACACTTTTGACATCAGTGAGACCATCATGGGTAACACCTTAATTTTTGGACAAAATTTTTTGTTTCCTATTTTTGTTCGTGTCATTGTTTGAGGATGACGAATTATAATGTTTACTGGAACCCTTGTCTAAGAGTCCATTTTTAATGTTCTTGTCTTTCTTGACTAATGTGGCAAAGTCCTCAGGACTAGCCATTTTCATTTGGAAAGACATCTCTAGGATAAAACTCTTGATGAATATGTCTACGAGGTGGGAATCCTCAATTTTGTAGGGCATACAATTTGCAAGATGTTTTTGCTATTGTAGAAAATTGGCAAATGTTTCACCATTTCATTTTTCTATGTTGCACAAATCACTCAAGGAAGCATGATGCTGAATATTGTAAGAGTATTGTACTACAAATTATCCTATCAAGTCATTGAAGGAGGTGATGGAACCTTTGGGTAAATTCATTAGCCACTCAAGTGTGGGGCCTCCAAGGCTTCTTGTGAAGAACCTCTTAAGATAATCCTCAATGTAGGCCACTTCTTGACATAAGACAAAAAGTTCTTTGAGATGTGTGGTGGGACACATTTCTCCAATGTATTTATCAAATTTAGGAATATCAAAGTTTGTTGGAAATGGTATCATATTGATAGATTTGTTTAATGGGAAAGGGAAAATTTCCTCAAAGGAGAAATCTTTCACCCCTTTGTTGTCCATGTTGTGGACCAAACTTCGGAGTTCATGTAACTATTGGGCTATATCCTAGTTTGGTTTCATCTATGATGGTTGGGAATTGATGAACCCACCTCCAAAGTTGTATGGATTCCCAAATGTATTGTTAGGTGGTGGAGGTGGCGGTGTGCCACTTTGGCCAATGTATTGATACACAGTTGTTTGCATGGATGTTTTCATCATACTTGTTGGCATTTGTAAATAAGATGAGTACATCAATTGTGTCGAGATTTCCATTTGTTGTATAAATACTTGCCCAATGTTTAAGCATCCTATAGTTGGACCTGTCAAGGTTGAGTGTGGAATACTAGCATGTGTAGTTATTTTGTGCATAGTGCTAATGATTTATTGAATGTCCTATACACTTAATTAGAACATGGGTTGCATCAAAGCACTTGATGTAGGTACAAAAATAGTCCCCACTATAGGTTCTTTTACCTTTCCAAATGTTTGGGCTATGTTTGGAGTTGCCAACATGGGAACACCATCCTTGGTAATTTTTCTAAAAAAAGCGCTCTCATCAAAACTCATAGGGATACTAACACCATCCTTTACAAGGTTTAGGAAGATCTCAATTTTGTATGTCCTGATACATTTTTCCAACATTTTGAAGTTATATGGATCTACAAGAAATGTTTGGACATCACTAGGGATATTATTATTGTCAATGGGGTCTTCATCTTGGTACACTTCTTCCGCATCATGTGTGTTACTCCCTAGAGTGGTGTTTCAAAAAGGATTCTCTAGTTTTGTGTGGATGTTGAAATAGGCATACCAAAGTTCATACTAGGGGGAAATGTATTCCCTAATGAGGTTGATTGAGGAGGAAAAGGATTCTCCATTTCTTGTTGTCTTAGTGATTCCAATAAATGTGGCATAGGATTAAATGTGAGCCTACCAGATTGTGTTTGTACCATACAATTGTGACCAAATCGATAGGTGGAAGCCTAGAGAAGAAGGAGATGTGAGAGAGCAACTGAACCTTATATGATAAAAGGGAAAAAAACCTAAATGTAAACAAAAGACCTTGTTGATTTGACAAACCAAGTGTGATATAGGATAAAGAGTATCTTTCTCTTACCAAAGATGGACTAGTGATCTTTGGGCAAGATAGATTATTGAATAGATGACTCAATATTTGGAGATGGACTTGTGATCCCAAATGAGTGAGTGAAATTGTGATAAAAAATTTCTTGTGGATAAAGGTCTAGTGTTGTAATCTTAGAAGTTTTGTAACTAAGATGTTCTTAACCAAAAAGATTAAGGTTCAAATGATCAAGCTCTCTAGAGGAAATTTTGCAAATGGAAGACTAGAAACTTCGAAAATGGACCAATGTGGAAAATGAGGGTGATGTGGTCACTATGTGGATAACATAATCCTCTCTCATTGGAAACAAAAATCTCAGGTTTAGTCCAGGGAAAAGAGACCAATTTCTAAGTTTAGCATTCTATAAGATTTTGTCATAACAATCATGCTTAGCATCTTCCTTCTTGATGTCTTTGATTGTGTATTAGAATTGTTTATCACTATGTGCTAGGCTTTTTCTTTCCTTGTACGAAAATGGTTTGGATAGTTTCACTTTCTTAAGTTTGACTTTGTCGGACATGGTAGGAACAAAATAACCCCAATTACAAGACCAAGCACAAGAATCTTCAAAAAAATTGCGAATAAAAAACAATGAATTTCAAATGCTAGACCAAGTATAAGGACTCATGAAAATAACCATAGGTCAAGAGGACCCACTAAAAACCATTTTCTTGACTGAATGTTTAGCTAACTATTTCACTCATTTTTAGATCTGATTGATGTTTGGTATTGGTTTTGGATATTTAAACATTCAAGCACGCTGAACACATCAACAATCCTAATAAGGCTACAACTAAGATGTACAAAGATCAATGAGAGGGTATCCTCGATATACACAAGGTACGTGAGGCCCAAATCTATAGATGAAAGAAAATAGTGTCACACAACCAAGAGGAGATGGTAACCCAAATCTCCACCTTCACTTCCCCAATTTCTAAAGCTCTTTTGGGCTTAGCCAAGAGTGACAAAATTTTACTTCTAGGAGACGTGTCTTTCAATTCACCTCCTGATATTTATACTCCTCCAAAATACTAGAGTTGAGATCATCCCAAGGGTGATGAAATCCCCAAGTAGGCCTCCTAACAATAAAAACAAGACCACTTATTTCTTCTACTCAAGATCACCCAAAGGCATGAGAGGAGAGAATACGTAAGTGGCCTTAGGGTTTAAAAGGCACTTGTTCTTTTCTAATAAAGCTTTATATTTTCTATCTACTCTTGAAAATACTCATATTTAATCATACACTATTATTTCCAACTTGACAGCATCATCAACATAATAAAAGTGAGTATTCATCAAAAAAAAAAAAATGATCATCGTCAACATAAGCAAATCGATGAAAGTAGAAAAAAATTCCTTAAGTAATTCAAGATTGAGTGTATTCATTTTAAGCACCAAGTCTAAATGTTTCATAGCAAGCTTCTTTGTCCCTTAAGTATTCAAGATTGTATGAGCATGTTATAAACCCAAATTGAAATATTTCATCGAATTCTTCTTTGATCCTTAAGTATTCAAGATTGTATTTTCTTTCTAACCATTCATTCCAATGAAAAACATGCCAATTCCTTAAGACACTCAAGATTTTATTTTGTTACTCTACACATCCATTCCAATTAAAATCTTATTTATTTCTTAAGGTATTCAAGAGTGTGTTTAACAATATTCATTCCGATGAAATGTGTGTAAATTCTCTTAAAACATTCAAGAGTGTATGTGTAATGTTACCTTTAAATGCATTCAAGAGCTTGTTTGGATTTTGGTATTAGTTGTAACATACATTCCAAGGACAAATGATTAATTCAAACAAGTTCATTTGTCATCTAAATCCTATAAGTGATTAAAATCACTAAAAATACTCCAAGGTTTTTCTCCTACAATAAAAATTGGATTAGCAATCCTTATATGTCAAATAATTAGTGAGTTAGGCATCAAAAACATAATTCAATCTACCAATAAGGAGGCAACTAATTACAGCCGAAGATGACAAATAACAAAGATGACAAACTCAAAGATGACAAAACACAACCAAATACAATATATTTTTCACTTACACCTTGTAGTAATAGATGATAGAACAATATCGAAGACACCAAAACTTAGATAACCCAAAATATCGCAGATGACAAAATACTAAAAAATATTGACTTTTTGCCACCCATAGTGTAGACAACAAAACAATGACACTAGAGACAATAATTTAATGAAATGATAGGCTTAAGTCTGCCCATAACACAAATGATAGATTACTATGAAACTTCAGAGATGACAGTCTAAGATTCTACAAATATTAGACCGCCCACAATGGAGATGACAAACAAGGGAAAATAGGAAGACAAAAATCAAAACTATGGAGACATCAATGTAAGAATTTTCCTTAGGGAAAAATTCACTCAAGACCAAGGAACTCAAAAACAAGCACAAAATAGACTAGAATATGATCAAATTTAACTATATAGTATTCAGTTCAATGTAAAAGTACACTAGGAGTGCCTATATATAAAGGCCTCTGAGATTCGTCTAGAATGCCTAAGAATTAGCATCATGATAAGTCACACAACCACACATATGTCCACCAGATATGGGTTATCCTCTATTAAGCACATGATTAAGTGTGATGATGAGAGGATAAGCCTACAAAGGTGTAACATGAAAAATAATGTTGTAGACACCATGTGCTAAATTAGGAGTGTGAATAACTATGTTGTCTACATGACAACTTAGTGAATGATGCAAACTCCAATGTTGTAAACACCATGTGCTAAATTAGAGTTGTGCACTTCTGTGTTGTCAACATGACAACTCATAAAGGTACACAAACTCCTAAGTGTCTCACAAAATAAATAATAAAATAATACATTAACCTAAGTAAACTTAAGTAAAGTGTAAATAGTAAATATCTATTTACACAAACCCCCCCCCCCCTTAAGTGCAACTTAGGGGAATGCACTTAAGCTCACAAATGCATGATGGGTCTCGGCTATGAGGCCATGTTAGGTACCCATGCACAAAAGCAATGCTCTACATATAATGATGTAATGTGATCTCTCATAAAGTGGAGAAAGAGAGAAAACCTCAAGGGAAAAACCCTCTCCCAAAAAGAGAGATAAGTATAATAAAGAAGATGAGAGAAGAAGACCTCAAATGAGGAAAAGATCCCTCCCAAAAGAAGGAGAAGAGAGAAGTCAAGGGAATCCCCTTTCTACAACATCCCACATCCCCAAGAGATCTTGCAAATGAGTATACTTGACCTCAGTGAAGGGTTTGGTGAAGATATCAATGACTTGCTCTATCATAGGACAATACCCTAGTGCAATGATCTACTCATGTATCAGCTCTTTGATGTAGTGCATATGAACCTCAATGTGTTTGGTCCATTGATGTTGAACTGGATGCTTAGAGATCTCAATAGCACTCTAATTGTCACAATGAATAATTGTAGGTTTAGGTAGATTAAATCAAATCTCCTTCGGATTGTGTTGTAACCAAAGAGCCTTTGAAGCTGCATTTATAGCTCCTTGATACTCGGCCTCAATTGAAGAAAGAGCAACATTATTTTTCTTCTTACTCTACCAACAAATAGGGCCAAAACCAAGGTGAAATATGTAACCTGAAGTAGACTTGCAAGAATCAAGGTCCCCTACATAGTCTGAGTTTGTGTATCCAACCAATTGAAGTCCTGTACCTACTACATAATGTATCCCATGTGTATGTGTACCCTTTATGTAGTTGAAAATGCACTTGGTGGCCTTCCAATAAAGCTCATGTGGTTCTTGCATGAAGTGAGAAACCATGCCAATAGAAAAAGCTATATCAAGGCATGTATTTGTCAAGTAGATAAGGCTCCCAACTAACTGTCTGTACAATGTAGCATCAATAAGTGGAGTGGTACACTTGGCCTCTAGCTTGAAACCTAAAAGAAAGGGAGTGGGAGTAGACTTGCAGTCACTAATGTGAAATCGAGAAAGACAGTCAAGAGCATACTTGGGTTGAGAAAGTGTGATCGCAGCTGAAGACTGTGTGATCTCAATACCAAGGAAGTAATGTAGCAAACCCAAGTCTTTCATAGAAAATATGTCCTATAGAGAGGTCTTAACACTGGCAATGATGGATGAAGTGCTTCCTTTAGTGATCAAGTCATCTACATAAAGCACTAGTATCAAGTGTGAGTCATCCTTCTAAATAATGTAGACATTCAAATCAAAATGACACCTAATGAATCCTATTGAGAGTAAAAAGGAACCCATCTTAGCATACCAAGCCCGAGGAGCCTGCTTAAGACTATAGATAGACTTCTTCAATCTGCAAACCATAGTAGAATCATGTACAAACCCTTGTGGCTGCTCCATATAAATCTCTTCATGAAGATCACCTTTCAAAAAAGCACTCTTTACATCCATCTAGTTTACAACCCAACCATGAGCTGTAGCAGTAGCTAGTGTTAGGTGAATGGAGTTCATCTTGGCGATTGGTGAAAAAGTCTCTATATAGTCAATATCTAGAACCTATGAGAAACCTTTAGCAACTAGTCTAGCCTTATGCTCATCCACACTTCCATCTGCTGTAAATTTGGTTTAATAGATCCACTTACATCAAACCACCTTTCTTCCCTTAGGAACGGGAACTAAGTCCTAAGTGTTGTTTTTCATCAAGGAGTTATATTCTTCCTCCATAGCCTTGTCCCATTCTAGAATCCCTGATGCTTCCTTAAATGACTGTGGATCTAAAGAAATGGCTATATATGCATGTGGAAATGACTCATGTTGTGACCTTGTCCTCTAAGTATTTGAAGGATTCCCCACCAATGAACCTACTACATCAAGGGTTTATTGTGCCCAATGAGGTTTAGTGGAAGAAGAAGGAATGTCCTCAATTATTTGTTGACCCTATGTAGGTAGTGTCCTGCGAGTCAAGGTTGAAGGAATCTCATCTTCTGAGTCATTGTCATCACTATGATCATTGTCCATGAAGAAGGAAGAAGGAGGAGTTGAAGAAGCCAAAATTGGACAAGTTTCTTCAAAGTGAACACTCCTTTCATAAAATATTTCATGAGTCCCTTGACCCATTAATTTGTATGCCTTGAGATGGTCAGGATATCCAACAAATATACATGGTTTGCTTTGTGGTTCTAATGCCTTTTGCTTTTGTGGAGGTATCCTTGCCCATTATAGACAACCAAAAGCATTGAAGTGATTTACACTTGGTTTTCTACCACACCATGCCTCAAAAGGTGTTATTTCATCTAAGGTCTTATGGGGACTTCTATTTTTGATGTAATTTGCACAACACATGGCTTTTGCCCAAAACACTTGATCTAGAGGCTTATGTTGAATCATACAAGTGGTCATTTCTTTAAGAATTATATTCTTTCTTTTAGTGACACTAGTCTACTATGGCATGTATACAACTAAATGTTGAAGATCAATACCCTCATGCATGCAAAATTCTATAAGCTTAGAGTTGACATATTCCCTGCCATTATCTATTCGTAGGATCTTGATGGCTTTCCTTGATTTTTTCTAAACTTGAGCTTTTAAGGTAATGAAGTTATCAAATACTTCACTCTTATGAGCAATAAAAAAGACCCAAGTGTATCGTGAAAAGTCAACAATAAAGGTTAGAACATAGCAAGCCTTATCAAATGATGGTACTGGAAATGGACCAGCTACATCACTATGAACCAATTCAAGAATAATAGTTGCCTTCCAAGACTTCCCCTTGTCATATTTCTCTTCGAGATTCTTTCCTGCTTCACAACCTGGACATACACCCTCTGAATACTTGACTTGAGGTAGAACAATGACCATATCCTTGCTACTAAGTTGTTGAAGGTAGTGATAATTGAGATGTCCAAATCTATCATGCCATAGTTTACTTTGTGTATTTGAATGAGTCAACAAGGCAAGGGAAATAGACTTAGGCACAAAATGTGAGAAAGAATAAAGTCTTGTCTCATGATTCACCTTTCCAACTACCACCATAGAATCATCTTGAAGATTTTTCACCACAACTGTATCAGGGAGGAACTCTACTTTGTTGCCACATCCATAGTGAGTTATCTAATAGATAGAGAGAAGGTTGGTGCTAAGATTAGGAACATGAAGAACATCCTTGAAGATACCATTTTCCAAATCAACATTGCCTTTCCCTTCAACTTCCACTTGATTATCATTTCCCACATAGATTTAAGGTACATTTGATGGTTTCAAAAAGGAAAATTGCTCCCTTGAAGCTCTCATATGATGTGTTTTTTCCTGAATCAAGAACCCATTCCTCAGCATTGTTTGTACTTGCTACCAAAGCTTGTCCAGTACCCTTTGAAGTGGTTGAAGATCCCTTATCCTTATATGCATTTGGTACATCAATTTTTTGTTTCCTCATTATGTTTACCAATTCATCAATCTAGTTATCCTTGCACTCATGTTCATCATAACCATTCCTTTTACAATAGGAACAAGTTTTCTTCTCATTTTTTTTGGAATTGTTCCCCTTTTGGTTATTTTTAGAAGAAGACTTTCCTTGTTGTGAAGAAGATTGTTGAGTGGAAGAAGATTGATGTGAGGAAGAATTTTTTTTTTAGGAGGATTGTTGTGTATCCTTTTGTGGCTTAGCCTTCAACTACTTCTGCTTCTTGTTAGAGCTTTTACCACTTGAATTACCTTCATTGGCTACCAAGGCTTTGGTCTTGGAAGGCTTGAGAATTCCCATACTCACTAGATTGTCATGTTCTAAGCTCAACCTTTCTAAAAATTTCTCGAATGAAGGCTTAACATAGGCACTACCCATTGTTAATTTGTGAGTATTATAACTAGCAATAAAAGGAGCATATTCAGGTGGAAAATGAGCCATGATGTGTTTGATCATCTTTCCATCCTTGATGGGTTCACCACAATCCTTAAGTTGCGCCCTATACATGTCTACTTGGGTAAGATAGTCTTTGATGGTGTCAAAATTTGTAGGATCCAATTTGAGAAGTTTGTCCTCTATGGTGTAAGTCATGTCTTCATCTACTGTCCCATACAATGCTTTAAGTTTAGCCCATACCTCTATTGGATCGATAAGCTTCCTAATGTGAAATTTGACAGGATCAAAGATATTTTTCAAAAAGGTTCCTAGGGCCATCTCTTAATTGGATTCCCAATCTTCTTTCCAAGCTTCATCAGCATTAGTAGGAGGTTTCTTTCCTACAACAGTTACATAACGCAATAAACCTTTTTTAACCAATGGTTCCTTAATGTTTTCTTTCCAAGTAGCATAATTATGTGGAGTTAACTTTGAAAAAGAACCCATAATGCAAGAGCACAAGATCAAGGAGACACAATACACAGTACACACACCCCCTTTTCTCTTAATCAAAACCCCCCCCTCCCAAATGAATGATTTTGGTACTTTATATGTAGTGCATTTACATTAGGCCACTTGTCAAAATGGACAAAGTGGGCTTCTATTTTTTTGGATTACAACCTTTGTATAGAGTAGAAATCTAGAATTTTACAATGTATCTCAAAAATACAACAATTGTGAAGCAATATGATACAAAATAGGACCTATTTCTAAAAGTGGTATTTTTTTCCACACAAACCTACAATTTGACTACAGATCTAAAAAGTAGACAAAAAAAATGCACTTTAAAAAAAAAATAGAACCTGAAAAGGGGTCCAGATGAGCCCGTATGATGCATTTGAAGTTACAAAATGTAGGATTGGACAGCTACAATAGCCAAAAAATGTTATTTCTGAAAAATTTGTGCACCAAAACCATAAAAGAGTTGCACTATTGAAAAGTTCAAAAAATTTTACCCAAAATATAAAAAAAAGCGTACCTAAATTAGAGTTTGGATGATCAAGTTATGGCCTCTCAAAATTGGGCTACCAAATCAAAACTGCATCTGAAGAGGGGTCTAGAGAGGAAAACACAATGTTAAATTTGACAGTCAAACCATCATCACAATAGTTCAAAATTTCCTAGGAATGATGGTCAAATGGCCATCAATTTTAGCACAGTAACTTGCTAGCATGGAAATGACGTCACCTGTATGACTGATCACGCAACACATATGGTCGTATGAAAATCTGACATGGTATGCTTACGTGTTCATGTGAGTTGGCAATGCATGTGTTCACTGACTAGAACGCAGATGTGGAAAGGTATGGTTACATAGTTGGCACCTTGCCCCATGGACTAATTGGCTTCTACCACATGTCACAATATTAGTGGATCTGCATGGCTTGTGCGAAGGGGGCGTAGAGAAGTCCGCATGGCGGTGTAGACAGTGAGGCAATTCTGTGTGGTAGTATAGATCTTTGTCATGTGTCCATGTGTTATGGTGTCATGTGGCAATGCTATAGAGGAGTCATGGGCATAAGTCTTCAAGTATATGTTGGCTAGAATCACAGAGTTCTGGCAGAGTTGCATTGAAAACTAGCAACAACAAGGAGAAATCTGGCAGGGACTAAATGATTTTAGTATCACATTTTTTGTATATTCACAAACAAGCACTTTAAATACATGTGGCCATGGATGATAAATCAACAAGGTTGTCAAAGTTATATTGAGCGGAGCCTGCAGTGTGTTGTGGTTGGTTCTGGAGTGTATGTCAGATTATGAATGAGCCCACCAAATTGGAAAAAGTCATTGGTAATTTCAGGATGAATATTCTATGGAATATTCTACACAGGGCTAAGGTGTGACTGCACGATGCCTGTGCAAAAAAAATTCTCTACACGCCCAATTGGGCTAAAATATTCTAAAAATGTAGAATAAAAATATTCCAAAAATGCAAAATTAATAGCAGATCTAAAAAATAAATAAGCAAATCAAATAAAAGACCATACCCAACTTGCAAATCGGGCCTTCGGGTTATGGTTTGCAAAAAAAATTGCCTCAAAATTAACTTTTTCCTAGAGTAGGAAAATTTATAGTCAATTTTCACCGAATCGTTACTCCAAACGTAATGTTGAGGTCCGCTTCAAATCAAAATGCTCCCAATTGCTACAAATGCTCTAGATTTGAATTGGGTCCCTTCAAGAGATGAAGCAACGAGGTATCCACTGGCTATGTGATGAGAATCTCCCTTAGCTCTAATACCATGTAAGAATTTTCCTTAGGAAAAAATTCACCCAAGACCAAGGAACTCAAACACAAGCACAAAATAGACCAGAGTATGATCAGAATAACTATATAGTATTCAATTCAATGTAAAAGTACACTAGGAGTGCCTGTATATAAAGGCCTCTAAGATGCATCTAGAATGCCTAGGAATCAACATCATAATAAGTCATACAACTAGGCACATATCCACCAGATATGGGTTATCCTTCATTAAGCATAGGAGTAAGTGCAATGATGAGAGGATAAGCCTACAAAGATGTAACATGAAAAATAATGTTGTAGACACCATGTGCTAAATTAAGAGTGTGAATAGCTTTGTTGTCTACATGACAACTCAGTGAATGATGCAAACTCTAGTGTTGTAGACACCATGTGCTGAATTAGAGTTGCACACTTCTATGTTGTCAACATGACAACTCATAAAGGTATGCAAACTCCTAAGTGTTTCACAAAATAAATAATAAAATAATGCAATATAATAAAATAACGCATTAACCTAAGTAAACTTAAGTAAAGTGTAAATAGTAAATATCTATTTACACCAACAGTCAACATGAAATGGAGAGGACAAAATGGGTTTTTTTTGCAATATGAAATGGTTTTCAAAAGCTATCAGGGAAGAGATGCCAAACAGTGGAGACACTGATCTATGGAGATGACAAAGTCTCTTAGAAGATGACACTACATCCCAATAGAGATGATGGTTTGTAATTTTTACAATAAAATCTAAGTTTTAAATCAAATTTTGGAAGTGGAAAAGAGACATGGGTCCCACTAGGCATGCCAAAATGTATACAAGAAATCCTAACCTATTGGGAGCATGCACAAACAAAAAAATATTAGTTGTACATGTCCATATCAAAGGTCCAAAACAAATCAAAATACAACTAATGTTAGACTTGAGTTTTAAAAATATACATCTGAAAAACTAGAATCCTCATGCAACCTCAAAGCAGCTCAACAAGGGCACTCATAAGAGGCCTTGTTGGTGTGCTCAAGAATGAGGGATGTGGATGTGCTCTCCCTAAACACAACTATGATGAATCCCAAAGTGATTGAAATGAAAATACAATATTCAATATGAATCTAAACTAAGATGAGTGTAGAATACCTTCAAGAAATGGCTATGAGTAAGCCAACCTCAAATGATTCTAAAGATGTGAATATGGAAATGAAGTAAACTAACAATAACAATCTAGCAAAGGGTTAGTAATAAGCATGCAAATCTCTAAGAAATCTCTAACACTATACTAACATGATAACAATGTAAATGAGGAAGATGAGAAATGCTTGAGACAAGGGCTCTATTTATAGGCTTGAGAGAGGCCTTAGGGAGGTGACATCTATGTGGCATACTTCCACAAGGGAGACACATTGGCTATGGGGACAAGCCATGCAAAGATCAACATAATCTTTTTTGGTGAAAGGAATGGCTTGAGGTTTTCTCACACGTGTGAGAAACCTTGGAGAAAGGAAAGGGGGACAAGTGTGTAAAAGTTAAAATAAGCTTTGAATAAAATAATAAAATGGAAGCTTTCTTGGATCTTGAGTTTCTCACACGTGTGAGCAAACAATTAGGGACTACAAGGTGCTTAGGAAGGTGTTCAAGATTAATTAAGTGAGATTAACTAATGGGTAGGTTTAAAAGGATGAGAGTGATGGTTGTAGACTAGGTTTTAGGATGAGATTAGGATTAAATTAAACATGATTTAATTTAATCATAGGATTAGAGAAATAATAAATTGGAGGGACTTAAATAAATTAGAATTTATTTAAAAAGGATTTTATGGAGCAATATGCATTAAATAAATTTAATATATTAGAGAGGATGTATTTAAATTAAATTTAAATACATTAGAGAAATGAACCTATTTAATTACATAAATTTAATTAAATAAGTAGAAGAATATGAAAATATAATTAATTAATTATAATGTCAAAGGAAATATTAAATAAATTAATATAGTGTTTGGGACAATTTTAAGCATCTACAAAAGGTTCTGCCCCTTTTGATGAATTGTTGTATGTGCTTGTCATCATCAAACACTTGCCAAGAATCTTCATTATCAAGATCATTGGGTTTGTATATGACTTCCACTTTATAGATTTGATCTTTGAAGTTAGGATTTTTTAGGAGAAAAGATGAAGAGACTATCAAAGAATAAACTCTTGAATTCAATTCCCTTGGTACTACTATAATTAAGAAAGCATCCAAACTTTCAATCTCATCCCACACATTATTACTGTAGTTTCTTAGTCTTTGGTTCTTTATTGCATATTGGTTCTTCACTTACATCTCCTTGAGCTTTGAGTATCCCAACCCCCTTTTTTTTTTCTCCAATTATGGCAAGGAGAAAGCCTTCATACTCTGCAGTATTGTTGGTATTCTTGAAATCTAACTTTTATGCCAAACAAGTTGTTTCTCTACTATGTAATGTCAAACCCACTCCTACACCTAAACCACCATTGGCACAACTATCATCAAATTATAAAGTCCACATTTGTTCACCATTTGTATGCTCTAATTCTTCTTGAATATCAGGGGTATCAAACTATAGCATATAGTTACCAAACTGCATTTCTTGATATATGATTTGAGACCTAGGATCACCTGATTTTAGAATAGTGAACTTTGCCTTTTCTTCTGGTTCTAGTTTCTCCTTTTTGTCTCCAACTTGGATGATGGCATAGGACCAGTCCAATTTTATTTCTCCTCCCATCTCCTTGTAAAAACTTCTACTTACGAGCATTCCACAACTTGTAGTAATGTCTGCCACTAAGATAGTGAGTATTAGTCTCTTGGAAGGATAGACAACTATAGCAACTTGAGCATCCTTTATTTGTCCAAGAAAGAGTGCTTGTTTTTCATCCATCAATTAACAATTGCCAAAAGTTTTAGTTAGGTTTAGATCTAGAGCTTTAGCTATTGAGGCATGGATCACATTATCAGAAGTCCCTGAGTCTATGATGCAATTACTCAACCTTTTTCCATTAATAAAAAAATAAATATAAAAAGGATTTTATTTTTTATTAGGGGAAGTAGCTAAGATAGTAGACTCTTCTTCTTGAAACAACTTAGGTAGTGCAAGATCTTCAACAACTAGAGAGGTTCAACTAGTGCTAGCTTTGTTGTGATGGTCAACATTAGCATTCATACTATCATGACCTCCATATTTATTATTACAATGCTTAACAAGTTTTTGGAGATGATCAAGGTTAGACTTCAAATAATCTAATGGAGATATCTAAATTCTCACCTCTTCATAGTATTGTATTATTTCAAAGGAATTAGATAAATTACCTTTGTGTTCCTTTTACAAAGTTGAAGGTACTATGCCACTATCTCTAGCTAGTTTGTTTGATGGTGCATACTTTTTGGCATGAACTGAATTGGAGATTTTATTTTCATTCTTCTGACCCCTAGTCATGACTGTCAACTAAGGTCCATCTAGAATTGAAAAATAGTCCCCTCTAGTTTCTAAATCTAATTCATACTCCAAATAAAAGTTTTCAGAGTCACCACAAGGAGTATGATCATCTTCACTTTTTGGATATTCCATTGTTTGTTCTTTATTGTCCACCATCTTCTTATACCTGATCATGCTAGCACATGTATCGCTATCATGATCTGACTTTAAGTGGAAAGCACACATGTTCTATCTCTTTGGAGCAGCCTCAATTGATAATCTCTATTGAGCAGGTGGTATTTTCAAAGTCTTACCTCCATTTGGATGTCTAGAACCTTCTTGATAGGGCTAGTGAAGAGAATGTATAAGTTGATTGATTTGTTTCTTCAATGAAATAACCTCATTAGTCAACTTTTGGAGCATGACATCTATATTATTTGAAGTACTAGCTGCATTACCTATGGTTCTAGATTGAAGTTCTCTTTTCCACTTACCAGAGGCTATCATGTCATCTTCCATCTCCACAACTAGTGTTTGGGCAGCTTGTAAATTTTCTACATTTTCTCTCCTAATTTGATTTCTTGGATCAAGAGCCATAGAGTTGATGTAGAAGGTCTTGTTATTGTCTTCTATATGTGCACTTTCAGTAGGTATTCTCTTAATGAGTTTGTTGAACCTGGCATTAAAATCCCTCATAGAAATAGATGGCTCTTTCTTCATTTGTGTTAATTGTAGCAACAACACTTGTGCATATTATGTACTTTATAGTGTTCTTCAAACCTTTGCTTCATGTGATCCCAATCTATGATGCACCCTGTAGGTAAATCTTGGAACCAATTAGCAACATTATCTACAAGAGTATCCAAAAACATCCTAACTACCACATCCTCATGTTGAGGATTCACCACACCATGAACTTTATAAAAATGACTTAGGTATTTTTCTACAGAGATTGTACCTTCACCATTGAATCTTGGGAAATTTTTTCTTGATGCTCTTCACAAGTCATTATTAGCTCTGGGTGCAGGAAATGTGGGCCTTGACATTCACACACACTTCAACATGATCATTATATGAGAGATCATCCCAGAAAAAACATGGGATTGTTCATCCAAGATGTCCAATAGTTTGATCTATTGCCTTCTAACTGCATTGATTATGCTATTGCTCTCAGAATGAGAAGCTAGCAACTAGACATCTAGGATGAAGGATTTATTTAAGCTAAATAATATGCAATATTATACTAGATGAGATGAAAATGTTAATCTAAGAACAATAAAAGAACAATTAATCTAAATGAATGCATTATTAAACTATATGAGATTAATATGCGAGAATATTAAGGTAAGAATGCAAGAACAATGAGTATTTATTTCAGCTTAAGTTTGATGCAATATCAATTCAACCTCTATAAAGAGGAATTGAAGGCTTTTTAAATAGAATTACAAAATTGATCAATGGTTAAGATCAATTTTGATGGATAGTCGAGATTGGAAATGAGATTCAGTTGGAATGGAAACTTCCTTGTGCAGATGGAGTTAACTAATTCAATTCTGAATGTCATGGAGAGTTAACTAATTCTCTTCTAAGTGTGAGAAAGAGTTAACTGAATTACTTCCAATTCTAATTCCAATTCACTCATAGTTTCCATTTCTGAACTGAAGAGAGAATTTGGAGAGTATGTTTAATTTTAAAAAATTGAATATGATTTCATAAATAAATAATCCTAATTAATTGAATGATTAAATTCAATAAATTAGAATGAGGATATATCTTTTTAAATCAAATAAATTTAATTCCCTTATACATTAGCTAAAAAGGTAATTTTAGTTTAATTAAAGTATGAAGACTTATAATTAAATTAAACTTAATTAATAGGTTTAATGTAGCTTTGATTCAACACTTAGGAATTAAATAAAGAATGTAATTAAAACAGATTACAAATTTTCTAGATTTGACACTTAGGTCAAGTAGCGATTATCAGAATCAGAACTGCCTAGTAAAATAGGACTCAGAATTGATTAAATTGACCAAAATTGGTTTAGCATGGAAATGTTCCAATTTTGGGGTATTACATTTGCCCCTCTTTGAATGAATCTGCAAGCAACACATTTGATTCGAAGAAATCAGAAGTATGAAACATAGATCAAGAAATCAAATTGGTTTCGAAATTGATGATGTGGAGACCATTCGATAAGCTTTTTAAGGTTATCTCCATAATGAAGCTTGACCTTACCAGATCCAAATAGAACACCTACATACCAAAATTGATCAGATTTTTAAGGTTATCTCTAGAAAAAAGCTTAACCTTAGGGAATCCAGATAGAACACATAGATACCAAAATTGATAAGCTTTTTAAGGTTATCTCCAGAATGAAGCTTAGCCTTATGGAATCCAGATAGAACACCTAGATACCAAAATTGATAAGATTTTCAATGTTATCTCCAAAACGAATCTTAACCTTAGGGAATCTAGATAAAACACTTAGATACCAAATTTGATAAGCTTTCTAAGGTTATCTCTAGAATGAAGATTAACCTTAGGGAATCCAAATAGAACACCTAAATACCAAATTTGATGGAACACAGATTGTCAAACTTCATAGAATTGTTCCTAGAATGAGACTCAATTCTTAGGAGTCAGGGTTAGACTGTCCTGATACATATCCATTAGAAGATGACAAGATTAATCACAATTCATAGAATTATCCCCAGAACAAGGCTTAATCCTTAGGAGTTAGGGTTAGACTGTCCTTATATTTTTCCATTGAATAGTGATAGAAAGAAAGAGCTTAGAATTATCCCCAGGATGAGGCTTAATCCTCAGCAAGAGTTAAGATTATCTGTAGAATGAAGCTTAATCCTTAGCAAGAATTTGAAATTATCTCCAGAACGGAGCTTAATCCCCCAAAGTCAAGATAGAACACTTGAATACTGGTCCATGAAAGAAAATAACAAGGCCTATCATGAGTCATAGAATCATCCCCAGAACAAGGCTTGATTCCCAAGAGTTAGGGTTAGACTATCCTAATACTTGTCCATCGAACTCTGACAAGAATTGTTATAAGATTAATTAATTGATCGAAAGATAAGATAGATGAAATATGATGCTAGATATTGGGAAAAAAGATGCCCTAAGTGATGAGATGCCCCTAGAAATTAGGACATAAGATTCTGATTAAGTTGAAGCCAATTTTGAAAGATTCAATGATGTGATCATCCTACCCCCTTTGGGAGTGAAATCAAAAGATGACACACCAAAATAGTGATGCAAAGTAGTATATTGGAAGATACTGAATAAATCCAAGGTTTAGAAGAATATAGAAGAGATTTGAAGGATATAAAGAAAATTTGGAGTCAATTCAAAGTGATTTTGAGGTCCAAAAGACCATGTTTGACCAAAGTTGACAAATTTTACCAAAGCTAACTTTTTCTAGAAATTTTGGTAAATTTGAAGAAATTGTGATTTGAAAAGATTCCAAGATTCGTAAAGTATCAGCAAAATGGGCTCCACAAGCATTCAATCACGTTGGTCCCAAAATTTTAGAATGCAATTTTGAGTTATTTAAGTGTGTCAGATTTCAAATTTGATCTTCTAAATGAGTTCAGAGTAGCCAAATTAGTCAGGGGTGATATTCACGCCAATCGAAGCACTTTGAAAAATTAGGTCAAAACCTATAAGGGCCCAAAGGGTCATTTTCAATTCATTTGTGTTTTTTTCTTTTGTGAAGAAGAGATCTCTAAGGAGAAAGATGGTGGTCCCCGTGTGTATGCATCGATTCAAGCACTCCAGGTGATACAACCTACCGGCAAACTACAGACCTCCAGTGAGTCATCAATAATCTTGCTTCATATTTGAAATTTCATTCATTTCGAGTGTTTTAGCATGTTTTTAAGGCATTTTGAATATTGTTATGTCATTTTTTGTGTGAGAATATCATTCCTTGTGCGACACCAATCACCCTTCGCATGAAGAAGTACCAAGCCAATACTTCTTCGCTAGGTACTAGGTTTCCTCGCATGGAAGATGCCCATTTTTCACATGAGAAACCCAAAACTTGGAAAGTTTTTCACTGAATATTTTGACCTTTCTTGCACGATAATTTCCTTTCTCACACGAGAATGTGCTTTCTCATGTGAAAAGGTGCAAGCTCACACAAGAAGATGAAATCTCATGCAAACATTTGGTGTAATTTGTAAGATTGAATGTTGGAAATCTGATTTGTCATTGATATTGTGCACTTTTATTTGTCATTTTTGCTTATTTGAGACTGATCATGTGCATCTGGTTTTCATGTGTGTAGGTTAGCTTTCCTGATGTCAGATTTCGGTCACACAACTTGCCTTATGGATCCTTGTTATGATAGCTAGATGATGATGACATGGTACATATTGATGCTCTAGGATTGTCATATCTTTTTTGGATTCCCATGTTGTTGGTGAATCATGGCCTTTTGAATGTACTAGTTGAGCATTTCCATTAAGAGATGAACACCTTCCATGTACCCCAAGGAGAGATGATCATCACTTTGGAGGACATTTATAGGATTCCTCACATATTATTCCATAGGCCATGAGTAGTGCATGACATAGTACTATAGATAGGTACAAAGGTACTAAGGGTCATTTTCTAGGAGGACCTTATCATGGGTAGAGCCATCACCTAGGATGAGTTAGTGCATGCCTACGGTCCCACCCACATGTTGGCAGCTATATTGGGCATATTTATCAGCTACTTTCTGATGTCGAATAGAGGTTAACAAGGTTTAAAGTACTAATGGGGATGGATGTTGCATTTGTGCTAGAGGCACCCAAGATATGTGGATGGGGTCAGTGCACGATCACTCATATGTTCCATGAGATGCACAAGATCATTTATCACGAAAGGAAGAGCATGGTCGTTGGGGTCTATGTTCTTCAGGTATGGGAATGGGAGCATTTTCCAATTATGAGACCCATTTTTGCAGATGAGAGACAGCCTATGGAGCAAAATATATATATGTAGATATCAAGGCAAGTTGACCCAGGTAGCTCTAGGGAAGACTGAGCATTGGAAAGGTCAATTAGATGACCTAGTAATAGTGGTGTGGAGACCATGGAGGGAGACAGAGGCCTAGGATGATGCACTCGTAGAGCTAGGATACATGTTTGCATCTTGACCACTAATTGGTCGCTCCATACAGGTCATTGAGAGATTCCCACTAACACGAGTCCAGTAATAGTATGGTCAGCCATAGGACATTTCACAAGAGTACTGCTTGTATACATGGCTTGCTACAGATTTGGATCATGGGTGGTTCATGAGGTTAGACTTGAGCCTTTTGATGATTGATGTGTGATCCATAGTAGCGACACAATGGGATTACATGCCAACCATAGTTGATGGGGGGTGACTCTAGCATATTAGGCATACTTAACAAGTCATCATTTCCCTTGATTCATAGACCTAGTGGGGATGGTCATACCCATATAGCTAGTACAGCCACCATAGCCACCACTATAGTAGTCACAGTAGGAGAGAGTCAAACAGAGGACCCAATAGATTCTAATTCCTCCTCGATAGATAAGATCAAATATGTATGCTAGTAGCAGTGGGACAAGACATAGACATCCTCATAGTGAGATGGGATTGCTAGAAGCGATTGGAGAAGAAACCCAAAGGCCATGCATAGAGGTAGAGTAGCAAGTTGAGTAACCAGAGTAAGGGCTAGGCATTGAGGAGATGCAAGATCAACCTACTACTGGGTCACAAGCTAGAGATATCTTGGCACAGACCTAGGATGCTCTTAGGAGATCTAGACATTAGGTGAGGACCACACAAAAGTAGTTGGGAGAGTTCCATATATAGCTCATAGTGCAAGACACATGGATAGCTGAGCAAGATCAAGAGATTAGCAGATCATGAGAGTAGCTAGAGCGAGAGGCTCACAAATCAGAGCAATAGTAGGATAAGATTTCGCTATAGTCAGCAAGAGCGACATACTATTATGTAGCATATGTTGCAGTAGTGCCTAATGAGGAAAAGTAGGTGCCCTAATTTTCCAAGTATGCTCAAGAGTCAGGATCTACATGACCTCCAACAAGACCAGATATGCCTCCTCCTCCTCCTCCTCCTCTGATAGCTCAAGGAGAGGGGGAAGGATAGAGTAAGCTTACTTTCTTCCAATTTTTCTCTAGCTATGTATTGATTGGTGTTCCAACACCATTTTGTATCATATTGAGATCGACAACGCTCAAGTAGCATTTAGTTTTGTAGTGATGTACACAGTTGACTCCACATATATATATATATATATATATGATAGTTTTTATTTGAGCATCTTCACATGTGTCATCTTTCTTTCTTTATATCTATCTTCACATGTGTCATGTCATTAGTATTTACTATAGCATAGAGAATTCACTCAAACAAGCAAGGAAAAGAACCAACCTTATTGAGTTATCCACATAAAAGGAGTCCATGTACACACGGCCATCCAATACAAGATAGAGGATCTTATAGTGGACACCCCTTTTATATGGATGCTTCAAATTATTGGAACTAAATTAGAAAACATAAAGCAAACAAAAGATCATGCCCCCAATCCTCACTTCTCTAGTCGAAAGAGACATCATCAAGTTGCTAAAAGAGACATGATAAAGTGAAAGCAAGACACACAAAGAAAAGCTCAGCATACCCCAAACAAATTCATCATTTTAAGTTCTTTTTTTTGTGTGTGATAGGATTGATGTCATATCAATGTTTAGAACATATATGAAAGAAATATCTTCAATAGGGTGACAATAATAGACAAATGTAGGTAGAACAACTAGTGACTGAAGTCAAAGAGGAATCTTTAGTAAGAAGAACCTTAGTGGAAAACTAAACAATAGTAGGTACACACAGTTAGAACAAATGGTGCTTAATGTGAAAGATCTTCTGTGAGAGGAATCTCAAAAGTGACACTAGCAATAGTTGGTAGATGTAGTTAGGAAAAATGATGACTGATGTCAGAAAGATCTTCCATTAGAGGAATCCCAAAAGTGACACTAGTGATAGTAAATAGACATAGTTAGAACAACTACTAACTGACACGAGAGAGATCTTCCATGAGAAGAATCTCAAAAGTGACACTAGCAATAGTAGGCAGACGTAGTTAGAACAATTGGTGACTGACGTGAGAGATATTTCTATGACACTGCAGGAGTTGCCCCTGATTTACGATAAGATTCAATCCATGGATGCATGAGCGAAAGCAACAAACTAAAGAAGGAAAGCAATGGTATAAGAGCTAGAAGATGTGTTGCAAGATATAGCATTTGAAACAAGAGGTGCCTGTTTACCAGGTTTTCACCTTCTTGGGAAATATTTTTTTTTGCTACCATGATGCCTATTTGCCAGGTTTTCCTCAATGGCACTTTTTTTTTGTTTTTCAAGTTTTTTGTGTTTTTTCCTCTTTTTTTATTTTTTTTGTATTTTTTTGAATTTCTTCATTTTTTTGGTATTACCAAGGTGCATATTGCTAGTTTTTCACTAAGGTAATAATATTTTTGGACTTTTAAGTATATACAGAGAGCTTTTTGAAATCAAATCAGTTGTAGAACTACTTTAGATGGAGAGTGTTGATGGGCTCCTTGAGCGTCTCTCCCTCAATTGTAGAAAGTTGGTAAGCACCAAACCCAAACATTGTAATAACTATATATGGACCAAGCCAATTAGGTTCAAACTTCCCTTTCTATATTGTTGTTGTTAATGCTTAGGATTTTCTCTCATAACAAGGTCACCCAATTGGAAGTCATGTGGCTTAACCTTCTTATTGTAGCTTCTAGACATACGCTACTAATAAGCTCAAAGATGATCACATGCCACTCATCAATGTTCATCTAACAATTCTAGCTCTTGAAGTAGAGATATTCTATAGTCATCATCAGTAATGAGGCCCTTCATGGAGATTCTCAAAGTAAGAATTTCAACCTCAATTAGAAGCACAAAATCCGCTCCATATACCAAAGAAAAGGGTGTTGTACCCATTGGAGTTCTGATACTTGTTCTGTAAGCTCATAAAGTTGAATTAATTTGAAGGTGCCAGTCCATTCTAGATTTGTTAATTGTGCAATGCAAGATCTTAAGGATCACCTTGTTGGATGCCTCCACTTGTCCATTACCCTAAGGATAATAAATAGAAGACCAATGTTGTGTGAATCTGAAATTTTTGCACAACTCCTTAAGATCCTTGTTATTAAACTATCCTCCATCATCAATAATGATAGAGGTAGGTACACCATACCTAGATATGATGTAATTCATAATGAACAGAGCTACAATTTTTCCATTTTTTATAGAGAGAGGGACTACCTCTACCCACTTAGTGAAGTAGTTTGTAGCTGTAATGATGAACTTGTGTCCATTTGAAGAAGATGGGTGAATCTGAGCCACAAGATCAAAGGCCTATTGTTGGAATGGCCACAGTGTAATAGATAGAATTAGTTTCCTAGCTGGAGCATGGATCAGATTTCCATGGACTTGGCCTTTTTTGTAGAACTTGGTGTATTTGATTGCCTCTTGCTCCATATTCAGCCAATAGTAACCAGCTCTAATAAGCTTACGAGCTAGTGTCAAGTCGTTAGAGTGAGATCGACAAATACGGTTTTGGCTATGGAGGGGCCAAAATGCACCTGCATAACTAATTTTTTTGTATTTTTTAACAAATTAACATTCATATATAAATTTATAATTAATTAATAAAAGTGAATTTTGGTCCTTGTATAGACAGTTCCCACAAATACCCTTGTATACATCGGTTAATGCGTGTTTGGACTCATCGGGTTCTAGACACCTAAGGAGTGTTCCATTGAGACCTCTCCTAAACAAGTTGTCAACAATAATAACATACCATGAAGCATTACGGATAAGGTGACATTTTTCATTCTAGGTTAGATTGTTGTAGAATTTTTTGGTCATATAGATAAGAATATATATGGTGGTAGCAGGATGAGTCATGTCCCATAATAGAATAGATCATCTAAGATTTGAGGGAATTATAGGTAGGGTAGAGTAACGTTTCCACTAGGAACTCATGTCAAAGATCATTCTATTGTATCTGTAACATGGAAGCAAGAGCAGCCATTGCATCGGTTGCTTTGTTGTCTACCTGAGGAACTTGTTGGAAAGTGATATAAGGAAAGTATTTGTACAGGTCACCCACCATGCATTTATAAGGGGTCAATTTCTCATCCTTATTTGATATACATCATTGACCTAGTTGATTATAAGTTGTGAATCACCAAAGATGTTTAATTCATCCACTCTCCATTCAACTACAATCTCCATGTCATTAATTAGGGCTTCATATTCTACAATATTGTTTGTACAAGGAAATAGAATCTTGAATACCTTAGGCAGTGAATACCTTTGTGGTATTATGAATAAGAGCCCAACACTAGATTCCTATTGTGTGAAAGAATTTTCAAAGAACATTACCCAAGTTTGGTAACATTACCCAAGTTTGGTGCATTAACATGAGGATTGATTCATTAGGAAAGTCAATGTTTAGTGAAAGAAGACTACATTAGTGCTTCTACTAATTGATCCACGATGACTTGTCCTTTGATAGCATTTCTTTCAAAATATTGAATGTCAAACTCACTTAATATCATGACCTACTTAGCTAACCATCCTATTACAGTTGCTTTGTTGAGTAAGTACTTCAGTGGATCAATTTTAGCAACTAGTTAGGTAGTATGAGTGAGCATGTAGTGTCTCAACTTTTGGGAAGCAAAGATGATAGCTAAGAAAGTCTTCTCAATGATACTGTAATTCATTTCATAAGAAATAAGCATACAACTCAAATAGTATATAGCTCTTTCCTTGTTATCATTGTCTTCTTGGACTATCAAGATACCAAGAGATGACTTTGTTGCTAAGATGTACAAAATAAGAGGCTTCCCATAGATAGGAGGCATCAAGATCGATGGATTAGCAAGGTATTGTTTTATCTATGTTAGACTCTAATCACAATCTTGGCTCTAGTTGTATTTCACACCTTTATGTAGAGTTTTAGTAAAAGTTTTTAATCTATCCACAAGTTGTGAGATGAATCTATGAATGGATTGAAGTCTTCCCTTTAAGCCCCTCATCTTATTGATATTTTTGGGTGGAGGCATGTCCATGATTGCTTGAACTTTCCCTGGATCAACCTTAATTCCTTTGGTAGACACAATGTAACCAAGTAGTTTCCTAGATGTTACACCAAATGCACATTTCTTAGGTTTGAGTCTTAGACTAAATTTCTCCATATGATCTAGGATGGGTCCCAAATCTTGAAGGTGAGTGTTGCATTTTGTTCTCTTAACCAAGGTATCATCAAAATAGTCCTCCATCATCTTATACATCATATCATGGAAAATTATAGTAACTTCCCTCTGATATGTGGCACTAGCATTTTTTAAACCAAATGGCATCACATTCCAATAGAAGGTTCCCCATGCACAAGTGAAAGTAGTCTTTTCCTAATCTTCTGATGTAATTTTGATTTGATTATAACCAGAAAATCCATCCATGAGTGAGTATATTTCATATCCTACTGTCATATCCACTATCATATCAATGTTGGAGAGTGGAAAATCATCCTTTAGACATGATAAGTTCAGATCTCAGAAATCTATACAAACTCTAATAGATTTGTCATGCTTGGAGACTAGAACAATGTTGGAAATCCACTCAACATAATCAATAGCACAGATGAAACCAACTTTTAGAAGCTTTTCCAATTTAGCTCTGACAAGTAATGCAACATGAGGATGCATTTTTTCTAAGTTTTTGTTTGACTGGTTTAACTCCTGGTATAATAGATAAATGGTGCATTATGAGATCAGGATCTAAGACTAGCATATTTTAGTATGTCCATGTGAAATTTATCTATTTCTTTTGGAAGAAAGAAATGAATTCCTCTTTTTCTTCTAGAGATAATGACTATGCAAGATGTATCATGTGTTGGTCCTCTATTCTCAAATTGATTGAATATGTTAGTTCTATCAATACTGATGATCTTTCCTAAAAATGACTAGGAAGTGCATCAAATATCTCATTTGTAGGCATCTCAGAGAGGTTTTCACCTTTGGATACACCTTTTATTTACTATTTTAGGTTTTGATATTGCCACAATGTGGTTTTCACCATCAGACATTCTATTTCTTTTATTTTTTATTGTGTTGATTGAGATATTTGATGCGAGCTTCAGTCATGTTGACACTTCGGTCATTGGTCAAAGGTGTTACATGTTTGGCAATTTTTAAGCAGTAGGCAAGAACATAGTCATTCTGGAATATAGGGACTTTACTAGATGCATTGGAATTCTAGTTTATGAGCTCAAGATAGGTGACTAAAAGAGATGTGGCAAGTTTGATAGCATTCATAGTGTAATTATCAAATGCTTGGATAAGGAATTCGAGACCTAGAGCAACTTCATCCACAAGTGTGTTTGAATGCCTTTGAGTGCTAACATTATTAATCAAAGACTCGATGACACTAGTTAGATAAGACTCATCCAACCTAACCCTAGAAAATTCACCTACTTCAAGCTGATTTTCATAGACATGAACTTGATCTATATCTTTGTCTGTAGTTTCATCTGAGAGAGAGTCAAATTCATACTCTCGAGAATTTGTGCTATATGGGGACAGACTGTAGAATTCCCCAACAGTGATAAGGAAAAATTCTCCCTCATCATCTAGATTTTTACAAAGGCACTCAATGACTAAAGCCTAACTGGACTCTCCTTGTTCTTGTTGGATATGGGGAGAATCAGTAGTGTCATTAGAAGAATCACTATCACCATCCACAATGCTAACATGTGGTACAAATTTGTCTGGTTCTGTGAAGAATTTAGTAAGATTATCAAGAATTAGATAAGGATAAGGATCATCATCATCAATGCCATCCTCATGGTCATCTGACTCAATTTGTGACTCATGTTTAGATGAACTCTCAAGTTCTGGTATAAATTTGTTAATCCCTAGATGGAAGGGAATTTTCTTAAAGCCTAGACTTGGTGTATCTCAAGACCTTCTAGCTATCATTTTGGCAGGATCAACTAGACCATTTTTGTTGCATCCAATTGGACCATTCCCCTTGTAGCCAAGGTATTTCATGAGTTTTAGACCTAGACCATACTTTTTCAGGAGTAATTTCACAAGACTATTCTATGAGGTCAACTAGGGTTTCCTCTTTGTATATCCATGCAACAATGGCTTTGTTTTCATCTTCCCCCTTTAGAGGTATAGTAGCTTTAACAAAGGTACCATTGTATTTCATTTGAGGTGTCAGCACAAAAGGTCTCTTCACTTCAGATGGTCTTCCATAATGATGGGGAGATTCAGGAAGAGATGTCAAAGAAAAAACTAGTTCTATGTGGTATTTACCCATTCTAGTTTCTTTCAGCTTGAGTGACTACTTGATTTGTTTCAACCTATTATCATGATGGTCTATAGACTCCCTATTAGTAGGTACAAAGCTTTCAACATATTTTAGCATATTATAGGAATAGCTAGTATATGCAAGTATGGTGACTTCAAGGACAAGAAATGGGAACTTTACGCATTGATGGTAAGTTAAGGGCATAGCTCGCATCTCATGTATCCATGGTCTCCCTAGTAGGATTTTGTACACTAACAAAATGTTGATGACTTGACATGTGACATCCCTTTCTATAGGACCCTCCTCAAGACCTAAGGATTTACGCTCGACTTCATCATATGCCTTGATAGTTATCTTCTAATGACGATCAATGGACTCTTTAGAATAGCCCAGTTGTCTGAGGAAAGCAATAGAGACAATGTTTAAACTAGCTCCATTTTTAATGAGCACAAGGTAGACACGTTTCTAGTGTATCATGACTTCAATTTGTAGTGGTTGCTTATGCAGATGACTCATTGAATTATCATTATCCTTAGAGGACATATAGTAAGGTGAGGTAAGATGACCTATCATATATTGGAACCTATCAAGATCAAGATCTTGAGGTACATGTGCCTCACTAAGGTCTTTGTCGAGAATCTACCTATCAATAGGAAAGATTTTGAGACATTCAAAGATCATGATTTGAGCATTTGTTCATTGTAATTGATCAAGGATATTGTATCTAGTAGCCACAAACGATGTTGTAATTTTTGTTCCTTTGCCAGATGGACTAGCAAGAGGTTTGTCTTTGTTTTGTTCTAGATCAAGAGTAGAAGGGATAGGGCCTTTGACTACTAACTTGGCTCGAGAATGTGTAATAGTGTTGGCATAAGATTGTGATGGTTCATTGTTAGATGTATTGCATGTAGGTCCCCTTAAGACAAAAGCTATCTTAGGTTTGGTGTTGTATTGTTTTCCCTTGATGTGATAACATCACAATTTACTCAAAATCAATTGGTTCAACCATGTGAACTATTTCATCATCATTAGAGTATGTATACTTGATCTTATTATGAGATTTTTGTTTTGAGTTTTCTCCTTTTTCATAAGATGAGAATGGTCCCTTGAAAGCCACGTGATCTATGTTCTTGTTATATCCATCCACAACAATGTCACCATCGTCAATTAAGTCTTGAACTTTGTAATGCAAGTTGATGCAATTATTAGTTTTGTGATCTTTATTCTAGTGGTATTCACAAAATGCAATTTTATTCCACCATAGGGGTCATGGTTGTCGATCATAAGGATGAGATTTATCCAATGGAGAAATGAGCTTGTTTTGTAACAGGGTCTTATAGACCACATCCAGAGGTTCACCAAGAGGTGTATATTCTCATTTTTGGCATGTGACCCAAGATGAGTTGTTCAATTTGTTTCCAAAAATTTTGTTGTCAGAGAAAGGTTTATCAACATTTTTAGATACTTTGATATTTTCTGTAAGATTGAAAGTTGCCTTAGCAAGTTTAGGAGTAATATTGTCAACAACTCCATCATGCAAAACCTCTCAGTTCTTGTTCACATACTTGGTCTTATATTTGCTAGAATTTGATCCTTGTTTAGTGTCTTTTTGAAGGGTTATTTCACCCTTTTTTTACCATGAATTATTCTATTCAGATAGCTTGTGTGACCATGTCTTCAAAGGTGCATGGACCTTGAAGTTGAACTTTATACCCAAAGTTAGGTAAAAGATTATCAGTGAATATGTCAAGTTTTTCCATTTTAGGGATTTTGCATGAATATTTGGTTTTAAGTTGTCTCCATCTCTAAAGGAATGTGAGGAAAGGCTCTCCAACTTTCTATTTAAGGTTACGCAAGTCTTGTATGTTAACTGGGTGTTGTATGTTGTGGGAGTACTATTGGACAAATAGGTTAGCAATCTCATCGAATGTTTTGATACCAATAGGCAACCGTGAAAACCATTCCATGGCTTGACCACCTAGACTTCGTAGGAATAGATGCATGAGATATGTCTAATTATGCATAAATTCTATAGAATAGGTATCAAATTACCACAAATGATCTTGGGGATCAGAAGTTCCAAAGTATTTATCGTACTTGGGTAACTCAACTCCTCTTGGAAAAGGAGGCATGTCTATACTCTTGTCAAAAGGAAATGGACAAAGAGTGTCTAAGGTGTATGTTTTTGTAGGTTTATCCTTATCATGCATCATTTGGGCTAACTATTATTGCATGATCTTCAGTTGTTTTTGCAACTTGGATGTTTCAGTTTCCTTTTCGGGTGTAATGATTATTTTGACATTAAAGTGATGAGGTACCTTGGCTCCCTCTTGAGAAATTTTGAGAAAGTATTTCTCTTTCTCTTTGTTAAGTAATATTTTCATGACTTTCTAGAAGTGTTTATCCTTATGACATATTTTGACATCTTCAGGAAGTATTTCTTCATTTTCCTCATTCTCATCAGTAAAAGGTTCCTTATGTCTTTCATTCCTTTGGTGATCTTGTTCTCTACTATGTTCTCTGTGTTCTTGGTCTTGATCATCCATTTTAGGAATGTGATAAGTTTCAATGTATGTTGGTTGAAAAGGTCATCTAAATAAGAATTCAGCTATGTTTTTTGAGGATGTATGACCTTTGCTAGTTTCAGGATCCTCTTGATACAAGGGATTCCTAGTTTGTTGTAAGTTTATGGAAAATGTTCTTTGAACATGAGGGGATCTAACCGGTGAAGGAGATCATGAAGACTCTTCATTAGATGTACTAGATTTGGATTGTGTATAAGCTAAGAAGCCACCTCTATCATGATTATGGCCCCTAGCTCTACCTCATGTAAGTCTATGGGGATGAAACACATTCCTTCTCCTTGTTGCAACAGTCATAAACAATGACAAAAAGTAAAAGCTTAGACAAGGACCATACTAGAATGTAGCCTCAAAGTGAGATAAGATTGTTGTACACTTAGGTACGAGTCATTTGAGTAATAGCTAGAACAACCAAGAGTTATGACAATCATGACAAAAAGTATGACAAACACAAAAAGATGAAATAAGATAACTGAGTGAGAAGACTAGTTCATGTGTACATCACAAGTTGTTGACTAAGCAAGAAGTCACTATTTGACACTATTTACAGACAGAGAAGTGATCAAATGTTGCAAACACAAATCAGACTTGGAGCGTAGATAATGCTAATATAACAGTTTGATAGTTTTCAAGATAAGATACCGCACAAGGATTCACAAAGAATCATGTGAGAAAGCACAATAAACCAAGTGAAGATTAAGAACAACAAATTTTGACTAGTTTTCTCACATGAGGACTTGTATAGAGCCATGTGAGGATTTGACAGTTTGACAAAAAGACATAAGTTTGGCATTAGTAAACAATATTTGGCAAAATCTCATATGGAGATTCACAAAGAGTTATGCAAGGAACTGCAGAGAACCCTGCAAGGAAGTGCTGACAGGATGTTTTCTCATGCAAAATTGGTAGAATGGGACATGAGAAAAGGGATAGACCAATAGTTTTTTACTGAACTCAAAGACAATTTTAAGGGTTTTGATAGTTTTAAATAAAAGGTTGATTGTGTTTACAAGTTTCAGACATATAGAAGCATAGTTTTCAAGTTTTGGACATCATTTTGGTTTTCAAATAGATAGTTGTTCTCAAACACGAGAAGCAAGTAGTAGTCACAAATAATCCAATTGAAGCAACTTGGAGGGATGGGGGAGTCTTGACCTTTAGTTTTTTTGAAAAATTTGGACAAGTTTAAAGACTTGAAAATGACACACTTTATCCCTAAAACCAAAAATTGTAGAGGAAGAAAAACCTTTGTCTCACAACTTATGTGCATGCATTCACCTTACACAATTGTGTCACCCCACTAGACGACACCTATGCTTTTAGTGTATTCCAAGGACTCAATAACATATATGTTGAATGAACACCCTTGTAGCAAGGGTCAAGTGCATATACCACCTTCTAACATCTAGGTACATGCCTATGGTGAGTATCTATAGGAGAGATTCTTCCCCCTCCTTGCACAAAGATTATACCCCCTTTTGGAGGTGAAGCAGATAGCAACTAACTAAGAGGTTTTAATTGGCATCCATTCATATTAAACCTCGATGGCTTCACGAATGAAGTTGAGGCCAACAGCCCACACCGACATCTGTAAGTGCACACACTTGACTAGCAAGACTGGGGCTGGTGTCGGTTAGTGCAGTATACAAAGCCTCTTCTTGATATGCGATATCAGAATAAAGAAGAGGGAATTAACATGGTTTGGAGTCTTTCGCTCAACAAAGCTTCTTTATTATAGTGAGTTGGAATCTCCAACAAAAGGAGTGTGCTGACTTGGGTCATTCCCAAAGGTTGGATCACTCTGGAAAACCCTCTAAAGGTTGACTCAGACTAGTAGTTTAGATCTAAGGGTCCAAGTTTCTAATTTCCCTCAAGGGGAAAGAGCATACTTCTCTACCTTGTCACCTTACCCAAACACACAAAATATATTTATCACCAAGTTAGCTTATTGATCCTAACTTGTCCTTTCTCAAGATTTTGATTTCCTAAAAGGAAGTCATCATCCCTTCATAAAAAAGACTCATATAGGAGAACCACTAACTTTCTTGCCTACTGTGTTTCAAAGGCATCTAGGTTTCTAATTTACTCTTAGGAATGACTTCCAAGTAGTAAAGAGCATACTCCCCTATTCCTTTGTTTAGAACCTTATGAAGTTCAAAAGCCCTATTAAGCCATGTGTAAGAAAGTAGTAAAGAAAACATAAAATTTTAGTGGGTTTGAATTGATTCTTTGACATCTGTGTCTTTGATAAACATCCTACAACCAAACGGTCAGTACTATTTCAAGGGTTTGTAATTAGGTTTGTTTAACAAGTGTCCTGCAAACCACTATTAAGCTGTTGAAAATCAAAAATCAAAATGGAAATGCTTTAGAAACAACCATTAGTTAAATAATGATGATAAAAATAGAATCTAAAAGCTGTATTTTGCAATTTCTGATGTCAAATTTCATGTGAAATCTTGCATAGGCCTGTGCAAGAAAATGGCATGTACCGCGTGGGAAACTATGCAAATATACACTTTTTCACATGAGGAAGTGCAAAAAATGGAGTGAAATCTTAGTTTGTTTGCATGAGAATGCAATTTTTCATGCAAGCAACTAGAGTATTGTATGAACGATAGTGATAGAATACTAAAATATGCAAAAAAAAAGGAACAGATGAGGCTAGAAACTTGATTTCTTGGCCCCACACTGGGTGCTTGAAATGGGTGTGGGAAATGTGGGCCTTGATCTTCACACACACTTCAACATGATCATTATCTAAAAGATCATCCTAGAATAAACATGGGATTGTTCATCTGAGATGTCCAATAGTTTGATCTATTGCCTTCTAACTAGATTGATTATGCTATTGCTCTCAAAATGAGAAGCTACCAACCAGACATCTAGAATGAAGGATTTATTTAAGCTAGATGATATGCAATATTATACTAGATGAGATGCAAGTATTAATCTAAGAACAATTAATCTAAATGAATGCATTATTAAACTATGTGAGATTAATATGTGAGAATATTAAGATAAGAATGCAAGAGTAATAAGTAGTTATTTTAGCATAAGTTTGATGCAAAATCAATTCAACCTCTATAACGAGGAATTGAAGGCTTCTTAAATAGAATTCCAAGATCGATCAATGGTTAAGATCAATTTCGATGGACAATCAAGATTGGAAATGAGATTCAATTGGAATGAAAACTTCCTTGTGCAGATGGAGTTAACTAATTCAATTTTGAATGTCATGGAGAGTTAACTTATTCTCTTTTGAGCATGAGAAAGAGTTAATTGAATTAATTCCAATTCCAATTCCAGTTCACTCAGAGTTTCCATTTCCGAACTAAAGAGAGAATTTGGAGCATATATTTAATCCAACAAAATTGAATATGAGCTCATAAATGCATAATCCTAATTAATTGAATAATTAAATTCAATAAATTAGAATGAGGATATATCTTTTTAAATCAAATACATTTAATTCCCTTGTACATTAGCTAAAAAGGTAATTTTAATTTAATTAAAGTATGAAGACTTATAATTAAATTAAACTTAATTAATAGGTTTAATGTAGCTAATTTTATTCAACATTTAGGAATTAAATAAATAATGTAATTAATACAGATTAGGGATTTTTTGCATTTGACACTTACATCAAGTATTGATTATCAGAATCAAAATTGCCTAGTAAAATAGGGCTTCAAATTGATTAAATAGACTAGAATTGGTTTAGCATGGCAATGTGCCAATTTTGGGGTACTACAGCTCCAAGGTTGAGAGGAGCAATTGCATTTCCCCAAGGGACTACCATAGCTACTAGTACAATGATATGATTTGTTTGGAAAGTGAGTGAAATAGGGAGTGTTACACCATGTAACAACAAAGAATCAAAGATGGGAGGAATAGAAGTTCTAGCAAGGGGAGGGGAAGAAGATTGACTTCTCCTTTTTCTAGTAAAAACAACTACATGAAAGTGAGTTTCTTAGCCACAAATTCCCTTGTAAGCACTCTTCCCTTTTTGAAAAATATCTTCTAGAATAGAAAAGTCGTCCTTCTTAAGTTCCTCATATACGAGCTCAATCATTCCTCTTTCCTTAGCACTCCTAGTATACTTGGGATCCAAGATGAAAATGGTGTTTTGAGTTTACCTTACCCCTAGTGATCAAGGAAACTTTACCAGTCTTCAACTTTAAATTAGCTTCTCCTTTCTAACAAGTTGAGGCTATAAAACTGGTAATTAGCTTCTTAATAGGACCTATCTTGCAACTTAGAATACATACGAAATTAGAGTGAAATATAATTGAAGAGAGAGTCTCTAGAGCTTTTTTACTTTGAAATTCCCCCAGTAGAGTCGCCAAAAACTATTTGTTAATAGTTTGTTCTCCTGTTAAGGTTTATAACCTGACTTTTTTTAATGCCCAATATTTGGAGAAACAAAAGGATGTCACGAAAAAATGGGTCAGTGTATGTGCTATATCACTTCCCTCTTAATTACAACATAAAGCTCCCTTAGGACGTCCAATGATGTGCAATGAATATGTCTTTCTTAGATTAAATTTATTACAGAATAAGCTCTTAACCTGAGAGCAGTAAAGGCTAACCAAATTACTTGTAGACACAAACAACTCAAGAAAAATGGATTTGGATAACTCACAACCCCCAATGGAAATTTTGTCATGAGTTATCTTGCAGCACTTCTAACTTCTAACTACAATCTACCTCTACTTATACAATCATGATTGTTAACCCTAACAAAGAAAAATAATGAGATGGAGAGAAGAAATTGAATATTATATGGATAGTAAATGGAATTACTTATACTACTAACACCATGATGAAATGTAATTCAAAAGGAGATAACAGATATACACACAATTGTCTTTCAACTCTTCATGCAAAAACTACTTTAAAATAAGTGGAACAACAAATGCAGGTAGATGGAACTACAAGACCAATTTTGTAGTGCCTGCCCCTAGTTTGCATTTTATTATTATTGTCAAAATCTTTTAGGCTAGTTTATGCTTTTTGATTAGTAGCACTATCTTTCAGATTATCAGATATTGTTCCATATTCAATTGATTTTATGGTGATTATTATAGTGATTTCAGTTTTTGATGATGATTAGTTAGATGGATTATCATATGTGTTTTCCTATGGATACTTACCCCATACTACATGTGTATGGTGTGTGTGTGTATTTTCTTTATGTATTACGTTTCTGATGTGGTTAAGGAAGGGAGTTGTAGTCACCTGCTAGTCGAGATCTACACAATGCACCACTTCCTGTCATTGTCTATTTAGTTTAGCATATATGTGTTTGTACATGCATGGATTTTACGTAGATTGTAGGTACCAAGTGTCAACTTCCCTGAATTGTCAGGATGAGCGTACCCTATCACATTATCTCAATGGTAAGAGAGGGGAGATAAATACTTAAGTCCAAATCCTAACCTTTAAAACCATTTGTCCTAGAAAAATAGGACAAGTATCTGAGGTAGTTTACCCATTTGAATTCGTTAAGTGACATGAATTCATGATTTTGACACCCAAGTTTGATTATGTTCTTTGCCTTCAGTTGAATTGTCATTTTTGGTTTTGTGAGTATGTGGTGATTTTCTGTTGTCATTAAATTAAATTAAAAGATAATTTAATGGAAATTTTATAAAGAAATTTGATATTTAATTATATTTAATTAATTTAATTAAATAATTAGATTTAAAATATTATATTAAAGTTATATTTTTGACATATTTATATTTATTTAATTTAATAATAAACTATAAATAATATTATTAGTTGAATTAATAAATATATTATTAAAATGTCTTGTGAAATAATTAATTAAAATAATTAGATTTAAAAGATTATATTAAAGTTCTATTTTTGACGTATTTATATTTATTTAATTTAATAATTATTATTTAAGAGTTTTATTTTAATAATAAATTATAAATAATATTATTAGTTGAATTAATAAATATATTATCGAAGCGTCTCATAATTAACTCAAGAGAGAAAATATAAAATTTATAAAGTTTATTTTTATTAAATTGCATAAAGTGTATGCAAGAAATTTAAAGATAAAGTTATAGTTCGATTGTGGCATAGTTATATTTATTTAATTTAATGATGATTATTTAGAATTTTTATTTTAATAATGAACTCTAAATAATGTTATTAATTAAGTTAATAAATATATTATTAAAGAAAAAACATCTCGTAAATTAATTAAATTAAATAATTCAACTTAAAGATAAAGTTTTAGTTCTAATTTAGGCATAATTATATTTATTTAAATTAATAATTATTATTTAAGATTTTTTTTTGAATAATAAACTCTAAATAATATTATTAGTTGAATTAATAAATATATTACTAAGACATCTTGTAATTAACTAGAGAGAGAACATAAATTTAATAAAGTTATTTTAATTAAATTGCATAAAGCGTATGCATGAAATTAAAATATAATAAATTAATAAGAGAGAGCAAGCAATTATTTAATAAAGTTTATTCTAATTAAATTGTGTAAAGCTTATGCATGAAATTAAAATATAACAAATTAATTAAAAAAGAAAGCAAATTAATTTAATAAAGATATTTAAATTTAAATTAGTTAAAGTTGTTGCATGAAAATTATATATAGAAAATTCAATATTTAATTATGTTTAATTAATTGAAAAATTAATTAAATAAAAGAATTAAATTTAAAAGATTAAATTAAAGTTCTAATTTTAGCATATTTATATTTATTTTATTTAATAATTATTATTTAAGAGTTTTGTTTTAATAATAAACTCTAAATAATATTATTAGTTGAGTAATAAATATTATTTGATTAAAAAAAAATATTCAAACATATTAATATTTTATTAATTAAAAACTAATTAAATTTATGCTTTAAATAAAAAGTCTAAATTTAGAAAATTGGTTTAAGAAAGATTAGAATATGATGTTATTTAGTTAATTAGAAATTAATTAAATATGTACTTTAGTTTAAAATATTTATTTTAAAAGTCTAATTTAAGAAGTTGGATAAAAATAGAATTATAATATTAAAAGATTAAAGATTTAATATTTGTTTTATTATAATTATTTAATTAATAATTATTAAATTAGAGTTGCATTTAAATAATGAACTTTAATTATTCTTATTAATTTAAATAATAAACTATGCTTTAAATAGTGCTTACACTAATTAATAAGTGGAGGAAAAAAATATAAAAGAATATTTTAATTAAAAAGTTCTTTAAATGTGCATGAAAGAATTAAATTTAAAATATTTGATTAAAGTTATAATTTAGGAATATTTATATTTATTTAATTTAATAATAATTTATTTGGGAGTTTTATTTTTAATAAACTCTAAATAATATTATTAGTTAAATTAATAAATATTATATTTAAAACGTTGCATGATTTAATAAGGAAGAGAAAGCTTTAATTTAATAAAATTTATTTTAATTAAATTGCATAAAGTGTGCACATGAAAATTAAAATATATTAACTAAAGACAAAGGGTTTTCACATGATTGCATGATCAAAGCCTTGATTTGGGAAAAAAACTTTTTATTAAGAAAATTAAAGCTCATTTCTAGATACACAGGTTTAGAGGAGCCAATTTCCGAAAAGAGGGTTTTCAAAAGAAAAGGAAGATTCTTGCGTGTTTGTGCATTCATTGTTTTAGCACCAGGTCCAGATAGGATCTTGTGAGTTCGTTCAATAGTTTCTCATTCTTCAAATTTATGTCTTCTTTGTGTCTATTGTATTTCTATTTTGAAAAGTTTTTTGTAGTGAAACTCTTGTTTGAGAAAATTGATTTCCATTATAGAATTGTCTATGATTTAATCTGAAAACTTTAGTAAATATTGAACTTTAGGGTTTTCAAAACTTAATGAATTATGAAATTCACTTTTGTATGTGCTTTATGTGACATGTGATTTACTGGTGTTGGATTTTTTAGGTTTGACTTAGCTTTGGCCAATCAAAATGTTTACTAGAGGCTCAAGAGTTTTGTTTTATGATGTTATGATGATGTTTTGATCTTGATCTTTTATACTCAACCACGGTAATGTGTCTGGTATGCTCTATAAGATGTTTTGATGCATTGATTGTTATTGCTTTCCTTTGTTCTTGTGTGAAATTGAGGTGAATGGTGTGACCTATCTGATATAACCTTTGAGTCTTCAATCAGTTGTATTTGGATTGCTTTCCAGTCACTTTTGTATGACTGAGGTGTTTGTATGATTTGTTCTTGGTGATGTCATGTTATGACATGTTTGACTTAACCATTTTGAGTCTTCGTTTAATATTTTTGGGATGCTTTCTAGTTGCTCATAAAGAACTGATGTGTTATTGTGAATTATCATTTGATGTTTTCTAGTCACTTGTATAGGATTGAGGTGATATGCTATGATTCTTTGATTTGTACTTTTATGAACCTAGGGTAGGTAATTTGTATGTTAAGTTGGGAATAGGCTTGCAATGGAGGTTGAGGCCCAAAGTGGCTGCCAGGGTAACCCATTGTAAGTAGTTTAATAAGTGATAACATTTTATTAAATGGGTTTAAAATGAATTAATCAGATATTGGTACCACAGAAAGTCACTAAGGGGTCGAAGGATTGAAAGAGTAGTTGGGTAACCTTAGAGTTGACTTGTTAGTGTGCCTTGTCAATATGAAAGGATACTAGTGCTGCATAGATTCACTACGGAGCTGAAGGATTAAAAGACTAGTCCAATAACCCTAGAGTTGGTTCATGCAATGACACTTTCCCACTAGCAGTATAGATTTCCTACATGTCTTGGTGTGCCTTTGGGTCTAGATGTCGATTTATCTTGGAACCTTTGAGTTAGATTACTTGTAGGGTTTCCTGAACTTAGAGATTACTTTTGATTTTGGGATTTATATCATGTTTGGGACTTGAGACTATCTCCTAAGCGTGGTGGGAGTGGGCCTTTTTGGGTTACCGCATGGTTGGGTGGTAGTGCTTTTTACTCCTACCATTGAGATTCGTATGTTGATGTCATGGCTAGAGTTCCTTATCTGCATTTCCTTTCATTCTATCTTTGTGCATTATAATGGATGGTTATGTCTTTATGATGGATGGTTTCACTTATTGTATTGTACTTTGTTTCATGGACCTGAAAGGGATGATGTAACCTACTCTTATAAATGTATATTCTTTTAGTCTTTCATACCCTGTGACATGTACAGTGGATGATTGAGCATTCTAAATTTTATTGCCAAGTGGCATTCAAAACAAATGTATATTATTTAAATGGTCGTGGACTTGTAATTATTCTTTCATGTGGATGTGGTATTTATTAGACTTAGTATTAATTAAATTTAAATGTGACTCAACATCTTGGGACCCTTAATGAATGTAATCTATTATGTTTTCTTATGTACGATTGGATATTATTGCTTCTGCTACTTTATGATTGATGTGTATGTTGTCTTTAAAAAAAAATGTTTGGCAAGCTTAATAAAACTTTAGGTTAATTCTTTTGGATCCCTTGCTAGGGCGTTACAAATTCACCATCAATTTTTTCGACCCTTTCATTACCATCAGAAATAACATTTATAGCTTTTATGTTAAACCCATTCATCACTAGGAATCCAACGGTCATGTTATTACAAATATTTGATTTAAGAAATTTAGGAATAAAATCTCAAATTTGTAGGCAAATTAATCTGTTAATATCTTTCCTACCGTTAAGCCCTGGTCCTATGATGACCTTGCAAACATCTTGTAGATGCTTGGATTTTTGTAACTGAAACAAATCAACCCAAAAAACCTCAATTCTCATGTTCCTGTGAAAATCCTACGTTGGCACCAAAACTTGTATTTCATATCTTAATAGTCATAGCAAGTTTGAATCTTTGTCGTCAATCTCCTATCAACGATTATAATTTAAGCATGGTAACATTTTCATCTTAATCTTTATCACTTCTTCGCATCTATCCATCATACAATACTTTTTACACATGTGATGATGTGATGAATAACTACTATTTCATTCCACAACTTTGTAACTAATGATCTTGATAGCAAATGAAACCTTGCGATATTGCGCTAGCCTTTAACTCAACTATTTTTATTGTTTTTGGCACCCTCACAGCACAAGATTCTAACTCAACATTTAGCCCTTTGAAATCGCGATCAAAGCATTTCACTACTTCGCCACCTTAAATCTAGGTTACCCTTAATCATGTGTGATGGAGCGATAACTGTGAACTTAACTATTTTCTCATTTATCATTGCCTTGAAACCTAAAAATTCTTCAATGTTTTATAGCCTGCGACATTGTGATAATTGTGAACTTAATTGTTTTCGAAAGACTTTATTGACATGTGCTCAAATTTTTTATGAACTGGAGCCCACTAAGACACGTGTACAATGCTTGCATTCTCACTTTGGTCAGTCTTCATACATCTTTGAAAAGTGAGAAAGTGATAGGCATTGATATGGTTTTGATCAACGACTTCCATAAAGTGGAGATTTTTATAACAGTCAAACTCCAACCAACCTGAGCATGCCATCTGGAACTTATTTTGACACATTCCTTTTTATTGCTTGTACCTGAGTCTGGTCCCACCATATCCATGTGTCAAATGCTCGCATTCCAACTTTATAAAGCAAGAAAGCTATAGGTTTTTATCTTTTAAGATCTAAGGACTGGGAAGATGCATCATTTGACATCATTTGGAAACTAAAGAGGGCTTGCATGGACATGTGTCAACTTCTTGCTTCCTCACAGCATGAAATCTTAACTCATCTCTTAATCGTGTGAAGATACAAATACATTCTTTCTCTCTTTCACAACCTTAACCTCAAGTTACTCTTTTTTTAAAGTTAGAGTTAAGTCACAACCTTCGATCAGATCCTCATCTGACAATTAAGAATCTATCTCTAAGGGCACTTGACCCTTTAACCTATGACATGGAGATTCAGGTGCATTTTGCACCATTGATTTGATTTCCATCTTTTCTCTTGCCACCTTTGACCAATTTTTGCCTCCATTGCTAAATATTTGAGCTCTTCCTCTGCATTAGATCTGAATGCTCTTCCTTCTAACTTGTTTTCATGATCTGCATCATATCCTCTAGCCTCAATATCAATTTTCTTTGCTACCTTTTTCTCTAAATATAAGTATGATCTTCTTTTCAAATGCATCTTGTCTTCACCATGAACACTTGATCAAGGCATTAGGTTTTCATAACAACTTCCCTCTCATCTAGGAAATGCATAAGCTTACCATCCCTTTCCTAATCACCTAATATGAACGAATGTATTAGATTACTTTTGATTTCCTGCATAGGTGCACACAAAGGGATAGATGAGAGGAGAGGTTCCTAACTTTTCCCTAATCCTAGAAGTTTGAAAAATATAGGGGAACTGAAATCATGGAAACATTACCCTATAAGTCATGGTGATGAGTGTTTTTGGTGATAAAAAAGGAGGAGATATCACTATAAAATATAGCGAACTCTTCTATCAATATATGAAGAAGGCCTAAGCTTGACATAGTGATGAGTGATGAAGAAAATATATCGCTATGACATATAGTGATCCCTTTTATCACTATTCAAATAAATTGCAAAAATAATATAGTGATGAGTGATAAAGGAGGCTTATCACTATAACATATAGCGATCATCGAAAAATGGAAAACAAATATAATCATTACAACGATGAGTGATAGAGATGTTGTATCGCTATAAGTCATCACAATGAGTATTTTTGGTGATAAAAAAGGAGATGCCACTATAGAATATAGAGAACTCTTCTATCAAAAAGGAGGAGATATCGCTATAAGTCATGGCGATGAGTATTTTCGGTGATCAAAAAGGAGATATCGATATAGAATATAGTGAACTCTTCTATCGAAAAGGAGGAGATATCGCTATAAGTCATGGTGATGAGTGTTTTCGGTGATTGAAAAGGAGGAGATGTTTCTATAAGTCATGGTGATGAGTGTTTGCATTGGTCAAAATTTTGACAAAACAAGAATTGGTCAAAGTTTCGACAATAAAAATAGTGACAAAACAATTTGTCAAAAAATGAGTCAAAATGTACTAGTGTAATCATCAACAAATATAATGAAATATATATCTCTATAGTAGCTTTCCACACCTATTGGCCCACAAAGATCTACATGAACTAGTTCCAAAACTTCTTTATAATTGTAGAATTGACCTTTGAACCTTCTTTTGTTCATCTTTCCAAGTTGACATTGTTTGCACATGTCCATCTCATGTTTCTTTAGATAAGGCATGCCTCTTACTCTTTTGTTCTTTCTTGTGGTAACTAGGTTATCAAAATTAACATGACACATCCTCTTATGCCATAACCAACTTTCCTCTATCTAAACTAGCAAGCATGTACTTTCAATGAGATATAAGTAAAAAAAAAAATTCTCTTTGTCTGATTGCCAGTTCCAACTAGGTTTCCTTTTCCATCCAATAGTTTATCTTTGCAGTTCATGAATTCTACTTTGTATCCTACATTGTCTAGATGAGCTATACTAAGTAGATTATGTCTTAATCATTCAACCCATTAGGCATTTTTACATTTTATTCCTTTTGTTAATGCTATGTATCATTTTCCTTTGACATAACATGGTTCATTGTTTCCAAATCTAACACCTCCACCATCATAGTGTTCCAAATGTTCAAATTTACTTTTTGCACTAGTCATTTGATGAGAACAACTACTATATATGGTCCATGTATCATTTTTGCTAAAATGAGAGATAAGTGTCACCTTTTCATTTTCCACATTATCAAATTTGTCCTTATTAGTAATAAAAATACTTCATCTTCATCATTATCACTATCCAAATATTTTTCAATGTAACATGATTTCTTACCTTTGTCTTTGTAGTCATTGTATCTTTTCAAGTCTACCTTGCCTTTGATCTTGTTAAATCTTTTCTCATCTTTGTCTTCTTTGTTTGGAAATCTTGCGACAATATGACCAACCTCTTCACATGAGAAATAGAACAATGGGATTTCGCCTCTAAATTTTCCTTTCCCTTTTGATATTCTTTTTGTAAGAAGGGCTTTAATGACTTCAAGGTCTTCATTTGAATCATCTTCTTCATCACTGTCAACATGTTTTCCTTTTGACTTTCCTCATTTCCTACCAATGGTTGGTCTAGCTTTGAATGCAGATTCAAGATTGCTAGAAGTAGTAGAAAAGTTATCAAAGTTATCCAACTCAAAAGTAGTTCATCTTCCCACAACTGCATCCAAAGTTATATCATTTATAGGATTGCATCTCACCCCTTGAATTTTTGAAACTCTAATTTCATAAGTAGGAAGAAGTGTTCTTAGTACCTTGCTAACTACTATTTCATCATCAATTTTCCATCTTGTGGCTCTGATTACACTCACACTTTCTTTGACTCTTTCACTGTATTAGACAATGTTCTCACCTTCTTTTATTTTCATTCGATCAAACTTGCCTCTCAAGCTTCCTGCTTTGGCTCTTTGCACATTTTTATCACCTCCATAGACACTCTACAACTTTTCCCACATATCAAATGTTGTAGAAAACTCTTTGAGCTCATCAAATTCATAATAGTTTAGAGAGGAAGCTATATCAATCATCATTGTGTTATGATCCTTTGCCTCTTTCATCTATTCCATAATCATAGGTTTAGGTGGTGGCACATATATGTTCTCCAAGTAGAACACATCATCATCACTAATGCTTGATAGATGCAATTTCATCAATTCTTTCCATGCTGAAAAGTTATATATGTTGAGCTTAGGAATCTCCCTTCTATAAGTCATCTTAATCTTTAGCTTAGGTCTTTAAAACCTTTCATGAAAGCACTAAATGCTCTTATACTAATTGTTATAAATGTAAGAGAGTAACTGAGAGGGAAGGGGTGAATCAGTTACCACAAAAACAAATCCTTGTCCCTTAGATGCTAATACAAACTTCCACTGATCATGCAATACTCACTAACTCAACTAACATTAGAATACTATTGATACTTAGTTAACAAAGAAATATTAAGATTGTTTATCTCTTTAGTAACTTAGTTGCAGAACCATAAAGCATAAAAAAATAACATGAACACAAATGACACCAAGATTTAATGTGGACACCCAATTTATGAAAAACCACCTTGCAACTAGTCGCAAAATTTTCACTCTTCTGAAGTGAGACCTATTAGGAGCCAACCCTATTAAAGGTTAAAAACATATTATTAAGTATGACCCTATTAGAGGATTTAAATGACCCTGTTAAAAGTGGCCTTGTTAGAGGGCTTTAAACATTTCAATCTTGAAATCTTTTTGATTTGGAAAACAGGTTTTACAGGGATCCTGAAACCCAAAGTTTTACAGCATTAAACACCTTTAAAGCATAAAAAGTTAGAAAAAACAAAAACAACCACAGAAGGCCAAAATCAAAAAGGCTCGAAGCCAGGGAAACAAAGGCCAGGAAACGAGTCTGGCGGGCAGACTAGTGTCCCTTCTTCTCCATTGCCTGCAGGATTTCTGCAGCATCGCTTTCCTTTTGGATGGCCTCCTCCTCCTGGGTTGCGGAGGGGAAATGCAACTGATCCCCCTGGCTTTCTTGGAATCCAGACTCTTTCTGAGGATCCTCCTGGCTTGTTCTGTTCTCTGTGCTCTACTCTGCATTCCCCAGGAGATCGGTATTGATCAGATAGTCCCCCAGATTGACAATATTTTCATTCAATGTATGGAGGGTATCCACAATCTGTTTAGTCACAACCTGGTGGACGGAGTCTAGCCTTTGGAACTTCTGCTCAAGCTGGATGATTCTATCCTCCTGATTGTCACTGGGGTCCTTGCTTCTGTCTTTTTCCTGGCTGCCCACCTGGTCTTTACTTCCTCTAGCCTCATGATCCTTGACTTCCCTCCTATTTTTGGTCTGGTTGGACCTATCCTTTAGAGTCTCAATTTCCTGAAAAAGCCACTTGATGGAGCAAAAATTATCAATCAAGTTGTTCTTTGCATTGTTAAGGAAGTTGAAACCAGTTTCACGAGCATTGTCAGAGAGAACCAAAAGGGTCGGGTCAAGGAGCTCGTCATAGTGGGTGCTACTGTCGAGATCCCCCAACACCTGGATTTTAGCAAGTTCTCTAAAAATGCCCATACTAACACTATCCATATTGAAGTTTTGCCAGGCTCTTATCTTATTTTTTTGAATGGCCTCCCCTCCCTTTTCAACCATAATTTCTATCATCTCTTCTGGGGGCGAAATGGGGATCTCCAGGGGGGAGGTGGGTGCAGTGGGGCTGGGGGGAAAATCAACGTTATCGCTGAGATGATCATGGGTAGAGGTTTGGTCCAATTTTCTTTTTTTGGGGTTATCTTGGGTTACCAAGGGGGTCACCTCCTTCTTTTCATTATCTTTTTCCTTATCATCTTCCAACTCACTTTCCTTTTCTGCCACCGAATCTGCTTCCTCCGACTCCATATCAAACTCCTCACTAGACTCCTTAGGAAGAGAGGTAGGGGAGTTAGGGGGAGGGAACCTGGGGCTCTTCCTACTAGGGAGGCGAGGAGAGGGATTGGCTTTTGGGGTTTCAGACTTGACAGATTTCACAACGCGCACTTCCCCAGATTCAGAGCTAGCAGTGTCCTCCAAGGAGCCACCCGAAGCCCCAATGGGCCTGACTCTTGTTTGGGTTTTCAGAAATTCAAAAATGAGGAGTAGAAGACCTTCATGAAGGGCGGGATTCTTGACAGGACATTTTTTATAACTCTCTATATTCTTAGTCAAAGAAGTAAAAATATAGAAAGGAAAGGAGATTTTCACTTTATGTCTAAAATGATTAAGCAGAACAAAATGATGGATTCTGACTCAATCAAACCTGGGCTCCAAAGTAACATACTCTATGATGATCCTCAGAACAAGCCCCCAGAACTTCTTGATGGACTCTATGTCATAGAAGGTGTCAATCTTCACCAGTTTGCTTTTCTCCTTGTCATTCTTGACGAAAGCGTTGACAGCATTGGCGGACATCTTCTTATCCTTGAAGAAGCTAATGCCTTCTTGGGAGAAGCCTGTCACTTTTGCAATGAGACCCTCTGTGATTTGGTGGGAGATGCCATCAATTATGACCTTTCCGTTGTGCTAGGTTTCAACCATAATCTTGGTAACCCTTGTGTCGAAACCATGGAACCTCTCCATGAAGCTGGTTATGCCGCCCTTCTAGAGTTTTTTCCAAACCTTCCCTTTTTCTTTCCAGCTCTCCATTTCTCCCCATGGCTCTCTTCGAATCCTTTCTCCCACCATTGCAAAATTATGCCGCTCTAACCCTAAACCCTGAATAGAATTGCAGAGCTCAAAGATGGACAAATCGCTAAGGATGAGAGCATTAATGCGCGTGTTTTTGGGTTTAGCTCTAGCTTTCTTCTGCTCGTGTAATCTGTACACGTTATTATGAAGCGGTGGGGGTTTCACATAACTCCAATTAATTCCCTTTTTAATACATAATTTAGCATGTGTCATCATCATAAAAAGATTTTGAATTGGTACCTTCAATCTTGAAATGTTACCTTGTTAGAGAATTTACAAAATGACTATTAAGTCAACTCCATTAAGAGATTTCTTTATTGCAACAATGATTAGAAAGCAATAGTATTTTAAACTAATTGATGAAGCAACTTCCTTTGCAAATTCAAATCTTTGTTCTAGCTTGACCTCTGGATCCTTCCTAATCAAATGTTTTTTGCATCTTATCTTCCATAGTTTCCTACTCTTCCTTTCACTTGCATATCCATCTTATTTCATATTTCACTCCAATACATTTATCTTCACAACTTTATCTTTCTTATATATCATAAGATTAGACAAGTTGGTGTGAATACCCTTCCAAAACAATAATAAACATCCAAATAGTTAGCCTCAATTAATAAAGTATTTGTCAATTACATTCTATTGTAACTCAGTCAACAGTAGGACTAAGCACCTAGTTAACACTATGACTCATTTGATGTCTAACCATTTGGTCAACACTACAAGCAGGATTCCCTTGTTAATTGACTGCTCGGCTAACACTAAAATATCTTCTTTAATCAAGTGTTTGGTCAATACTAAGATGTACAAGGTTAATAGTACAAACTTCTTCAGTTCTCAGTTAATACTGACATTTGTGTGAACATCAATGAAAACATACAATTGAAGAATTTTTTTCAACAAAAACATCCACAAGATATCTACTATCAAGCAAGTTCAAGCAATCAAGAAAGGAGATTTTCATCAAGAATTCAAGGTGTTCAAAGATTCAAGGATTTTTTGTGAATATTTCCTCTTCAATGTCTAGCATTTTGTTGACCATCAAGGGAGGAGAACTACATTGAGGCATTCATTATCTTATTCATTAATGCACATTTACATATATGGCCCCATGATGTATTTTTTACAGATCCATCACACTTGTGGAGATATACTACATCCTTTATGCAAGTTCAACATTACAACATTTAAAAATAGAAAATTCTTATTGACAAGGATTTCCATGCACAATTTGAATATGTACATTTATATTTGTTTCATTTAAATATTTACATTTTAATTTCAAGGTTGATTCCTCAATCTAGGGCTTGACTAAGGCAAGCCCTCATCCACCCAAAATTTTTTTAAAAAAAGTTTTGTGTATAGGAGTAGGTTAATGGAATTGTGGTTATAAATCTAAAAAAATTCACTAGTCCATTTCTAAAGAAATTGGGTCAAAGTTGTTATAGTACTCTGGGAACACCATGACATTATCACCATCTTCTGAAACATAGTGGCATTTTTTATGTCTTCCTAATACCCTACAAAAAATAATATTTTTTGGATTTTTGGTTGTAATTGTGAATTTGCATATGGAAGTTCCCTCGTCGTTTCAAATCCATGATTTTCAAAGAAAAAGATCATATTTCTCTACACATGTCAAGGTGAATACTTTATCATTAATTTCATCTTTTGGTCTAGACCTATTTTCAAATCTTAATTGAGTTGATTGCTTACATTTAGTACCTAGACCTATCTTACACTTCTCATTTAATCAATTAAATCAATTTTACTTTTACATTTACATATTTTTAATCAAATTTACATTGCTTGAAAGAGGACTTTCTTGCATACTTCCTTGACATAATTTTGGTATACCATTAGCATCCCTTTATCTCCTTGGGTTTTTACTAATATAGCTGGATTATTGTGAGAGTTATGTTTGGAGACCCCTCTTTCTCTTTTATTGAATGACTTAGTGTGAAAGTGGATAGTTAATGAATTCATCTCATCTAATTAACATTGTTAAATTCATTGACTCTATTTCCCCCCTAAAACAATTGGTAAACCCAAATCATGCCCTTTTTCTTGGAGTTAGATTGTTTCAAATTAGTTCTTTTACCTTCTTTTGGTGAACCCTACCCATCTCCCCTTTTCATTTTTGGAGTTAGATTTAGTTATATTTATACAGTTATATCTTTCTTTTCATGCTCTTTACATTGACAATTGTGTAGTTAGATCTCATTGGAAGATCCTTTTGTGATCTCCTCTTATGAGCTTTATTATGCTAGGTCCAACCTCTAGCATTCCCATTTGGAGAAGCCAAAGACTTATGGCCTCTTTTGACCATGATTCCTCTCTCCTTCCTAGGACCTATGATGACACTAATATTATTCCTCAAGATCTTAATCCTATTATGAAGCATAACTCTTCTCACTCTTCCCTTGATGAAGATGAATCCTTAAGATTTCCTCCTTACCAAGTTGATAATCTCTCTCATGAATTTGATAAATTAAAAAATTAGCTTGTGTGAGAGAACCAAATCTTGATAGTTTTGTTGCTATTGAGGTTATTAAAAAGCTTAGTTCCCATGATGAAAATAAAATCTCTATCTTATGTGGCATATCTCACCTTATCAATACTCATGATAAGCCTTTGACATAATGTGCACAAGATTTAGGATACATTCCTCCTTCCACAACTATCAAAAATTCTATTTCTATTTTCTTTACTATTCCTAGCATTCCTACATATGTGTCACCTCTCATAAAAACTTCTACACAAGTCTCTAATCCTCTATGTGTTGGCCTTACTAACCCTTCACTTCCCTCAAGTGTTCCTCCTACTTCTATACCTTCTTTATTACCCTCATACAATATCATTCCTTTCACATATTCCAATCCACTTCCTATTCCTTTTAATCCTCCACAAACATCCTTGCATTTTTCCTCTACTTCTTACAACTTTCCTAATACATCCAATATGTCTATCCTTACTATTGTGTCAACTAATCCTACCATTAGCATCATAGTTTAAAATTGTCACCACTTTGCAACAACAAGTGTCTCAATTCACTCAATCTAAGTATAACATCCCTACATATATGAGACATTTCTAATCCCCTTTCCTTAGATATCCTTCATGATCTTTTGTGTTATTATCCCACAACATGTTGTGATACCTCATCTTGAGACCTATAATGGTAAGGGTGATCAGGTGATTCATGTCACGACTTTCCAAACTATAGTAGTGATTTTCTCATGACTATAGGCTCTCGTATAAGTTGTTCACACATATTTTTAGGGATAAAGTTATGCAATGATATTTCTCTTGATCCCCTTATTCTATTGATTCCTTTTAAACCCTTGTTAACACTTTCATTCAATAATTTCAAAATAATATTAGTCCTAAATATTATTTTTAAGTGATTTAATTTATTGTAAGAAAAATGTTAAAGAGAAAGTAAGTGGCTTTATTAGTAGATTCAAACACTTGTATTCTCAAATTTCTTATCATGTGCCTTATCATGATATTCAACATATTTTTATTTCTAATTTGAAAAAATATATTAGAGATAAGATTCTTATTACTAAGGATACTTCCTTTTTACATATTTCTGTAGTGCTTCACCATTATCAGTTACAACTAAGCTAGCTTAAGAGCTCTACTCCAATGACTCATGTTATTATTGATAAGCGTGATGCCATCATTCATAAAACAAGTTCTCTAAGCCTAACAACTACATCAAAATTCAAAAGTCAACCAACACAATTGATGATCAAGAGGTTAATTCAAAGGTTAACTACTTTTTCCATTGTGTATCATCCTAATCATAAATAGACTTCTTTATTTGAATCTTTACCTATGGTGATGGTTAAGTTGATTAATGCTAACATTCTGAAACTTCCCACTATTTTTCCTATTGACTCTATCAAACTAATTCCTAAGTCACTCGATCACACCATTTTTTGCAAATACTATCATCACCCTGGTCATGATACTAAAAAATGTTATGCTCTAAATTTTTGCATTCAAGTCCTTACTGAATTGGATGTTATATCTATTGATGTTAATGTTAATAGTATAAATAAATCCATAGCACCTCCTAATTGGAATTTGTAAATATACACCAATCCTTTACCTTCACACCCAACAAATGTCATTGATCAACCTTCTTCTTCTGTCACTAATGAGTTATGATGGCAAGGTAGGAGAAGATAATAATGTGGTTAAGCATATTAAAATTCTCGACCTCAACCTTCAACTTTACCTTAGAATGAACCTAAACCTACACCTCATATCAACTTTGATCATACCAATGTTTAAAGTGTCTAATGGTCATCTTTATATTACTGTTACGATTGATCATATCCCTTGTCATGGTGTGTTGATTAATCCTTCTTCCTCTATGAATGTTATCACCGAAGAACATATTTTTAATAGATTATTTCATAAGGATACCTATTATGTAAGCATCTAATGTTTGGGCTCAAAATTTTAATGGTTTTCTTTATCATCCCCATGACTCTGTCAATCGTCAAGTGTCTCTTTCTAATAAGGTTATTTATACTACCTTTATTGTTATTCCTACCTCTAATCACTTTCAAGTTAAGCTTCGTATCTCATGGCTCTCTTCTATGAAAGTTATAGCATCTCCTATTCATAAGTTCATAAAGTTTCCCCATAAAGGATATATTGTCACATTCAATCATTTTCTTTATACACCCTTGCATCCTAGAGATTGTATTGAGATAGATGTCTATTGGTAATCTCTTCCTACAAGACCACATGAACATCTTAATCATCTTTATCAACCCTATCAACAATATAAGTTAAAAAAATATCCTCATGTTGTTGTCTCACCTATCCCGCCTATTCCTCAACATGTAGATGTTTTGTTTTAAGAACCTAGGACTGTTGATCCTAATCCTTAAAATTTCTCTCTCAAAACCATTCGTAACCACCATGCTTGTCAACATTGTAAGAATCATCAAGCTAAGACCAAGACCCATGCTTTTTCTTCTAAAATTTCTCTGCATCTTGACCTTTTCCTTCCTTTGATCAACCCATACTTGAGTATGTGGAGGAAGTTAATCATAATACTATACAAATGGATAAAAATGATGATTTTTTAATATTTTATATTCTATTAATCTTGGTATGGAAGATACTCTTGATAATGATTCTAATGCATATGTTAGTGATGATGAATATAAAATATTAATATGGATTATGATTTTCCTAACATGCTTTGTACACAGCTAACACTCACTCCTAGTGAACAACACAATGACTTCCACCAAATTCCTTGCTTGGATATAGCAGTGGTTCCTACTATATTAGATGTTGTTACTCTTGCGAGTCAACCACATTTTCCCAATGGACAAAGATTAAGGGGGGAGTGGGAGGGATGCGACATGCTTGATGTGGACTACTCTACTGTGATTCTCTTTGAGTTTTTTTTCTCGTATTGTGCTCTTTGTTGTATGTTTTGTCTATAATGTTTTAGATGATTCTTGTTGTTTCATTGGCACAAGATGATAAAGTAATCAAACATTTTGTACATTCTTCTATTCGTACCTCACTTCTTCTATATGTCATTACATGTTATGTTGTATATTTTCTATTGTTCGTATATGTGCCCTCATGTAGACTTCTTAGATGCTTGTGATTCTTTGCTCCCCATGTTGTCAGTCCAAAAAGACTCTTCTTCATATATCTTGCATGCATTTTCCTCCATTTTGTTGTAGTTCTACTTCCTAAGGGGAATGATGGCATTTCATGCTTGATATAATATTACATATTGTCATATGATCATACTGACCCCAAATGTAGTAGACATCTTTGTGTTCTCTCTTTTGTCATGTGTTTATTTCCCTTGAACTATTATCTCTTGGAGAGATTTCATAGCGGAAACATTCCTAGTGCATGCATATATGCCTCTGTTAAAGTTATTTCTTTGGTTAAGACATTTGCAATTTCTTTAATGTGGGGCATACACTCTACTCATTTTTGCACACATCCACATTGACAATTTTGTTTCCTTTATTAAACTATTAACAATTTGTGGGGGCTTATTTTTTTTCTTTTGGGTCTCTCTTTAAATTACTAACAGTTTGGGAGGCTTGATCCAACTTGCCTATGACCCCTCTTTGGATTACTAATAGTTTGGGAGGCTTGATCACTATTTGATCCTTCTTTTAGTTATTGATAGTTTGGAAAGCCCGATCATCTTTCCAATCCCTTAAGGACACACACATCCTTATGCCCATGTTGTCTTATTTATTCTTCTTTATGGGGCATGGAGTTACCCTGAGGATGAATAATTTCAATGAATTGGCTAGCATTCCACACACACTTTCTAGACCATTCAGTTCCTCTTCAATAATATGAATAGAATGCCACACAAACACTTGATAGACCATTCAATACCATCTTTTGTTGAAGGACACATTTATTTTTCTATTTAGTTCATAATAAGGAGCACAAAACTTACTGGGAAAGTTGGATACACTTTCTTGTTAGTGACATCTCTCTTATTTTTGTATGGATATGATGAATACTCTAGTCTATTGGTAAATTGATTTTTTCTTGATCTCCTTAGTCATGATAAGATCAACTCTTTCTTTTTAATTTTCTTTTCTCTTAGTGTGAGGAAACTCATACTTCCACTAAAGTGGGGGCTAAATGTACCATCTTAAAATGGATGCACTCATTTTCTAAGACCTTTTAGCTCCCATCCTTTAGCAACCTTATGGACCATGGACGGATTCATGTTCAATAGCTTATTTCTCTTGGTATGCTCCTTACTTCCAATTTCACCAATACAAACTTCAAAACCTTAGAACTAGCTCCATATAAGACAACTCTAGAACATGTCGACAAAGTTAACCTATTCCCCAAATATTTTGAATTGCATGCCCAATCTTGTCTCAAGGTTCTAAAATTAATTTTACGGTGGTCCTATCACCTTGCTTTGTTTTCACATCTAAAATATAGTATAAGAGGAAGCCTAGGGACTTCATTTTCAAATCCATGAACAACACACATCCACAATACATCTACTATCATTAAAGTTCAAGCATTCAAGCTAGGAGATTTTCATCAAGCATTCAAGGAGTTCAAAGATCCAAGGATCCTTTGTTAGCATTTCCTCTTCAAGATCTAGCATTTTTTTGGTCATCAAGAGAGGAGATCTACATTGAGGCATGCATCCTTCTTCATTGATGCACATTTACATTCATGGGTTAATCATGTGGTTTTGGTAGATCCATTGCATTTGTGGAGATATCCTACATCCTTCATTGTAAGTTCAACAACTACAACATTCCAACATTGCAAATCCTTATTGAGAAGGATTTCCACATGCAAAGTAAATATTTACCTTTGTCTTGCTTTCATTTACATATTTACATTTCAATTTCAAGGTTGATTCCTCAATCAAGGGCTTGACCAATGCAAGCCCTCATTCACCCAAAACCAAAAAAAATATTTTTTTGTATGCAGGAGCAGGTTAGCAGCATTACGGTTATAGATTTGAAAAACATTCATCAAGCCATTTTTGAAGAAGTTAGATTGATGTTTCTACAACACCCCAAGAACACGACAACATTTTTATATCTTCCAAAAAATGATGATATTATTGATGTCTTCTTGAGACCTTTTGAAAAACAATATTTTTTTAAGTTTTTGGTTGTGATTGTGAATTTGAAATTGAGGATGATGTTAAGAAGTTGCGTTGAAAATTTATAGAGGAGACGATGGAGGAACCATACTTTTTTATTTAAAAAGTAATAATTGGAGAAGAGATATAGTGAGGTGTTGGAAAGGGAGGAAATTTTATGGAGGTAGAAGTCCAGGGAAACTTGGTTGCTTGAGGGACACAAGAACATAAAGATTTTTATGATTTAGCAAAGATTTTTTAGGCTCAAAATCGAATGTTGATAATACATGGCTCTTTGGAGGAGGTTAGAAAGGCACTTTTTGGTCTTGGAGGTGATTAGGCCCCAAGCCCAAATGGTAAACTTAGTAATTTGTTTCCAACAATTATGGGATGTTTTACAACAATACTTATTGAAAGTGGTGGAGGAATCAAGACGAGGTGTATTAATGTTTAAGATTTTAATAATTATTTCATAGAATTAGAGCCTAAGAGGAGTAATTAAATAGATCCTTAAAGGATTTTAGGCTTATCTCCTTATATAACACAATCTATAAGGTTACATCAAAGGTAATTGCAAATACAATCAAAATGGTATTGGGGGTGATTATTTTATAAGAACAAAGTGGTTTTTCTCTAGGGTGTTCATTATTTGAAGGGGTCATTTTGGCTCATGAAGTTGTTCAATCAATTATATTGGAACAATATGAAAAAATTATGGTTAAATTGGATAGGAAGTTTGCTTCTTCTTTTTTTCTTTTGGGGTGTTGGGAGGGACGATTAAGATGGGTCAAGATTTGCATTGAAACCCCAAGGTTTTTAGTTCTTTTTATTGGCAGTCCACAAGGATTTTTCTACATGGATTGGGGGGTCAAGCAAGGTGATAATCTTTCACCTTTCCTCTTTATATCCTAGTTGAGGTGTTGGGTAGGCTAATTGAATGAAGCAAAATGGAAGGATTTTGGAAAGTTATTAGGATTACTAAAGGTGTGAAGCCCAACCACATCTTCAATTTGTGGAAAGTGCTTTATTTGGGGGTGATGCAACAAAGAGTGAAGGGGTTATGAAAAAAAAAAAAATTGGAATGTTGAGGTGCAACTCCAAAGCAATTGATAAACTATAGAAAATCTAAGGTTTATTTCTTTAACACCTCTAGCCTAAAACAAGTCAGGATTTATAGGATTATTGGGATAAAATGGGATCCTTACCAAGTGAATATTTGGGGGTTCCCTTATTTCAAGGCAAGAATAAGACTAATCCATGGAAGGATTTAGAGGACATCTGTATTAAAAAGATGGAAGGTTGGACAAGGTATTGGTTGACCTATGCAGGGCACATATTGATGTTAAAGATTGTGATATCAACTATTCTAGTCTTTTTTAATGATGTTCTTAGACATCCCCAAGAAATTAATTAAAGGATAACTCAAAAGATGAGAAAGTTATTTTGGAGTAGTGAAAATGAGGAGGAAAAATTCCATTGCCTGCATGGGAGAAAATATGTAAGGGGAAAATATATGGTGGTGCAAGCATATGAGATTAACAAAAAATGAATTTGGCAATGAGGGCATAACTGGTGTATAATATTTATAAAAGCTCAGAATAATAGTGGGTTAAGGTGCTATGAGCTAAGTATTTAGACTCAGAAGAGGAGCGGAGAATTTTTGCAATCTTCCCCAAAGGATCAACGATATGGAATTTTATTTTGAAATGTAGGCCAGTAATAATAGACCATGTAACATGGAAAATTGTTAATGGTAGGACTGCAAAATTCTAGGACTCTTGGCAAGTGAATTTATGCTAGGGAATGCGACAAATGTTGAGAAAATAAAAGATTGCTTTTCTCAAAAATGGGGAGATAGGGTTGCATATTATTTGGGAAAAAGGGATGGACCTTTCAGTGTGGAGTGGAGATCATAATTTTGATGACCTTAATAGAAAACAAAAATAATTATTGATTTAATTTCTTAAAGAGATACATGTGACATTATCAAGTAAGGAGAATAGCATTGTGTGGTATGGGGATGTGTTTGAGAACTATTCTTTTAAGATTGATCATTTTATTTTGGAAGCACATTATGAGGATGTGTTTGAGGTTGTTGATCTCTATTGGAATAAGGAAGGGCTGCTAAAAGTAGGTTCTTATGCATAATTAGTGATTAAAGTTGTACTTTTAAAAGGGGAATGAAGAAAAAGGTTGAGTTTTTCTGGACATTCAAGATGTGTTTTGTGTGAAAAGTGAAGAAGTTGTAGATCACCAATTAGCTCAATGTGAGTATGTCTGTAGATGTTGGGATCATGTGTAGAGTATGAAAGAAAGGGATAGGACAAGAGAAGAGAATATCAAAGGGTTATTTTAAGGATGGAAAAGGTGGAATAAGAAAACAACTTTAGGTAGTGTAACAATCATTTGTCCAACTATAGTGATTTGGGAAATTAGGAAGGAAGTAATAGACAAATTTTGAAGATAAAAACAAATCTTGTCAGATAATGTTGAAAAGAATTGACATGCAAATTAAAGAGACTATGGGAGTGATGACATCTAAGAGGCAAAGTTTACACATTCCTTTCACAATATAGAATAATCAGGTGCAAAGTTGTTGGACAAGAATTAGGTTCAGATCGGGGCGAAGATCTCTAAAAACTAGAAGAAGAAGTAAAGTAGAGAAGGTGGAACAAAGTAGACCAAAGAGGGATGGATAAAGGTGAATTTTAATGTGGCAACACAAGTAAATCTAGGACCATTAGGGGTGGTGGCTATTATTCATAACTGGAAAGAGGAAACATACAAAGGATGGGGAAAACGCTAGAAGTTGGAACTAATAATGAAGCGAAATTGAAGGAAACTATTGTAGGAGTAATGATTTCTTTATAATTAGGAATTATGTGTTTACATTTCAAAGGGGATTCATCAATTATTACACAAACAATTAGTAAAATGACTACAAATTCATGGCACTTTCAACTATTAATTTGTAATATCCCCACTCCTTGGGACAACTTTACCTATAGAATTTATTAGCAACATTGTCTATTAAATTGAATTCTAATGATTAACAATCAAGAAATTCCATTATTTATACACACCTTTAAATATCCCTTTAATCAAGCTTCCTAACCCTTTGGGAGGATCCTCTATGTCCCAAGGAACGATCCTTGATTAGTCGGCCTTCCTCCCTAAAACTACTTTTCAAGTCAAGCTTCATAATCCTCTGTGAGGACCCTCTATGTTCCATAGGATGACCCTCGATTAGTTAGCCATATTCTTAAAGGTTACTTTTAAGGTCTACAAGATTTGTCTATCCAATCTTCTACATTGGATCTTATTGTAACCTACTATTATTTCTTATAATTATATTTGTATGGTCTAATTTCTTACTAATATATAGCAATTACAAATTCTAATTATAATCCCAAGAGTTCTTTCATTTAATTTATATAATCTAAATTGATAATAATACGATTACTATGTATTAGTAATAATACTATTACCAAAATAGCTAAATACAATATCATATCTACATATTTCTAAGTATGACATTAATTCTTATCACTAAATATTCCTACACTACCCCCACACATCCTTACCTAGCCAACGGTGATGTGGACACTATTCTTGTTCTCTATACCGACTGTGATGTGTATGAGGATGACGTCAACTGCACGTTTTTAAACAGGTTTAATCTTCACATTTCTTCAAATCCCCTCATGGCCGCAAGGATTATTGACCCACTCTTATGTGGTAGAGAAGTGCAGTGTGCTTTTCTTTTATTTCAAATATTAAAGACCCTTGCCCAATCACCTAATTTTCTTTAAAAAAGTATTGTGCCACCTTCCTCAATGTCCGACTGTCCTTCCCAAAGTCATGGGCAGTTTATGTATGCTTCCCGGAGAACGTAGATCTGTGCATCGACAGTAATGAATATTTTTCTTTTTGTCATGCTATCTCATTTTTATATGTGATAAAGCTATGGGTTGCGACCCTAGGTTGGAGTAATTTAGTTTTTAATGTTGAGTAGACCGATATTCTTACTTTGAATGTTTTAATAAGGTTTATCATTTAATTAAGTAATATATTTATTTAGAGTATTTTTGTTATTTATTTGTAAACATATGTGATCATTATTCATGTATAAACATATACAATCATAATTGATTAATTGAATATCATTTAAATACTCAATAACCACAAGTGTATTCTTATTTGTACATTTATAAATTTTGATCATTATTATATTCGATTAATAATCATATTATTTGATTGGTAAGTGCACCAAGTTGTGGTGCCCATAATATGACACTCTTTTTTTTTCTAGTTCTAGAAAGCACGTACGCACTATAGCACGTATGCGCTTTGTAAGTCAACAAAATTTTATAAATGGGCTACAAACCTGTAGCCCATTTCATTTTCACTCATTTTGCAAGGATTTCATAGCCACAACGTGTATGACAGTTGAAAGAATTGGAGATTTTTACCACTCACCTCCTCAAAATGCCTCCTTGTTGCTGAAGTTCAAGATCGAGATCACATCGTATATTGTCTACCCTTGTTTTTGCATTGTTTTATATGTTTTTGAATTGTTTTGTAGGTTTTTTTCAATTTTTCTTTAAATTTGTTTATTTATTTAGATTACAATTGGTTTCTTATTAGGAAATGTGAATAATGAACAGGCAAATCCCCAACAAGATCAAAACCAAAACCCTCAACAAGATCCAAACAAAAACCCTCCACAAAATGAGAATCAAAACCCTCCACAACAAGAACAAGAAACTTTGCAACCTGCACCAATTGGAAGACCTCCTAGCACACAAAACAACATAATAAATGAAATAGAAAGAGGCAAAAATGAATTTAAAAAATTGATTGGTAGGTTCAAAGTTTGTGGACAAACCAATCCAATAAGAGCTCAATTGGCATCCTCCCTTGAGTCCATTATGACCCACGTAGCTTATGTTAGTGGTGAGTTGGATATTTGGCAGGTTGAGAGGGATGAAAAAAAAAGATATTATGCAAACAAATTATCATATCAAGATGTTAAAAAAAAAGAAATATCAATAGGTAGCATTTGTGCATTGTTTAGAAAGCCTGGTGAACAAAATATTGTTAGAGAGACAAATAAATAGTTCCTCATCCATTGGTGTATACATGATGGTACTAGAAATAATTTTTGGAATAGATGGTGGATGGTTTTTGATGCCCCTCCTTGCAATAATCACGAGGTCCCAATGTATTTCTTAAAAAAATTGTATTATCAGTTTGTCCTTGGGGAGATCCCCAATTATTTTGATATATTAGAATCTCAAGGTAGAGGTGGGGGGGTCATCATTTGAGAGGTTGGGGTACATCGTGACCCTAATGTAGTTAGGGCACCTATTGTCAAGCCACAGGGTGAGCATGTGACTATTCCTTCAGTTGTGAAGGAACATGTAGAGGCTAGCACTCTAGGGACTATTAATGCTTTGATGAAACCCTCATTCATTGCACGAGTCCATTAGTTGAGGAGGAGCCTTCTGTGCATTGCGGTCACATTTGCACATCATGTGGATCCCTATGCATGTTTGGTAGTCATGTTGGAGATAGTGTGGATGATGGGCTAGTCACTAATCAGTTCCTGAATGAGACATTTGGCATTGACACACAGGTAAATTACAATTATAATAAACTAATTTGATCACATTTCATATGTATAGTGAATAACTAATTAATTAGCATGTATTGACATTGTTCAAAATTTAGGGTCAGAGTGTTGGCAGCCCTTGTAGAGATCACCCAACCTCATTTTTCGTCCAGTCGACGAGTCCAGAGGTATGTATCAATTTAATCATTTAAATTAATACATATATTTATTAAGTAATCATATGAAAGATTCACAAAAAAAATTATGCATGTGCATCAATTCTCTACAGGACCGTCGACATTCACTAGAGACTCCAAGCTTAGACGTGATACGAGCTTCATAGAGGAACATTTGTTTCATGTTAATTTAATTCATTTGATTATATTTGTTCCATGTTTCATGTTACATGTAACGTGTATTGTATGACATGTAGCTCTTGACATCTGAGACTTCTCATCTTTGGCAATCCATCGATCGTGGAGTGGTTGCAATTATGGCTAGTTTAGAGCCATTGACTGAGTTATGAAAGAATTTTCTTGGTTTTAGTTGTTGTTTATAATAGTTAGTATCAAAATTTCTAATGTTATTTATAAGTTATTATATTGATTGAATTGTTGTAGGGTCTCGTTACAACCGATCATCCACAAGCCTTTGAGGTGGACTTGTAGAGCACCTATTTGATGGCGGTAAGAAAATAATTAATTTTGCGTGTACATATATTTGATTTCAATGTATAATAATTATTGATTCATATCTACTTTGTTTGTATCAACTCGAGTTAGAGAAGAGCCTAAACAAGAGGACGAGTGAGCATGTGAGGAAGACCCCATCATCCCAATCATCTCCCTCCACACAATGACTGAAGACCTCTAGAGATTTGTTTCCTTCCCCTTGTGGGAAGGAGAAGACATAGTTGATAGACACATATGTATAGGCATCAGTGGACATATATGTTGGATTTTATGTCAGCAGACATATTCAATATACATTTGATGTATATATGACATTTTATATTTGATGTATGACATTTATTTGATGCATGACTTTATTAGACTTATGAAATTATTGGTTAATATATGATTTTTTTTTCATGTACAACATTATTGGTTATCATAATATATTATGTGTTTGTTAATGTATGACATTATTGGTTATCATTTTATATTATATGTTTGTTCATGTATGATATTATTGGTTATCATAATATATTATATGTTCCTTCATGTATGACATTATTAGTTAACATAAGATATTAGATGTTCGTTCATGTATGACATTATTGGTTATCATAATATATTATATGTTCATTCATGTATGACATTATTGGTTATCATAATATATTATGAGGTTACATGGGTACTTGTACCCACACCCCTAGTACTCATACCTATGTACCCAAGTACTGAGTACACGTATCCCAAGTACCGGGTACCGACATCATAGCTAAGGACCTTGATTGAGATTTTAAATTATTTTTTTGAGTTTTTTGTTTGTGTATCAGCTCGTTTTTTATCAAGCTTAATTCAATACCTAATCAGTTCGAAACTTTGATAGAATATTGATTAACAATAAACTTTATCACTGTTCAAGCATAAGTTTATCATTCATCATCATATGATTTATGATCTTGTTCATGTTTAAATTTTTCCTTCTCTATTATTTGTTTATCAAGCTTAATTCAATACCTAATCAGTTTGAAACTTTGAACAAAATTGATCAACAATAAACTTTATCCGTGTTAAAGCTAGAAATTTATCATTTGCAATATGTCATTGTCATATGATTTATGATCTTCTTGTTCATGTTTAAAGCCTGCCTTCTATCTCATGCATCTAAACATTTATCATAAATTATTATTACAAACATATAACAAATCTGAAATTGAAAACAATACATTACATTTGCAAACTTTATCATTGTTCTTGATTTGAAAAATCATTGTCATGACTCATAAATTCAGGTCTTCTATAAATATAAAAGTATAATTAAAATAAAGTTTGACATACCCAAGTACCCCCGTCCCCTATTATAAAAAATAGTTGTACCCATACTCGTACCCTAAGTACCTCAAGTACCCCCATCCCCGTGCAACCTTGTATATTATATGTGGATCTGCATGCTTTCTCTACATCTATGTGGTCTTACAAACTCTTGCTACTTAGAACATCCCCTGACCTTCCCCAACCTCCTCACCAGGTTAACTGATCCAAACTTGCAGCATCACTCTCTTACTCTTCTAGGAACACCATACCTCCAAAGGTTTTATAGGTCTACTAGGGTACCATAGCACTCCCTAGTCCAACCAAGGCTTCCATGATGTCATAAGGTGTTATTGGAACACTTTTACTATGTTTGAATGGATAACAACAATGGGTTTGTACCTGATTTCAAGATTTCTTCTCAAAAGGGCTACAAGGAGAGCCCCTAATTAGGCCTCCACCCAAATTTCTAGGGCCAATAGCTCCTTTTTCTTAGAGTTTCAACACCTCTATCCTTAAGAACAATTGATACATAGGACCCATGCTCAAGGATTTTTAGGGTCTCAGGGTGCCTATAGGTCGTACAACAAAAATAGTAAAATTGAGGGTTTGGTAGGGTTTTCTTGGCTGCCTGTTGTCCCCACTTTTAAGACACCTTCCACACTTCATCAAGACTCCTCCTCCACAAGTTAGAACCTCCTCATACCCCTATTCAATCCCTCAAAATGGAAAGTCTTCATTCTTCAAGCTTTGCTCTTGAGAGCTCTTTCTTTGCTAACAGTCCCTAGCTGAGCATTGCCTAGCTCACTTAGGGCTTGGTAAAAGAATTATTTTCACTCACTTTCAGGGCTCTTGCCTGCATAATATAATGCATTAGGGTATGGAGCCTTGAAATCCAAAAGACCATGGAATTTCCACAGTGGAGACAAGACTTACAGCCCTTTCATGATATACAACTCCAAAACTGGCAGCAGACATGTATCTTTGAAGAATTTACAAAACTTTTCAAAACATGGTCACAAACTATAACTAATGCATGAAAAATGGAAAAAAAACAATAAGACAACTACAACATGCAACAAAATGATAATAGCCATGTGATTTTCCTCCAAACAAGATTAAAAACTAATAAAATATGTGCTAAAATAGTCACAGTCTGCTGCATACATTCCAACAGTACGGATTCATACAAGAAATGAGTTGCCAACCCTTGATTAGGGTTCCTCCAAGCATAAATAGGTTTCTCCTCAGCTTAGAGATAGGTTTTAGGGCTTTTTCAAAGCTTCTTTACAAAGTAGGTCTTTTAGCAACAATTGGAAAAAGCTGTTCAGCAACTTTTAAAAATTGCAAGCAATTTTGGGGCAATTTTTATTGCTCGGGTAGTCTTGCTTTGACTTACATTTCAAGACCATGCTATGCCTTCCCAAAACATCCTTGGGAGTGAAAATTTCACTATCTTGCTTCACCTAAGAATCCCCAAACTCATAATAACATCCCTTCCATAAGGTGGCAGATTTACATAACATTGCATTGTTCGTGCACATTGGTCTTCTAAACAAGTAGTCCACCTTGGAAGGTTCTTTTAATGAACACCCATGCCTAAATTGAAATAAAAAAACTCCTAAATCAACCTTCCCCCAATAGAAAGCTAAGAAGGATACCAACCCAAATTCAAGGTACCATTCTCAACAAAGACCAAAGAGGAAACTTTAATACCTATCCTAGCTTGGACACACAAGCATGAGATAAATGCCCTTATTGTATTCATATACTTCTTCAGAAAGGTTCATCACACCAAAAATGATATGGTGGGAGCCTTGAAAGGGTGCTCTTTCACCACCTTCCAAGAGATTCTTCAACATCCTATGAGTGAAAACAATCTTCCAACATCCTATGATTGTATTTTCTTTGCAACATGTAATTTGTTGATTTCTAGACAACTCTTCACAAAGGGAAGTGGTTATGTTTCAAACCCATTAAGTGACTATTAAGATAATCAAGAATATCATTAACATCTTCCACTAACTCTATTCAGTGATAACATGCAGCTATATAAGGTGTAATGACTCTCAAAACACTTATTGAGTCAACTTATTAACAAAAACAACAAAAGAAGGAAAATCATTAGGACTAAGGCAATTTGGGTTTATAGGTGACCTCAAGTTCCTTGACCTTACAAACAAGGATTAACTTATTATAATAATAAAAAATAACATGTTCAAAATGATGTGTATAATCACACATCTACCTTCTATCATGAGTCTCCATCATTGGATGAGATGACATATCCAATTGCCACAATCAAAGATTGTTGCCCTATGGAATTTAGTGAGTCTTAGGGATGATTTGGTTTGGCATGCTCGAGAATGTTCAAGCACTCAACAGGGAAGAATGAGCTTGGGGCTAGTGTTTACCTAGCCACCTAGAGCTAATGGAACAAACAGTTTGATCCCATGATGAAAGGTGAGAGAGATTTGGCAATTGGCAACTTTGTACTGGCCAACACTACAAGTTATAGAAAAGCCAAATGGGTATCCTAATCTTCAATTTATTTTCTTGATATTATAGAAAAATGTGGAGAAAAATGCAAGAGGACAACATTTGAGGGCTAATTGGGGCTTGTAGGCCTAGTAGGCTAGGATGATTGGTTTACCTTAGAGATAGGCTTTTTGTATTTGGTAAACTGGTTATTTGGGGTGTAATAGGGTATTCAAAACCATTATATTACTAAGAAGTCTTAGGATAAGTCATTTACCTAATTTTGGAAACTTAAGCCTTAAGGTTGCATTCAAAAACCTTTGGGAAAACACATTGTTCGGAGTATTTTCTCATAGAACTTGGAAGGGCCCATCTTGCTCTGCATCACTTTGCCTACAAGTGTCTATAAAGAAGATATGTAATCATAACCTAAAGACTTTATTGCAAGTGTAGAAGAGATACAATATGTAATTGGGTCTTAGAGCTACATTACAAGTTGTAAGTTCAATACATGTTGATATGTAGTCAAGTCTTAAATACTTAACTATGATTGTGTTAAGAGGGTGATATGCAATTAGGTCTTCAAGACTAGATTGTAGGGATGCAAGACTTAACCTAATGACATATGAAGATGCCTAAAGAGCTTGCAATCAATTCCTAGAGACTTGATTACTGTAAGAATCTATCTTAGGGCAAAATTCACCCAAGTCGAAGGAACTCAGAACACAAGCACAAATTAGACTAGAGTATGATCAGAATAACTATATAGTATTCAATAAAATGTGCAAGCACACTAGGAGTGTCTAAATATAAAGGCCTATGAGATGCATCTAGAATGCCTCGAAATCAACATCATGATAAGTCATACAACCAAACACATGTCCACCAGATATGGGTTATCCTCCATTAAACATGGAAGTAAGTGTGATGATGAGAGGATAAGTCTACAATGGTGTGACACACAAATCAATGTTGTAGACAACATGTACTAAATTAGGAGTATGAATAACTATGTTGTCTACATGAAAACTGAGTGAATGATGCAAACTCCTATATTGTAGACACCATGTGCATAATTAGAGTTGCGTACTTCTGTGTTGTCAACATGACAACTCAAAAAGGTGTGCAAACTCCTGAGTGTATCATAAAATAAATAATAAAATAATGCACTAACCTAAGTAAACTTAAGTATAAATAGTAAATACCTATTTACACCAACACCCCCCACCCCCCCCCCCCCCCCCCTTAAGTGCAACTTAGGGGAATGCACTTAAGCTCACTAATGCATGATGGGTCTCGGCTATGAGGCCATGTTAGGTACCCATGTACAAAAGCAATGCTATAGAATGATGCAATGCAATCTCTGATAAAGCAGAGAAAGAGGGAAAACCTCATGGGAAAAACCCTCCTCCAAAAAAAGAGATGAGTACAATAAAGAAGAAGAGAGAGAAGATGACCTCATAAGAGGAAAAAATCCCTCCCACAAGAAGAAGAGAGAAGTCAAGGGACTCCCCTTTCTGCAACATCCCACACCTCCAAGAGATCTCGCAAATGAGTATACTTGACCTCGGCGAAGGGTTTGGTGAAGATATCAGCGACCTGCTCTACTGTAGGATAGTACTAGAGGGCAATGATCTGCTCATGTATAAGTTCTCTGATATAGTGCATATGAACCTCAACGTGCTTTGTCCACTAATGTTGAAATGGATGCTTAGATATTTCAATGGCACTTCGATTGTCACAATGAATAACTATAGGCTTAGGTAGATCAAATCACAATGAATAACTATAGGCTATAGGCTTCGGTTATCTCGTAAATGAGTATACTTGACCTTGGCGAAGGGTTTGGTGAAGATATCAATGACCTGCTCTACTGTAGGATAGTACTAGAGGGCTATGATCTGCTCATGTATAAGTTCTCTGATATAGTGCATATGAACCTCAATGTGCTTTGTCCACTAATGTTGAACTGGATGCTTAGAGATTTCAATGGCACTTTGGTTGTCACAATGAATAGCTATAGGCTTAGGTAGATCAAATCCAAACTCCTCGAGGATGTGTTGTAACCAAAGAGCCTTTGTAGCTATATTGACAACACCTCGATACTCAGCCTCTATGGAAGAAAGAGCAACATTTTTTTGCTTCTTACTTTTCCAACAAATAGGGCCAGAACCAAGGTGAAATATGTACCCTGAAGTGGACTTGCGAGAATATATGTCCCCTGCATAGTCTGAGCCAGTGTATCTAATCAACTAAAGCCCTGTACCTACTACATAATGTATCCCATGTGTATCTGTACCCTTGATGTAGTGCAAAATGCACTTGGCAGCCTTCCAATGAAGCTCATTAGGTTCTTTCATAAAGCATGAAACCATGCCAACTACAAAAGCAATATCAGGGCATGTATGTGTCAAGTAGATAAGGCTCCCAACTAACTATCTATATAATGTTGCATCAATAAGTGGAGTGGTGCACTTAGCCTCTAGCTTGACACCTGGAAGGAAGGGAGTAGGAGCATGCTTGTAGTCACTCATGTGAAACTGAGAAAGCAAGTCAAGAGCATACTTGGGTTGTGAAAGTGATATCCCTGTCGAAGACTGTGTGATCTCAATGCCAAGGAAGTAATGTAGCAAACCCAAGTCTATCATGGAAAATCTATCCTGTAGAGAGGTCTTCACACTAGCTATGATGGATGAAGTGCTCTCTGTAATGATCAAGTCATCAACATTAAGCACTAAGATCAAGTGCGAGTCATCTTTCTAAAGAATGTAGACAGTTGAATCAAAGTGACATCTGGTGAAACTTGCTGAGAGTAGGAAGGAATCCATTTTGGCATACCAAGCCCAAGGAGCCTACTTAAGACCATAAATAGACTTATGCAATCTACAAACCATAGTAGAATCCTGTATGAACCCCTGTGGCTGCTGCATATAAATCTCCTCGTGAAGATCACCATTCAAAAAGTGCTCTTAACATCCATCTGGTGTACAACCCAACCTTGAGTTGCAGCAATTGCTAGTGTCAGATGATTTGAGTTCATCTTGGCAACTGGTGCAAAATTCTCTGTATAGTTAATACCTAGAACTTACGAGAAACCTTTGGCAACTAATCTAGTCTTATGTTTATCCACACTTCCATCCGCTACAAATTTGGTTCAATAGATCCACTTACATCAAACCACTTTTCTTCCCTTAGGAAGGGGAACTGAGTCCCATGTGTTATTTTTCATCAAAGAATTATATTCTTCCTCCATAGCCTTATCCCATTCTAGAATCCCTTATGCTTCCTTAAAAGACTATGGATCTGAAGCAATGGCTATATATGCATGTGGAAATGACTTGTGATGTGACCTAGTCCTCCGAGTGTTCGAAGGATTTCCCACCAATGAACCTGATGCATCAAGATTTTGTTGTGCCCAATGAGGTTTAGTGGAAGAAGAAGAAGGAGCGACCTCAACTATTTGTTGATCCTATGAAGGTGGTGTCCTATGAGTCAAAGTTCGAGGAATCTCATCTTCTGAATCACTATCATCACTATGATCACTATCCATGAAGGAGGAAGAAGGAGGAGTTGAAGAAGCCAAACTTGGACACGTCTCTTCAAAGTGAACACTCCTCTCATAAAAGATTTCATGTCTCTGGATCCATTAGTTTGTATGCCTTGAGATGGTCATGATATGCATGGTTTGCTTTGTAGTTCTAATGCCTTTTGCTTTTGTGGAGGTATCCTTGTCCATGTTGGACAACCAAAAACTTTGAAGTGCTTTACACTTGGTTTTCTTCCACGTCAAGCCTCAAAAGTCGTTATCCCATCTAAGGCCTTATGCGGACTTCTATTTTGGATGTAGTTGGCATAACACATGGCTTCAACCAAAAACACTTGATCTAGAGACTTGTGTTGAAGCATAGAAGTGATCATTTCCTTAAGGGTTCTATTCTTTCTTTCAACTACACCGTTCTGATGAAGCATGTATGCAACTGAATGTTGAAGATATATACCCTCATGTGTGCAAAAATCTATAAGCCTGGAGTTGACATATTCTCTGCCATTATCTGTTCTTAGAATCTTGATGGCTTTCCCTAATTTTTTCTCAACTTGAGCTTTGAAGGTGATAAAGTTGTCGAAGACTTCACTCTTATCACCAAGAAAATAGACCCAAGTGTACCTTGAAAAGTCATCAATAAATGTGAAAACATAGCGGGCCTTACCAAACTATGGTACTAGAAAAGGACCAACTACATCACTATGCACCAATTCAAGAACTACAGTTCCCTTCCAAGACTTCCGGTTGTCATATTTCTCTTCAAGATGCTTGCCTGGTTCACAACCTGGACATACACCCTCTAAAAACTTGACTTGAGGTAGACTAATGACCATTTCCTTGTTCTTGAGTTGCTGGAGGTAGAGATAATTAAGGTGTCCAAATCTCTTGTGCCATAGTTTACTTTGTGTATTCAAATGAGTCAACAAGGCAAGAGAAGTGAACTTAGGAACAAAATGTGAGAAAGAATAGAGTCTTGTCTCATGGTTTGCCTTTCCAACCACCACCATTGAATCATCTTTAAGATTTTTCACCACTACTGTGTCGGGGAGGAATTCAATTTTGTTGCCACACCCATAGTGAGTTATTTGATAGATGGAGAGAAGGTTGGTTCTAAGGTTAGGAACATGAAGTACATCCTTGAAGATTCCATTTTCCAACTCAACATTGCCTTTACCTTCTATGAGTATCATTGCCCACATAGATTTAAGGTAAATTTGGTGGTTTCGAAGAGGAAAATTGCTCCCTTGAAGCACCCATATGATGTGTTGCTCCTGAATCAAGAACTCATTCCTCTGCATTACTTGTACTTGCAACTAAAGCTTGTCCCTTGCTCTTTGAAGTGGATGAAGATCCCTTGTCCTTATATGCATTTGGTACATCAATTTTGTATTTCCTCATTATGTTGACCAATTCATCAATCTTCTCATCTTTGCACTCATGTTCATCATGACCATTTCTCTTACAATAGGAACACATTTTCTTCTCCTTTTTGTTGGGATTGTTCCCCTTTTGATTATTCTTGGAAGAAGACTCTCCTTGTCGTGAAGAAGAATGTTGAGTGGAAAAAGATTGATTTGAGGAAGATTGTTGTTTTGAGGAACATTGTTGTGTGTCATCTTGTGGCTTAGCCTACCATTGCTTTTGCTTCTTGTTGGAGTTTTTACCACTTGAATTACCTTCATTTGCTACCAGGGCTTTGGTTTTGGAAGACTTGAGAATTCCCATACCCACTAGATTGTCATGTTTGTAAAATCAACATTTCTGAGAATTTATCAAATGAAGGTTTAACATAAGCACTACCCATTGTCAATTTGTGTGTATTGAAGCTAGAAACAAAAGGAGCATATTCAGGTGGAAGATGAGTCATGATGTGTTTGATCATCTTTCCATCCTTGATGGGTTCACCACAATCCTTAAGTTGCGCCCTATACATCTCTACTTGGGTAAGATAGTCCTTGATGGTGTCAAAATTTCTAGGATCCAACTTGAGAATTTTATCCTCTATGGTGTAAGCCATGTCTTCATCTACTATCCCATACAAAGCTTCAAGTTTTGCCCAAACCTCTATTGGATCTGTAAGCTTCCTAATGTGAAATTTGACAAGATCAGAGATATTTTTCAACAAGGTTCCTAGGGCCATCTCTTGTTTGGATTCCCAATCTTCTTTCTGAGCTTCATCAACATTAGCAAGAGGTTTCTTTGTTGCACCAATGACATAATGCAATAAACATTTTTCTACCAATGGCTCTTTAATGTTTTCTTTCCAAGTAGCATAATTATCTGAAGTTAACTTTGAAAAAGAACCCATAATGCAAAAACACAAGATCAAGGAGACACAGTACACAATGTACCCCCCCCCCCCCCCCCCCCCTTTTCACTCAATCAAAAAATCCCGCCCCCCCCCAAATAAATGATTTTGACACTTTATATATAGTGTGTTTACAATGGGCCACTTGTCAAAATGGACAAAGTGGGCTTTCTAATTTTGCTAATTACAACCTTTGTATTGAGTAAAAATATAGACTATTACAATGTAGCTCAAAATTACAACAATTGTGAAGCAATATAATGAAAAAGATGACCTATCTCTGAAAGTGGTATATTTTTCCACACAAGACTATAATTTGACTGTCGATCTGAACACTAGACAAAAAGATATACACTTTCAAAAAAAATGAAACCTGAAAAGGGGTCCAGATGAGCTTGTACGATGTGTTTGAAGTTGTAAAATGCAAGATTAGACAAGTATAGTTGCCAAAAAATTCTTATTCTAAAAAATCTATTTACCAAAACTAGAAAATAGCTACACCACTAAAAAGTTCAGGAAATGTTTCTTAAAATCAAAAAAATTGCACCTAATTTGGAGTCTGGATGACCAAGTTATGGTTATTCGAAGTCAGGCTGCCAAATCAAAACTGCATCTGGAGAGGGGTCTATTGAGAAAAATGTTGCGATAAATTTGATGGTCAAACAGTTGTTGCAGGAGTTAAAAAATGCCTTGGAATGACAGTTAGACGGCTATCAAATTTAGGCTCATGATTTACTAATGTCAATAACTATGCAAGCCTATGATTATGTCACCTTGTACGGCTGCTGATGTGGCACGTACTGCATTGTACAAAAATTGTAGACATGTATTGCTAACATGTCGTACGACAGTGACTTGGTGCTTACATGGCACAAGTGACGTATCTTTCAGTGTGGACTTATGGCACTTATCGTGGTGCTACGTTGGACTACTGACTAGGCTCCACGTGGCATTTGTATAGGGGTCTGAGATAGTGTGATGACATGGCGGTTGTCTCTATGTGCGGCCATGTGTCAACAACATGGCAGGTTGGACTGCACAGAAAGGGGATGTAAGCTGCTTAGGCACTACCCACGTGGTCGCTCAATGGCACATAAAATCTGACGTGGTTGGGGTGGGACAGACTAACGCGTGAATGAATGGTAGCCCACCATGTGTCTGGTAACATGAGTCTAACCTAGGCTTGTTGCATTTGCCAAAATCTTGTTGAATTAACTTTCGGTGGCTAGAAACTTGAATAAACGATGGGGGCTTATATTATTTAGTCCCACATGCATGGTACATCCACACAGTGAGTTGCTTAAAAAAAAAGTCATCACAAATAAGAAACAAAAAAGGTAGCAGTTGTGGGTGAATTCTCCAACTGCCCTATCTTGCCAAATTCTCAAATGTTGACTGTTGGTGTTTGGTGGGTGAGAGCCACCGAGATTCGGTGGAATATTCATCAGAGCTTGACTCCTGCTATACCAAAATTTGGAAAGTTTGCGGTCGAATTTAAAATAAACCTGCAGAATAAAATAAATCGAATATTTTGCACTGCACAGGGCCAGGGTGTGACTGCCTAGTGCCTATGCTAAAAAAATCTCTCTACCTAGACATTTGAAAAAATATTCCAAAAAATATATAGAGAAAAAATTGCAGAATTAATGGATCCTAAAATGAATGAATTAGATCGAAAAAAGATCATACTCGACTTTGCAAATCAAGCCTTCGGGTTCTGATTTGCAAAAAAAAATTTCCTCTTGGTTGACTATGGCCTAAAATAGGAAAATTTATAGTCAATCTTCACCAAATCATCGCTTCGAATGCAATGGCGAGGTCTACTTCGGCTCTAAACGCTCCCAATCGTTGCTGATGTTCTGGATCTGAATCGAGTCCCTTAGAGAGATGAAGTAATGAGGTCTCCAATGGCTATGTGATGAGTGTCTCCCTCAGCTCTGATACCGTGTAAGAATCTGCCTTAGGGCAAAATTCACCCAAGACCAAGGAACTCATAACACAAGCACAAATTAGACCAGAGTATGATCAGAATAACTGTATAGTATTTAATACAATGTGCAAGTACACTAGGAGTGCTTGAATACAAAGGCCTCTGAGATGCATCTAGAATGCCTCAGAATCAGCATCATGATAAGTCATACAACTAGGCACATGTCCACCAGATATGGGTTATCCTCCATTAAGCACAGAAGTAAGTGTGATGATGAGAGGATAAGCCTACAATGGTGTGACTTGCAAATCAGTGTTGTAGACAACATGTACTAAATTAGGAGTGTGAATAATTGTGTTGTCTACATGAAAACTTAGTGAATGATGCAAACTCCTATGTTGTAGACACCATGTGCATAATTAGAGTTGCATACTTCTATGTTGTGAACATGACAACTCAAAAAGGTGCACAACCTCCTATGTTTCTCATAAAAATAAATAATAAAATAATGCAAAATAATAAAATAATGCACTAACCTAAGTAAACTTAAGTAAAGTGTAAATAGTAAATACCTATTTACACCAACAATTACAATACGTGCCTATCAACATAGAAGGATGACTTATCGGTTGGGTCTTAAGGCCTGCCAACCACTTAGACATGAGAAAACCTGCAATCAAGTTTGTGAGACTCAATTGCATTTTGTTAATGCAACTTATGACTTTTAATTGATGTCAAGGACCTTGACTACATATGAGAACTAAGACAAACTATTTACATGTTGAGATTCAAATATTGACCTATACACTAGTAACTATGAGGATAATGCAAGGGCATTCAAAGACATAAAAAAGGACCTAAGTGATGCAAGTGGCAAGGTACGAACAAGGTAGATTGGGAGAGTACAATCTACAAGAACAACCTAACAAGGTTTGATAGCCCAAACAAGGGTCAAGACCCCACACTTGCACCTTGACAAAAAATATTGTGTACTACAAGAAACATACACCAAACATGGAACCAAGAACTCAGACTCAAGAAATGATATTCTTACATCAGAATAGGCATATCCACTGGAATTGAAGACCCCAAACTAAGAAAAGGACATAGTTCCTTCATTAACATCTTGGATTCCTAGTAGCCCAAGGAATGGGACTTAGGTCTGCAACTTGTACACTTAGCATAAAAAGAAAAAACTAACACCAAGATTACTTCCTATTTCTAATGTACTATTAGATTGCAAAGTGGAGAGATCCCATTAGCAAGCAAATTGTCAAAACCTGTGGGGACATCATTTAGACACAAGGGCTAATTAGGCCACATTTACAAAGGAAGTACCATTTAAACACGTGCTAAAAAAATGAGACCAATTGGAGATGTTGAGGAATGATCCAAATATGTTGATTACCAAGTTACAGGCCATAATATGGAGTTTTGAGGCCTTAAAATGCTGGGACAATAGGTTTGTGTTTAGATGAAACAATATGTGCATTGTTCAATTCACTTGCTTCATATGTTCGAGTCTAAGGAAGTCATTATGCTCTGCATCTTCTTCTTCAATTGCACGATCCAAAATGCCACCTGGTGTAGCACTGTGCCCAATCACAAACCTTATCACTATCCCCTTCTCCTCCTCCAAATTCTTTAGCTTTGCCCCTGCCATTCTCATTTCCCATTTCCCATTTTATTCGTGGGCTTCGAACAAGACATAGTAATATTCAAATTTAAAAACTTACAATTATTACAAGTGTTTTAATTGAGTATAGTTGTTGACCTTGTGGCATCCAAATGTATCGAATAGAATCACGTAGTTTTCTACTGCTAAAGGTAGTGTTGAGTCCCACCACAACAAATATTTTTTTGGTAGAAGATTTATTTTCTTTCTCCACTCCATTCATCTTCATTCCACTTGCAACTCTTGCTGCTCCTAATTCCATTTCCAATGAAGATATTGTTTTGTCTAATGACCTGCATCACTCATGCCCCTTTATATTCTTCAAATGAATCTTAAAACTATCCATTACAATACCACTTATCCCAATAGATTCAACTAATTTAAATTTCTCATACATTTATATATATCTTAGATGATAGCACATCAAAATTCAATCTAGCATTATAAGATGGGTTTTATAAGTTTATGATTCGAAAATAAATTTGTTTTGGAGTTTACCTAAAATAATTATAGATGACAAAACAAATAAAAGATAAAAGCATGTTAGTCATAATATCATTATTGGTAACAATGTTCCAAATGCAAAGAATTATTTGTTTGAGCTTCTAGTAATGATCAAGTGGCTTACTAAATGGCTTGATGAGTCTTGCAAACTTCTCCCATTATATCCTTGCTTTCGCCAGTTTCAAGTTTCTAGTTGCATGCACACAATCATGACTTTACATCACAAAGCATTCACATTCTAACAATTTTCATGTTCTTTCATTACATTTTGATCTAAACAAAAAATTCTAAACTTTCACTTATTCAAGTGACTAATCTGAAAATGGGTCCTATTAAAGAATCTAATATAAATTCAAATAATGTATCTAGATTCTAAACAAATCAAAACATAAAATCTGTGATTTAAACTTATCTCATCACTTACACATAATAACAATACCCACCTTGTCATGTGGACAATCTTGGGGGAGAGGTTGCAACATTGTATTTGGATCCAATTAATCACTCTTTTTCTCTCTCCCTCTCTCCCTATTCAATATAATGAACCAATTGGATATGCTCTATATTTTAATGTCTCAAGTATTGCCCCGTGGTCTAATTCGCGAACTTTCCAAAGAATCTTATTATGTGGTTTTCCACCATATTTTATCAAGTGGACATTTGATGCGACAACAAGGTTCAAATAATGAAAAAACTTCCTCTCTGTTTGCCAATCCTTGAATAACCACAAGTTAGGGTTCTTCATAGAATATCGTCTAAGCCATGTGCCGGTTACAACCACCACACTGATGTGGTACTCTAAACCTTCACCATATATAACCGAGTGATCCAATTTTTATTTGGCTTGGACACAACGACACAAATAATAATATGTCCCTTCTTCATTGTCTTCAGGTGCAATAACAACAAAAACATGGCTTGCAGTTACAAATGTACAAAATGCGATCATTAATTCATAAAATACTTAGGTAAAAGTTATAAAGTTACATATTGAAATTACAAAGATATATATATATATATATATATATATATATATATATATATATATATATATATATATATATATATATATATCACTAGGTTGCACTAGATCAGACAAATAGTCAAAATCAATAGACGAATCCATCTCTACCATTTCCAGTGCTTGTGGGGGACGACAGGTGTCAATTGAGTCTAAAACCCATATATCCCATTTCTCCACCCATTCAGTTGACTCACAGTCATCCCAATTTTCCTCTGCACATGATGGACAATAGGATGCCATTTTCGTGTGTGGATACTCCACGAACCTGCATCAGAGCTTCTAAAAGAGTGCAACTCACTTGATCCTGTTAGAGTGCAACAATCCTCATATGGTGCAATGGTAGTATTATCTATCAACCAAAAAAATCTATGAACCATAGACTCACCTTCCTTACTTGGACCCATTGTAGCATTACACCACTAGACGATGGATTTTGCATCTGTCAATATTGCTTCATCTTTGTACTTTATTTTTTCATGAGCTAAGGCTCTTTTGATGCATGCGCCTACACCATCATGCTCTCCCTTTCCATAACAAACCTCTGTGAAATTTCACATATATTAAATTCTACACAACCTGTGCATCCTGCTCAACCAATAGAACATATGTGCATTCTTGAATTCAGGTGCGCAATTGTCTGACCAATAATGTGTTGATGATATGTTATGCCCCTGTTAGCCAAATCTCCATAAAATAGTTGAAAACAACCATGTACAAACTCCGTAGAATGTGATTGATCATCGCTAATGTAAAAATGGTACTCCCTCAAAATCTTCCTGTCATCCTCTGTACTTGTAGGTGAATGCATGAATGTTATGTGGACAAATATGAAAACCTGTTGAGAAGTATAATACTTTTCTTGCACTTCATTTGTGGTTATAGTGTGTAATTCTCTAAGAAGTATATAACTGAAACAATGGTATCTAGTGGAAACGTATCCTTGCACAACTTGAATTGCAAATTTAGTCATCAAACTCTATGTGTATGCCTTGCATACTCGTAAATAATCATTTTACGAAAAATCTTCATGAACTCATACACTGAAATCTTTTGAATGACTAAATCACATCTTTTACCTTGTTTCTCATCTTTTAGAGCATATGTCATTGTCTTAAATTTTTCATAATCTACTATTTCATTTCCAATTGCATGTATACTATCCATATGTTCACAAGTTGATAAAAATTGCAAAGAACCACAAAATAAGCATGTACCATCCAAGCATGATGTCTTGTAAAATTGTTGATCATCTCCTATTTCACATAAAATGTTGGATATGAATTCCTTTGAAGATCTTGGTGGCTCATTCATGTCATAATCCTACAAAACAAACTTAGAATGCAAAAACACACATATATGCCTAAAAACATCAAAATGGTTAGAAAATTCAATATTTATCCTACAACAACAAGTTGTGCATGTGTAAATTATCTTCACATAAAAAGGTTTACCCATCTCAAAAAAAATTGACTTATTCAAATTTGAGGATACATACCAATAAATTTTGCAAAAAATTGTATCTGAGTTGAGTCCAAAAAATATTTTATGTGTGAGTCGCAATCTTGGCTACCAATCCTCCTTCTTACAACATATCTTTGATTAGGGAAAACACGTGTGTTATTTTTCTAAAAATCTTCAATCAATGATTTCAAAGCTTCACTAATTTATTTACCCTTTCGTAGTAGTCTACTGCTAAATGTCCATAACTCATTTTTTGTTGGATCTTCCAATTTCTCATGCCTTAGCATGGCTCTCCATAGAGTACCTCTACCAATTTTCAATGCTTTTCTTGTCTTTCTCATGAGTCAAGCTTTCTTCATTTGGGTACTTACTATTATCGATGTAAGTACTCGTCTTGTGATATTACTATCTTTGGTGCATGATTTAGAACCCACTTTGTCATAAGCACTCAATAGATTCTTTACAATATTTTTTTCATCTGAATTGTCCATCATTCTTAGCCCAAGAATCTTCATGATAGGCCTAAATTTCAAATTTCTCATCATTTCAAAAAATAATTGGCATTGACCTGTAATATTTAATTCTTCAAAGAATAATCTCCACATATGATTAACTTTTCTTTGACAAGTACGCTTGTTAATCTTGCCAAGCATTGATTTCAAAATGTTAGTATCAATATCAATCAAATATTTTGATCTTCTAAAATGAATTCTAGAAGGTGTTATAATCTCTTTCATTCCCTCAAAATTTTAAACATCAACATAAGGTTGAGTGTTTTGCGTACCTTGAACCGAAGATGATGTGCCTTGGCAATAAGATGCAAAAGATGGAATATCACCTACTTGATATGTTGATGGTGTGCCTTCAATATGACATGATGGAGTGTGTACATCATTGGATCTACAAATTGGTGTCTCTTCAACATGAGAGGATGATATGACTCCAACAATGGAAGATGGTGTAGCTTCAAAATTCAATTGTCTTCTTGAGCGTAACAGTCTCATTTGTTCTCTTTGTCTTTCCAATTCTTCCTCTTTGTTTCTTTGTATCAATGGTTCTTGTTTCTCTTCAAAAGTCAATTCTTTATTATTGCTTTGCAATTTTCTTTGTTCACGTAGTAGTTTTATTTTATCTCTTTTAATTTCCAAATCTACCTCCCTCTCTTTCTTTGTTTGATTTTTTGATTTCTTCCTTGGCATGATGATGATTTCTATATGTCAAATTATTCAAACATCTGAATTACTTACACTTTGTAAATTATAAATCATTCAAATACATATAAAAATTACAATTATTTCAATGAATACACAATATATATCAAACAACTTGCCAAATTTTTAACTATTTCCAAATAACAATTCATTCAAACATACAAATTTCAATGAATTGATTATATATTAAATAACATGTCAAATTATAATCAAATTTGTCTCTATATATCATCAAACAATATTTAAAAAGGACTACAATAACCTTTTCTATAGAAAGAATATTCAAAAAGCCTTCAAATAGCATATCCAATGATTGAATTTGGTGTTTGCTAGCTTCAAAAAGTCTTCAAATAGTGTTTGCTAACTTCCAATAGCTTGAAACCTGTGTTTTATGTCAAAGCAATAGAATGCATAATAGACAAAAAGCAAAATATGGATCAAAAGGAATCCAAACTTGCTTTATGACCATTTTTTGGTGATTTCACATAGTGCATACACACTATGTGAAAATAAATCTCTCCCTATCCCACCATCCCCCATCCCCTACTCTCTCTCCTTACTCTCTCTCCTCTCCCATCCCCTACTCTCTCTCTCCTCTCCCATCTGTTACTCTCTCTCACTCTCCCTCTCCTACTCCCTCTCCCATCGCCTACTCTCTCTCATTCTCTCTCCCATACCCTACTCTCTCACTCTCTATCCTCTCCCATCCCCTACTCTCCCTTGCTCTTGTTGTCCTCTCCCATCCCCTACTCTCTCTCACTCTCCCTCTCCCACTGCCTACTCTCTCGCACCCTCTCTCCTCTCCCATCCCCTACCCTCTCTATCTCACACACTTCCATCCCCCCTCTCTCTCTCTCTCCCACCGCCTACTCTCTCTCTCTCTCCCCTCTCACATCCCTTACTCTCTCTCTCCCTACTCTCTCTCCCATCCCCTACTCTCTCTCTCTCACTCTCATCACCCCTCTCGCTCTCCTTCTCCCACTGCCTACTCTCTCTCCCATCCCCTACTCTCTCACTCTCATCCCCTACTCTCTCTCACTCTCCCTCTCCTACTCCCTCTCCATCTGCCTACTCTCTCTCTCTCTCACATCCCCTACTCTCTCTCACTCTCTCTCAAGTCTCCCATCCCCTACTCTCTCTCACTCTCCCTCATCTCCCATCTCCTACTCTCTCTCACTCTCGCTCTCTCTCCTCTCCCATCCCCTACTCTCTCGTTCGCTCTCCCTCTCCTACTCCATCTCCCACCGCCTACTCTTTCTCTCCCATCTACTACTCTCTCTCTTAGGCTACTCTCTCTCCCCCCTCTCTCATCCCCTACTCTCTCTCCCATCTTGTTCTCTCTCTCTCTCTGCCACCCCCTACTCTCTCTCTCACACTCGCACACTCTCTCCCATCCCCTACTCTCTCTCTTACACACTCCCATCCCCCTCTCTCTCTCTCCCTCTCCCACCACCTACTCGCTCTCTCCCATCCACTACTCTCTCTCTCTTCCCTCTCCCATCCCCTACTCTCTCTCTTTCACAGACACACACTCTCATCCCCCCTCTCTCTCTCCTCTCCCATCCCCTACTCTCTAGATCTCTCACACACACTCCCACCCCCCCTCTCTCTCCCTCTCCCACTCCCTCTCCCACCGCCTACTATCTCTTTCTCTCTCTCCCTCTCTACTCTCTCTCTCATCCCCTACTCTCTCTCTCCCATCCCCTACTCTCTCTCACTCTCCCATCCCCTACTGTCACTCTCTCTCTCCCATCTCGTTCTCTCTCTCTACCACCCCCTACTCTCTCACACTCTCTCCCATCCCCTACTCTCTCTCTCTTACACACACTCCCATCCCCCCTCTCTTTCTCTTCGACCACCTACTTTCTCTCTCTCATCCACTACTCTCTCTCTCTCTCTCTCTCTCTCTCTCTCTCGGGCTACTCTCTCTCTTTCACCAACACACACTCCCATCCCCACTCTCTCTCTCCTCTCCCATCCCCTACTCTCTAGATATCTCACACACACTCCCTTACCCCCTCTCTCTCCCTCTCCCACTCCCTCTCCCACCACCTACTATCACTCTCTCTCTCCCTCTCTACTATCTCTCTCCCATCCCCTACTCTCACTATCTCTCTCCCATCCCCTACTCTCTCACACACTCTCTCCCATCCCCTACTCTCACTCTCTCTCCCATCCCCTACTCTCTCACACACACTCTCCCATCCCCTACTCTCACTCTCTCTCCCATCCCCTACTCTCTCTCTCTCTCTCTCTCTCTCTCTCTCTCTCTCTCTCTCTCTCTCCTCTCTCTCACACACACACACACATACACACACACACACACATTCTCATTCCCCCTATCTCTCTCTCCCACTCCCTCTCCCACTGCTTACTCTCTCTCTCTCGTCCCCTACTCTCTCTCACATCCCCTACTCTCACTCTCTCTCCCATCCCCTACTCTCTCTACCACCCCTACTCTCTCTCACACTCTCTCCCGTCCCCTACTCTCTCTCTCTTACACACAATCCCATCCCCCCTCTCTCCCCCCCCCCTCTCCCACTCCCTCTCCCACCACCTACTCTCTCTCTCCCATCCCCTTCTCTCTCTCTCTCAAACTACTCTCTCTCTCCCCCCTCTCCCATCCCCTACTCTCTCTTTCACACACCCACACACTCCCATCCCCCTATCTCTCTCTCCTCTCCCATCCCCTACTCTCTAGATCTTTCACACACACTCTCATCCCCCTATCTCTCTCTCTCCCACTCCCTCTCCCATTGCCTATTCTCTCTCTCTCTCTCTCTCTCTCTCACTCGCTCTCCCTCTCTCACTCCCTCTCCCACCACCTACTCTCTCTCTCTCTCTCACTCTCTCCCTCTCTACTCTCTCTACCACCCCCTACTCTCTCTCACATTTTCACACTCTCTCCCACCCCCTACTCTCTCTCTCTCTCTCTCTTACACACATTTTCATCCCCCCTCTCTCTCTCCCTCTCCCACTCCCTCTCCCACCGCCTACTCTCTCTCCCTCCTCTCCCATCCTTTACTCTCTCTCTCTCTTTTACACACACACACACTCCCATCCCCCCTCTCTCTCTCCTTTCCCCTCTCCCATCCCCTACTCTCTCTCTCGCTCTCCCTCTCCCACCGCCTACTCTCTCTCTCACTCTCCCTCTCCCACTGCCTACTCTCTCTCTCATCCCCTACTCTCACTCTCTCTGCCACTCTCTCTCTCCCCAATCCCATACTCTCAATCTCTCTCTCCCATCCCATAGTCTCTCTCTCTACCACCCCTACTCTCTCTCACACTTTCTCTCTCTCCCATCCTCTACTCTCTCTCCCCTCTCCCATCCCCTACTTTCTCTCTCTACCACCCCTACTCTCTCACACTCTCTCCCATGCCCTACTCTCTCTCACACGCACACTCCCATCCTCCTCTCTCTCTCTCTCCCTCTCTCACTCCCTCTCCCACTGCCTTCTCTCTCTTCCATCCCCTACTCTCAATCCCTCTCTCCCATCTCGTACTCTCTCTACCACCCCTACACTCTCTCTCTCCCATCCCCTACTCTCAATCTCTCTCTCTCATATTGTACTCTCTCTTTGCCACCCTTACTCTCTCACACACTTCCTCTCTCTCCCATCCCGTACTCTCTCTACCACCCCTACTCTCTCTCACTTCCTCTATCTCCCATCCCCTACTCTCTCTCTCTCTCTCTCTCTCTCTCACACACACACACACACAGACCCATCCCTCTCTCTCTCTCTCTCTCTCTCTCTCTCTCTCTCTCTCTCTCTCTCTCTCTCTCTCTCTTCTTCCCTCTTTATGCATTATTTAGGTCTCAATAGTGTGTGTGCACTAAAGCGCTCACACGCTATTAAGACTCAAATTTAAAAAGCTCTAAATAGCATGTGCGCGCTATAGCGTGCACGTGCTATTCAAACCTTTGCATTCTACCAAGCCTAAAGCTCGGTTTTACCTTGGGGATCCAACCCAAAGGTTTGGAGTCTATAAACTGGTTTTAGACATGTTTTTCTGCAAACATACAAAAAATGATTAATTTTTCGTGTGCTCTCTTTCAAGATTCCTCATCGTTGAGCATCGATAAGATCAGGTTACATGACATTGTAGGTCTCTGTGTTAGCTATATTACCATATAATTTATTTTTTATTTGAACTATTTCAAGCCTTTCATCTATAATTTTTTTTGAATGTATGTCCATTTTTTGTCAAAAACCAACATGTACTAATTGAGTTGTAGATTTTAGCTCATTCATCAAATTTTGTAACAACTTAATTTTTTAGAAACTAGAGTCCATTCTACACACTTTGAAAAAAGAAGTTTTGATTTTAGATTAGTTTTGAATCATTTATAGGGGGAACACATAGATATTTCATGTTTTTGGGATGTGTCTAGTTAAAAAAATCATTTAAAAAAATACACATTATAAAATTACCTGAAAAATCTAGGATAAACTACATAGTGTTAAGTAACTTTTGACCAGAGCGATTAAAGAATTTCAAAAAAAAATAAAATTTTAGGGGGGCCACACTTTTTACTATGTTATGTCTTTTTTTTAATAAACAGTACCACTTTCTATGGCCCCCTTTTTGAAGACCTAAAACTAAACCATTTTGAGAAAAAATTAGTAGTTTAAAAACTAAATTTAAAAGACTACTACCTTTTTTTTTTGTCATATCTTAAAATTTTGAGCATAACTATCTTCAAATTCTTGTTGAAGTTTAGAAATTGCTGATTTCAGAAAAGAAAAAAAAAAAATGTGTCCACTTATACCCCACTTTTGGCACCACAACTTGGTGCACTTACCTTGATATACTTATTAATAGATACATGATTAATGAATTTTTTTTTATCAATTCGGGCTCATGACATAATTGATGAAGTTGTGAGTAAATTTATAGGAAATTAAAGAATTTAAAATTATTCATGTGCCTAGCCAATGGGAATGAAGAAACACATTATTTATCTAGGATAGGTGTGCATTGGATGGATGTGGAACATTAAAATATAGAAATATTTGAAATATTAAATTATATTAAAAGTTGAATAGAGGGGATTTTGTTGGGATCCATTGGAAACAAGAGAAGATAGCAATGTGACATGTTAACGTTAGCGAAGGGTCGTCATTAGTAGAAGCGTTTTTAGAAAGGGAATGATTGAAAAAGGTTGGTTTTAATTTTTCAATTGCTAACACTTAGATATGGAAATGTCTATGAAAGGACAATTCTTAATTTTGAAGAAAGCCAACTTGGAAAAGTGTGGGGCAATATACAAAAGGGTGTTGTTTTAATGAGATTGCGGATGAACTACAATCATTCCAAAGTGGTTTCCTATAGAGGTGTTTGGGGTTTTAGAGATGGAAAGGAAGAGGTGTGAATATATAAGCATTGGAAATGTGAAGTGAGTAGTGGTGAAAGATTGTATGAGGGGATCTTTATTTTGAAGTAGGAAGCAAGAGGCAATGATCTTGTGAGAGCATTTTTTCAAAATGGAGGCACAATCACCTTCAAGATAAGGAAATAACAAAAGGGCCTCTGTGGGCCACTAGAAGATCATAGACTAAAGATACTCCTAAAATATCCATCACGAGATGTAGCGAGAGTTGTGCAAGCAACGTTAGATGAGTTGTTTCAAAAATAAACTCATTCCTTGAATCTAAATGTGGATATAGAAGCGCAATTGATAGCTTGGGGTTTGGAGTTTGGTGAAGATGAGGAAATAATCAGGCATGTCATTAATCAACTCTTTAGGAAAGATTTCATATTTGTGTTGGAGTCTTTGTTCGAGTGAGCTTGAACTAGTGATGGGTTTGATTTTAGTAAGTGATATGAGGAACCAAATGAAGTGATAATCATGGGGTTTGTTCCACTTTTTTGGTGACCAGTAAGGGTGAAGCAAGAGAAGATTGAATCTTTTTACAAAAAGAATATAAGAAGAGAATGGAGGAAGTTGAAGACATCAATAATGGAGTTTCAACTCTCTAGTGAAAGGATGCCCAAGTGCACTATGAGGCGACACTAATCTCTAAAGATGATCAAGTTTAGGTTCCCAAAAAATAAATGAAGATGTTGAAGTTAGGGTTCTTTTGTTTTGAAAAAAATGAAATTTTTTGATAGTGTGTATTTATGGTGTCCCTGCATAAAGCTTTTTTGTATTTTTGTGTAAATAAATAGAGAATAGATAAGCATTATATTACTATTTAAGTGTGTTAAAAGGAACCCATGAATAGTCATAGCTCAAAGGAATAGGTAACAAAAATTGGAAGACTACTAAGGGTTAAAAATTTTGTTTATAAGTTTGGTTGAAATGCTATATAAGCCTATTAAAATGTAAGGGGGGGTGTAGTTCATAAAGGGATAATATGTATATGTGAACAATGATATGATGGAATTGAAAACATTTTTGATGTAATTATATTTTTTATATATTAATAAATTCAACTATTATTAACCTCCTCCCCCCTCCTCCCTTCCCACCTCTCCAAAAAAAATGAAGGGAAAAGGCATGAGACCTCAACTTTGCAAGTTTGAATACCTCTTTATGTTGATCCTAAATGTGATATAGATATAATGCACAAGATAAGATGTATGTAAATAAGATCTAGGAAAAGAAATGCAAGAAATAGAGCTAAAGACATGTGAACTATGAGGACTAATAGAGAAATAAGGCCAAATGATTGATTTATTGTCGATTGTAAGCCCCTATTGACCTGATTAATGTGTGAGCCCCCATAAATCGTCAAATCTAAATTGGGTTGAATTATGCTTTTGCATAAGTGAGGGATGACCCAGGAGGTCAAAGATGACATCAATCTTGATCTTAGCTATAGGATAACCTCATCCTCTACCTAGGCCTAAATTTGATGCCATAATCTACAGATATGCATTTTGGACTCCTAGATCTACAACTGAACTGTGCCTATAACTACAAGGTTAGGGATGACGTTGATGTTATCCCTAAAATGTCAAAATGTAGAATGAAATACAAATCTAGAAAGTTCTCTAAAAATATCCCTCAAATTTGTGATCAGAACTATGCTCTGACTCCTACAAATCTAAAAAATGGGGTGGCTATATAGGGATTTACTTTAGTCAACCACTCGTTTTGGTGATTTCCACCTCCACAAATAGCTATTAAGAAAGATGTAGTGTATGATGTTCTTGTGAATCTAGAATGTGGATGTAGAATGCAAGGACCTATGTAATGTAACATAAAAATGTCAAGATCAATCCCTAGAGAGTGAAAACCTAGCATGTAAATTCAATCAATATGTTATTGAATGCATGCTAATATGAAAATATGAAGAAAAAAAGAATAGATCCAAAACTATCATAGAAATAATACCAAGACCCCAAGGGATAAAGTACTTTAATAATATTTAGAATCCATTTATAACTCCATGATGTCTTGAATGCTTGTTTGAAGGTTGTTTGAATTGCTTGATTAAGAAATCCTTGAACTACTTTTTGCTTCAATGGATGAAACGCAAAGCCTTGGTTTTCACGTTGTGATTGCTCTAATGTCAAATTTGGATGTCCACCAAAATATTCTCTCACCCTTTCACAATATCATTAATGCTTAGATTTCCAAATGAAGCCAAAGAGGGTGTTTATAGTGATTATGATATGAAGCCTTGCAAGAGTTGACTAAATTGGGTAAGAAGACATCAAATCTGATATTGGCTTGAGATCCCATAATTACGGGACCCAAGATAAGGGATGACCTCACCCTATACCCTAGGTAGAGGATATTATCTTCCTCCACCCTAGGAGGTTCCTTGCATACAAGATCCCTCAAGATCTCAAATGTTCATTTTTTATCAAGAATTACAAAACATATAAGTAGGAAATAGAGATTTAAATGTCAAAATAGGGTTAGAGTGGGAAAAGGAGGAGAAACCCCATAGGAGTTTGGTCCTACCCCAATTTAGACTAAAGTCTACCTTATTAAGACTAACACACATAGTCACAGGATACCAACTAAAAAGTCTAATCTAAGAACTCAATCTTAAGACAAAATAAACATTAATTAAATAGTTTGATGTAACAACCAAATAAAACATATCAACACTAGTCTACGTCTTATAGACTAAGTCAAAAAAGGTAAAAATGTTGCATAAGTCCTAAGAAACATTCATCTCACAAGGTGGATCATGATAATACAACTTTTCCAATAACATGACTTGGTCTTGGATAAATATGATATGCATTATCAAGGATTCTTTAGCCAGGTTGAATTTTTTGAGGTCTAATACTTTCAAGTTTCTGATAAGAAAAATGTAGACTTGATGTGTGTTGCTCTTACTGACGAAGAAATGTTGTCTTGATGGATTCCAAGATCTTTTCAAAGAGAGGGTTAATGTGATCATATAAGGATGGGTTAAGAATGCATGTAATTCATCAACACAATGCATTGGTCGTAGTTAACAGGCTTTTAGGTTACACTATGGGACAATATTTCATTAAACCGTGTTGCGTTGTAAGATTATTATGTATGTTTTATGATGTAGTACAAGGTAGGAGAATCCCTATAGGATATGTCCAAGCCCTCAGCAAATAACCACACAATGAAAACACAACAACAATGCAACACAAATGCAAGATTTGATACCAAATCACTACTCTTTATTCATAGATAACTGATTACATGCAATATACCCGGTTGTAAGCTCTTTTGGGTAGGGCCAAATACAATAGCAATTACAATAACAATCATGCAAGATCCCTCAAGATCCAACTCCATAATCCCAACTAGTCCAAATCCACAATTGGATAAGAACACCAAGAATATTCTACACTTGTACCCTCAGGTTCATCAAGCTATTCTCTAGTTCTCAAGCTACAACTACTAGCCCTTCAAAGTTTGCATCCTCTTCTCCACACTGGATGACCAATCATCACTATTATGCTTAAAGACTCCACAAAACCCCCCACTTGTACCCAACTAAGCCACAAGTCAACCTAGCTCACTACAAATTAAATTAAAACTCATACATTAAATATATGTTGAGCCACAAGTTGGCTAGAACACAAATTAAATACCCCAAAGTCGACTAAAACATGAATTAAATACCAAAACTTGACTCACAAACAACTCTGCACCAACAGGAACCAAGACCAAGCCGAGCATCAGAAAGACCAAGTCGAGCATTAGTAAATTCCCAAGCATCGTCAAGCTCCTAGTGCATGTTGAGCTCCCTAGTACATTTCAAGCACACATGGAGTGTTGAGCAACCAACACATGTCAAGCACACAGAGTGTCGAGCAACCAACACATGTCGAGCACTACAATGGATGTCAAGCAATCTAAATTTGTCGAGTACCTCGACCACAACTACACCCTTCAGCGACCGAGCACCACTGTTTGGTGACTGGGTCCACAACACTTAGCCAAAATACCTCCAACATGCAAGATTGCTAAAATTCCTAGGATGCTCCTGCATCAGACACCCCAGGTTTGAAAAGATGTTCTCAGTAGCTAGAAGAACATCTTCTTGGATTGAACACATAAATCCCAAAATGGTTCTTCACATACATATCCTCCAAGTCTTCAACTTGTACACTCTTTCCCTTGTTCTTCTTTTGCTTCTACACATCCATCCTAAGTGTGTTGCAAGTCTACTTTCCATGTTGATCATCAATCCTCTCAGAATTTGCCAACTCAACACAGCTACTCGAGTTTCTCCTACCAAGCTCTTCACTCTATAAAGGAATTAGGGAATGCTTCCTGCCATCTTTCACAATTGTAAACACATTCTTGACACAATCATGCACATCCATGCAATCATACTACCAAGGTCTACCAAGAAACACATGACAATTGTTCATGTCCACAATATCACACAACACTTGATCCTTATACTGCCCAATTTGGAGATCAATAAGGCATCGCTCCCTCACCTCCAAAGCATGCTCATCTTGCAACCAGCCAATCCTATAAGGATAAGGATGTCTCACTCTCTTCAAACCAAGTTTCTGAACCATCTCCTCAGCAACAAGGTTATCGATACTACCACCATCCACAATCACCTTGTAGATTTCACCACCAAACTTACAACAAGTCCTGAACAAATTAGTCCTTTGACCAACTAGTACTCGTTGAGTTAGTAAACTCTCTCCTTGCTCAGGTTGACTGTCCTAGATTACAACCTCATTCACGGTAGGAGCTTTCCTACCATGAGGACATTCAAAATATCTATGCCCTTCTTCACCACATTTAAAGCAATTGCCACTAAAGCCAGCTCCACATATCCTCCTCCTCTGATCAACATGTTTTGGTTCACCTTTTTGCACTCGGTTTAGCTTTTGTCAAGCTATCCTGATTCTTCTTCCCTCCAGTATTACCTTGAATTTTCCTCTTCAACATATTTTCTACCTTCAAGGCATACTGATAAGCATCCTCAACCAAAGAAATATTCAGAATACCAACCTCATCCTGAATATTGAATCTCAAACCATTCAATGTACCAAGCCACCTTCTCCTTTGACAATAATTTATGCCCAAACCGAATAGTCAACTTGTAGAACTTCTCATTATAATCTTTCACAGACATATTCATCTGTTTCAGATTCTACAACCTTTTAAACAACTCAAGTTCATAATCAACATTAATGAACTTAGCCTTTAACTTAGTCACCATCAACCTCCATCTAGTGATCTTTGTTTCACCTTCCTTGTCTTTGTTTCTTTGTAGTTCTTTCCACCAAAGAGCAACATGCCCTTTCAGCTTAGTTTGTGCCAACCTCACTTTGAGTGGGTCTTCAATATCCTCAAGCTCAAAGTAGTCTTCTAATTTACCAATCCAATCAATTAGGTCTTTAGGAGTCAAAGTACCTAAGAAATTAGAAATCTCCATCTTATGCTTCAACTTCAACTACGATCTAGGTCTAACAAACTGACCAGCCCTAGTTCTAATAGGTCTCTCCATACGATCAGTTCTGTCCTCACCACTAGATCCAACAACTTCAAAGTCTTCGGCAACTTCCTCATAACCATCTTCAATACCCACATGCCTAGGTACACCACCTAAAGCAATCACAATTTCATCAATCATGTCACTCTTCATCAATGCAATCTCATATCTAAATTCTGCTTTAATCTTCTCTAAGATCCTTTCATCCATAGCATCACTAAGATCATCAATTGCCCTAGGGTCCAATCTTTTAAAAAAATTGTAAACCCTAAGCAATAGATCCACAAATCTAGAAGATCAATCAGCTCTACTAGATCAACTTTCTCTTCCAACCTTCACCCAAGTCCTAATGCAAACTGCCTCAGCTTCAACGATCTATCTACACACTCAGGAAAACCTTTCCTCTAATACCACTTGATGTAGTACAAGGCAAGAGAATTTCCATAGGAGATGTCCAAGCCCCCAACAAATAACCACACATCAGAAACACAACAACAATGCAACACAAATGCAAGATCCGATACCAAATCACAACTCTTTATTCATAGATAATTGATTACATGCAATATGCCCAATTGTAAGGCCTTCCAGGTTAGGGCCAATTACAACAAAAATTACAATAATAGTTCTGCAAGATCCCTCAAGATCCAACTCCACACACCAATCCCAGCTAGTCCAATCCACAACTAGATATGAACACCAAGAAGAATCTACACTTGTATCCCCAGGTCTACCAAGTCCACCAAGCTATTCATTGGTTCTCAAGCCACAACTACTAGCCCTTCAAAATTTGCATCCTCTTCTCCAAGATGAATGACCAATCATCATTATTATGCCTAAAGACTTCACAAAACCCCCTACTTATACCCAACTAAGCCACAAGTCGGCCTAGTTTAGTACAAATTAAATTAAAACCCATACATTAAATATATGTTGAGCCACAAGTCGGCTACAGCACAAATTAAATACCCCAAAGTCGGTTACAACACGAATCAAATACCAAAAGTCAACTCACAAACAACTCGACACCAACAAGAACCAAGACCAAGCTAAGCATCAAAAAGACCAAGTCAAGCATCAATAAACTCCCAAGCATCACTTAGCTCCTAGTGCATGTCAAGCTCCCAGTGCATGTCGAGCTCCCACTACATGTCGAGCACACAAAGAGTGTCGAGCACTACAATGAATGTCGAGCAATCTAAATCTACCAAGCTCAACAATCACAACTACACCCTTCAGTGACTGAGCACCACTGATTGGTGACATGCATGATTGCTAAAAACCCTAGGATGCTCCTGCATCATTTTCTTTGATGTTCTTTTTTCCCTTGTGAATTAACATTTTGAACTCTCTTAATTGCAAATAAATTAATTGTGCTTCTACTCATGGCTTTTGTCCTTGAGGGAAGTTGAAAATTCTTTGAAGAAATGTTAGAAATTTATATTTATTCAAGAAAATTGAAGCAATTTGCAATCCTTCAAGGAAATATTTGAAGTTTAAAATCCAAGAGAATATTTGATGCTTATAGTTCTTTATAGCACTATCATATTTGGGGGCAAGGGAAGTTAGTGCCATCATTTTTGTGTGGGAATTTGTGTACAATCTAATTCAATTGAATAAATAATAGAGATTTTCACTTTGCATGTAACGTGGAATGACTACTATTCCTAGTGCTTGAGTTCTACTTTTTGTGTAAATGTTCCTTGATCTAGAATTCCACTTTTTAGTGGGGTGAAATATGATGAAGTCTCTATCTAATTACAGAGACAAATTTGGGCTTTGTTCCATTGGAGCAACTAAAACATGGTTAAAATCCTATTATAGGCTCAGAGTCTATTTGGATTCAAACCATGGTTGAGACCCCCCAAAATAGTTTGTAAACTATATCAAAGCAACCCATCAATTGGGGTACAAAACCTCACATTTAGGGATTTAAGAACATACAAGATATTTCATAGTTAACATTTATTTGATTTATCATTGGAGTAGATATCCGATTCTATACTTTTTGATTGTAAAATGGAGATAAACTAGTGTGTGATTTATGACAATTTTTCATCTAGAATATATATGTAAACTTACTACAAATTAGTATTGTAAGTGGTCTACTACATGTCTAAGATAAATGATAATACATTATTACACAACAAATTAAGTAGTGATGACAAATTAAATCTAGGATTTTACACAAACACATTATTTTAGGCCATTTCTCAAAATTCATTTTGTTTCCTATTATCATAGCATTTCATGAGATCATATTTCTTTGAGGCACTTTGTCAAATAGTTTACATACCTTGTGTATGCTTCCATATTTTGCATTCATGTCTATCAAGGCACTCACAATAAATGTTTGATCAACAAATTCCACATTTGATAATGCATTGATCAATGCCCATCTATTGTTCCAAAGCCACCAATTATGCACAAATGCTACACAATATTGTGAGATTTGGATTTTGGCAATGGATATTGACATTGCATGATCACAATACATAATTATTCAACCCCCTTTTGTTGCAATAGTGACAATGGAACATATCATCTTTAACATCAACAATTGTTCTAGGTGATTTACTACTTGGATTAAAGATACACTTTAGTGGAACATGCAGATTAAGATTTTAATATTTCAATTTATAGATTTTTATAAAAGAATAACTACTTATATTTTAATTATTTTAATTAATCAATGATACACAATAGTTTTATTTGAGTTATAGACAATAGAATATGATAGGTATTAAAATCAAGCAAATAAAGATTAACATAATTAATTCTCACTTATGTAAACCATATTAAGATTATAAGCAAGTGTTTAATATATTTGGTATCTACGGAAGATGATGACTTCCTTTTAAAACAACATACCTGTCATGTCCCGCCCCAACCATCATAGCACTATTGACATTTTGTTTCTTTTGGACTTTGATAGTTAGACTCTAGATGACACATTATTACCCACTATGGACATTGATATTTTGATCCTTAGACTATTTGATTTCATGTTATGTTATTGGGACATTGATACCTATATCATTAGGCTATATGATGATTCCTTATGATGTTACTAGGATACTAATATTCTAAGTAGTTTTTATGATGTTATTCAGATATGCTTACTTACCTTCTTGATGATCCATATGTCATGATTAAAGCTTATGTTATACTCAAGTGAATGTTTGATTTTTGAATTGTGGTCTCCATATGGTGCTAGATTATCATGTCTTAGCATATTTAGAGTAACATTAAGAATTCATGTATCATTTGAATAAACTAGAATTGTATACTTATATTATATTTGATGCATTGCTTAAGGTAGATTAATTCCATAATTTTCTGTAAGAATAAATGATCATAATGTTTTACTATCTAGATTAGAGAATTGCTACAAATGTGAAGTGTGTAATGTGATATGAATGGAAATACATATTTCATATTAGTTATGTTATTCATTGATGATAGAATCTATGTGATTTATATTTACATTATCATTTTATCACCATATTCTTGGACTACTGATATTTGCAATAAGTGTGCAGGAAAGAAGCCCATGGATTTATGGAGAACCTTGCTAGGTGTTTGGAAAAGCCAAGGTTAACCCTAAGGAGGGTATAACCTTTTTACCCTTGTATTTTATTTGTAAAACCAATTTGTGTGTATTATTGTGATTCTATAAAAGTAAATTTGTTTTTCTTGATGGCTTGCCAAGTGTGTTGTGTGTATTGTGGTGTCACTTGACACATGTTCTCCTTTGTAGCATGCTTAGTGGGATGGTAGGTGGTTGAGTGAACCAAGGAGTGGTTTGGTAGGATTTCTTTTCCCTAGGTGTATTTATGGGTCCAAGAGGGATTCTTTCCATGCTAGGTCGAATGCACACCTTTTGTGAATTTCTAGGAGGTTTACACCATCCCTAGGGGTAGTTTGAGGTCTTATTTTAAAGCCCATATGATATACCTAGGGGGTAGGGGCATTTTTAAGTATTATAAGCTTCCCTAGGCATTGAAAAGAGCACCCAAAAATTGTGGATTCCCAAGTTGGCCGAATTTGGAAACTTAAGCATCAAAAGAAAACATTCTTGAGAGGGGGTTGGTTGGAGAGTTCTTGGGGGGAGAATTTTTGGAAAAAGAATCTAAGTGGGGTAAAATTTTGGAAAAAAGGGAAAAACAAGGGGAAGAAGATAGCTTAGGAGGAGGATTGCTGGTAAAAAGAGAGGGAGCTCAAATTTGCTTGGAAACCAGGTTGGTAACCTTATGTACCCTTGCTATGAAAGCTTGTTGTCAAGTAGTTTATTTTTATTGTGTTATGCATGTGAGTTTTTCTGTAATGTAGTTGTAATATGGTGTGTTGTAATGTTGTGTTGTGTAAGGTTGAGGGATCATGTTTCAGTTTTGGTGTATGTGTGTATTGTGATTTACTTTGTGTTGTGAATTCATATGTTCTTGTTGCAGTTTTCTGTTTTGGGTGTGACAAGGTGAGTCTCATCTCTTGGGAGGGAAAGAGAGCCTTGTGAGGGTAAGGGGTGCATAGGGAATGTGTTGGGTGAGAGTCTCTCCTAGAGTAGGAGAGGGATGCCATATGGGTGTTATGGGCCCCATATGCCACCTTGCTGGAGTTATAAGTATTGTAAAGATGCCATGTGAGGGCATGTATGTGGTATTGGGTTGCCTTGTGAAGGCATGTGTATAAAATGTATAGCCTAATGAAGGCATAGTTGCAGGTGGAGTCTCCCCAACATTCATTTTCCACCCTTACCCCTTGAGATGGATCTACATGTGATCCTAAGTGGTCTACCTTGGTTGGGAATTTTTGTGGTTTATTTGTCAACTGTAAAATGTGTGAACAGTTTTGTAATGTGAGCATTGTGTGGTAAATGGTTGTTAGTAATGTATGTCCACCTAGTCAAGGTTCTCCCTGCTCGGGGGTGGCCTTTAAAAGGCCTAAGGTTGGGAGGAGAGTACCATGGGCTTGTTTGTGTGTGTTGTACTGCAGGTTGTGATCTATGGATTGAAGACTTGAAGAGAAGAAGGATGTTGTCTTATTTTCATGTGCAACAAAAACATACTTCCAAGTGAATTCTTATTGTATTAGGGAGAGTCACCCTTGAGTAACTCCCAATCTTGTGTTTTATGACAGCTTGTAAGCTGAAAAACTGTATAAGTGGACTGTACTTGTTGATATGTTGCTACTTTCAGTGATTAAAGAAATTTATATATCATGCACTATCCTATAGTATATAGAAATGAGTAAAGTTGTTATGCTTTTGTTTCTAAAATGATTCTAAGAGAAAATGTGTCTCCATTTGAAATTGATACATTAGGTTATAAAGACATTTTGTTAGAACTTCAAATAATGTTCTGGTTGGAAGGAACTAAAGTGGTCAGTGAAGTTAGTTAAAATGTATTGTAAGAATGTACATCAATATTGTAGATCAGGGTAAATAAATATGACAAATAAAATAAAATAAAAATGCTTTCATTGAAAAAGAAAAATATATTTATATTTGCTGGTTCCTTTGACTGTAATATTGGTGCACTACAATACCAATAATTATTTTCTATTGGTAGCCGAAGGCTAATACCCCTTAGAGTGACATGCACAATAACCATGCACAATTTTTAAGGCATAACACTACAAAAAGTTATGATTAATATTGATGAAATAGAAAGGTAAGGATTAACATTCACAAATGTGTTCAAGGTCAATTCGTTAAATGACCTTCACATTTAATCACCATTCTCCTTCGAGAGGTACTTCAAAATATAAAACATTCCATATACAATTATAAGGAATAAAAAGGAAGCTCAACTACACCAACTCACTTCCTAATAAATCAAGATATGCAACTTTCAACTATATCTCCTAATCATATTGCCTACTGCTTTAAGCTATATAATTGTTTTAGAAGCTTGTCACCTAATCATTTTTGAATTTAAACATTTTGTTATGTAGGTGCTCTTTAACACCAACATACCATATTGTGATGACCAAATTCTTGGACATAATAGATAAAAGTTGACTAAATATCATCTAATAAGCCAATGTTCTCCTTCGAACTAATCTCCAAAATACAAAACAATCCATACAAAATGGTAAGGGAGAATGAGAGGACTTGGTTATAACAACTATTTCTCTAAGAAATATGAAGATGCACAACTCTAAGTCGCTATGTTTTTCTTGAAGAAATAATTCTATTTTTACAATTTTATCTTCTATATAAATCTAATTTGACTAATAAGAAAATTAATTAAATTAGAATCCAACATGCATATTGATCATTCAACAATACAAAGACATCATTTTATTATTATTGTTTAGGTCTTGAAAACAACAAACACCAACAAATATATTTAGTACATGACCAATATATTAGACTAATGGTTAACTATATTGTAAAATTTAAATTAATTGTCATCTTGCAAAATTACTACAAAATATCTTCAACCCTTCAATATATTAAAAATTAAAGAATATATCTAATTATTGACAAATATTACACATTATTCATCTGCAATCTATCATAAATATATTTAGTACATGACCAATATATTAAAACTAATGATTAACTATATTGTAAAATTTAAATAAATTGTCATCTTACAAAATTACTACAAAATATCTTCAACCCTTCAATATATTAAAAATGAAAAAGTACATCTAATTATTGACATGACTATTACACATTATTCATCTGCAATCTATCATATTCTACTCTATTCTATTCTATACTATTATTTTCCTTTCGTCCTGGTGGAGCCATTGTTCTCTTAAATAAATGGCTCGCATATCTATGTCAATGGGGATAGGAAAGAGAGAGGAGAGAAGCCAAATTCCGTGTCAGCACTGTAAGGAATCCAGTGAAACACCTTTTGGGGTTTGGGGGGAGGCAAATACCAACCAGATTACGTCCATGCTACGCCTTTCTTCCGTGTTTAACTTAAACTATTCCTGCGACCAACTCTCCTCTTGATTCCATTGTCTACATCTCTATGTCCAGATTTATCAAATTCAATATAGACTGCGCGATTATTGCATTATTAACGAATTAAATATGTCGTTAAAACGAACGGCTTCCCACAAGCGGACACCCCAACTGAATATAATCCCGTTTGTCCTTGGAAATTTTATGTTATAATCTGTTGAAGTTTTTTTCTCGAAACAGAAGCTGACGACAGATTTTCAGTAGAAGGGAGGAAAGCTGTTTTTTTTTTAGATTAATTTTCTGAAGTTTGTTGATCCAGGAAAGAAGAAAATGGTGATGGAGAGGGGCACCAGTTCGAATAATTGTGGGGAGGATTCGCCTCTTCTACCCGCACATAGACACGAGAGGCAAGAATTACTTTCATCGACATGGAAATCATTCGGCAATATATTGATCGCCGTAGTGGGTGCAGGTGTTCTTGGATTGCCCTACACTTTCAAGACAACGGGATGGGTTACAGGAATTATAATGCTTGGAATTGTGGCGGGGCTGACATATTACTGTATGATGCTTCTGGTGTGGACAAAGAGGAAGCTGGAAAATGATGGCTGTCTAAAATTGGGCAGCTTTGGCGATGTGGCCTTCACTATAAGCGGCTCCACTGGCAAGCTCATGGTGGATTTTATGATAGTCCTCAGCCAGGCAGGTTTTTGTGTAAGTTACCTCATTTTTATCGGTAATAGTCTTTCTTCTGTTTTATCGAAGCCGGAGTCGATGCTGAATGAGAAGTATTGGCATTTTCTCAGTCCAAGCTCAAGTAAGTTGCTTCTAGGGGAGTACAAGATATTGGGCGTTGCTGCAAAGACGCTCTTTATTTGGATAATATTTCCCTTTCAAATTGGGCTTAATGCGATTAAAACTCTGACTCACTTGGCCCCTTTGAGTATTTTTGCCGATGTGGTGGACATTGCAGCAATGGTGGTTGTGATGGTGGTGGACTTAGTGACGTATTTGAATAACAGCCCTAATTTGCAGGCTTTCACAAGTTTAAGCGTCATTCCTTACGGCATCGGGGTGGCTATCTATGCCTTTGAAGGAATTGGCATGGTGCTGCCCCTTGAGGTGGTGGCAGATAAGAAGCACAAATTTGGTGGAATCTTGGGTCTGGCTATTTTACTTATCTCACTTACTTATGGATGTTTTGGCCTTTTGGGATACTTTGCATTTGGAGCAGAGACAAGAGACATCATTACCCTGAATTTGGGGAAGAATTTGATGACTGATCTGGTGCAGGTGGCTCTTTGTATTAATTTGTTCTTTACATTCCCTTTGATGATGAATCCTGTACACGAAGTCATGGAGAGTAGATTCAATAGGGGCGAGTATTCACTTCCTTTAAGGTCTCTGTCTGTGCTCTGCACAACATTAGTTGCCATGCTGGTGCCTAATTTTGCAGATTTTCTGTCTCTGGTGGGTAGCAGTGTTTGCTGTGCTCTTGGTTTCGTATTTCCTGCCATCTTTCACATGATTGCTTGCAGGAGAGATTGCCCTAAGATTCAGTTGCTTGCTGATGTTCTCATCGTCTTTTTTGGTATTGTGTTTGCTGTCCTGGGGACTATTTCCTCTGTCAAAAATATATTGAGCCCAGTGGATCAGAATGGACAATGATGCTAATAACCCTATATCAAGTTTCTATTTGGCAATGGATTAGTTTGGGTATGCATAGATGATACTTGGGGCCCAACAGCATCATCATCTTCCAATTGTTTCATATGTTATCATCTTCCTAGGAAGAGATACAGCAAGTATTGAAGCGGGAAAGCATAAAGGGCTTGGGCTTCACAGCGCTCGTGACTGTTTTATTGCAAATGTGCCTCACTTAGAGCAAGAAGGGAAATGGAATAAATGTGTCCACAAACTCTAGTAATATTGCTTTTAATAAAAAACTGAATGTTGACGTTTGAATTCAAAGCTTCTACCTTTGAAGTTTTACAATATTTAGATGAAGAATTTTAGTTGCTCTGAACCTAATTGTTTTCTTGGAAGTTTTCTCCGTTAGTCAATTGAATGGCCTTTGCTGTGACTAGATGCAAAATGTTGTAATTGATTAGCCATAACATCGAGAACTTATTGTGTTTCATCTCTTTGTTCATTGTTTAGCTTCTTGTAGAAATTGTTATAAACCAGCATATTTTTCTAACAGGAAAATCCCCTCAATGAAAATATTTATTACAGATATAATTCCTAAAGCATTATATTATAAAAGATGAAGCAAAAAATATGAGGCATTTTTAAGAATCAAAGAATTGAGAGAGTAATGTCGACCATTGAACAGACTGAATTTGGGGTTGTATTGTTTGTTGAAGCTTCTTGAATGACTTCCATATGAAAATTCCAGTTAAATGAAGAATATCCTAGCAAGATTGGGTAGATTCATATGAACAAAAGCAGGTTTTAGTTTTTAATTGGCAAACTTTTAAGTTCGATATGCAGTCAATGCTCAATTGAGGTGACAGTATGTGCATGATTTTTTAGTTTTCTTAATCAGTTAGCAGAACGGCAGAAATTTGCAAGCAACAATACAATTTTTCATGCAAAGCATGAAGGGGGTAGCTTTTAGCACAACCTTTTAAATTCTATGTTGATCACATTAGTGTTTAAACACACAAAAGGTATTGTAGCAATCAGTTTTTCCACTTAGAATTGGGCAGTCGGATTCTCAGAGTATTTTCCGTGAAGAAAGACTTTGATAGATTTCACCGAACATGGATAATTAAAAAAGTTGATCCTAGCCTGTTCAAGGAAATCATCAAATTGGAACCAAAGAAAGAATTATACTCCAGGGACCAAGTAACTTTCATCAATCCTTTCCATGCCCTTTGCCAATGATGAAATAAAGAATGGGACCAAACTTGATAAACATTAAGCTGTTTTCATTAAGGAGCACTAGTATCAGGGTCCAACCACCCATTTTATTATCATCATTACATATTCACCGTACTTGGGTAGTTAACGAGATTTTAAAAAAGCAGCAACAGCAACCATTCCAGTGAGTAGGTTACTGGCCAGCAATTGGCATCTTGAAAGAGATGTAAGCAGATGATAGGAAAATGATCGATCATGTTATTGTAACTTCAATGATTAGTATTTGAAAGATATAATCAACAACTGTAATTTGAATTACACTACAAAGGTGCTAGTTCTTTAAATTTCTGGCATAGTTTCACTCGATGTCTCTGATAATTTTTGTTCCTTTTATGGTTATATTAGCATCACAGTAGTTCTCTCTGCCTTGTTGCCTCCTCACCCTGCATGGAGTACATGCATGCAGAAGTTTTGACTGAAGGTTCCTTATCATTTTTGGGGAAATGTTTCACATTTTTGTAACATTAATTTCCTATCCTAATCAAGAGCATGGATAATAAAAGGATATCTAACCAGGTTGTTTCCTGCAATAAGCTAATATATGGCCAATAAGTGACACTTGAGTAATCTCTTCAAGACTCAAGAGGCATTCTACAGTGGGAATCAGGGGAAGGGTGAAGCCTGTAACATGTATTTCAGTGAGAGGGGATCATTTATCACCACTATTCTAAGTTTGTAACACATTCGAATTGAGCAATCATGTCAAGAGGCAATCTACAATTGAAGGCAGGCGAACGGTGAAGACTGTAACAGTGTCCTTCCATGAGGTGTGACATTTGTTGACATTATTTTAACACAATTGAATAGAGTAATCATGTCAAGGGGTAGTCTACAATTAGAGACAGGGAAAGGGCAAAGACTGTAACAGTAAAACTAATTTCATTGGATGTGGAGCCTTGGAGAGAGTCATTTTTAACATACTAGAACATTCACAAAAGATAACCACAAATGGTATAGAATTTTTTTTTGATCGGTAAGAGGCTGAAGCCAAATATTATATTTATATTAGCAAATTAATATAAAATATACATAAAGTACAGTTCAACATAAATCTAAAATGCTGGCAGGTCTCCCAAACGAAAAACAAGCTAAAATACCTGAGAATATGCAGATAAGAGAAACATTTAAAGAGTCTAGATAAAATGAAGTTTGTCTAAAATAGTATGAAACAGTAATAAGTCTGTGAAAAGATCCTGTCTACAAACTGAAGTAAAATGATAGTTATACATCTATCAATCTATAATGAGTATTATCTAAAAGAAGCCAAAACACTACTTAAATAGGGGTGAAACCAAAACACTTCTTCTCTTAACAGAGGAGAGCCTACGCTCGTGAACAAGGCCCAGCTTCAACTATTCTGCCAGCTGGTTGAAATCCACTGCCTTTACAAATGGTCTTAAATTATAACCATGAACAGACAAGATTGATTTCAACCAACATTTTCACTACACTGCAAAAATGTAAAACAAAACATAATTACTCGCATGTTATGTACAAAATATAGAGGTAAGAGCAGCTAGTAATTAAATATTTAATTATGGCAAGCCAAACAAAAGGATAGTTGATTTTTAAACCTCTTTAAACCATCTCAACAAAAGATAGACCCATTATCGACATGATTTTAAACCTATTTTCATCAGATGTAAAAAGCAGAAAAACTTTCATTCTCACCATATTTGCATTTTCATGAAAGAAGCCATCAATAACAGTGAATTATTACCACAAACAAAACAAGTCTAATTTGAAATAGTATTTCCAATTACAACTCCAAAAATATAAAACAAAACATAATTATTCACATGTTATATAAAAGATAAAGGATAGAATAGTATATGATTAATTACTTAATCATGAGAAGCAAAACAAAAGATAAACATAAGAATAGGTGGCAATTGAATATTTATTTACAACAAACAAAAGAACAATTCATTTTTAAACCTCTTTGAAACATCTCTATATAAGATAGACATTTGAGGTTGAGACATCTTTATGTTCTTGAATACATGTATTAAGATATCTGAGCCAGATCATGCATCAAGTATAACTCGAGTATTAAATCCATTTGGTTATGGAGATAGCCACCCAAGATTTAGAAAGCCTTAAAAAAAGCACAAGGAATTTTGAAGATCGATATGATGAATAAATTATATTGTAATTGAAAGGAATATGAGAAAGCCTTAAAAAGCACAAGAAATTTTGAAGATATGATGAATAAATTGTATTCTAATTGAAAGGCATGGTACAATGAAAAACAAAATTCTCATATGAGATCTAGACGTTGGTGTATATAGGATACATCACCAAGAGATGTGAATTTATAACTAATGCAAGATAAAAGAGATATGATCATGTGTGTGCACAACCTCTCTATCAAACAAGGAAAGTACAAGTCACATGGTGCAAGTAAAACCTATCAAAGTAAATAGGTGTATAAAATATAACAAAATATATAATATTATTCATGAACATTAACAAATCCAAGATTGTGTAAGTCTATTATAGTGCTATTGAGAAAAAGTTAGAACAAACAACACAATAAGTTTTACTAATTGGTCAGTCTACTTTTAGAACTTGCAAAGATTAGTGATTTCTAACACATTTTCTTTTAGAGAACTTTGTGGAAGTATCTGATTGTGAAAAGACAATATTTTGTACTACATAGACATCTCTTTGGAAGAACATTTATGTATTGCACGATAATCTTAGTCAAATTATATGGAATCTAGGTAATAAATTTACCAGCTACTTTCTTAGGGACTATTTTTCTTAGGAGCATATCATTCAAACTGAGTACATATCACCATCTACAAATAGATGTCTATTTTGAAGTAGTGAACAGGTGTGTTCAATCAATCATGCTTGAAAAATATTTTCCTGGAGGAAACAAAGTGCATAGGTAAATTTCCTTGGTTAGAACAACTACTTGCTCAATTCCTCAAGGAACCATATAGATATAATTCTACGTTTATCCATGTCTTAAAACATGCTTCTAAATAAGTGAATACAACAAAAAACTAAAAAGTAAATGGATAAAGTGGCTTCATCTAGCAGGACATCAGTAAATATTTTATAATGTTCTTCAATATGCATGATTCTATCTAGAGCGAACAACAATTATTGTACATTTTATAACATGCCTCCATAGACATTTCTCCCTAAACACTTTAAGAAGTAATTTGCACTTCAAAAATTGGTCATCTGAGAACCTAGATGAATTATTGCCCTTGCCATAAAACAATATTTTTCAGAGATAATCTCCTTATAGACATAAACCAAATGAAACAGCAAGTAGACCAAAGGGAGTTGGGATGCAACACCATTTCCTAGCATCCTGAGAATTCTAGATGTTGGAAAACATCCTAGATTTCAAATTCAAAACAACAGGTACATCTCCAACGAAAAAGACCTTCGGTTTTACATTTTTTTTCTAAGAGCCAAGAAAAGCATCAAAAAGGACACCTAGCACTAGCTTATGAATTACCTTAACCTAACCCATAAGCACAAAGTCTGAATGTAAAAACAAGGAGCTTGTCATGCCCCAAACATGATTAGCGCAAGAAAATTGTCTTAGTTCTAGACATCACAGTTTTCTATAACCTAGGCAGTGAATCCTCTTCATAGAATATCACCAATTATTCGATAACGCTCTTAGCCAAGGAATGAATACAAGGAAACAAACAATCAGCACGTCACTGTTGAAATATGACCCTCTTTAAGCATTGTTTAAATTAACAAGTGATAAAGATCGGTTAAGAATGTAATAAACTCCGGTGATCCAACAGATAACAGCGATTTGATTTAGTCAAGGATAAAGAAAAGACGCCACTTTGCAAGAAGGTGACTGCCACAAAAAGATACAACCCTTTAATGGGTAATTAAGGAGGAACTGCTGTGGCAGGCAGGCATCAATCAATCCAAGCAATCGATACTCATAATAAGCAGATCAGTTTATAAGATATATGTGGTCAAACATAAAGACGAATCAGATCAGAAACAAGTATAGATAATGTGACTGCATATATGACCTTTATATATCCTTTATAATAGTGATGGTAATTAATCATTCACTTATTCAAATCTCCTATAAACCACCACGTAAGGATTTGGAGGACCTCAATAAGGACAGCAGGTGTGTATTCCCCTTCTAAGTAGCCCACCTCATGTTGGATGGAAAAGAGCTCCTGCCCTTTGAGGACACGAGATCGAGTATGGATGCTAGACGCTATTGGGCTTAGGAGTGGACCTTATTGTGGAGTTGTGATTAGGGGAATAGGTGCATATTCCCCTTCAAAGTAGCCCACTTCATGCTGGATGTACAAGACTTCCTGCCACTTGGGGCAAAGAGGTCGAGTTTGGATACGACGCACTCTTGGTTGTGGTGAATTTAGGGCACCCTAACATGCTTCCTCTCCAACCCCTATTATGGTTGACTACGGGAATGGAATTATTGATTCTTAACTTCTTAAATGATTTTATTAAAATAGGTTGAAAGAATTAATAATATATATAGGTTTATATGTTACCCTAAGTTCTAACCCTTACAGAAATATTTTGTAAAAATATGTTACATCCATTATCTAACATGGTTGCAGGACTTATTCCAGGATTTATGTTGTGAAAGACATATTTTTTGGTTAAGTTAAATTCAAACTATATTTTAATTGAGCATGTGATTCTAGGGCAAATTTAGGGCAATCACAAAAGGAGACATTATAGAACTGCCCAAGAAGCAGATTTGAGGATGCAAAGGGCAATGTTTCATATTATTTCAGAGCATATGTTTTGCTAAAACATGGGAAAAAATTGTAGACATCTGTCTATCCTCGAGAGGCTCAAGGGACATCATAGACATTCCTAGATATCCAAATGACAACCAGATGTACCAAGGATGCAGGATTCAGTGAGGATTCATCCTTGTAACTCTTCACGGCAGTTTATAGCTAGGGAACATCATATAGTATCTCCATTTCTTAAGAACAGCATGGTGGACAGGATGTAGCGAAGGTGGGAGGATGCTTTCCAGTATAGTCCTTAAAAAACAATAGAAAAAGACAATCATAACACAAGCACTTTAAGTTATAAATAAAACCTATTTGATATATTGAAGAGATATTTTACGAAGTTTTGCCATGCCCCTGCCATGAAGATTTCCATATTAATAAGCACAAAAAAATATTAATAAAAAGTGACTGGAGATGAACAGAGATTAGAATATAAAAATATAGTGCACTCAGCACAGGAGGTGCAATTATAAGGCCTGTAACTAAAGTGATCTCAAGTGAAGGGCAATGATTCACTTAAAAGGATGGTTTAATATTAATTAAAGATTATTGGCAGTGATCCCTTAATATATACAATTAAATTGAACAAGGATGTTCCTTAGCAACGATTAATTAAGAAGAGTCATATCGTTTCTAATGGGTGGCACTCTTGGTAAAAAGGGTGACTCTTTGTCCTCTCTTGAGGATATATTAGACCACCAATGAAAGGAAAGGCATTGAAGAAGTGTGAATAAGTATTTGATCAAGGAAGAAACTTTGAGTTTCATAACTAATAATACTAGACCACAGACTTATATGCCTTCAAGTCATTAATATGATGCACAGTGCATTCTGATCTGGTTGACTTATTATTTTTCTTCCATATAAGAGGAAGTAGAAATGTTATGCGGATAACATATTTGCAATTGATATATGTATGTATTCTTTCCATTATGATATCTATGTGTAATAGAGTAGATATATAAGATTCTTTAAAATTTTCAACAATAAACAATCTCAATATCAAGTATAATATGGAATGCTTAATAAGGGATGCAAGTAGCACATAAGTTTCATTCAAGTAGGGCAACCCCAAGTAGGGCCAAGAGGCAGAATGGCAGGCATCATTTTGCGCTCTTGGGATTGATGGAAAGTTTAGTTACTGGTTTGAGTTTGATTCGAAATACAGGTTCGAAGAATCAGTTCACCAGTGCAGCAAAATTTTGGAAAGGGTTTTGGGTTTGTTTGGGTTTGTTCGTACAAAAACATGTAAATATTGTTTATATATATATATATATATGAAGCTTAGAAGCGTAGAGTATCATAAAATCATATGATTTGATCATTTAATCAACAAAAACACCATAGGCATAAACTTTAAACATGTAAGTTCTAATTATAGCATCATGAATCAAGATCATACCATCATATATTTCAACTTTTAAGTTCAACATCAAAGATTCAAAACTTTAAAATTAAATCATGATCCATGAATCATAACAACAAGTTCAAGTATCATTGTTTCAAATTCACAGCAAGCCCAATCACCTCTTTACATTCACTTTTTAGAGCTGCGGAACTCAAAACAATATCAAATATGTTATAAAAAAATGACTTAAAAGACATCAGTTGCCGGAAATTTGCCTAGATTCGATGCAAATTTGATTTGGGCACATCAAATTCGGCCAAGTTCGAATTTCCAAGCTCTGGGTTCGAACCACCCCCTTGCAAATGGAACTCTGCTCGAATTTGGGTCAAACTGGACCACTATTTTGAACTAGTTCAAACTTTGACGTGGCTCTGGGGGATCCGGGAAACTAAGATGGAAAAGAATAAGCTTGAGGCACCTTAAAATGGTGTTTCCAAGGGACTCATAATGAGGATAGGTTGTTAGGAAAAGTACTATAGAATCCCACATGTAAATTATAATGATGATTCAAATTCTTTTTATAACATTGTTGGTTATACATTTCTTCATCTTTTATAATGATAACTAGCCTAGTTGCAGACTCTAAATCAAGATGTAAAGTTGGCAATTACATTCCTAAATATACTTTGTACCTTATTTAGGAATTCTAGGGCAAACTGGAGTAAAGTCCCAATAGAGGGCATTACAATTGGTATCAGAGCATCTTTCCTAACATACTGTGAAAGGTGTTTGATGCAATATAGCCAAAGGGCTCAAAGGGCTTTGGAAAGAGAAACGAGGAAATTTCCATCCACTAACAATCCTACACCAGATAATGGGCAATGAATTGAGGACTTTCATGAACCACTCAAGTTCTCATGCAGCAAAATGAAAGAAATGAAAGAAAAAGACTACTTCTGCTTCAAGCCATTCAAAATATAAATAACAATAATTCTCAATCCCACAAAACAAATGGAAGGTATACCGACTACAACTACTCCAAAAATAACATCTCAACAAGGGTATTAAACGTTAGGCCATCAAGACCTACCCTTCTACCCAAGGAAGAACACAAAATTGATCTACGATCCAATTACCACTCAAATAATTATGGGGAACGAAGATATTCCCGAGACAATTTTCAAATGTCACTATGGACACTTTGAATTTTTTTACCTATCTTTTGTCTTAACCAATTCGCCTACAACACTTCAATCACGTATGAATCGTATATTCTAAAAGAAGCTAAGAAGGTTCCTACTAATATTCTTTGATGATGTCATTACCTATAGCATAACATGGGAAGAACATCATAAACATATTGAGGAAGTTCTAAACATTTTAGACAATAATCATTATATGCCAAAGCCTTCAAATGTGAATTTAGGCTAGAAGAGATCCTCTACCTTGGCCATAAAATCAATGCAGAAGGAGTGAGCCCAGACAAGGAAAAAATAAAAGCCCATCAAGGAATGGCCACAACCAAGAACTCTAACACATCTAAGAGGTTTTGTGTCTATGCAATTACTACCAATAATTTGTCACAGGATTTTCTAAATGAGTTGCCCACTCAAACACTTAACCAAAAAGGGAGCCTTTGCATGGAATTAAGGAGCAAAACAAGATTCCAAGAAAACAAAGGAGATAATGAGCTCACACCCTATCCTAGCCATTGGCAAATTTGCACTACCATTAGATTTGGAGTGTGATGCTTCTAGTGGAGGCATCAGAGTACTCATTATGTAAATAAAACAACAATACAATTTGAAAGTTGCAAACTCATTGAAACTGAGAGACATTACTCCATCTATGATAAGGATATGTTAGCCATCATCCATGCCATAACCAAGTTCAGACAATATTTATTTTGTGGGAAATTTAATGTTAAAACGGATAATAATAGCTTAGATTTCTCTTTGAATCAAAAGGATCTAAATGACATGCAACAAAATCGGGTGAGCAAGATACAAACTTACAACTTTGATATTAAGTACATGAAAGAGACAAACAATGTTGTAGAAAATGCCCTTTCATGACAACCCCACTTGAACTCCATGACAAGCATTGCAACAAACTAGAAGAATACATCATTAACAATACTGTCAAGGACCCACAACCTAATGGCATCCGAGAAGGAAATTTTCCTAATGAGGAATACAAGGTAGTAGAGCTTATTTTGTACAAGAATAGAGTTTCATGTGCGAAACTAAAAAATGAAAGACAAGATCATCAAGGAATACAATAACAATCATTTAGCTAATCATGAGGGGTATTACAAAACCTATAAGAAAATAAGGGGAAAATGCTATTGGAATGGCCTCAAGAAGGATGTCCTAGACATGTACAAGAATGTATAACTTGTCAAAGAAACATAATTGAACAAAACCACCCAATAGGTATCCTACAACCTTTACCCATTTTGAATCAAAAGGGTAAAGTATTTCAATGGACTTCATAATGGGATTACAGAAAATTGGGTAAAGGATTGTATAAATGTAATAGTGGATTGTCTCACCAAGTATGCACACTTCACATCAATATCTATGAAGTGTTATACACAATCTCCACAAATCGCCAAAGTTTTCTTTAAGGAGATTTTAGACTACATAGCCTTCCAAGAAACATTGTCAGTTATAAAGGTAGTTGATTCTGTTAGTTTTGCCCAGAAAAAAAAAAAGATAAACAACAATAAGGAAAACATAACATATACAAAATACACTGGAAGTTACCTTGGGAAAACCCTTATAAAATAAGGGAAAAACCTAGCCACAACAAATATCACTTTATTGATAGTAAAATGTTCAAAGTACAATGCCTTTTTCTTGATGTGATATATATAACACATAGAGAGACTCTTCACGTTACTACCAAAGGTCTCTTGAATTTCTCAAAACATGACTTCATTTTCACATACACATCTCTTTGTATTTCCATGCCACAATGCATGTCGATGACACGTCATTATATTTAATATTACAATTATTATCATAAATGTCCTATTCAGCTGAAGGTGACCATAATGGTATTCAGGCTTAGAGATTAAGATCTCTATTGCATCTACAATCTCCACCACTCCCTCTTAGTGAGAGAGAGATCTTTAGCTAAACATACACACAAGGCTGCAAACAAAATGTCAATAATAAATTCTAATCACATAAATCCAAAACATAATTCATGGAATCACTCAATATGAAAAACCTACAAGAATTACAATCAAATTTCACCACAGACTCGTTTGACGTGATGCTATCATAGAATCTCTCCACATGACAAACCTGTAAGAATTACAATCAACGTTCATCACGAACACATTCGACTTGATGCTATCATAGAATCTCTCGACATGACAAACCTGCAAGAATTACAATCAACTTTCATCACAAATTCACTCAACATGATGCTATCGTGGATTCTTTCAACATGCCAAACCTGCAAGAATTACAATCAACTTTCATCACGGACTTGCTCAATGTGATGTTGTCATGGAATCTCTCAACATGACAAACCAATATAGTTTACAATCGAGGATAAACAAGGGTGTTCACTATCTCCAACATTATTCAAGCTCTATATTGACAAGTTAGAAGAATGGATAAACAAGACCAATGGCAAGGGGGTACAGCTGGCCCACTTTGTGATAAGATTGCTCTTATATGCAGACGATCTCATCATACTTGCTAGAATGGCTAAAGGTGTGAAAGAACACTTGAAAGCACTAGAAAGTCTTTGCCATGAAGTGGGAGTGCAAGTGAACACTAGCAAAAACAAAGTTATGATTCTCTCGCTGAAGAAGAATAGGGGTATACAGGACGAGTTCCTATTTGAGGGTAACCCTCTTGAGATTGTGGAGAAATACAAATACTTGGGCATAGATTTTCATAACAAATCCAATTGGGATACATGTAGATCAAAAAGGATCCAAAGGGGCTGGAAGGCGTTATATTCTCTGCAGGAACGCAAAATTATGGAATTGGACAACCATGAAAACTCTTTTTGGTTTGCTGGTCACTCCGGTTATTCTATACGGATATGAAGTGTGGGGCAGTAGTATGTCCGAACAGAAATGGCGATAGATAGAAAGAATTCAAAAACACTTCATCACATGCAATCTTAAAGTCAAGACCACGGTGTCATATGAGATCTTATTGGCGTAGGTGGGTTCCTTTCCGTTAGAAGCCATTGCATTGGTCTGAATGCTAAGCTATTTAAAGAAAACTCCAAGGTCTAGAAGCACATCACTGGCCCAAGCTAGTCGTAGATGAAAAACTTGTCAGGCGAAAATGCACATGGATGAAGCAAAATGACAAATGAATGCGAAAATGGGAAATCAACATCCATACTTGCCTGAATAGCATCAAAGAAATAAAGAAGTTTGTCATGGAAAAGTTCCGCATTATTTTATGGACGAAAAACATAGTGCGGAAAAAAACTTATTACATTAAAGAATTTAACCCCACTTCTAGTCATCATGAAAAGGCCTATATAATAGCACCTATTAATTGGAAAGCAAAAATGTTGATGGTGCAACTAAGAACTAGTTCACACTGGCTGCGATGCGAAACTGGTAGATGGCAAGTTCCAAAGGAAGAGTGGGCAAACAGAACGTGTTTATTCTGTAATACGGGAGCAGTAGAGATGAAGTAGCACTTTGTCAAGGATTGCCTGGCATACAGTGACATCAAATCTGGTTATACAGAGATATTACAGAACAAGGACTTCAACTACCTATTCGAGGAAGATCAAGTGAAGAGAACAGCGGCTCTAATTATCAAACTTCAGAGAAGGAGAGAAAAGTTAACCCAAACTTTGCAGCTAGATTAGTTCCACTCCTGCCTTGAGGAGGTGATCATGTAGGTCCCATAGTCTACTTTAGCCTCGTGGACATCATTAAAATCTATCATATCAATCATCTTTCATCACAGACTCACTCAATGTGATGTTGTCATGGAATCTTTCAACATGACAAACCTACAAGAATTACAATCAACTTTCATCACAGACTTGCTCAATGTGATGCTGTCATGGAGTCTCTCAACAAGACAAGCAAGATTTACAACCAGCATTTTATCATGGATTCTCTCAACGTGATATAGTCATGGACTTTCTCACATGACTTTCAACACCCATCATGGAACCTCTCAACGTGATGACATCATGGACTCTCTCTACATGATGCTCATTATGAATCTCTCAAGTCATTACGAATCTCTCAAGTGAAAGAGTTATCAAGTTGTCCTTACAATTTTAATGATTTCACATAAATAAGAACTCATAATCAGAAAGAAAAGAAATCACAGCTGAGGCCTTTTTCCAAAAAGTCTCAAAATCTACAATACCAGAATATTAACAACATATATAAGAATGGAAGGGATTCCATAAGAACTCCCTCTCAATCAAGAACTACTTTGATCACCGTAATAAGATAGTGGAAGTAACCTCCCTCTAAGGCTGAACATCTCCCTCTGAATATGTAACATCAACACATGATCTTCATCTCGTTGCTTCCTGCAATGAAGGGAGATTATTAATAACACATAAAATTGAACTCTTATCCCAAAATAAAAACCATAATTTTACTAAGAATACTTATCTGATGTAGTATAATCTCCTTCATCATGCAGAATCAATAACCAGTATTTATATACAGGATTGTACGCACTAGAAGAAATGCATACAATTGCAACACATAGGTTCTAGCCAATAATTACTGAGGAAAATTATTCCACCAAAAATTTCATTCAATTTGGAAATTTCTTAGCTTGGTGGAATACTAATTGCTCCCAACTACCCATGTACCATAGTAACCTGACATTTCATTATCTATCAGCTGCAACTCAGAATATGGCAACAACCTCTAAACATCTCTCTTGATAACAATCACAAAGATGCTCATCCAGTGACCCTTCTAAAAAATTAAACTTAATATAAAATTGTTAAACTTACAATATAAGTTTGATACATAAATAATAACCCTGTTAAAGTGTAGCTTCAGTAGAAGTGAAGTACACTACATTTAAGTATTTAAATCTGTGATTTCATCAGAGTGATATATATATATACATATATATATATAGTTGACCATGATTATGATTATCATGAAATTACATTGGTATATTGTCTTGCAAACAATTGTATGACTAATGGACTTAACAGACCGTCAGCACTATTATATGAAGTCATGGGCACGTAGGGCCATGACTCTACGTGGCCAAAGGCCATGTAAAGTCATGTCCCTATGGGCACATGACTCCTCACCATTATTCATATAGCCGATCACTGATGTTTGAGTGATGATCAATAAACACAGCAATGCATTATTCTCCATCAGCAATACAAGCGATTTCCTAAGGATAATACAGTTGATACAGATTCAGTTCAGTTTGACAGTAAGTAATATATATTGTATTTAGAATCACAAGTATATCTATTCAAGGTCTTCAATATATATAACTGTAATCTGAATCAGATTCAGTAGCATATATGTTATACTTTTAATTCTATAACAGTATACTGAAATTATTATCTAGAAGACACAAAGAAGATATTAGTATTTCTTTTTCAAAGATCCTATAATCTTTTACATGGTATCAGAGCCATCCTTATAGAGAAATTCAATATCAGAATTGTTAAATATCAGATTCTAAAAATCTTCAACTCAAAATGGTGAATCATGTAAGATTAGATGATAGACTTGAAGGGGCTTCAAACTTTGCCTCATGGAAGATTCGAGTAATGATTATTTTATGAGAGATGGAATTAGAAGAATATATAGAGTCAAATAAACTGATACCAAAAAATGATTCAAGCAAGACAACATGGAAAAGACACAACAATAAAGCCATGAAGATTATCATAGATTCTGTAACAAATCACATTCTTCCTTCTATATCACGTCTTAAGACAGCTTTTGAGATGTTTTCTACAATTAAGAATACTTTTGAAATTGATAACACTAGTAGATTGCTAACATTAAAACAAGATCTACTATACATCAAAATCAACAATGGAGAATCAATAACATCTTATTTCTTAAGAATTTCAAAGTTGAAAGATCAACTAGCGACAATTGGAAGTCAAGTAGACAATAAAGAGCTTAGCATTATAGCCCTAAAAGGACTACCACTATCTTGGGAAACATTTATTCGTAGTCTAAGTTCTCAACCTGATCTCCCTGAGTCTGAACTACTTAAGAACAAATGTACTCAAGAAGAGTCAAGATTAGTTTCCAGAGGAATTAGTTTAAATCAAGAGGGAGACATTCAAGCCCTTCAAGCCAATACCACTAATAAAGAAAAGAAAGGGAAATTCAAACAAAATAGAAAGAAATTCAACAAAACATACAAGAATTGAGATTGGTCAAAAGTACAATGCTTCAAATGTGACAAATTTGATCACACTCATAACTTCTGCCCTGAGTGAAAGAAAATTCAAGCATCTTGAGCAGAAATCAAAGATGAAAAAGATGAAAACTTTGCATTCTATCTATCACTCTCAAGTGAATTGAACTCCAACAAGAACACTTGGATTATGGACAGTGGAGCATCACGTCATATAACAAGCTTTAGAGATAAATTGAAAGCTTTGAAGAATACTCCTCTGAAGAAGTAACCATTGGAGACAACTCTACACACCCGGTAAAAGGTATTGGATCATGTTCAATTCAACTAAATTCAGGTATTACTCTTCAACTTGAGAACTTTTTGTTTGTACTTGGCATAAAAAGAAATTTGATCTCTATCGCCGGTCTTGCTGATCAAGGGTATCGAATCACCTTTCAAGAAGATAAAGTACTATCTTGGCCAAAGAATTCCAACATCAAGAAAGCTACATCCATTGGATTTAGAGATGGAAGTTTATATAAACTTTGCAACCAACAAAACTTAGCCCTAAAAGCATCAAACTCAAATGAAATATGGCATAGAAAACTAGCTCACCTTCATTTCCATGCCTTATCAACTATAGGAAAAATTGTAACTGGGTCACCTAGTCTTAAACCTGATCATTTAGGCATTTGCAAAGGATGTACCCTAGGTAAAAACACAAAAGGTTCCTTTTCCAAAAGTGTACACAAATCTAATTATGTACTTGAACTTATTCATACTGATCTTACTATTCTAGGAGAACTTGGATTTACTTCCTTAAACAAAAGGAATCACTCGAAGTATTATCCAACTTTAAAGAATTCAAAGCCCTAGTTGAAAACTAGTCGGGGTAGAAAATCAAAACCTTGAGATTAGATAATGAAGGTGAATACATCTCAGAAATTTTTAAAGACTTTTGCGCTTCTATTAGGATTAAGAGGGAGTTTTCTGTGCCATTTAATCCTCAATGGAATGGATTCGTAGAATGGAAAAACATATCCATTATTGAATCAGCCAGAGCTATGATGCATGACCAAAATCTTCATACCTCTTTTTGGGCCAAAGCTTCTACTACTACAATTTATATTCAAAATAGATGTCCTCACTCAATATTGAAAAATACAACTCCTGAAGAAGTATTTACAGAAATGAAACTAGACTTAAACCACCTAAGAATATTTGGGTGTCCTATTTATATTCATATTCCTAAAAAAAGAAAACAAAATTAGAACCATCTAGGAAGAAGGTTATACTCATCCGATACAATGAATCAACCAAAGGTTACAGGATCTATGTCCCTAGACAAAGAACCATTAAAATCAGTAGAGACATAAAATTTGAAGAAGATATTGCCTTTAATCTTTCCAAGAACATTGATGAATCAGAATCATACTCAGAACCTACTACTAAACTAGATGAGAATCCTTCAGTAGAGAATGAGAGGGGGAATGATACTCAACATATTACACCTCTTATTCCAAATTCAAAGAATACTGAAAATCTTAACAATAAAAAGAAACCACTTTGGGCCAGAAAAGCATAAAAACCCTATCTTAACCTTGACTAAAAAGTGCTAAAGGATGTATGAATTTTCTGCTTTTTATTAGTTTGCTTGGCTTTGGTAATTTTTGAGATACATGCCTTTTTTGAAATTCTGAATTGAATGAAATTACAATAGCAGTTAACCGTAGCAAACTACGTTACTATCCAAATTTTATTGAAACATAAACAATAGCTATGATAGCTGATTCCCAAAATATAAATTCATACTAAAGGAACCTGTTATTCACTCCAAATTGCAACTATCAACAACTCCAGCATTTGATGCCTGATTTAGGTCCAAACTCCCAGCGTTGTATGACCAATCACATTCAACCGGGCTGATCCAAGACTCACGCAAGCTGGAAAATTAAATTTACTGCCCCTACGTGACCTATTTGCTTGCCACGATTTTGTCCATAAACAACACTGCTCCAGCAATAATCATTTGCATTTTGATATGGAGAATTTCACACCCAAACTTATCAATGATGGGACCTTAGATTTAGATGCACCCTTTCAGATTAAATTCCAGACTCCTTATACAGCTAACGGCAGGTCTGGAAATGATTTTCAGATTATTTGTAAACCATCCAACAGAAATGCAATCCCCAAACCTTGGATGAAGCTGTAGTTGATATTGAAATGTGAATTGCTACATCTAGAAGCCAAATGTCAACCTCCAAACCAGATTCGAATTCTAGTTTGCAGCAACATAGTGAAATGGGAAATTCTTCAAACTCTCTCCACAATTCAGACAAGTCTCACAAACGCCAATCTACATGATGAACAGTAGGAGATATGCAAAATGTTATACACAGCAGCAATTTGCAAGCCAACCCTCAATGCAATTCTCAAAACTCTCTGAAAAATTCTCACAACAGATCCTATACAGACCCTAGCAAATAATCTTCCTTCAAATCACACCACAAAATGAATCTCTCCTTAGATACAGTGAAAGTAAGGAGAATTGGTAAAGTACTTAGAGCTTGATCCACAATACCTCAATTGTGGAATCAGCACACAACTCAAAATCAAACCCTTATACCTTAGCAAGGGATTGAAAATCAGAATCTTAGAAAAAGCCACAAAGGCATCAAAAGCAAATAAATTATACAAGCTTGCTTTTTCCAATGAAATGAGCTCTCATTTATAATCCTTCGTTGGCCAAAGTTTCCTAAAAAACTCCACTTCAAAAATTGTGAAAGTTTCCCAAAAGAACTCAACACTAAAAACTTTTCAACACACTTTTTAGAATGTCAATGTTATTATTATAATAATTTAAACATTATTATAATAATGCAGTTTAATAATAAATAAAAGCTCGTGCAATTATTAACTTAATTTACCGCATGTGACAACCAACTGCCGAAGCCACCCCCTGCACTGCCAAAATTAGCAACCGCCAAAATAGACCTACTAAAAATAGTAAATCTATAGTTGGGACCCCCCAAAACACCCTATCAGCTCACAAGGGTCACTATGATGAGCTAACTCCATCAACTATGTAGACCTGCCAAAAACAGGAACACTACAAAAAATGATAGAAGAAAATTATATAGAACTTGAGGAAGTAGTTAGAGAAAACAAGAGAACAAAAAATCATTCATGCTATGTAGCACCACTCTCTGAACTCATCAAAACAAAGCCTACAAATGTCGAAGAAGCTTTATCAAGAAAATCTTGGAAAGATGCAATGATTAAAGAATATCAATCAATACTAAAAAATGATGTGTGGGATGTTGTACCCAAACCGAAGAATAAATCAGTTGTCTCTTCTAAATGGCTATACAAAATCAAACATGTGCCTAATAGCAACATTGAAAAATACAAAGCTAGATTTGTAGCTCACGGATTCTCACAGAAGGAAGGAATTGATTATGAAGAAAAAATTTCTCCAGTCGCCCAGTATACATCTGTTAGGACTATCATAGCAATTGTAGCATCCAAAGGGTGGAAGATACATCAAATGGATGTCAAAACAACATTCTTAAATGGTGAAATTGAAGAAGTATATATTGAGCAACCAGAAGGATTAATCCCTCATGACAAAAATTCTTATGTATGTAAATTAAAGAAAGCACTATATGGCCTTAAACAAGCACCCAGAGCATGGTTCGAAAGAATAGACAACTATCTCACAAAATTAGGGTATTCCAAGAATGAAGTTGATCCTAACATATACTTCAAAATAAATGGAGATGATATGATTATACTAGTATTATATATTGATGACTTGCTAATAATAGGTGAAGAACATCTAATAGCTAAATGCAAATAGGAACTAACAACAGAATTTGGTATGAAAGACCTAGGACTTCTTCATTACTTCCTAAGCCTAGAAGTTTGGCAAAAGGAGAACTACATTTTCTTAAATCAAGGAAAATACACAGTTGATATTTTAACTAAGTTTGGAATATGTATTGTAAACCAGTAACTACCCCAATGGAAACTAATCTACATAAACTGAAGAATGACGGATTTGAATATGAACGTACTGATCCTACTTACTACAGGCAAATCATTGGATCACTAATGTACTTGGTTAATACTCATCCTGATATCTGTTATGCAACTAATACTTTAAGTCAATTCATGTGTGAACCAAAGAATATACATCTTATAGCAGCTAAGTACATCTTACGATACCTAAGAGGTTCAATTAATATGGGGCTCAAATATGATCAAGTTGAAATCAATCTTCATGGGTATTCTGATTCTGATTGGGCAAGCAGCTCTACTGAATGTAAGAGTACCATAGGATGTTGTTTCAGTCTTGGATCTACAGTGATTTCTTGGTTCAGCAAAAAACAATCTTCAATCGCCTTAAGCTCCATTGAAGCAAAATATATAGCCTCGTCCATGGGAGCCAAAGAAGCAGTATGGTTGCAAAAGTTGCTAGTTCGGTTGTTCAAGAAACCCTTAAAGCCAACTATCATCCACTGCAATAATCAAAGTTGTGTCAAGCTTTCGGCAAATCCAGTTTTCTACAATCGATCTAAGCATATTGAGATACCTTATCATTATATTAGGGATATAGTAGATCAAGATGTTATTAAACTAAATTACATAAGTGCAAATGAGCAAACAACGAATGTTCTTACCAAACCTCTTGCCAAGGTTAAATTGGAATATTTCAGAGGAAAACTTGGTATGATCAAATCATAATTTTGAATATTGAACTTAAGTTTCAATTTTATGTGTGTTTATGCTTCTAATTCAATAGTTGCATCAGATATGTAATGAAAGGTGAAGATCTTTCATAGACATATGTATTCAAAAGGTAATCATTGTAAGGTGACAATCATACAAATGATAGGCCTATTATCATGACAATATGTTTGTGATCACAGTTATTTGGCAAGTCACTATTTCAAAGTGTTATAGTCAGATAATTTGTTCTTTGATTGGATATCATTGATGTTGATATCACGTTAGAGCCCATAAGAAATTTTGATATTTCACTTCTCCCTCACTAAGAAGGAGTGTTAAAGTGTAGCTTGAGTAGAAGTGAAGTACACTACATTTAAGTATTTAAATCTGTGATTTCATCAGTCATATACACACACACACACACACACACACACACACACACACACACACACATATATATATAGTTGACTATGATTATGTGTTTACTAATTATCATGAAATTACATTGGTATATTGTCTTGCAAATGATTGTATTACTTATGGATTTAACAAACCATCAGCACTATTATATGAATTCATAGGCCCATAGGGCCATGGCCACGTAGTCATGTCCCTACGGGAACATGACTCCTCACCATTATTCATATAGCCGATCGCTGATGTTTGAGTGATGATCAATAAACATGACAATGCATTATTCTCCATCAGCAATACAAGCAATTTCCTAAGGATAATACAGTTGATACAGATTCAGGTCAGTTTGACAGTAAGTAATATATATTGTATTTAGAATCACAAGTATATCTGTTCAAGGTCTTCAATATATATAACTGTAATCTGAATCAGATTCAGTAACATATATGTTATGCTAGTAATTCTATATCAGTATACCGAAATTATTATCTAAAAGACACAAAGAAGGTATTAGTATTTCTTTATCAAAGATCCTATAATCTTTTAAAAACCCACAGAGAATAAACTATCTGCTACACTAACATATATGTAGACCATATATAATAATAAAAACTACAACCTGATCACACTTTTTTCTACAAAAGAAAACAATCACCATTACACTTACCTGATATTTCATACAAAACAACAACTGCATCCATGCTTTTGTCTTTGATCAAAATAAAACTTATGAATGTTAGGAAATCCAGGACGATACTAGCTACATAGTGAAGTCGGATTCATCTGTGTTGCACAAGTATCTTGGGTTATTTGGCAATCTTGCATCAACCAAAATCATTTCCATGTATTTGTTCTTGTATGTTGTTCATGGAATGGCCTTTGTTGTTTGTGGTATTTCTTTCCGTGCAGGTTTGTACCTAATGAGGACCTATCACGGATTCTTATCCTATGTTCGTGGAATCTAATTTCATCATATATGGGAGTTATACTCTATCTTTACTTGAGGCATGTTCTTTTTTGGCAGCCCAAGTTACGTGTAGTGTTTGGCTTCCATGAGGTTTTTGTGTTATCAAGGTTTTTTGTGGCCTTGGAGATCTCTTCTTGGATCACCTGTGGACCTATCTTTGTCCCCACAAATGTTATTTTGATTAAATGTTTGGTCTCTAATTTCTCCTTCGGGGCAGGACCATTATTTTGTAATAATTTGCCTGACAGGCCGACTTGTGGTCTTGCTGGCTATATATTTAAGATCTAGGATTAGAGTAAATAGTGATTAAGTTGGATAGAAGATAGACATTCCAAATTTGGCTCTATAGACTTGAGCTTCTAAGCTCATTGATAGTAATTTGAATGTTTATGGCTGCAACAAGGTAGGCCTTATTCCTGGCATGTTGAAACTAGATTGTCTCATCATATCTCCATATGGAATCAATATATATTTTGTGGTATCTCTCATTATTGTGTTAGCTTCCGTGTGTATACTCTAGCAGAGTGGTTGGTCAGTGATCTCGGTTCATTTCCCCATCCTACCTTGTGTCAGTCTGTCAGGATATTGTTGTTGTTTGTAGACTCATTGGCACTAATGACCATTCACGCATATTTATGGGCTATCTCCTTCTTACCATTTAACCTTTCCATCTTTGTTCTTCTCGTTCACACTCACACTAATGTTCCCATACTTTTCCTCGACCTCCCCAGCATATATCTTTAAGTTATAATGGATCCAAAGCCCCTTTTGATCTGCCCTATTCTTGTTCTTCCTGTTGTTGAGGTACTCAATTGAGTCCGGTACGATAGGATGAGACATTAGAAGGGTTTGAAAGGTTTATTAAGGAGTTTAGCCATCAAGAATGAATAGTTCTTTTCCAATAGACTTTGTTACCAATTTGGAGAAGGGTGAACGGGCTCCAAGCGTGTTTTCAAACATCATGCATATGATGCCCGAGCAGTTACATCAATAATGATGGATTCCTTCAATGGATACAATAGATTCCAAAAATCATCTAAAATTTTTTCCACAATTGATTTCACCAATATATGATGCTCTATGATCAGTTCTGAAGCAAACTGAAGTAAAACTCCAACTTACGATGCTAGCCAAAATTGAAATGAACCGATGCATGCACAACAAGTTGCTAAAAATGGTTATTGCGTCTGATTTTGTTGTTGCAAGCCGAAACTCATGCAGAAGGGGAAACCATGGTGGAGTCAAGTGGACCAAATAAGAGTGGATACACACCTCTCGAACATCAATGGAAGTTGCTTCCCGTCAATTTCAGCGATTCTCCTATTTCCGAAACTGTTGAGCAAGCTATTTCGATATAACTCCCAGCCCGACAATAACCAAGTTGCAAGAATAATCCTTCATATTGATTGCCAATGAAAAAAAATAGGAAAGCAAGCGTTGAAGGAAAAGCTCAATCAACACAGATACACATAAAATGAATCGATAACTGTTACACTTGAATCCTAATCGTCCTCAACAGTCATTAAACAAAAGATTATGGAACTGACATATAATAAATACAAACACAAAATCGATTCAATATAAAGAATTTATGACCAACGCTTGAAACTGTTGAAGGAAGTATTGAAGACACATAGTGGAAAGCATATTAAATTTGAATAGAATAATACAAAACAATATTATGCACTTCAACATCACAAAAATGTGTGACAGCAGTTACTAAAGGAAGAGCGACCCTACCAGACTTATTTCTGAACAGAACGGACCCTAATTTCATAAACGCATGCAATGGGGGTGAACATGGATGAGAAAATAAAGGCCCTTGGAGAAGGCCTTACCTCCACAATATTACAAAACATAAGGAGCATCGATGACAAAATCACTAGCCTCCTTACGATGCCAAGGCAAGACACCCAGAAAAGAAATATGAATTTGCACATTATTGCAAAAGTCTAGATTTTAATCACAATATGCTACCGATAATAATATTCAAAGTGTACGCTCATACTACACAAACATAAATGTCGAGACTAAGGCTCTATAGCCAAATATTGACTTCTAAGATGCTACAAATGTCATACAACAACAATTATAGACACTCAATTCAATATTTGCAAATAATTGAACAGATGCAAATATATTGCAACTTGAACTTTCAATCTCCAAATACAAGCTCCACAATAATGCAAATAAATGCAGAACATGAGCCTCCAAGAGTGAGAATCTACTCGTAGCCTCTCAGAACATTGCTACTCCTATATTGCTGTCATAACCTGGCTCTAATACCATGTTAGATTTTTTCTAGAAAATAAAGATAAACAATAATAAGGAAAACATAACAAATACAAAATACACCGGAAGTTACCTTAGGAAATCCCCTCTAAAATGATGGGAAAAACCGAACCACACAACAAAATATCAATTTATTGATAATAAAATGTTCAAGTGTGGAATGCCTTTCGCTTGATGCGATATATATATAACACAGAGAGATTCTTCACATTACAATCGAAGGTCTCTTGAATTTCCCAAAACATGACTTTGTAATGATCCCATCTTTTGGCCTTCACGTTCTTTTAGCAGTTGACCAAGTGTGTGTGCGTTAGCCTTGTTCTACATGGTCTTGAGGGCTAACGAAGGGTTTAATGGGATCTTGGAGTGTTTTGGCCTAGTCATTTCCAGTTTGGGCCAAAACGAAGTTGATTTACTTAGTTTCAGGCATACTATTTTTAGTAAGTCGGCAGGACACAGTGCAGGTCAATTTTGGTGATTGGATTCGATACTCCTCGATGAGAGCTTTCCGATGAGCTATCACTCGCATTATTTGGAGTTCGATTGCTAATACATTTTAATGCCTGAAGTTTTATTAAAGTAACGTCTAATTTAATTGTAAAATATTAAAGTGTTACTTTAATATTTATTTTATGGTGATGTGTACCCAAGGGAGACATAAGGGGTATTTTAATATATGTTTTATATATTACATATCTTTTATCCCACATTGCCCATATGAGTTGAGCGGACCCTTGGAAATAGAATAAAAGGAAGCATTTGTGGCTTCATTAGGCAAGTTGAATATGAGAAGAAATTGGTGTGTGAGTTGCAGCTCCGTTCTTGGCATTTGAGGATGTCTATCCTCTCTTGTAACATTCTAGACGTCATTCCCTTGGGGTTTGGCCTTTGGAATTCTTTGTTATTGGCTTCATTATCAGGCAGTTTAGTTGCATTTTCGGCTACAGGCAGATTTGGTATTTTGCTCATATCTTCTTCACTACTTGTCTGAGGCTTATGCCGCTTTGAGGGAATGGTATTATGAAGGTAGTGGACTGATTGAAGGACAAAGTATTGTAGCAGCAAGTTCGAAAGCATGGGCTGGAGTATTATGTCAATACTGCTGAAGTAATTAGTGAGTTGATAAATCTGCCATGTATTTGGTTTTATGAATTCTGAAAATAACATTTTATTAGCAGCCATTCATTTCCACTTTGCATATTATTGTAGTTTCTTTCTTGTTTATGTTGTATGATACCAATTCCATGCACGAAACACAACAAACAAATAAACGTTTGATTTCCAGAGTTATAAGGAGTTTTAAGAAGTTGAATGCAAACCAAAGTAACAAGAATCGGAATCGGATCGGAATCGGCAAGGCCGAATCGAATCGTGAATCGGCAATGAATCGGCAATGAATCGGCAAATTTGAAAAAACCCTTTAAATTTAAAGATTTTAACAATTTAAAACTTATTTCATGCACCCTTTATTGAATATAACTTAAACACACTATAACATCATCAAATAGAAGTTAAAACTTAACATACATAAACATGGAACATAAAATCCATCACATATGTAACTATGTTATCTAAAATGTAAATTGTAGGCTAGCTGAAGTAAATAGAAATCAAATGATCACAATGATTTAAATCATAGAATGTATGTAAGATGATCCATAAGACATCAAATCATAAATGTATGTAAGAATCTAAGATGAAGATCCATGAAAGTTTGAAACATATGTCTATCAATGATTCAGTATCAATATTTGTAAACAAAATATAAAAACAAGGCTCCAGCTCAAGCCTCAGACTCATAGTCATCATCATCATCCTCAACATCATCCTGAAGCTCGGCTGCAGCCTCAGCCTCAGCCTCTGAGTATCCAGTCTGCCTAGTAGCAAGGCGTCTAATGTAGGTCCTAGAGGACTGCCGAGCCATATCTCCCGCATGTAAGATGGGCTCATGAACGTCGCTAGGGCCTGTGCCTGTGCGTGCATGTGTGCGTCTACCAATGCCTGAAGAACGTGCTCTAGCTGCCTCAGCCTCTATATCCACCTGGTCAACCCACACACGGTCTTCCTCAGTGAAGACTGGATCCACAACCTCTGTGAGCCACTCCGATTCTGGATCAATCTCCTCTAGAATGATTGGAGAGGAGTCAGTGCCCAAAATCTGTCTGATCCTAAGACGGAGGTTGCAATGAACAAAGACAATATCATTCAACTTCTGCACTGTCAACCTGTTTCTCCTCTTCGAATGGATGTGCTCGAACATGGACCAACTGCGCTCACATCCAGAAGCGCTGCTTGGCTGACTCAGAATATGAATGGCAATTTTTTGAAGTTTTGGGGTTGTGGCCCCAAACATTTGCCACCATCTATCTGCAATAAGGGAAAAATTGAAAATAGAAACAATTAGTCTCATTTACAAATTACAAGTTAACTCTAAAATTACATAATCAACTTTAAGATTAGAATCTAGATTCATGAACATTGAATATATTATTTAATTTTTACCTGGCTGTAGTGTTGTCTGAGCATTTATGGCCATCCTGCTAGAGAAAAGTGGCCCCTCTTTATTGTTGAACTGGTCTAGCTCAACAATCGCAGCAGCGCTATCTTCATCGCTACTCAACCTCTGAATCACTGTGTATAAGCCAGTGAGAACCTCCGCATCCGCCTTGAACTCAGGACGGAAACGATATGCCGGATTCAGAAAGTAAGCTGCTGCATGGATGGGTCGATGGAGCTGATTCTGCCATCTCCTATCGATGATGTCCCAAATAGGGCCATACCTCTCCTGCACTCCTGCATATTGGGCTCTGATGGCCTCCTTGGCCCTATCCATGCCCTCATAAATGTAGCCCATAGAGGGCTTCTCCCCATCAGCAGTTCGTAGCAAAGCTACAAGGGGCTCAGTGACCTACATATAAAGTAAAACAAAAAACTTGAGTCAAAACTTAAATATAAAATAATATAACTTAAAGTAAAAGTAAAATACTAAATGTTAAATTGCAATAAATTTACCTGCAGGATTTCTCTAGCGGGTTTCCAAAAACCATCCTCATCAAATATGCAATCCGCCACATCTATCCCTACAGTGGTCGTAGCATAGGAAGAGGAAATCCACTCCCGCCCAACAAACATGCTCCTCAATTCATCCCTTGATGTCAACAAGGACTGCAAGGTGATGAAATTCGAGGCAAACCTCGTGATACCTGGGCGAGCTAACTCTTTTCCTTCTGTGTACTTCCTCATTGTGCTAAGGACAAATGAATGATTATAAATGAATTTGCATATGTTTTTTGCCCTTTCCACACATGACTTGACAAACTCAAGTTTGCCAATTTCCTCCAACATGAGGTCAATGCAATGTGCCGCACAAGGGGACCAAAATATGGTGGAGTGCCTCTCCATCAAAAGTTTACCTACAACAATTTTAAGTCAATTAGAAATTCAAATTTCAAAATTCAAATAAATTTATTTTCAAAACTTGAAAAGTTAAAAGTTTACCTGCAGCAACATAACTTGCTGCATTATCCGTCACCACCTGGATCACATTTTGTTCTTCCACCTCTGCTATGACTTCCTCAATAGCCTCACATAAGTATGTGGCATTTTTTACATGTGCGGAAGCATCAATGGATTTGATGAACATGGTATATCCTACAAGTAACAAAACAACGAATTAGAATATTAAAATTAAATGGATCATCAACAAATTAGCATTCAACAAATCAAAATTTACAATTATGTATGTAGGAAAGTAGAATGATCAATTACCTCCACAGGATACAAGAAAATTGAGGAGTGTTCTATTCCTCCTATCTGTCCAACCATCAGTCATGATGGTGCAACCCTTTGCAATCCACTCCTTTCGGTTCTCCTCGAGCTCAGCCCTCATGTCCTCTACCATCTCATCCAAGAGGTATCCGCTCAACTCAGCCTCAGTTGGGACTTTAAACCCCGGACCACAAATAGCAACCGCGTCTATCATGTTCTGCCAATAAGGAGCCCTGTCACAAATAAAAATTTAGATGTCAAAGACTCAAATTATAAAACAAGTAAATATAATTAAAGTTTTACTTTTACTTTTAATTTTAACTTTAAAGAAAACAACGAAAAAAGAATCAATTACCTGGCTGCAATAAATGGAATGTTGCAAAAGTACCAAAATTTGCATATCTCCTTTCTGGCAGCATCATGAATTTCCTTGTTCAAACCCATGCCCTCAAGCGTGGGTTGGGAACCAGGAGTAGTGCGGGGCACAAAGTAACTATCCATTCTATTTTTCCGCACTCTAGGCTGCAATAGGTTGGTGTGGGACTCTGTCTCAGTATGTGACCGACTAGCACCAGCACGAGCAGAAGAACTAGGATAAAAAGGAGGCCTAGAAGAACCCTCTCCAACACAACCTACAGATGCAGAAGCTAATGCAGATGCAGATGTGGATGCGGCTGCAGATGCAGATGCGGGAACATGGGAGCCAATACCCCTTAACCCTTCAAGTTGCATTTTCCTATTGGCTTTGTCTTTTTCAATTTTTTCTAATGCCATTAAGCAAGTGCGTTTTGCCTCAGGAGTTTGGTGAGTGCAAATTGTAACATCGTGTCCAGGTATAGCAGCAATGTGGTATTTCAATCTATAAATACCCCCAGAAGTTATTTTTTCTTTACAAAAAATACATTTTGTTTGATATTTGGTTCTTCCAGGAAACTCTTCGTTATATTTCCAACATTCATCTTTTCTACCCATTGCGAATTTGCAAAAAATGAAAGCAAAGGCTGCTGCAATAAAAATTTATATGTAAAATATCAAAGTTTGAAGCTAATAAAAGCTACAAAACAACAAACCCTAGTTTGCAACTTAGTAAAAATAAAGAACATTCAAGATCTAAACTAAAAATCTTGAAAACTATAAAAATTTAACAAAAAATGCATAATACACTAACATGCAAAAAAAAAAAAGAGCACTTACCTCTTGCAAATGAGTTGAGGAGTGTTGAGATTGGCTCCCTAATGCTCCCAATGCAATTGATGGCCTCCCCAAATGGATTGCTGATCTCTTTTGTGCTCTTTCTTCTTGCCGGTTAGAAACCTATGGCTTTTCTTTTCTCTTCTTCTCTCTCACTTTTCCTCTCTTCTACTCATGTTGAATAAATAGAAGGCCCTTTAGGGTTATAACAAAGAGAAATGGTCAAAAACAAAGTAAAAAAACCAAGCAATTTTTTAAAATTTTACAACTCTATACTTTATTGGCCGCGGGCGATTCCTGCCGATTTTTCTAGGCGATTCATGCGATTTTTTGCCTGAATCGCCTGAATCGGCGATTCAGGCGATTCACTTGAAGAAATCGGCAATGGCGATTTCCGACTCCAAAAAAATCGCCATTGCTGAATCTAATCGCCGAATCGCCGATTCAGGCGATTTTATGGCGATTCTCGTTACTCTGATGCAAACTGTTTGACATAATTCCTTTCAGCAATTTGGTTTAGTTTTTTGGGACATCCAGGGGTGTCCATTACAGTGGTATCAGAGCTATAAGTCCTGCCATCCTGTGGAGATCATATTGATAGCTAGATAAAGATGTATATTAGTCCAGATCAAGATGTGATGTTCAGACAGTTATTGGGTACATTAGAGAAGGGGCAACATGTGCAACAGGAGCAGAATAGGCGAATGGATATGATGTTGCAGCTTATGGCTAGACAGATGGGCATCAACATTGATGATTTGTATGTTGCTCCAGAGCAAAAGGTAGTCGATTTCTCAGGTGGGATTGAGACACGTATAGAGCCAGCCAGCGATGATGTTGGTGATGTGGGCATTTCGGCAGAGTCAGTAGAGACATGCGTGCAAAGTCAGGAGACCACATATGAAGCCTTGTCAGGGGATGATGATGTAGCAATAGTGGAATTAGGAGAATGCGAGGATACTATCATATCAGCAGCCACTTCTATGTCAGCTGAAGCATCCAATGAGGAGTTTAATGGTATAAATGCAGTGGTTGATGTATTTTCAAATGAAGCCACACATGTTAATGATTATGAGTTTTCATCAACTACAAATTCAGTTCAGTTTTCTGTTGCAGCAGTTAATGTTGTTCCTATGTCCATATATTTCGATGCGGCAACACCTATTGTTGATACAGTTAGCATGAGTACATATGGTTCACCTACAACTACATCTTTTTCAATGCATGATGGTGATAATATGCATTCCAGTCCAATATATATTATGTGGATGGATAAAGGGAAGAAGACGTTTCATAGATCTTCTATGGAGTTGCCTTATGGTGACATTTTGACTTCATCAGCACAAGGTTTGAATGCTAGGCTACCAGGGTTGGTCCTGATGATGCGGATTTGCAGTTGGTTTAACTTCCATATGGATATCACCTATTGGGATCCAGGTGGAGGTTGGAGTCCATTATGTTACTTAATTGCTTGAGGACAAGCAATTTCAAGGAGGGCGGATTTGTAATGATCCCATCTTTTGGCCTTCACGTTCTTTTAGCAGTTGATCAAGTGTGTGTGCGTTAGCCTTGTTCTACATGGTCTTGAGGGCTAACGAAGGGTTTAATGGGATCCTGGAGTGTTTTGGCCTAGTCATTTCCAGTTTGGGCCAAAACGAAGTTGATTTACTTAGTTTCAGGCATACTATTTTTAGTAAGTCGGCAGGACACAGTGCAGGTCAATTTTGGTGATTGGATTCGATACTCCTCGATGAGAGCTTTCCGATGAGCTATCACTCGCATTATTCGGAGTTCGATTGCTAATACATTTTAATGCTTGAAGTTTTATTAAAGTAACGTCTAATTTAATTGTAAAATATTAAAGTGTTACTTTAATATTTATTTTATGGTGATGTGTACCCAAGGGAGACATAAGGGGTATTTTAATATATGTTTTATATATTACATATCTTTTATCCCACATTGCCCATATGAGTTGAGCGGACCCTTGGAAATAGAATAAAAGGAAGCATTTGTGGCTTCATTAGGCAGGTTGAATATGAGAAGAAATTGGTGTGTGAGTTGCAGCTCCGTTCTTGGCATTTGAGGACGTCTATCCTCTCTTGTAACATTCTAGACGTCATTCCCTTGGGGTTTGGCCTTTGGAATTCTTTATTATTGGCTTCATTATCAGGCAGTTTAGTTGCATTTTCGGCTACAGGCAGATTTGGTATTTTGCTCATATCTTCTTCACTACTTGTCTGACGCTTATGCCGCTTTGAGGGAATGGTATTATGAAGGTAGTGGACTGATTGAAGGACAAAGTATTGTAGCAGCAAGTTCGAAAGCATGGGCTGGAGTATTATGTCAATACTGCTGAAGTAATTAGTGAGTTGATAAATCTGCCATGTATTTGGTTTTATGAATTCTGAAAATAACATTTTATTAGCAGCCATTCATTTCCACTTTGCATATTATTGTAATTTATTTCTTGTTTATGTTGTACGATACCAATTCCATGCACGAAACACAACAAACAAATAAACGTTTGATTTTCGGAGTTATAAGGGGTTTTAAGAAGTTGAATGCAAACTGTTTGACATAATTCCTTTCAGCAATTTGGTTTAGTTTTTTGGGACATCCAGGGGTGTCCATTACAGACTTCATTTTCAAATACACATCTCTTCATATTTTCATGCCACAATGCATGTCAAATGACACGTCATTATATTTATCATTAAAATTATTATCATAAATGTCTTCTTCAGTTGAAGGTGACCATAACAATATTTACACCTAGAGATAGAGATCTCTATCGCAGTGACTATCTCCAACAGATTCCTTATCTTATTCTAGCAAGAACTCCTCCATCTTGAAGGATTCAAACTTACACCTAATACAAGTAATTGCCCTCGAACAGATGGAGAAAAGGAGATTGTTAACAAGTAGATGAAAGGATAGCTAAGAAATCATGTCATAGGCCAACAAAATGCATGGAAAAACGGTTGCAATTGGGTGCGTATTGTTATAATACCACCCACCACATGTCACTCTGAAATAGCCCATCCATGACATTATATGAATGTAAGACGACCTCTTTTAGAAGTTTGATTCTCCAAGAAAGTTGCATATTAAGAGCCAAGAACTTCATCCAACAAAGTATGGACATCATGAACACACTCAAGGACAATCTGCATCAAGCACATAACCAACAATAGATTTATGCCAATCAAAACTAAACTGATAGAACCTTTGAAGTTGGGGACCTAGCTTTATAACTACAACCATACAAGCAATCTTCAATCAAGGTTAGCAAAGCATAAAAGCTCAAGCCCCACTTTTACACGCTATACAAGATCTTGAGAAGGATGGGTGAAGTAGCCTACAAGTTGAAATTGCCAAAGAACAGAAGAATTTATAATGTATTTCATTCATCCCAACTCAAAAAAGTGTTAGGGCAACATGTTACCCCCTATGTGGAACTAACCCCACTTTATGACAAAGGGAAACTAATTTTGGAACCACAAACCACTCTCAATGTTTGGGAAAAGAGACTAAAGAAAAAGGTTATTTCTGATTTTTTGGTAAAGTGGAAAGGCCTACCCATAGAAGATGCTATAAAGAAATCTTAGAAAGGATAGATTGTCATATTGATGCAGAAGCATCCTGGGTTGTCCTGTAATCCTACTCATTTGTTCATTCTGGCAATTTTAACTGAGTTCCAGCAGTGTTAACCGAGTTGTCCATTGTTAACCGAGTTCTAGCAGTGTTGACCGAGTTGCTACAGTGTTAACCGAGTTGTTCAGTGTTGACCGAGTGTTCCTTGATGCACCGAGTGAACCTATTATTTTACCGATGCTCGGGTCCTTTGACCGAGTCTATCTATGATTGGTTCTTAATTTGAGCCGACTTATGTATTTAATTTGGATCATGAATTTAATGATAGGATCTTGTCTTGGGATGAGTGTAGACCATTTTAAGGTCAGCCTTTCTATTATGTAATAATTTAAAATCTTTTGTAAGCCGTTTTGGCAAGTATAAGTAGAGGTATTTGGTTTAGTTTAGGGTAGAGACAGAGAGTTCAAAGTAGATGTTTCTGGAATTGCGAATTTGAAGTTGGATTATAGATCTTAAAGTTATATTTTGTATCTGGTCATAACTCAGAAAGCCTTACAACTAGGCATGTATGCTAATAACTTGATGAATCAATAAAAGCGTTTTGTCATCTCTCCTTGGTGTTGTTCTCGGTGTTTTTGCTTCTGTTATGTTTGCTCAGCAAGGTGGTTGGATAGTTAGGAGTGCCTTTGGCCTTAGCTCTTCAATTTCCTCCCTGCACCAGGTGGTATCAAAGCTTGAGGTTCATCCTTGTGGAGATTGGATCGTATAGAATCCTAAGTTGAATTTGGTTGTAGGGTGGCAGATCTGCGGATTTGACCTATAACTTGCAGAGGGTTACAATCTTGCAAGAACCTATTTGTAAAGATGGTTTGAGGCAGAAGAAATGCTAACACTACTATTATAGACATGTTGAGACAAATTGCAGCTAGATTAGATGTTGTGGAGACAGCCCAGAGGAGAGCACATCTTAACGATGTGAATGATGATGAAGCAATGGCACCAAACCCTAATCCAAAACTTGAGAAAGATCAAGATGAGGAAAGATTGTTGAGAGTGTTGTCTAGGGCACATTCAAAGCCCATTGTAGAAGTTGTTCCTTATAATGAAAAATTGGACACTAATGTTGTGTTGGATTGGATCTCTGATATGGGAGGGTTCTTTGAGTTTGAAAACACTCCTAATAATAGGAAGGTGAAAATTGCAATCACTAGGTTGAAAGGTCATGTCTTACTATGGTGGGAGCATTTGCAAACTGATAGACAAAGGAGAGGAAAGGAGAAGATCATGACTTGGCTGAAAATGGTGAACGAAGTGAAGAAGAGTTACTTCCTATCAATTACCAAGTTAGCTTGTTGAGGAAGATGCAAAATTTGAGACAAAAGGACATGACTGTGAAGGAGTACACTGAGGAATCCTGTAGATTGGACATCAGATCTAGACATGTGGATGATGAGGTTGAGCAAGTCGTAAGGTATCCAAATGGATTGAGCTCTGGAATTTAAGATGAGATAAGTTTTGTGAAACTGGAAAGTGTGGAAGAAGCCTATCAATATGCCTTGAAAGCTAAGGAGATCTTGACAAAGAAGCATGAACAAAGACAAAGAAATAAAGGTGGTAAATTATAAAGAGGCAGAGGTAGATCTTATGGAGAAGGTGGCAAGTCTGACAATTTTGTGCAAGATAAGGGCAGATCTAAATGGAAAAATGATAACAAAGGAAAGACTAAATGGAAAGGCCATAATTCTTACTAAGGAGATACTAGTTCTTACCGAGGAAGAGGTAATTCTTATTCTAGAGGTGGTTTTCGTGGTAATTGTTTTAGATGTGGTAAAGAAGGGCATAGATCCTTTGAGTGTAAATCCTCTGGTGAGAATGAACAAGGTAATAGAAATGTTGTGATTTAAGGAGATCTTGAGGGTTCACCAAGTGGACCTGAGGTTGGAAAAAATTTGATGATGAGAAGAACTTTGTGTAATAAGGGAATTGATGAGGCACCTGTCCTAAGGAGAAGTCTTTTCAAGACCAGATGTAAGATGGCTGGAAAATGTTGTAAAGTGATCATTGACAATGGAAGTTCAACAAATTTGGCATCAGAGGAGCTAGTTACGAAGTTGCAGTTGCAGAGGCTGAATCATCATAAACCCTATCATGTTTCCTGGATTAGGGATGAACATAAGATATTGGTAAGTGAACAGTGTGTTGTGAAGTTCAAGATTGGAAATTACTTTGATGAAGTTTTGTGTGATATTATGCCTATGGATTGTTGTCATATATTGTTGGGTAGAACTTGGCAATATGATAGATATGCTATACATGATAGAGGATTGAATCAATATGCTCTTTGGGTGAATGGGAGAAAACAAGTATTGTTGCCTTTGATTGAAAATCTAGATGAGGTTAATTGTACTACTGTTAAGAGTTTGTGTGGTCAATGGAAAGCAATTTGAGAAGGAAATGAAGAAGAATCAAATCTGCCTTAATTTCTACGAGACCGAGTTATGCTAGTCATAACCGAGTGACAAAAAATAGTGATGACCAAGTGACAATAGAAGCTAACAATATTGCCCAAGTGCCAGTACAATTGAAAGGTAACATTGAATGAATATAAAGAAATTGTTGCAAAGGATATACTTGATGGTTTACCACCAGTAAGAAGCATAAATCATTGTATGGACCTGATTCTTGGAGCTACTTTTCCGAATAAAGCACATATAGATTGACACCTACAAAGAATGAAGAACTTAACAGACAAGTGCATGAGTTGTTGTAGAAAAGTTTGACCAAAAAAAGCTTGAGTCCATGTGTTGTACCTGTTGTATTAGCACCTAAGAAGAATGGAGAATGGAGAATGTGTACTAATTCCAAAGCTATTAACAAAATCACAGTGAAATATAGGTTTCCTATGCCAAAGATGGATGACATGATGGATTGTTTGAGTGAAGCAAAGTATTTTACCAAGATTGATTTGAAGAGTGGTTATCATAATATCAGAATCAAAGAAGGTGATGAATGGAAGACTGCTTTCAAGACAAAAGACGGTTTGCATGAATGGTTGGTAATGCCTTTTGGTTTTACTAATGCACCTACTACTTTCATGAGGTTGATGAATGAAGTTCTCAAAAGATCCTTGAGTAAGTTTGTGATTGTTTATTTGGATGATATTTTGATATTCAGTAAGACTAAGGAAAAACATCTTGAACATGTTACACAAGTATTACAGAGATTGAAAGAGGAGAAGTTGATGATTAACTTGAAAAAGTGTTCCTTTATGCAGGAGGAGATTGTGTATTTGGGATTTGTGATTTCAGCGGATGGTTTGAGAATGGATCCTAAGAAGGTTAAAGCAATTTTGGAATGGCCTACACCTGAGAATGTGGGCGCAGTAAGATCACTCCATGGTTTGGCTAGTTTTTATAGAAAATTTACAAAGAATTTCAATTCTGTTTGTAATGCTATGACTAAAACAATGGGAGGAGATAAAAAGGATTTTAAGTGGACACATGGAGCTGATAAGAGTTTTGGGACTTTGAAACAAAAGGTTGTTGAGTACCCTGTATTGGCTTTGCCTGATTTCAATGAGGTATTTCAAGTTGAATGTGATGCAAGTGGCAATGCAATAGGAGTTGTATTAAGTCAAGAAGATAAACCTGTTGCTTTCTTTAATGAAAAGTTGAATAATGCTAAAATTAAGTATTTTGTGTATTATCAAGAGTTTTATGCTATTGTTCAAGCCTTGAAGAAGTGAAGACATTATTTGATTCCTAAGGATTTTGCGTTGTATACTGATCATAAAGTTTTACAGTACTTGGGAAGTCAACATAGGTTGAAACAGAGACATATGAAGTGGGTTGAGTACTTGCACAGTTTCACATTTGTGATCAAGCATAAAAGTGGAGTTACTAACCGAGTTGTTGATGCATTGAGCAGAAGACGTTCTTTGTTGACAGAGATGAAGGTTGAAGTTCTTTGTTTTGATAAAATGAAAGAATTGTATGATACTGACCCCGATTTTTCTGAGGCGTGGAGAGAGTGCAGAGCACCAAATCTATCAAATCAAATGAGTAAGTGTGATGAGTATTTCCTTCAAGAAGGTATGTTGTTCAAAGGAATTTAGTTATGTATACCAAGAAGTTCTATGAGAATTAGTTTGATTAAGGAAAAGCATTGTGGTGGTTTGGCCGGACATTTTGGAATTGATAAGACATTGAGTTTGTTGAAGGATAAGTATTTTTGGCTACAAATGTATAAGGATGTTTAGAAGTTTGTAAGGAGTTGTGGAATTTGTCAAATTGCAAAAGGAGTAAGTTAGAATACTAGATTGTATACACCTATTTCTGTTCCTGAGAAGCCTTAGAGTGACATCAGTATGGATTTTGTTCTTGAATTACCTAAGACAGCAAGAGGGTATGATTCCATATTTGTTGCTGTGGATAGATTTTTTAAGATAGCACATTTCATACCATGTAAGAAGACATCAGATGTTGTGCATGTTGCTGAGATTTTCTTCAAAGAGATTATTTGATTGCATGGATTACCAAAAAGTATTATTTCTAATAGAGACAATAAGTTTGTTGGTTATTTTTTGAGGACTTTGTGGAAGAAGATGGGTACTAAGTTGAGATTTAGTTCTACATTCCATTCACAAATAGATGGACAGACAGAGGTTGTGAATAGAAGCTTGGGTAATTTGTTGAGATGTTTAGGGTGAGATAAGCCGAGCAGTTGGGGTATGGTACTAGCACAAGCTGAGTTTGCATTTAATAATTCTGTGAATAGGAGTACAAGAAAAACACATTTTGAGATTGTTACTGGAATGCAACCTAGAGGAATATCAAATTTGAGAGATGTTATAGGTGAAGAGAAGAAAAGAGAAGTTCCTAAGGGCAAGAATTTGTTGATTTTGTGAAATCTTTGCATGAGGAAGTGAAGTTGAAATTGGAACAAAGTAATCAGAAGTATAAGGAGAATGCTGATAAGTATAGAAGACATAATATTTTTGAAGTTGGTGATGAAGTGATGGTTCATTTGAAGAAAGGTAGATTTCCTATTGGAACATACAGTACGCTGAAAATGAAATAGTTTGGACCTTGTAGAAATTTAAGGAAGTTTGACAGGGGTAATGCTTATGAAGTTGAGTTACCTTATGACATGGATATATCTCCTATATTTAATGTTGCTGATCTGTATAAGTATCATGAGTCAATTGATGAAGTTGTTGGTATCAGATGATTATCCTACGAAGTGGATTGAAGAGGTTGAACAGATATTGGATCAAAGAGTTGGTAAGAACACAAGAGGAAAAGATTACTATGAATATTTGGTAAAGTGGAAGAATAGACCAGTTGAAGATGCTACATGGATTTCTCAATCTGAGTCGGATTCAGCTCAGGTTGTGACACTTGCATGATTCAGGAGAATCATTTCTTTCAACCCTGGTTGTCTGAAGCAGAATCATCCTAGGTTGCTTTGTAATCCTGCTCATTTGTTGATTCTAGCAATTTTAACCAAGTTCCAACAGTGTTATCCGAGTTCTAGCAGTGTTGACCAAGTTGTTCAGTGTTGACCAAGTTCCTATAGTCTTAACCGAGTTATTCAGTGTTGCTAGAGTTCCTTCATGCGCTAAGTGAACCTGTTATTTTGTTGATGCTTGGGTCCTTCTTTGACCGAGTTTTTCTATGATTGGTTCTTAGTTTGAGCTGACTTATGTATTTAATTTGGATCATGAATTTAGTGATAGGATCTTGTCTTGGGATGAGTGCAGACCGTTTTGAGGTCGATCTTTCTATTATGTAATGATCTAAAGTCTTTTGTAAGCCGTTTTGGCAAGTATAAGTAGAGATATTTCATTTAGTTTAGGGTAAAGACTTAGAGAGTTCAAAGAAGATGTTTCTGGAATTGCAAATTTAAAGCTGGATTGTAGATCTTGAAGTTATATTTTGTATTTGGTTGTAACCCATGAGGCCTTGATGAATCAATAAAAGTGTTTTGTTCTCTCTCTCCTTGGTGTTGTTCTCTCTGTGTGTTTTCTTTCGTTGTGTTTGCTCAGCAAGGTGTTCTGATAGTTAGGCGTGTCTTTGGCCCTAGTTGTTCATATTCTCCTTGCACCACATGCTCCTACCACGAAGGGGATATCAATATGAATAACAATAAAACACTAATAAATAGTGGCTAGAGATAAACAATGATTAGAATATAGCACTACAATGAACTAAGTATTAGTTAAGCACAACAATCAGTGGGGAGGTGTGATTACAAGAAGGCCTCTAACTACAGCAATCTCAAGTGAAGGGTTGTGGCTCACTTAAAAGGATGGTTTAATATTGATCACAGATTATTGACAATGGTCCCTTCAAGCATACAATTAAATTAAACAAGGATGTTACTAGGCAAGGATGAATTAAGATGAGTCCTATTGCTGCTAAAGGGTGGTACTTTTCGTAGAAAGTTCAACTCTCCATCCTCTCTTGACGATACACAAGGCAGACCACTTATGGAAGGAAAGTATGATATCCCTTGTTAGAATTATGAAATTTGAGAATCAAATTGGCAATGTTCGGTTGTCACTTATGAGGTCTTCTGATGAGAATCCTTAAATTCCAATTACAAGAGACTTTCTAAACCCAATTATTTTCCTCTAAAAATAAAATATTAAATCTTAGTACTTGCAAGGATTATATGATTGCTCATGCTTGCATAAGGGATTATATGGTTAATGGTTGTTGATTGCAAGCTCTATCTAATTTGTAATTCTACGTTTAACTTGAATTTTTGATATAACGAATGAATTACGATAAAAGTCCCCTTCTCAATATTTGTAATTGTTCTAATATGGGGGTACAAGATTGTTGACATTACAGTCATGTTTGTTATTAGTGACACACACTTATTTAGACAGATAGTGTCTATCGAGCTTATTGTACAGTTAACAGTGTTAACCAAGCATTTCAAGCTTTACCAAGTTCTACAGTTCATACCGAGTTCAAGGAACAATGTATTCAGTTTGCGCCAAGCATTTTCTACCATAATGGTGATCAGCAGTGTAAACAGAGCTTCATAAAGTTTACCGAGTTCCTCAGTGCAAACCAAGTTGTGCAGTGCTTATCGAGTTCGTAATTACAGTGATGTGAATCTAGTGTTGATCGAACCACTCAGTGTCAACCAAGTGATTCAATTTACACTGAGCTCGTAGTGATAGCATTGACCAAGTTTTGCAATATGAATCAAGTGATTCAATTTATATGCCGAGTTTTGTAGTATTCACCAAGTGACCAATGCAGACCGAGTTCAAGCTACATGGAAGTGATCAGTATGGATTGAGCTTCTACGTCTACCAAATGCATAACAATGTCGAGCATTGACAATGCATGTCAAGTATCAGAACCTCGCCGAGTTAGTCTTCAAAACCCGAGTTCCTACAGTTGGACCGACTTTGTGTATTTTGTGTAAACTTGCATTGTAGCCGACTTTGTTGAATTATAATATTTTGGATTGGTATATATGTAATTCATTTTATCACATCCAAAAAGGGAGTAGAATAAATGACGAGAAGCATAATGCGAATTTGAAGAGCAGAAAGTGTAAGTAAAAGGCTACAACAGTATAAGGAGCAGCAAAGATTTATCTATCATAGCAAGGTGATCATTACACTCAAAGGAATCTCATTCAGCAAACCAAGTTGCAGATCAGAGATCAGCCACTGTTTTCATCCTAACAGGTGGATCAGTTAAATCCTTTCACAAGGTAGACTTAACAGTCTTTTGTAAATCTCTTTACTAAGTGCATACATTATTTTATGTTTGTAAATCATTTTGCAAGGTGGACCTAGCAGTCCTTATTGCTCCTAACAAGGCAGATCATCAAAAGTGATCATTGTAAGCCTTAACAGGCCAACTTTATACTGCAGTACTAAAGCTTGTGGGTATACATCCCCACCCCAGTTTTACTTTCTATTTGGAAAGTTTATGGGTCATCATATTGTGTGTCAAAGTGTTATGAATGTTTTAATGCTTTCAGTTTTTCATGCATGCAATTCGATCAAAATTCACATGAAGGATTAATTGGTAAATGAAGATTAAGTTTTATTGGTTACTGATTCACTCCTCAATAACTTAGCCTATCATATATATATTTCCAACAATTGGTATCAAAGCTTTGTGGTTCTCAGAAAAGAAGTTTAACAGCTTGAGCAAAGATCAGAGGCTATGGAGGTATTCAAACTTGACAAGGCTATTGACAATGAAAAGTTGGATTTGGAATTGGCTATTGGACAACTCAAGAAAGCAAAGAAGCAACTCTCTCAATCATTGAAAAGAAGAAGAGGTCTTGCAATCCAAATGAATGACACACTACGTTGAAGAAAGAATTGAAGACATCCATTCAGAAAGCAATTCAGATGAAGCTAACAAGGCAATCAAAGAACTATTGGAAAAGAATAGTACACTTCAAGAAGAAGTAAGAAAGTTGAGAAGAGAGTAAGAAATCTAGTCAGTAAGATTATGTGAAGTCAGGGAAGAGAAAAATAAGATAAAAGAAGAAACAGAAGGAAAGAACAATGAAATTCAGCACCTATCCCTTCAGTAGGCAGACTTCATTGATCAGCTCACCAATGCAAATGAAGAAATTATGAATCTAAGATCAGAAAATGAAAGATTGTAGAATAATCTATACACTGAAAAACAAACCAATGAGAGGATGATGAAATCTCAAGCAAACATGAATCAATTGAATAAGAAAAATCATTACAAACAAAAGGGAAAATCAGGAATTGGATATATAGAAGAAGGTGAATCATCCAAGCAAGGAGCTCAAAAGAATCAAAGACCTACTTGCAGTCACTGTGGTAAGTTAGGTCATACATCAAACAAATGTTGGAGCAATGGCAAAGCTAAATTAAATAGAAAATGCTACAATTGCAATCAGCATGGTCATAGAGCTAATGAATGCAGAGAGAAACCTAAGTTTGAAGGCAAATGTCACAAATGTAAGGAGCATGGGCACAAATCCTCAAAATGCAAAACTAAGATGCTGAACCCAGCAAAATAGATTGTAAAAACTATATTTAGTTGGGATTATAACACTTGGTACAGATGTCATTACTGTGGAGAATTTGGACACATTGGAATGAATTGTATAAAACATCACATGTGGACAAGAGACACCACCAAAAGATGTTTTATTTGACAGAACTTGGTCATCTTGCCAAGAACTGTATGAATATTGGAAAAATTGAAGATGAAAAGAAAGCCAAGGCTGATAACATCAAAAAGCAGATGAGACAGCAATGGATTCCAAAATCTTCTGAGAATGCAAGTCCGAGCAATGATGAACATGTCATTTAAGAATTGCGTGACTCAAGCATTTCCACTTGATCTCTTACAAGGAGAACTAGAACTAGGATTCTAAAGAAAACATCTCACATCAATTCCAGTCAGCAAAATGACAGATCCATATCAGCATTCAAGATGCAAAGGGATCACCGAGCATTCAAGTAGATGCCAGTCATTACCGAGTAAGGTTGAGTTGCAAATCTTACCAAGCGAGGTAGGGTTGCAAGACCCTACTAAGCAAGGTCAGGAGTAACTCGCTATTGTGTGGAAACCAAGTCGTGGATGTTCCTCCCAACCATTCAATGCAGGCCAAGTGGAAGACAGTCTGTCATTTGAGTGAATGATTGTACTAGGCATTTATGGCGATCGAAAGGCAAAATTTGATAAAAAGGCGAAATCAAATTCATTTATCACCACGAATTTTTCAGAGCTATTTTAGTTCATCCGAGCGATCTGAGCGAATTACTGTTGGAAATTTCCGTCTCTTTGAAAACCCTACCAAACAAATGGCGTCCTCTAGCAGCAAGACTGAGAAAGGGTCAAAGATGTTAGTTTGAGGCGTGGAATAGAAGGTTCAAGCTAAGTCCGGTTGTTGCGGAAACCTTAGATCCAAGAGGAGCACAATCTCAAATTCCATCCAAGGTACTGTTGATTAATGATATTTGACCACATTTTTGATGTGCTATTCAAGATATTGGAACCCTGGAAATGGATGAAACCTTGGAGAAGCTATGTGTGAATGGCATATTAAAACTAAAACATCAACACCTTGAAGCTAAGGGTTTAACTCATATTCCTCACATGCCATGAGACTTTCAAATTAAATGGATAAGATTTATCCTCAGCCATGTGCATAATGGTCAGTTGTGGTTGGAGCAAACTATCATGATAACAAAGAAAATGATCCATCGGATCACAGGAATTCCAATGCTAACCAAGGCAAAGATGACCAAAACCCTATGTTGGGTCAAGCTAGAAAAGAAAACCCTAGCCAAGTGGGATGGAAGGGGAATGAAGATCAGTTGTGTTATGGATATGGAATTGAAGTTCGGGATACATGTCATTGCACATAAGATATACAACTCGAGCAAACTCAATAGTGTATCATGTAAAGTTGTGGATCTCGCATACAAAATGGTCAAGAATAATATGTCATTTGACCTAGCCGAGTTGATGTTGAATGAGTTCAACAAAAATATGGAGAGTATAAGAACTTCAAAGAACAATCCTTGTAAGTTTGGTTCACTCTTAACTTGTCTATTTTTCTATGTGCAAAAGTTTTTCTCATTTAAAGGTATAGTTGTATGGAGGAAGGATGAACCTATTCTTTATCAAATTAATGAATATATATCAGAAATGGGAGAAAACTATGTTAGTATTATGGATAACTACTTCGATGCATACAAGGACAAGATGAATTACAAATTCAGGATACCTAAGAAACTTGTTGATGACTACAAAGATGATATTTTTGTTTCATGGTTGATAGTGATAACGTGTATATACAAGCAGTTAGACTAAGAATTGTATGGGTCAAGCCTCTAGGTTATGAGGTTAACATTGATGAAACGAAGGACATTATTGAAGCACTATTGAATGAGCCTATTGACCCAAAAGCTACATACTTTGGCACTTTTGATGAAGCAAAAGCAAGAATAGAACTTGAAACAAAACTCCCTTAGGTAGTCAACAAAGGGAAGAAGAGGATTGCAAAATTGAAAACTAGTGCCACTCTTCTGTTGACTGAAGGTAAAGGTGATGACATTGAGGAAGATGAAGCAGAAGATGAAGAGAAGTCAGAGGAAGAAGAGCCAGTAAAAAAGAAAGGTAAGGTTATTTTAACCAAACTTGCAAAACTATCTACTGCAGTGTTCACACGAAAGGCATCCAAGAAGAAACGAGGTGGAGATGTAATCTTCAAAAAGCCACCACCCTCATTCCAAGAAAGGTTGAAAGAAATTGACACTAGAGCCAGTATGGTAAACATCAAATCACTAAGGTATGAAATAAGAACTGCAGAGGAACAGAAGCAAATTGAAGACATGGTTATGTCTAAGATGGGCAAATGGAAATATTCTCCAGATCACCTTGTTCAGCAGATTCTAAGTGAATTGATGGAGAAAGTTAAGCCAAGATGGGAACAAGCCAAAAAAACTGCTAAAGACATATATGAGCAGACCCTGAGGCAACTCATGCTGAGCTTGTGTGATAAAGAAGTTAATGAGTCCATCAAGCCGAATAGAGAGAAACTTACCTTGAAGTTTAACACTTGTCTGATATTAATCAATGACATTGAACATGTAGTGAAGAATGCTACCAACACATGGAAGAACATCTATAATCTTCGTAAGAAGAGTGATTTTGTTGATAATGTCAGTGACAAGGTTGATTATGATAATGGTGATGATGATGACAAGGAAGGAGGAAATAATGATGAAGAGGAAACAAATAATGACAATATAGATGATGAGGAACAGGAACAGGAAACTACCGAGGAAGATATGCCTGAAGTTCAAAACATTGAGGAGACCGACCCAAAGAAAATTGCAGCAACGGTCATAGCCTCACTTCGTCATTCTCTGAGTGAAGCATGGAAAACATCAAGCTCAGAGAAAGCTATTGCAGAATTGATTATGTCAAACATTGCAAGTACAAGCACTCAATCAATCTTTGCACTTGTTCAGCTCAGTATTTCATTGACAGAAGTGACAAGCACTTCATCTACCGAGCAAACAACACGTCCTCCTCCATCAATTTTGGTTACACAAGGAATTTTTTCAATAAGTGCAGTATCTACTTTTTCTGTCAATCCTACTATTTCTACCATTGTTTCCATTCCGAGCATGCAATTAATAAGTACAAGGAAAGTTGAGACCAAGCCTCAACCGAGTACAAAATTTTTGAGTAAAGGCAAAGAGAAGGAAGAAGAAATTGATCTTGATGAGGAGATTGTTATTCCAAATTGGGATATCTCCAATCTTAATCTGATCAAATGCATATATTTGGATAGCTACTTTAGAAGAAAGCTAAGCACCAGAGGCTTAGAGAAGAAGGGAATTAAGAATTTCAAGTTCTTGAAGATGCAAAGAATATTCTAGCAGGGGCACTCAACACAGAGGTTGACATTTCTCAATCAATTTTGGCTCAGTTAGCAGAAGTAGTCCAAAAATTCAACGAAGATTTGAATGGACAAGAGAAATCGTTGCAGAGAGTAGAGAAGAAATTTGAGAATAAAATTTTGGAGCTTATTGCTCAAAAGATTGCAATTCATCAAGTAGATTTGTCTACTATTCTAGGCTCATTGGAGACCTCTTGCAACAATGTGGCTTAATTATTCAGTAAACTCTGTGATACTTCAAATTTCACCAAAGAAATTGAAGATAAACTTTCTAAAATTGATGAAGATCAAAAGGCAAGTGCACAATAGTTGCAACTTGACCCGAGTTACAGCTCTACCCACTATACAAAGATCCAATTCTTAATTGATATGTAGGCAGAATTACTAAGAGATGAAGCCAGGATAAGAGCTACACCAATAGACATACAAGGCATGATTCTCCCAAACATAGATGACGTGCTAAAATGCTCATCCATGATAACAACTTCTCTATTGCAGACCACATGATAGAACTTTCAACAAAAGTTCAAGTTGCATTGCACACATGCAAGGTGTTGCAAGAAAATTGGGACAAGACAATGGCACTAATTCTAAAGGTACATTCAGATTTCTTGTCACATTTTGGCATTACTGTATAGTATACAGCATACATGTTTGGCATTAATGTCAAAAAGGGGGAGAAGATATAATATAAGATGTAGTGTATATAAAGGGGGGGAAAATGTATATATCATATGTGAAGATGAGAAGATGTGAAAAGATGTAAAGTATATTGTATATCTATGTATGGGGGAGCATTATCATATTATATATGTACAGATATTCAGAGAAACATCTCTTACAAAAGCAATTTTGAAAAATCTCAAAATAGTATACTTCACCGAGTTGGAGACACAAGATGATGAATAAAGATTATTTTGAGAATTGAGTTCTGATTAATAAGTGTTTTTGTCACTAATGCCAAAGGGGGAGATTACTGACATTACAGTCATGTTTGTTATTAGTGACAAACTTATTCAGACAAATAGTATTTGTTGACCTTATTGTACAGTTAACAATGTTAACCAAGCATTTCAAGCTTTATCGAGTTCTACAATTGCTACCGAGTTCAAGGAACGGTATTCAGTTTGCGTCAATTAGTTTCTACCATAATGGCGATCAGCAGTGTAAACCAAACTTCATAAGGTTTACCGAGTTCCTCAGTGCAAACTGAGTTGTGCAGTGCTTACCGAGTTCGCAGTTACAGTGATGTGAATCTAGTGTTGACCAAGCCACTCAGTGTCAACCAAGTGATTCAATTTATACCGAGCTCGTAGTGATAGCATTGACCGAGCTATGCAATATGAATCAAGTGATTCAGTGTATATGCTGAGTTTCGCAGTATTCACTGAGTCACAAGTGCAGACCGAGTTCAGACTACTTGGAAGTGATCAGTATGGACCGAGCTTCTACATCTACCAAATGCATGTTAATGCCGAGCATTGACAATGGATGCCGAGTATCAGAACCTCAATGAGCTAGTCTTTAGAACCCGAGTTCCTACAATTGGGCCGACTTTGTGTATTTTGTGTAAACTTGCATTGTAGCCAACTTTGTTGAATTATAATATTTTGGATTGGTATATGTAATACATTTTATCACATCCAAAAAGAGAGTAGAATAAATGACAAGAAGTATAATGCGAATTTGAAGAGCAAAAAGTGTAAGTAAAAGGCTACAACAATATAAGGACAGCAAAGATTTATCTATCACAGCAAGGTAATCATTACACTCAAAGGAATCTCATTCAGCAACCCAAGCTGTAGATCAGAGATCAGCCACTATTTTCATCCTAACAAGTGGATCAGTTAAATCCTTTCACAAAGTAGACTTAACAGTCTTTTATAAATCTCTTTACTGAGTGCATACTTTATTGTATGTTTATAAATCCTTTTGAAAAGTGGACCTACCAGTCCTTATTGCTCGTAACTGGGCAGATCATCAGAAGTGATCATTGTAAGCCTTAACATGCCAACTTTATACTGCAGTGCTAAAGCTTGTGGGTATCATCCCCACCCTAATTTTACTTTCTATTTGGAAAGTTTTTGGGTCATCATATTGTGTGTCAAAGTGTTATGAATGTTTTAATGCTTTCAATTTTTCATGCATGCAATTAGATGAGAATTCACATGAAGGATTAATTGGTAAATAAAGATTAAATTTTATTGGTTACTGATTCACCCCTCTCCGCTCAATAACTTAGCCTATCATATATATATTTCCAACATAAGATATATTGTAAATCTTTCCTTGTGTTGCGTATAATTACAAGGTAATAGTTGTTTCTAATATGGTTTTAGAAGTATGCAATGCACAAGTTTTCTTGCAATGCCCCCTTCACATTTGAGATTAAACTCAATATAGTGCTATTGATAATTTAATGTTAGGAAAAGATCAAAAAGTACTAGTCCGTAGAGTGGATGAATTTTGAGCTGCTGACAATGAATATACAAATCCATACTTATAGGCCCGGTGGCATTTTCCTCTCTATGATGTCTTTTTATGTCTTGTTGTTTGATGATCCCTGTTAGTAATGAGAAAAATCCCTTTATAAACACTAAATCCCCTAAGTTGTATTAATCGTTGTATCCTTGTATCAGCAATTTTTTCATTACCAAAATGTAGTTAGTCTTAGTAAACCTATGTAAATTGAATAAAATATATTGATGTCTTCTACCTATGAAAAATGTTATATCCCTCGCCCCGACTTAATTAATGTTTTTTAACCTTTTAATATGGTATGAAGAATTACAACTCCTCGTTGCATCTTTTATATAAAACCCTTTGCAATGTCTCCTCCTCCGCGCTAGGCCTTATGGCGCCTTGTTGGTCTATCTTTCCATTTGGATAAGCTAACGACATTTAATTTGAGGATGCCAGCCAATTACAGGATTCTATTTGGTTTTGTTGGGGAGATAATTAAGTGTGGAACTCCTTTAGTTAAGTCACTTTATTTTATAAAGTTGATTTATAAAGTTACTTTATGACAAAAGTAACTTAAGTGACTAAAAGACGAAATCGGCTTTTATCCCACATTGCCTAATTGTTTGTATTTCCCCTCACATCGAGGTTATAAAAACAAGGAGCTACATTGGAATTCACACCATGAGAGATATCAATATTTTTAAGACAATGTTGATTGCTTAAATGTGATTGGTTTTCTTAAGGACGGAACCCCTTAAGGAGAATAGAGAGGCTAGACACAAACCCAGTATCTCACCTTTCATACTTAGAACTGAAGTTAGAAGTGACCCATTGGAGACAGTATGAAAGCTTTGAGCTCCAACGACAGATAGAAGAATCAGGCAGCCGAATGACAATCCTCGATGTCATTGACATATAGGTACCAATAGGTAGACATCAGTGAAGCCGGTAGATAAGGAGGATAACAGTTTCACAGCCTGCATTGCAGAGGTAACCCTTGCGTTAACTGAGTATTGCTTTAGTGTTGGTTCAGCTTAGTTGTGATCTCTCCTAGACTCGGGAGTAGATTGTTGCGTTAATGTGGGGAGTTGGAAGCTACAAGCCGGCACCCATGTTCAGCATACAATGAGTCCTGCACCCTCCAACATGGGAACATCTAGAGGCCAGCGGCTAACCGAATAGGGGTATAGGTGAACCCAGTGCAACATCAAGCAAGAGGTAGCAAACACTCAAGGTGGAGTAACATGGCCTTCACGCGGCGGCGGCAAGAGCATTCTATCTCCAAGAAAATGGCATTCTTCACTTGGTGAACTCGGGTCTGTAAAATACCTAACCGTTCACTTCTTACAAGTTGAGACATCCCATTTTTCGGGGTCTAATTTATCATTCAACATACTCAAGGAATACAGTTACTACTTCGTTTCATAAGAAGACAGTTATATCATTCATGTTCATGTGAATAAGATTTACCGTTGAAAACAATTATACAAAATTTCTTAACTAAAAACTTGAATTACCATCAAATAAAATTACTACAGAAATTGAAAACCACATACCTCAGAAAAATTGAGTTCGAATCAATCTAGGGATGCTTCTACAACCACCCGGGTTAGTCCACAAATACACTATAACAATTTCATATGACAACTATCATCTAAAAACCACTATCTTAAAATCAAATTAAATACTTCTATTATTCTAAATTAGGGCATCACATACCACTGTATCAATTGGGGCATTGTTTACCTTCGGTTCATTTAGGGCTTCTGATACCGCTATCTCACTTAGGGCTTCCAATACCACGGATTCATTTTAGGGCTTCCGCGACTACGGATTCAATTGAGGGTTCCACGACAACGGATTCAATTTAGGGCTTTCAATACCACTATATCATTTAAGGTTTCAGCTGTCACCCAATCAATTAGGGCTTCGAATTTCTTTTCCTTCCGATTACTTATCTGTGACAGTTTCTCAAGATTAGATAAATACTTATATTCAATATTCATATATATGAAAGTAAATTGATGATAACAATGAAATACTACAATTTAATCTTACCTCCTCATAAACAAAAATGATAATACCTGTTTTCGATAAACAATTGAATGCATGGCTTATCTCTGTCTGATGCATAGCCGACATCTTGAAAGAGGTGAAATATTGTCAGGAGATTAACCGCCCAACCTCGGACCACAATATATCTCCACACGATCTCTAACGAGAAAGGCCCTCCCTACCCGGAATTGACAGGGAACATCTTACCATCCACTGGGTTTCCTGATAATTAACTCACCATATGACTTGGTAGCAGGAGATTACATAAGAGGATTATGCATGAGCTATTAATTAGTTCATGTTAAATGGTAAATACTGAATTGTCATAATTGATACTGATTCATACTATTGAGAATTCCTTTTTCTTACCTCATCACCCATCTTCTTGACTTCACAGTCGGGTGAGTCCCAGGGATTCGAGATTCTCAGATCAAATGGCACTTTCATTTATTCAAGAAGATTACATACAACTATCATTTCATATTCTATGATTATATTCTTAAATAATCTCAAAATGTCAACATTCCAGTATTTCTTTTTAACAAGTTTATCTACACCTCCTCACCATAATCAAGCCATCAGGCCAATGACTCCTTGGTGCCTGAACAATTAACCTTTATTGATTTGTATTGTACCTTATTCACCTTATTCTGGCTCTCAACTTGGTGAATTCCTTGGTACTCTGTTTTATGTAACTCATCTCTGTTTTGGTTACTATTTCCAAATCTTATAGAAAATGATATCAAGAAATAAAATCCTCCTTAAGAAAAACTCAGAGTGATTGCCTATTCGGATATCACTTCCAGCTAACTGATTTTAATAGAAAAATAAGGCTATAGTGATCAATTGATCTTCAAAAGGTTATAATGATTTTGAAAGAATTTAATATGGACATCCTCTTCTGGGTCTTATGTCATAGCAAGAAACAAAGAGAATGTGGAAATGAAAAGACAACTAAATTTGAAAAGACAACTGGAAATGAAATACGATGGGTTATATGTACAATATGATGATACAAAGAACAAAGTAATTGCCAAGACATATGAAAAATCCTACACGTCTACCTATAGGGATGACTGCATATTTCAATCAAGAAAGGAGAGGAGGTAAAACGTATCTTTCATGGAATTCTAAAGCTATCTTACGTGACTTTAATCTGTATTGAATGTGACTCGGGTTCTTAAGAGAACTCTCCAACTAGCGGCAATATTCCAGCCGTAAGCTCCTTATTTTCTTGTTGCTTCCTCTGTGACTGATCTATATGCTTAGTTAAAGGTTCAAAAACAAAAATATGGTTTGCAGGTTGAAAGTAATAATGAACGCCAAGACTTGGAAAATGACAAAGTGCCGAGTTACATTTGAATTTCTTATAATATAGATGTGAGCTTGTCTATACAGCTTCCATCGGTTACAAGATTATATTCGGATTCTAAAAACAAATTGAATAAAAAGAAAGGAGACGGAAAAGAAAGAAAGAAGATAAAAGATTTTAAAAGTTTAATTATTAAAAATCTAATAAGCAACATCACTAAATTAATTATTAAATTATAATGGTGCTTAATCATTTTTTATTTAAATGTACATTTATAAATAATTATTAAAACAACATAACAAAAGATAAAATCTTTTAAGATGCGTTTTATAATTAATTTAATTATTTTAATTAAATTATTAATTAAATAACTCAATTATTTTATTTAAATTATTTATTTAAATAACTCATGCAATTCCACAGATGTATCCTGTTTCAAATTGCTAGGTCCTTTACCCATCTGCTAGTGATAGTGATGCCTTGCCTAATTCTTTTTTGACAATGCTTCCACCCCTTCAACAAGTTCTCTGCAAGGAATTTCTCTGTAATTAAATTATAAATTATAAATAATCATATCAAATAACCTTTCATCTTAATTCCATGAATTCGTGATTAATGATCAACTAACATATTATCTTCACTTGAAATCATAACAACTATCTTACCATTTCGCCAGATTATATCAAATTAAACTGCCAACTGACTTCATGTGAACCTCAACAGCTATATTCAAGCTAGGTCAAAAATTGGGATGTAACACAAGTTCTGTTTATGTTGTAAGACCTTCCTAAGTACATAAGGGTTCATACTTTTTTCAGGCATTTGGATTGATACTGTTGTATTAGATGTAATCCACATTTCGTATGTCCATGCAAACTAATGGACTTGAGCCACCATTAATGTAAACTATTGGAAACATTGAATCAAATTGTTGAACAGCCACTCCGTTAAAATTGATAATAACCATAGACCAAACAACACAGTGATATCAACAATTTTCAACACTCATGTTGTATGCCAACTATTTGGTAAAATGCCTTGAGTAAAGCTTTAACTTCTCCTAGCAGATTAAAGGGCGAATCTTACACCCTTCATGGCACCCCTTGGAATGACTAATCGATGATTAGTTAGTAATCAATTATAATCTTCCTTCAAGAGTGACAATGCTGAGATGGTCTTGTTTACTTCCTAATTGCTAATTATGTAGAAGTTGAGAAAACCAACTTCATAGATCCTCAAGAACACCTGCATGCAAATATCCTGCAATGAAGAGAAACCAAAAAACAGAAAAAGAAGAGCTTAGAAGTTCTCAACAATCTGAAAGTGAAAATGTATTCTAAGTTAATGAAAAATGAAAAGTACAAAGGTTCAACCTTTAAAGGTGAACAAAACCCTAAAGGAAAGAAAAACTAGGTTTGCGCATTATAATTAATATAAAATATTAATTATATGCACCTAAGAGAGCTAAAGCAACTAGAGTAATAAATAACTTACTCTAACACCCCTCTTAAGCAAAGCTTAGGAGGAAGCTAACCTACAAAGCTATGAAAGCAAAAAAATGGGTCCCGGCAACAAGGCCTGATCAGCTACCCAATACAAGGAAATCTCTGTAAACCGAAGACAAAGGAAAAAACCCAGTGGGAAAAACCCCTCTCCAAAAAGAGATGAAAAAACAACAGAAAGAAAATGGCTCAAGAGACTCTCTCAAAACCATAAACAACCCCCCCATGAGAGAGAGATGAGACATCAAAGCCCCCCCAGAATGATGAAACCCCTATAGAAATGAATGAACCAATGGAACTCCAATGCGAAAGAAACAAGGGCACAGAACAAGGAAACCACTGAATGACAGGAAGGCCTAATTGATGCTCAAAGGAGTAGACATGAGGATCTTGAGAAGGAATCCCCAATGCAGGTGTGTTGACACTATCATGAAAGAGGAGATGAACGTCCTCTATAGAATCCGCAACAAGTGCTCCTGAAGGCTCAATGAGTGGAGCTAGAGGGTCCGACAGAGCTGAAGAAGAAAAGACTTCAACCGGATGTGGTGTGGTGATCTCAGGAAAAATACAAAGGTTCACGTGTCCTGACTGCACCACATGATGTTCTCGCGAAAGAGAAGAAGTATGCTCCGATGATGGAGATGGTGGACCAAAGTGCGAGAAGGTGTAGAGACGGGTGGTATGATCAACTGTCCCTGTAGCAATAAGGCCTCTTGGTGCACTATCCCAAATGTAGACTGAATCTGCAGTGAACTCAATTGTCTTCCCTGATCCATTGTGTGTAATCGAATACATCGAGAGAAGGTTTGCAGAGAGAGATGGAACATACAATACATCATTGAATGTGCCATCCTGAATGCGAACTGAACCTTTCTCGCAGATTGTTAGAGCAGTGTTATTCCCCATGAGAATATGAGGAATCGGAGAAGCCTCAATAGAGGAAAAGACCCCTTGAGAAGATGCCATATGGTGAGAGGCACCTAAATCCAATATCCAAGGGACCTAGGAAGGGGATGCAATGAAAGCTCGTAATGCATGATTCTATCCAAAATCCGGTGAAGATGTTGACGAGGTGGATGAACACTAAAAGGCAGACCCCTGTGAGGTAGAAGAGGATGGGGATGAAATAGAGCTCTTTTGAAGAAGAGCTTGCAAATCTGCAATCTGTTTCTCATAGCCATCAAATCTCTTCTGAAAACAATGTGCCTCATCATGAGCTCCATTCCAACAATAGGAACAGGAAGGAGTCTCAGTCTTCTTTTTCTCCTTCTTCTTAGAAGAGGATGGACCAGTAGAGTGCTAAGAAGAGGAATCAGATATCTGCTTCGGCTTTTGCTTCTGTGTATCCTTGGCAAGTAATGCCTGTGATGGTGAACCTGTAAGTGAATCCATCTGAGTGAGCTTGGACTGCTCACGAGTTAATCTGTCACAGAATATCTCAAAAGAAGGCATCTGATGTCTGTTACCCAAGGCATCCATAGTGAAGTAGAAAGTGGAAGAAAAGATTTGATACTGTCCTTGCAACTTTGAGAGTATCAAAAAAATACACTCATCATCTGTTTTGTTTCTACTACATCCCTACAAGACTGTGCGCAGAAATTTGAACTTCATCAAGAAGTCCTCAATGGTGGGGAAATCAGTAGGTGTCAAAGAAGTTAACTCTGCATCTTGCTGTAGTGCCCGGATGTCATTCACTATGCCAAACAAAGTTTGGAATTTGGTCCAAATTGCCGGTGGAGTGGTCAAACCATCCAAGTGAAACAGTAAACTATCTGAGATGTTCATTGCAATCAGTCCCATGGCTTCATCCATTTTGTTTCTGTGCTAAAGAACCTCAAAAGGGCACTGCAGAACAGGTTGGTTCGCATCTAGGCATGACCATAAGCCTCTTGACATGAGAAGCCTAGTCCTCTGTGTCTTCCAAGTGTGATAGTTGTGCGGCGTGAGCCGGATCACAAAAGGATCCGACATTGAGAGAAAGAAGAAGACAGAAGTATAAGGGTCTTATTCTGAATTAAATTATAGAATAGAAAAAGCTCACCCCACAACGAATAAAAATATCCCCCAAAACCAAAGCAACAACTATTAAAAACACAAAAACTGAGAAAAGAACCTAGAATTTGGATGCAGAAAAGAGGAAAACAGAAGCCTCTACTTCAACGCCAAATTTGGAAGCTCAAACGAACTCAAAATCAAACGAAACTAGCACCATTGTCTCCGTCTTTGAGTCAGCTTTCCGGCGCTTCTTTCGGATCACAAAAATACGTTCGTATGCTCAAGTTATGAGCAAAAAACTGATTGCAGGTCCAAAAGAGGAGCTCACTAAAAAAATACAGACACTATCTTAAATTTGACACCCGTACAACCGTCACTAGGCCATCGTCGGAAAAAAAATTCCGGCCGCCAGTTTGCTGACGTCAACAGCCGAAATATGATGTCAGCCTGTCGAAATATGACATCAGCAAACTGTCTTAGGGTGATGACGTCAACCTAGAAATTGATGATGTCAACCCGAGAAATGATGGCGTCACGACGAAAATTGCTGATGTCATGTCGGAAATTGCTGACGTGTGCCACCAAGATATGACATCAGCAACAAGTTGTCGCAGATGGCGGCGCTGCTGGTTGAGGTGGGGCGAAGGCGGAACAAGCGATGGCTCGGCAGGCGGAGGTGGCCCGTGGGTGGCCCGCTAGTGGCAACGAGGCTATGGCCGCACCGCTGGTGGTGCGCTGGCTACGATTGAGCACAAATCGGGCGCAGGCGGTGCTCCAATGGCACCAGGGTGGCCGATGGGCGAAGCCGCCCAAACTTGCATTTTTTTTATTTTTTTTATTTTTTCTCGAAAAACATGTCTGTACAGCCTCCTGGGGGGCTAAAAAATTTCTCATACGCCCGAAAGCCAAAAACAACAATTTTTCTATTTATTTTGACTACAAACGGCCTTCTGGATCCAATGGCAGCATTTGTTTGTGCCCAAGGTGCCCCAAAAAATCGCCCTTCACCCTTTTGAAGAAAAAAACTCCAAAAAAGCTAAGGTTTCAAATTCCGAATCGTAGCTTCAAGAATCTTCAGACGAGGAAGCAACAGGTCCGCTCTAATACCATGTAGAAGTTGAGAAAACCAACTTCACAGATCCTCAAGAACACATACATGCAAATATCCTGCAATGAAGAGAAACCAGAAAACAAAAAAAGCAGAGCTTAAAAGTTCTCAACAATCTGGGAGTGAAAATGTATTCTAAGTTATTGAAAAATGAAAAGTACAAAGGTTCAACCTTTAAAGGTGAACAAAACCCTAAAGGAAAGAAAAACTAGGTTTGCGCATTATAATTAATATAAAATATTAATTATATGCACCTAAGAGAGCTAAAGCAATTTGAGTAATAAATAACTTACTCTAACAAGTTATACCATTATGTGATCAACATGACATTTCTTAGTGCGACAATCAAATACATCTTGGACATGATTTTGATGCTATTATATTTGCATTACTACTAAGAACTTGGATCACAGTACCTTGATCATATCCAGTCCTCCTTTACCAATGATTATAGATGATCGTTATCTGTCACAACGTGCTAATGTTGACAAAATAGGGTATTGGTATTACTAAAAGCTTCACATTTCCCTTGGCCACTAAATTGACCTTACTTTATATATTATTTCTGTTGTTGATCTTCGTTGTATTATAAATTATTATTTACTTACATGATAATTATAATGGTATTCATTTATTACTCATTTTGTATTCCAATTTATTATTTATTATTTATTATATTAATATATTATATTTAATTGGTTATGTTATTTTATATAACTATATTCATTTATCAATATATAATATTATGTTATGCTACATTAATATACTATTTGTTTTATCATTATTTTGATAATATAGTTATTTTATCGATAGACTATATTATAATTTATTTTGATTATTTATTATAAAATTCTATTTTCAACAAGGACATCACAGTCCACCCTTCCCAAAATTACTTGTCCTCAAGCAATATAAACCTTTAGTGTGACTCAAATATCCAATCTGACGACCCTAGAATGAAGTTTTCAACTTGAGATTAGAAATGCAATACATTTACAAATATAAATTTATCAAATTTGAAGATAATATTCAATTTCAAGAGTAATTCAATGTTGGAACTTATCTTGATGTACTGTAGTTCTTTCTTGCTCCTAGCTAGGCATTGTCTTATCCAAAGATGAATCCAGATGAGGAATCCTTATAATCCCTGGGATAGACTTTATGTCTTCCTAGACCTTATAGATACCCTTTTAAAATGCATCCCTTAGAATTTATGGTAGAGACTTTATCTCTTTCCAAACCTTTGTGGATATATCTCTTTAGGACACACCCCATCTACAATCCTTAGGAGAGACTTTATCTCATACCAGGTATGTATGGAAATCCCTTTAGGACTATCCATCTTGGTAATCCTTAGGAGAGACTTTATCTCCTCTCAATCCTCCATCGATATCCCTTTAGGATTATCCATCTCTATCTAATCCTTAGGAGAGACATTATCTCGTCCCAAGCCTTTATGGATATCCCTCTAGGATTATCCATCTCTATTTAATCCTTAGGAGAGACTTCATCTCATCCCAGGTCTCCATGGATATCCCTTTAGGATTATTTATTTATATTTAATCCTTAGGAGAGAATTTATCTTGTCTTCAGGCCTCTATGGATATCACTTTAGGACTATACATCTTTATAATTCTTAGGAGAGACTTTATCTCTTCATAGGCCTCTAGAATGTGTGATCTTTTCATACAAGGAATTGAGAAGATTTTGAGTGCGAATAAGTAGAACTGAATACTAGCATTAATATATTTGTAGTTGCTTGTTTCATTACAAATTCTCATTCTCCGATTAATGTATATTGATAATTGTCAACTAATTTGAAATGAGCAAACTTTTCTAATTTCTAATTTCACTTTGTTTCTCCGTTCTTTTCTAGTATCGGTCGCTCATTTGATTCTCAAATTTGTGCACCATTATCATAGCTAGGGTTGTATTTCTTCAAAACTCTATCGCTTTTCCCCTTCATTTACAGATTGAATGTTGTTGAGATCTCTTGTATCACATCTTGTTTTCTTATGTGGCCCTTCTTTTGTTTCTTTGTCAAATATTGTTTCTATTCCATGGACTTGATTCCTTTTCCCACACTTATGTCCTGATGCCCATGGTTCTTTGCACATGAAACACAAGCCTTTCTTCAGTATGTCCTTTTTCTTGAGAGTATCCTTGCCTTAGCATTGGTGCTCAGTACTCCACTGTTCTTTCCAAAAACAATATGCTTTCCTTTATCAAATTTTCTTGACCCTTCATACTCATGGTGTGCTTTGGTTGGGATTTTCTTAGGTCTTTCCCTAATTGTATTAGACTCAACTTTCTTTTCCTTTCTAATGGCTTCCTCCAAGTCTTGAGGTTCAAATGGTTTTACAAAAAATTTGGTGGAGTCTTTAAGTCTTATAAATATATAAGTGAGCCTCTTATGGAAAAGGTTCAGGACAATAACACATAATCCTTGGAAATTGTAAGAAAATTCTTCCATGGTTCCACTTGTTTGAATTGGGTTAGTTTGGAAATACCATTCGAGGTCTCTATCATCAAATCTACTAATAAGATTTTCAGGAAATCCCCCATAGGAGTTTGTATCTTGGTGGCCTAGGAAAATAGGCCTATGATGCCACCATTCATGTGTTGTTCCCTTGAAATGAAGTATTGCAAACTATAGTGCATCTTCTTATATCATGGGGCTTAAGGTGAATAAGGTATTCAATTCGTGCAACCATGCAAGAGCTGTGATTTTTCCTGTTCCATCAACATTTGGAAGTGTCACTTTATTTACTTCGCATTTAAGCTCTTTGTTTATGTGCCTCCTAGGTGCCTCTCATTGTTTGTCTTCACAGAATTCTCTAAATAATACAACCTCTAAAATATGGGGCTCAAGATTCGCATAAGCTCTTAAAATGTCTTCAATGCTATTCATTGATTGTTTTGTTCCTTCCTCTCTTCCTAGTATCTCTTCTCTAGGTAAGAATGGAGGTTGGGGTACCTTAGAAGTTGATGACACGTTATTATTTTCTGAGTGACTTGAACTAGTGTCTCTTCCTTGGTTAGGTTGGCTTTTCAAATTATTGATTGAATTTCCCATGTTTTGCAAGGCTTGGAGAAGAGCCTGATTTGATTTTTCATTTGACTTATCAAAGTTTGTTTCGTATGTTTCATATAGGATCTCATTCCATTGGCTAAACCAGTCATGGTGGTCTTCTTTGTTCTTCTCTTGTAGGTTTGCATAAGTTTTTTATTAACAGCCTGGCAGGATTATGCTTTGATAGCATTGTAATGTCCCTTGTCGGAATTATGAAATTTGACAATCAAATTGACAATGTTTGGTTGTCACTTATGATGTCTTCTAATGAGAATCCTTAAATTCCGTTTACAAAAGACTTCTCAAAACCCAATTCTTTTCCTCTAAAAATAAATATTAAATCTTAATACTTGTAAGGATTATATGATTGCTCATGCTTGCATGAGGGACTATATGGTTAATGGTTGTTGATCATATGCTCTGTCTGATTTTTAATTATGGGTTTAACTTGAATTCCTGGTAGAATGAATGAATCATGATACAAGTTTCCTTCTCAATACTTGTAACTGTTCTAATATAGTGGTATAAGATATATTATAAAGCTTTCCTTGTACTGCGTATAAGGTAATAGTTGTTTCTAGTCTGGTTTTAGAAGCATGCAATATACGGATTTTCTTGTAATACCCCCTTCACAATTGATATTAAACTCAATATAGTGTTACTGAAAATTTAATTTTAGGAACAGATCATAAAGTACCGGTTCGTAGAGTTGGACAAATTTTGAGATGCTTATAATGAATATACAAATCGAAACTGATAGGCCCAATGATGTTTTCCTCTCTGGGATGTATTTTTATGTCTTGTTTGATGATTCCTATTAGTAATCAAGGAAATTCCTTCAATATAAAGATTGAATCCCCTAAATTATATTAATCGTTGTGTGTCCTTGTATCGACGACTTTTCATTACAAAACTGTAGGTAGTCTTATTAAAGCAACAAGCTATGTAATTGAATGGAATCTATATTGATGTCTTGTACCTATGAAAAATGCTATATCCCCTCGACTAAATTAATATTATTACTCTTTTAATATTGTATGAAGAATTACAACTCCTTGTCATATCTTTAATATAAAGTTCTTCATGGCACCCCTTTGAATGACTAATCAATGATTAGTTAGCAGTCAATTTGTTACATCCAAATTATTGACCTAATTTAAAATATAGTCACTGAGGTTCACATGAAGTCAATTGGTAGTTTAATTTGTTATAATCTTGTGAAATGGTAAGATGGTTAGTCATTATAATTTCAAGTGAGGATAGCAAGTTAGTTGCTATCATTTATCACGAATTCATGGAATTGAGACGATGGTTAACCATTATGATTATTTACGATTAAATAATTTATTATGATAATATAATTTAATTATGGAGAATTTCCTTGTAGGAAACACGTCGAAGGGGTGGAAGCATTGTCAAAAAAGAATTAGGCACAGGAGCATCACCATCACTAAGCAGATGGGTTGAGAACCTAGCAACTTGAAACAGGATACATTTGTGAGACCGCATGAGCTATTTAAATAAATAAATTGAGAAACATAAAATAATTGAGTTAAAATATAAAACGTACCTCTAAGGATTTAATATGATCTTTCACCTTATTATTATAATAGATATATCTACATACGTACATATAGATATAAAACTGAGATGGCACCATTATAGTATAATAATTTAATAAAGTGACGTCACTCCATTAATATTTACACGTACATATATAAATATAAGATTATAAAAATAACATTCGAATTATAATCTTCCAACTCTATTCTTTTCTTTTTAATATTCTTTGTTTTAAACCGATTAGCACTTGGCATGATAAAATTGACAATAATCTTTCCAACTTTATCTTCCAACCATTTGATTTTTCTTTTCCTCTTATTTGTTTAATCGAATTAAACATTTGGAAATCGAATGGTTTATAATCTTTTTAAACCGATAGAAGCCAAGGAGTCTCGGCTAACCTTTAAGAAGCCGTGAATCGACCAAGGCAGCATCACCCTCTTCCATGTCTAATATGTTTTCCATTCAAGCCGTGTGAATCATTTCAAGCCGTGAGTTTCATCCCCAATCGAATCATTCTTTCCGTCTGCTCAACCAATAATTTACTATTCTCTTCCTTCCTCCGCCAGCATTTGCATTCCACAAACCAAGTCTCAAAGCTAGTGGGTGAAACAAATTGCCAAATAGGAGTTCCGGCCAAGGATGGGAGAAGCCATGCCCAGACAAACTTCAAGTTCAATCTCAAGTCATGATTAAATGCAATCGTATTTCATAAATTCCTTCTTTTCTAAATGTATGTCCAACTACAGCCGGCTACATATTGCTAGGATTGAGAGTAATACCGTATATGCATTTGTGTTCATGATTTCTTCCTTTTCTGATTAGAATGTCCGACTGTAGTTGGTTATGCATTTATGGACTAAGATTAATTTACAAAACCCGCTATTGGTCTCTGGCATTATATAGAGTTCATTGAGGATCTTCATAGGATATCTTTGCGATTAAACATCATTTATGAATTTGAATGGTAGTTGTAGAAACTTAAATGATTATATGAACCAACATCAATAACCATGCTATCATAAATTCCGAACAAAGATCAAAATACTTATAGATTCTCTAACACCTAAGATTCACCAGCAAACATGCCATGAAATGGTGAAGAGGTGTAAATAATAACAAAATACTCATAATCTTACAGACACCAAGGAATTCACCAACAATGAAGCCATGAAATGGTGAAGAGGTGTAAATAAAACAGAATGATCATAATCTTTCAAGCACCTAGGATTCACCAGCAAAGAAGCCGTGAAATGGTGAAGAGGTGGAATGAATCAGCAAGAATGTAGAAGAGAAATCAGATATGATTAAATTAATTAATGAAACAATAAATTCTACAATCTTTAAGAATATCCTTTTCAAATCACAAATTGTGATAAGCTAGAACATATATGTTATTCATGTATTTGTTGGGAATCATCAGACAGAGCCGATTGCACTAAGATTCGAGCACCTACGATTCACTGGCTGTATAGTCATGGAAAGGGCGAAGAGGTGAGATAGAGTTTGCAATGACTTAGAAACATAAGAGTCAGATTTGATACATTAAATCTAGAATAATATCATGCATAATCCTATTATTATAACTCCTGTTGTCAAGTCGAACAATGTGTTTAAATACCAAAATGCTTAGTAGATGACACATGTTCCAAGTCCAATTTCGAGTAGGGAGGGTCTTTCTCAATAGAGATTGTATGGGGAAAAAGTTAAGGTCCAAGGTTGGGTGGTTAAGCCCCTAACAATGTTTCACCTCTGCTCAAGTGGTCGAATGTACAACAGACAAAGATAAGCTATACATTCATTTGTTTGTTGGAAACAAGTATTATCACTTTTATGATGTATATACAAGAAGGTAAGATTAATTGAGTTATTTCATCAGTACAGTTATTTTACACCTAGATGCGAGAGATGGATTTATGGATTGTTTTTCATTTATATGAATACTGAATATGAGCATAGCTTATAATCTTGAGTTATTGCCACAGTTAAGCAATCAGAAGGAAATGAATGATACAGTGGTATCTGAAACCCTAATTGATTCAATGGTATCTGAAGCACTAATTGATACAGTGGTATCTGATGCCCTAAATGATCCAGTGGTAATTGAAGCGCTAAGTAATACAGTGGTATCTGAAGCCCTAAAATGATCCAATGGTAATCAATGCCCTAATTGATATAGTGGTTTGTGATGCCCTAATTTTATTTAGTGGTATTTAATAGTTATCATCCTTTGATTTTGATATAGGGGTATTGAATGGTAGTCATTATATGATTTTGTTATAGTGGTATTTGTGGACTAGTCTAGGTGATTGCAGAAGCCTTCTTACAATGATTTATTGGTTCAAATTTCACAGTATGTGGATTTTAATTTCTATGGTAAATTCATTGATGGTGTTTTAAGTTCTTAGTTAAGAAATTTTGTTTAACTATTTTTAACCCTCAATCTCATTCACATGTACATGACTGATATAACTATCTTCCTATGAAAATGAAGTAATAATTGTATTTCTTAGATATGTTAGTTGTTAATTAAGACCTGGGAAAACTGGTTGTTACACAATTATAATCTCCCTTCAACAGCAATAATGCTGACATGGTCTTGTTTGCTTCCTTATTGCTAATTATGCCATTACATGATCAATGTAGACATTTCTTTGTGTGATAATCGAATACATCTTGGACAAGCCTTTGATGGTATCATATTTGTGTTGCTACTAAGAACTTTGTTCACAGTCCCTTGATTATATCTGATCCCTCTTTATCAGTGGTTATAGATGATTGTTATGTGGCACAGTGTGCTTACATTGATAGAATAGGTTATTGGTACTGCTGAAAACTTCATATTTTCCTTGGCTTCTGAATTGATCTTCCTCTATATTATTATTTATCTTATTAATCTTCAACGTATTTAAATTATTATTTATTATATTTAATAGGTTATGTTATTTAATATTACTATATTCATTCATCAATATATAATATTATGTTATACTATAGTAATATGCTATTTTCTTTTATCATTAGTTTGATAATATAGTTAATTTATTTATAGATATATTATTACTTATTATTAATTATTTATTTATTTTTATAGTTTACTATTAAATTCTATTTTTGATGGGGACATTGCAGAAAGGCGTTGAAGAAGTGATAATAAGCTTTCAAGGAAGAAAATTTGAGTTTCATAACTAATAAAACTAAACTGCAGACTTAACCATTCAAGTCATTTGTATAATGCAGAGTGCATTTTGATTTGGGTGATTTATTGTCTTCAATTTGATAGGAAATAGGAATGTTATACAGATAGCATATTGCTCTTGATATATATATATATATATATATGTATGTATGTATGTATGTATGTATGTATGTATGTTTCTGCGCGCATTGTTATTCCTGCCATTATGATGTCTATGCTTAATAGAGCAGATATGTAATATTCTTTATTACTTTCAATAATGAACTATCTCATTATGAAGGATAGGATGTGATACATAATAAGGGATGCAAGTAGCACATAAGTTCCATTCAAGTAGGCAAACTCTGAGTGGGGTCAGGAGGCCTAATGGCAGGTGTCATTCCAAGCTCTTGGGCTTGATGGAAAGGAATAAGTTTAAGGTGCCTTATGTCTTGTCTACATAGGCTCATAGTGAGGATAGGCTGTTAGGAAAAGCATTATTGAATTGATTAAGATTCTCTTTATAACATTATATGTCTCTTCATCTTTCATAATAATAACTAACCTAGTTGCAGACCCTAAATCAAGATATAAAGTTGGCGATTGACATTCCTAAACATATTTAATACCTTATTTGGGAATTCTCGGGCAAATTAGAGTTAAGTCCCAATAGGGGACATTACAATTTGTATATGTCCACTAAGGAGGACCATATATGCACTAATAATAAAATGACCTCCCAACTAGGAAATGACTGGCAGCAGACTAAACTAAATTTTATACAACTCAAATTGAAAGCATCAACTCCTAACTGAGAAATGGCAAGTAGCATACTAAACTAGTTTCTATCCACATAAGAAGATTTTATAAAATGAGTGTTTGAGGGCACAACCTGTTGTGAGGTTTTCACACCATTCTCCCATTGCAAATGGGGGCCCCCTCTTTTTGCTTGGTAGTAGGAGTAGGTGGTTTCATTGGCCTTCGTTGCTAACAATTTTGAAGTCTCCAAGTCTAAGAGATGAATTTGAGCAACCTTTTCCCATCTTATATTCAAGCTAGTTAAGGAATGGGCAAGAAGCCCAGCACTTAGTCAAGTACCCGAGGGACTGGATTAGAGGTCTAGGATCAGATCAAGCCTAGATTGGAAACTAAGCCTTAGCACCTTGAGAAAATAAAGAGTTGAAGTTAAGATAAGCATGATGAGAGAAACACACTCAGTGAATTTGAGATGAAACAAGGGATGGACAAGGAGGAGGGGTTGAAGTGTGAAGAAAAGAAATGAATTCACCTAAACAACATGAAGGAAATGAACAAAACATAAGAAGAAGCTTATTTATGACCCCCTAGCTAGAAGAAGAAGGATAAACATCACTGATTTGATCTCTCACATCTCAGCTTGTCCAAGCCAATCTGCATTATGAAATTGATGAATGATTTGAAGCAAGGGAAAGAAAACAATTTTAAAGCAATTGAAAAGGCAATCAAATTACAATTTCACAACAAGAAGGATTTTTGGGGTTGCCATATTTAATCATACAATCCATATAATTGTTTAGCATATGAGCTTTTTTGTTCAAGAGAGAGTTGGAGAATTGGTGTTTCATTTGGGATTACTAACCATTCAATTCTGCATATTGAAGTGGTCATAAAACTCGCATCAACGCAACCCTTCCTCCAATGAGTCGCGACAACACTCGAACGATTAAATCAAATCAATATTATACAATGAACTATATAATGTTTAACAAGATCAAAAGAACAATTTCAAGTTGGCAATGGAGCTCTATCAGTCATGTTAGAATTCCCAAGATCATTATTCCTCTGCATTAGCATTGTCCTTTCTTGCTTGTTCCCTCTTGCCCGTCCAAAGAATCCAGTTAATCTGCACATGTTTCTCTATCACCTTCCTAATCCAAGTACAAAACACTCCTTCATAGCTAATTTCCAGCAAAAGATAGCACTAAAGAGATGAGTTTAAAGACAAGTTGCAATCAAACTTATTGGATTTATCACCAACCCCCTAGCTCTTGTAAAGTTGCCTTCACCAAATGAAGAACTAACTTGGCTGACTTTGCTCCACATAGTAAGCAGTTTCCTGAAGAACTTAAAAGGACTAAGTTTGTTTCATGGCTTTCAGTTCCATTCTCCACCCCTGCTAGTCGAAATTGATTCTTCCGGCTACTACTTTCGCCTGTACCATTGTCCTCCACTATCTCTGTTTACCTCATCAAACAACCATCTAGAGCTGATTTAGTATAATATACTCGTGTTGCAGAATGCCCCATCATTGTGAACCTCTCTATTTGCTTCATTTTTATCATGAATAAGAACAATTTTGGGTAAGCTACTTGTATTGACCAAGTACTCAAGATGTATCTTTAAGAACCCCATTGGCCATAAACTTCTTTGGCTCAACCTCTAGACCACTTAAGTGAATATCAAGATACAGATAAAGATTTTAAAATATTATTTAAAAGTCTGTAAGAATCCTCCTCTTTTGAGCAAAAATATCATTATTTAATTTATTTTCTCAAAACCCACAGCTGTTGATATGACTAATCATAGTTTGTTTAATGGAAAAAGTAGCATTGGTTAATTGATATAATTTCTGGCAAAACTAGTCGCCCTGGCAGCCAAAAAGATTTTCCATATAACTATAGCATAGAGGAAATCAAAGAAAAGGTTTTTAATAGATGACAGATTGTCAACATTAAAAGTGGAGCAGTTTCAACAATAATAATCAAAACATTTCAAAATGGTTCCATGTCAAATCATTAGCTATGAATCGTTTTTAGTATAATAGAAGCCTCTGTGTTATGTCTAACCAAGTCATATATTTTGGATTATCTCGACAGTATACAAGGTGACAGATTATCTTGCCAACAAAAGAGCAGGAATAAGTGAACAGAGATCATCACTGGTTTAACATACTCATAATAATGTTATTTTTCTAGAACTTGGAATTCTTGAGGCTGCACCATGTAGCCTCCTCAGGAGATTTTCATTCAATAAGGCACTTTTGACATCTATTTGATGGATTTACCATTTGAATTGAACAATAAAGATTATTGGTAGAATTCTTACCATCTTGGCAATAGGGGAAAATATCTCCTCATAGTCCACCCCATTCTACTGAACATCTAACTGCAACAAGCCTAACTTTGTACCTGTCTAGAGACCATCTCAATTACATTTGACCTTGTAAAACCATTAGCAACCAATGGGTGTTTTACTTTAGCATACTATAAACAACATCCTAGTCTTATTCTGCATCAATACCTAAAGTTCCACTTACATGGCACCCTCCCATTCAAGTTTTCTGTTGGCCTCTTCATACTAGTGAGATTCAAATGCCTGCAAGACAACAAATGTATGAAACAAACTTGTTTTCTCACCACCTCATATAAGTTATTTCCCTAGTTGTGTATATAGGCCTTCAATGGACTTATGCATTTTATCTTCTAAAACATACTTTACTGTAGTATAATACTGCTCTAGTCTTCAATGCTTTTGAATTGAACAACAATATAGATTCATATTAGAAAGATTATCATCTTGGCAATGGGGCAAATGTCTCCTCATAGTCCACACACCGTTCTATTGTACATCTTTCTGCAACAATCCTAGCTTAATACCTATCTAGAGAACCATCTAAATACCATTTGAACTTATACAACCATTTGCAACCAATGGGTTTCTTCCCTTAGCATAATATAAACAGGAACCAAGTCTTATCCATCATCAGCACCTAAAGTTCCACCTGCATGGCATCCTCTTATTCAAGTTTTCTCGTCATGCTTGTAAGATTCTAACACCCGCAAGACAACAAATGTATGAAGCAAACTTGTTTCTCACCACCTCATATAAGTTATTTTGCTAGTTTTGTAGATACTACATAGGCCTTCAATGGACTTCTGCATTTTAAATTCTCAAACATACTTTAATGTAATATTACCACTCTTGTCCTCGGTGTTTGTTTCTGAGCTTGCTTTGAAGGTTGAGTATCATCCTATTTACCATCTAGTTCGTCATCTCCCAAACAATGTACAAACTGTTGTAATGCCATTTTGGTTTAAGATGTTGACCTTCCTTTGGTTACAAGTGGCATATTAGAATTCCAATCCTCTGATGTTCTTGGCTTTATGCCTTTTTTTTTAACCTTCAATATTTGCTCTAGATTTTTTATTAGTGGTTCCCCATACAAGATTATCTGTAGGCTTATCATTTTAAATTAAGAAGAAAGACATCTTCTCATCTGCAACCACATCAATCATAATCTGATTAATAGAAACATCAACTTGTATGCCTTTGACACATCATTGTAGCCAACAAACATATACTTTTTGCATCTAATTTTCTGCTTCAAGAACTAGTGCAAAAGCAACTAAACCAAACACACATAAGTCTTAACGATGGCCTCCTTCCTAACCCTACTTCTTAGAGAGTAATATTGTGCAATGCCTTGCAAGGACTACAGTTAAGTATGTAAACAACTATATTCACAATTTCCACCCACTACCTAATGGTACATTTTGACTATGCACCATGTACCCTGCCATCTCCATGACTGTCCTAGAGGGAAATTCCACTTATTTATCAAATCTCACGTACTTTCTTCCTGCATTCTTTTCAACCACGACTTTGAATGCTAAGAAATGAGAAATGCCATTCAAATTTTATTTTTTCAAGAAGCAGATCCACATTGTCCTACTCAAAGTACCAAGAATTGGCAAGAAATACTTGCCTCGAGATACAATCGGTCTATTAGTTGAGCCACGGAAATCAGTATGATCAATATTCAAACCATGTTTTACTATTTGGTGCCCTAAGACACATCCTTACATTCTTGTATAGATGAAAGTGTTTTTACAATATAGACATTCTTTTTATAAACAAATACCAATAATTCAAGTGCCCAAATCTCTCATGCCAAATTATGAGTCTATCATCTAATGCTTTCAATACATGAGACTTTATGGTCTTGAGAACATACTTGAGCAATCCCTTCCAATGAATGTCAATTACAATCACCTTCTCATGTTGAGAATTTTCACTATACATTTGGTGCCTTGAAAAATGACATAAAGAGCAATATTCTTAGTTATTTCACTTATTGAAAGAATATTCTTGTTCATGACGAGAACGTGTTGTGAGGTTTTCACACCATCGCCCCATTGCAAATGGGGACCACCTCTTTCACTTAGCAGTAGGAGTTATAGTCTTAGTTAGTCTTAGGTGGTAGCAATTTAGAAGTCTCCAAGTTTGAGAAATGAGTTTGAGCAACTTTGCCTCGCTAGGTAGTCAAGTCAGTCAAGGATAAGATTAGATTCATTAGAGAAGAAATTAGATTAGAGGTAGACTTGGAGACTTGTCAAAATTGTTTTTATAATGTTATCAAAGTAATAATTAATTCATTGTTGGTCTCATGGTGGATTACTTGTGTTGCTTTGAAGTATTGCATGGTTTCTTCATTTCCTCACTTGCATAGATTTTATTCCATATTGGTTATAAATAGTGTTTAGTTGTATGGAAGTAATTTTAGATGCATCTTTAGTGAGCTCGCTTAGACCAAACCACTACTTGTTTGTTAATTGTAAGTATGCCTTGCGTGATTGAATGGCGTATTCATGAACTTAGCTTCAGTTATTGCTTGCACATTGATATCCATCAATGGATGGTGGTAGCTTGAACATCTTACATTTACCTTAGGAGAATGCACTAGCTTGGTTGATGTCAATGGCTAAACTAAATCTATTAGAGTCACAAAGACATCTACAATTCCTTACATTCTAGTAGTAGAATAGCTTCTAAACCCTTGTCTCTTTGCAATTAGTTTGGTTGGAAGAATGAGTCAAGTTGGTATCCACTGGATGAATAGCGCAAGTCCCTTTGTGATTACCAGCATATGACATCATAAAACTGAGTGAAAGTCCATGCTTAGAAGGAACTGTTATAAAGTAAAGTCCATCAAGATAAGTGAGAGGGGGGGTGGGGTGAATCAATTATCCAACTATTAAAACATTCATCAACCTTATCAATCAATATAAGCAGCAACCATAAGAATATATGCATACACAATAACACTAGATATGTTAACTAGGGAAACCCTTGATCATAGGGAAAACCCTAGTGGTGATGTTACCCACAAAATGATGTACTAATAAAAAATTTCCTTGTAATAGGATGGACTCTGTTAGGAGCCAATGAAATACATTCAGTACATATCAGTCCCTATTAGGAGTTGTAGAAGGCAGAAGGACCCACTGTCCAAACAACTTCAAGGGCAAGACCACCGAACTCACTGTCCAACTAGTCTTTGTATTATTCCTTGCAGAATAATAGAAATGAATGATCTCGAACTCCTCTGTCCTCTTGACTGGACCAATCCTCTTCTAATCTCAATACTAGAACACCAACTTCGCATCCAAGTAATCCCTTGGATCGCTTACTCGCATTTACCAAATACCATATCACACTTGAATGCATACTTCATAACAAGGAAAATATCTTTCCTTTATACCATATCCTCAAAATAATTCCTTGAGTCGGCCTTCAGGCTTTCCCAATTAATAATAATAGGACCTCATTAAGATATTACATCTTTTCGCAATTACAAGTTACTGTCAGCTCACAATTTTTACAACTTCTCATACGTGCGACTGTTGAATTTGTATACATACTAACGTCATCATCAGGTTGTCTACTGTCACTGTCTAACTGCACTGATCACGATTCTATCCTAGTTAAGAGATACAAATCAATCATCAAAAACCACTTATCAAGTACTCTGTATGCTTACTGTCTTTTGTAATTCATGAATATCTTTCGCATGTCTTCTACTCTTTGTATGCGCACTTGTCCACAGAACTAGGACACAGTGTAGAATACATCCTTAATTGCGCTTGACCTCATACTCAATACATAGTTTGTACGACCTTGTTCTTTGTCTGCTACTCTACCAGTATTCACAGAAACAATACTATGTTGACATCAATGACAAACATAGTCATGAATGCAACATGTCAATCATGTACACAATCTCTCCAATGCTTAGGATATTTCCCCAAAGGAATACCATCAGCATTCATGCTAACGATCTCCCCCTTCGGCATTGATGGCAACATAGATGAAATAACATTTAAGTTCCAAGAATACCAAATCAAACTCTGCTATTGTTCTCTTCTTTTCAAATCCTCTTCATCAATCAAATCTGAAACTCACAAGAACACTGCTCTATATGTGCTTTCTCATTCTTAGGATTGACATCAATTCTTCACACTCTAGTTCACAGGAACAACTCTCCATTCTTATCTATCTTACATGGATGGTCATCAGGTTTCACACTTCTCCCCATTGATATAACTCAATGTTTCTCCCCATTGACATCAATTACTTGCAATAACACTTCACCCCAATTGTTACAATCTCTCTCATACATACATCTCCCATATACTATCAGAAGATGTTATCATGTACTCTCTCTCCCCCATTGTGCTAGAGGATGTTTTTCATGAATACTTCTCCCCCATTGACATCAATGGCAAAGGCTACATTATGTCAATCATCTACTCCAAGTCTTTAACCAGCTAAAGTGTCCAAAGACACTGTTCTATAACAACTACCAAAAGTCCTTGATGAGTCTACTCATCTCAAATACTCCCCCATACAAGAAGCATCAGTATTCAGTCCAAATAAACAATAGTGCTCTATACCACTAGACTGATGCATTCTCTGCATCATCTACTCAGAAGTAGGTAGGGGCATAACCCAAAGCATACCTCACAAATACTCAAATGTATCTTTAGGCAAGGGTTTCATAAAGATATCTGCAATCTTCTCTTTTATACTCATACTTTAATTTGACCTCTTTCTTTGCAACTTTTTCTCTCAAAACATGATACTTAATAGATATATGCTTACTCTTAGAATGCAACACAAGATTCTTAGACATACTCACTATACTTGTGTTATCACAATGTATGATAACAGGCTCTGAAATTTCTATCCCAATATACTTCAACATTTGCTTCATCCACATGATTTGATTGCAATTGTTTGTTGTTGCTACATACTTTGCTTTTGCTATACTCTGTGAAATATAGTCTCGTTTTTTGCTTAGCCAAGAAACCGATCTTCCTCCAAGGAAAAATGCTCCACTACTAGTGCTCTTTCTATCATCCATACCGCCTACCCAATCTGCATTAGTATATCCACACAATGTAAAATCACTTGATTTGTCATACCACAATCCAAAATCAAGTGTACCCTTCAAATATCTGAATATTCTCTTTACTGCCGCATAATGTGATTCCTTAGGATCAACTTGAAATCTTGCTACTATCCTAACTGCATTTGCTATATTTGGTCTGGTGTGAGTCAGATATTGCAAACCTCCAATCATAGATCTTGTTAGAATATATAGTCCACCACTATAACTAAGAGGGCAGGGGGGGTGAATCAGTTATTCAACTATTATCACAATTATCAACCTTAATAAGACTTAACCATTCGAACAATATATCAAAAACCACAAGATATTTATGCTCAATAACACCAAATATGTTAACTAGGGAAACCTTTGATTAGAGGGAAAACCCTGGTGGGGATGGTAACCACAAGATGATGTACTAATATAAATATTCCTTGTTAGAGGATGGGCCCTGTTAGGAGTCTATAACAACATTCAGTACATATCAATCCCTGTTAGGAGATTTCAACCCTATTAGAAGATTCCAACCCTATTAGGAGTTGTGCCAACCCTGTTAGGAGTTGTGGAAGGCAGATGGACCCACTGTCCAAACAGCCTCAAGGGAAAAACCAATGAACCCATTGTCCAAATGATCTATGTATTATTCCTTGCAAAATAATAGATTTGAATTGTGCTTCCTTCCTCTTCCTCTATCCTGTCAACTGGACCTTTGCTCCTTCTAATCTTAATACCAAATTACAAACTTTGAATTCAATAATCCCTTGGATCGCTTACTCGCATTCACCAAAACACTCTGCTCCTTTTCGCACTTACATTCAACTCTATTACAAACAAGGAAAACATCTTTCTTTTATACCCTATCCTCAAAATAATTCTTTGAGTCGGCCTTGAGGCTTTCCCAATTAATTACAATAAGATAATTAATTAATTTATAATCACAATAGCATTGTCGGCTCACAGTCTATACAAAAATTCACACGTGCGATACTAGTTCTTGCACACTTGTTGACATCACCATCAAACTGTCTACTATTACTGGTTGACTACACATCACTAGATTATATCTCTATTAGAAGATATAATAGGATCATCAAAAATTGTTTTCCATGCAATCTGTCTCTGCACTGCTCTTTATAAATCACTTATAGATTCTGTACATCTTCAACTTATACGTTGCGCATTTAACCTTGTCATCAGGACATAGGGTACATGTCCTTAACCACGCTTCACTTGTACATCAAAACGTTGTCTGTACAAGTATGATCTCTGTCTGCTATTCTGCCAGCCTTCACAAAATTACTGCTATGTTGACATAAATGACAAACAAAGTCATGAATGCAACATGTTAATGCTCTTTAATGCTTATGATACTCCCCCAAAGGAATACCATCAACATTCATGCTAACAGATCTATACTTTTTCTGCTCAATTGTAGGGGTCTCATCTTTGCTAGATAACTTGTGACCAGTTATCATGGGTGCCAACAGACTTACAACTTTCCAAGCCAAATCTTTTCAACAAGTCTTTCAAATACGTAGCTTGTGATAAGAAAATACCATCACTATTTTGTATAGTCTGTAAACCCAAGAAAAATTTCATCTCACCAATCATACTAATCTCAAATTCATTCTTCATCTCAACAACAAATTTGGCACTCGCTTCATCATTACCTCCAAAGATTATGTCATCCACAAATATTACAATAATCAACAATCCATTATCAATTTCTTTCAAATATAAATTGCTATATGATGTATCTTTAGCAAATCCCAACTTTGCTAAATATTTGTCCAATCTTGCATACCAGGTTCTAGGTGCTTTCTTTAGACCATACAATGCTTTCTTTAATATGCATACCATGTCTTTTTCTTATGTCAAAGGAAATCCTTCGGGCTGCTCAATGTATACTACTTCAAGTTCTCCATTTAGAAATTTTGACTTTACATCCATCCGATATACTTTAAACTTCTTACTTGCTACAAAAGCTAAGAACATTCTTACTGCTTCAAGTCTGGCAATAGGGACAAATGTCTCTTCATAATCTATGCCTGCTTGCTATGAATATCCTTTGCATACCAATCTTGCTTTATTCTTCACAACCTCACCTTGTTTATTCATCTTGTTTCTGAAAACCCATTTAGTTCCTATAACATTCTTGTTTTTAGGGTTCGGAACCCATGTCTTGTTCTTCACAATCTGATCTAGTTCTTCCTTTATTGCTTGAATCCAATGATCATCCTTGCATGCCTCATCTACATTCTTTGTTCAACTTGAGAAATCAAACACAATTCTTCATGTACTATGTTTCTTGTCATAACTACTTTGTCTTTGCTTCCAATAATTTGATCAACAGGGTGATTCTTTGTCAAATTCCTATTCGATGTAGATGTTGTTCTTACAAGTCTTACTTCTTTGAGTTTAGATCTTTGTTCTTCTCTTTGTTCAACAATTTGAACATCATTCTGCAAATCATTGTGTCTCAAAGAAAACTTTAACATTTCCATGGTTAGCTTTCGGATCAACAATAGTCACTAAAGCTATCTCTTCTATTACTTCCTATTTAACCAATCCAAGTTCATCAACTTCATTATTGTTATCATTAAAGAATATTTCCATACTTGCTTTAAATTCTTCATCATCATCAGAAAGCGAATCCTTTCTAGTTTTCCTTACTCTCTTAGGACATCTGGATGAAAAATGACCAAATTCTTTACATGTCCAACAAACAAAAATTTTCATATCTTTTGACTCTCTTTTCATAAGCAAGGCAATTCCTTCTTCAATCTTCTTGTCTTCTTCGGATCTAAATCTATCTTTACTTGTGCTTGCATTAGTAAGTTTATTCTTTTGTATGCAACAAAAAGATTCTAGATCTAGAAACTCAATGTTTTGTTCTGTACATAATTTTGATATCTCACCAAGGAACTCCATCTTTTGAATATCAAAATTAGCTCTATCACATTTAGGTTTTTTTCCTTGAAGTGACCCGCCATTGATCTCCTTAAGTTGTTAAGCTTTTTCTTCGAAGACCTGATGCTCTAATACCAATTATTAGAAAGTAAAGTCCACCAAGATAATTGAGAGAGGGGGTGAATCAATTATCCAACTATTAAAACATTTATCAACCTTATCAATCCTTGAACATGTGAACAATATAATCAGCAACCATAAGAAGATATACATACACAATAACATCGGATATGTTAACTAGGAAAATTCTTGATTAGAGGTAAAACCCCGATAGGGATGGTACCCACAAAATGATGTACTAATATAAAAGTTCCTTGTAAGAGGATGGACTCTGTTAGGAGCCAATGAAATACATTCAGTACATATCAGTCCCTATTAGGAGATTCCAACCCTATTAGGAGTTGTGTCAACTCTGTTAAGAGTTGTAGAAGGCAAAAGGACCCACTGTCCAAACAGCTTCAGAGGCAAGACCACCGAACTTACTGTCCAATTAGTCTCTGTATTATTCCTTGCAGAATAATAGAAATGAATGATCTCGAACTCCTCCATCCTCTTGACCAAACCAATCCTCTTCTGATCTCAATACCAAATCACCAACTTCGCATCCAAATAATCGCTTACTCACATTTACCAAATACTTTGCATATCACACTTGAATGCATACTTCAAAACAAGGAAAATAACATTCCTTTGTACCATATCCTCAAAATAATTCCTTATGACTTCCACAATTAATTATAATATGACCTCATTATGATATTACATCTTTTCACAATTACAAGTCACTGTCGGCTCACAATTTTTACAACTTCTCACATGTGCGACTACTGACCTTGCACACTTATTGATGTCATCATCAAGCTGTCTACTATCACTGTCTAACTACACTAATCACAATTCTATCCTAGTTAAGAGATACAAATCAATCATCAAAAACCACTTATCAGGTACTCTGCCTGCTTACTATCTTTTGTAATTCATGAATATCTTTCGTATGTCTTCGACTCTCTATATGCGCACTTGTCCACAAAACTAGGACAATGTAGAATACATCCTTAACTGCGCTTGACCTCATACTCAATACATAGTTCGTACAACCTAGTTCTCTATTTACTACTCTGTCAATCTTCACAGAAACAATACTATGTTGACATCAATGACAAACACAATCATGAATGCAACATGTCAATCATTCACACAATCTCTCCAATGCTTAGGATACTTCTGCAAAGGAATAGCAATGCTTAAGAGAGAGTTGGAGATTTAGAGTTTCATTTGAAATACTAAGTATTTAATTCTATAAGTTGTAGTGGAACACAACTCACATTTTAAAAAATGGACACTAGAAAGAGGGTTGAAGAAAGTTTGTTCATGATGATATCAACAAGCATGAGCTTTTAAAGTTACATTTCGATGATCCTCAAGGGCTGAAAAAAATTTTAACAAGCATGAACAAGTTAAAAAAATGAAAAATTAGAAAATCCAAAAGGAATAGGCTTCTCATGGAGGGGCACCATTACCACAGTCAGCAAGTTGATGTTCTTCCAATTTGATTTAATTTAAACAAGTTGTTACATCCACAAAGATTATCTCAACTTGCATCATCTGGACAATGTGTAACAAATGAATTTTCTAGTATAGAAAAGAAGTACTATATTCTGAAATAAAGTAGATATAAGAGCACTACTTGGAACCAAAGTACCGAAGTGAATTCCATTTCATGCGAAATTAACTGAAATAACAACCAACTAAAATAACTAATTTCTATGGTAATTACAAAAGAATCTAAATCATTACCTTCTAAGATCTATGATATTTAATAATTACAAGAAAAAGTAATGCATAGTAAAGAATTGAAGAGGAACATACATAAACTACCTGAGGGTTCTCATAGTGTTGTGCAAACCTCCAATTTTGGATAAGAGGAGAAGCATTAGCTTAGGCTTAACCTCCCAACCACGGACCTTATCAATCCCCACACATTCTTTTAACACAAAAGGCCCTCCCTACCCCAGGGCTAGGCTTGGGGCACTATTTGTCCAGTTATCTGAGCAATACGAGTGTTTAGAATGTTCACTCAGTAATAGATGAGCATGCCTGATTAACCGCTGCCACCAACATCATGTGATCTATAGAAGGCAAGCATGCCTTTAACAACCTTGGCCAAAGTTTTAGATGGGTTTACGATACTCGATCACCACCGCTCGACTTGACAATAGGGTATATGATTTGGACAAAATATGAGCTTACTGAAAAGTTCTTTAAATTTAAGTAAATAAGTTCATGATAATTCCGATTTATGTTCTTTCCTTTTTGCAGGAATCCCTTTCACCTGTTCACCCCCTTTCATTGGCCATTCAACCAGGGTGAGTCCTTGGTATTTTATCAATAATGGAATAGCAGTTCATTGTTGACACTCAACTAATGCAAAGATGATAATTCATTACTGGCATTAAGTCGTCTTTGTGACTCAAAGACCTCAATCTTGTTTAATCAGAAATTATATCATCAAAAGTAAAGGACAAATTGTTCAAAGATAGGAGACGCATATTACATATTCGATCCGATTCTGATATGAAACAGTTCATCATAGATATTGAATAAAATGAGAAGGTTTGGCCGTACTAAATTGAACATTATTTATTGATTAGTAGCAAAGATATTCTTTGATGAAGAATCTTTGGCATATTTAAATCAATACTTGTATCGATTTTTGAGCATGTATAAAAGATAAGAGCAAAGGTATCTACGTAACCTAATCAATGATAAATGAATCAGGTAGTCTCATCTGGCCAGCTCACAATGTTCTGAACTATTGAAGGCCAAAGCGGATGTCTAATACAGAGCTCCCGTATGACAGCAATGCTCAGTTTCACATCCAGTGATGGAAGCTGAGTAAGAAGAGTAAAATTGAATAGAAAGAGGGAGCCACATGGAATGAAAAAAGGGTGAAATGGAAGAAGAATGGAGTCAGACATATATCTTGGCAAAAAGAGAAGACTTAAACTTAAGCCGCAGCCCAAGATGTGAGTTAAAACAAGATCATCGATTTCTTAGTTCACCAATTCAAAAATGGGAAAAGGGGTGCCAAGTGTATTCAACGTCTCTCATAGAAACTTATAATTTAAAAACAATATCGAAGGCTCCTTATTAAAAAGAAGAATCTCTCTCTCTCTCTCTCTCTCTCTCTCTCTCTCTCTCTATATATATATATATATATATATATATATATAATTTTCAAAATGGTGTCATCATGCTATTATTATGTCCAAGGTTATACTTATTATAATACGTATATCTATATACGTGCATAATTCGGAGAATTATGATTTATCTTAACTTCATATCCTCCTAATGTATATATATGCATGTGTATTTATCTGTATGTTAATAGAGACGAGCTTGGATATTTAATATCATGGTGGCATCATACCTTTATACATATGTGCATGTGTGTGTGTGTATGTGAATAATGGATATGCCAACATAGAACAACAAAGGTACGAATTTTGGTTATATTTAAATATATAAATGTTTTATGTGTTTCCCAAGTAGCTCATGCGTGTCCAATGTATGTACCCTGTTATGCAGTCACTAAGTCCTTACCAAGATAATTAGAGGCCATACCTAACGATTGGATCAATGGATTAAAGTAGTGCCCATTTCGTAGATCCCATTTAGCAATGCTTTCTCCCCTTTGCCTACTCCTGCAACCACCCATGCAACATTTCCACAATAATAACAAGTTCTCCTATAATAAATCAATATCAACATATAACACAAATAGTTGTAAAAATAGTTAACTACCATCATCCAGTAAGCAAGCAACTGCTAACTACCATCATCGAACATATGACATGTAACAACTAACTACCATCATCACTAAGCAATTACACATAATAATTGTTAACAACCAAGTTCATATGAAATAATGGTTAATTATAACTACCCTTTTCACATGATCAAGGAAAACAATAGTTTTTAACTAATCATCTCAATGGCTATAATTTATTTTTAATTAGGTCAAAACTTTGGGATGTAACACAATGTAGAATACATGCAACGACTAAGCATTAGAAAATACATTGTTTAGTACTTCTTTTGAGAGTGGAATTGCCATTGTAACGTATAATTTTTTTTCCATATGTGTATAAGCCAGCAATACTTGTCAGATCAAAATTAGAGCTCCATGAATTTATAGAAAAGATCAAGAGGCAACCATGAAACAGATATGAAGAAAATACTTGACACCATTTTTGGTGTAGTATACATGACCTCTTGCATTCAGAATCTACTTGTCCATCATGTTAGGATACCATCAACCTAGTCAAGTTTTAAATGGGGTGGTATGAGGAATCATCAAAGGTAGAAAACGAGGATGGTAGTCAGCACTCAAGTTGAAACCAAAAGATGAGTGTACGACATCTTCATCCAATGAAAAGGAGAACGAGTTACAACAAGGTAGCATGGTCGAGCTTAATGACCAGCGCAATCAAGTGGAAGATAAATTTTCACGCATTACTCCACACAAAGAATGTATTGAAAAGGCAATCAAGGAGGCACTTGGTTTCATTCAAGAAACAAGAGGGATAGGAAGCAGAGATCAACATTTGAAAACACTTGAAGAATAACAAGGTCACCGCAAATTTGAAGAAGAAAAAATCCTTGATGAGCTTTCATTCATGTTGCAAGAGGAGATTCTTAAGAATAAATTGTAAAACTTTCCAAGCTTCCGTGAAGAAGAAGATGGTCAAGTGGACAAGTTGAACAAGGAACGTCAAGATATCATAGAAGAATCTGAGTATAGAGAGCAATTTGACAAGGTACCACAAGACATCATCACCACAATGTTTTGGGGGGCGTGCTCAAAGATCTCAAGGAAGAAATACAAATGGACTCATTGCGAAAGGCATCTCAAGATAGACAAGTTGCTGCAATGGCATGATTCATCATCAACTTTGACCTGCAAAGTTATTGCCACTTGAGATTGTATTTGATGATCAATTCATCAAGATATTTGAAGCTCCACTTACCAAAGAATCCTCAATATTTAAAGACACTTTGCTTGATGGGTATACACACAAATAATTGCAAGATGTTCCTAAAGAAAAATCAATTGAGAATCACATGTCAAGTGAGACTATGCAAGATTTGTTGAGAGATGACCAAGTTGCTCCCATGGAAGAAGAGAATGAAGAACATTTTGGGGGTGCTACAATTTGACATTGCATTCGAACAACTTCAAGAATTGTTTGAAGATCATTTCATCAAGGAATGCTTTATTTTCGAGGATATGCTCAAAGAAATCCACAAAGATGCACAGTTTGTGTTACACAAGAACAAGCCACTTAAAGCAATATTCCATGGACCTCAGTTTCCTTCCTTGACTTCTCATGAGTTTGATTTTGATGCCAGTCGGAGGATCTATCACCAACTTCGACCTCTTGAAGCTATGGATGATCAGCAACAAGATTTTTCATTTGAAGCACACCAGGTTGTTTCTTTCCTAGCTTTTAGTGTTATAAATTTTGAAAGTTGTTTTGATTATGGTAATCTAGGAAAGACAACTTGCATTTGGATTGACCATGGCCCATATGCGTTGCCTCATTTATTGATTCTACATGATAAATTTCCTGAGTTTGAATGTAAGGTAACAAAATTCCTCTCAAAGCATAATGATAAGTTTTCTAGAATGAGAACCACAACCTAAGCATTTTTAGCCTTAAACATTTTGAGAAACCATGTGAGGCAATGTATATATTTAGGTCTTTTGAGCATTGTCCACTTGAGTGTTCTGTATATAGTTAGAGTAGGCTTGTCTTGGACCATTTGGTTCAAGAATCTTACAATAGGTTTCCTTTCAGACATCTTAGTTTAGTTTACAGATAAACTTGTTTTTTTCATTTTGTTTACAAATAAACTTGGTTTTTTCATTTTGTTTATAGATAGACATACTTTTCATGGATCTTCATCTTAGATACATTGAGTATCTGATGTCATTCGTTTAATGGATCTTTACCTTACACACATTTATGATTTGACAATATTTGTAATTCTATATATCTGTCATATGATCCTATGTTTTTTTTTTTTTAACTTCAGCTACAAATTACAATTTACATTTTACGTATGTGATGGATTTATCATTTATGTTCTTTGTTTATGTAATGTTAGCTTCTATTTGATGATGTTATAGTGTTTTTCAGTTATATTCAATAAAGGGTGCATGAAATAAGTTTCAAATTGTTAAAATCTCTAAATTTCAAGGGTTTTTTCACTTTGTCAATTCATAGGCGATTTTGAGTCGATTCACGATTCGAGTCGACCTTGCCAACTCCAAGCCGATTCCGAGTTTCGGTTCTTTGGTTTTCCCAATAGATAGTTCAGTTTATTTCCTAGATATCTCTTTGTGAGGTCCTCAGAATTTTGGACATCATTCTTAAAAAACTTATCTTGTGAAAAGGATTTGTCCTAAATTTGGAATGGATTCATGCATTGTCTTTTGATTACAACATTTACTCCTAGTCTCACACTTGGTTGCTCTGGGTCATTGGAGTTTTTGAGAAGTTGGAGTTAGTGAAAATCTTACGTGTGTTTCAGTGTCATTGTGGTTTCTCCAAACTCATTATGAGCTTTATTGCTTGAGGGCCAAAATGAAATTTGAAATGAAAATGATATCAAAAGAAAAAATGTTAATGGCAGCGGAAGTGAGTTGGTAAGTGCATTTCCTAGTTGTTTGATAGGTGAAAGTGGAATTGATCACAGGTTCTTGATTCCAAGCGAGTTTTATCCTTGAAATGTTAGGAGCATTTCTTTGGGTGGGTGCTAAATATTGTGAGGTTTCCACACCATCAACCCATTGCAAATGGGGACCCACTCTTTTCGCTTAGCAACAGGAGTAGCAGTCTTAGGTCATCCTGGCAGTAATTTTCAAGCCTGTAAGTCTATGAGATGAGCTTGAGCAACTTTGCCCCATTAAGTAGTCAAGTTAGTCAAGGATGAGATATATTCATTAGAGAGGAGATTAGATTAGAGGTACAGTAGGAGGAGACTTGTTGAAATTGTTGCCATAATGTTATCAAAGTAATTGTTAATTCATTGTTGGTCTTTATGGTGGATTACTTGTGTTGCTTTGGAGTATTGTATGCTTCTTCATTTCCTCGCTTAGGGTAGATCTTGTTTCATGTTGGTCAGAAATATTGTTTAGTTGGATGGAAGTGATTTTGGATACATCTTTGGTGAGTTCACTCAAACCACACCACTAGTTGCTTGCTGATTGCAAGCATTGCATGGTCGAATGACATATTCATGAGCTTAACTTTCATAATTGCCTGCACATTGATATGCATCAATGGGTGGTGTTAATGGAATGGTGGTAGTTTGATCATCTTACATTTATCTTAGGGGATTGCACTAGCTTGGTTGATGTTGATGGCTAAACTAAGTCTAGTAGAGTCGCAAAGACGTCCACAATTCCTTACATTCTAGGAGTACAATAGCTTTCAAAATCCTTATCTCTTTGCAAGTTGCTTGATTGGAAAAAGTTGAAGACATGCTGATAACCTTGGGGTTATCTCATTTGATCACACAATCCATGTACATTGTATAGCATATGAGCATCCTTATTCAACATAAAGCTGGAGATTTGGTGTTTCATCTGAAATACAAAGTCTTTGTTATGTATGTTGTAGTGGAACAAAACTCACATCAACAGAATGTATTAAACATTCTCATATATAGAGTCTGGACTACATTGTCAACATGTCACAAACATCACAACATTCTTCATCAAGATGAGTCCACCCATTTCCTTAAGTGAAATCACTTTTACTTATATCCTTAGTAAAAGATTCATATCAATCTATGAAGCATGTATAGCATCAAAATGGGGTTTTGATGCACCTGGAACAATATGCTAGGTTGTAGACTATGTGGATTGTCCATGTAATGAACAGAAGGAAATGTAAATCCATATTTTACCTCCAGTTCATTCATACATGCTCTTCAAAGAATCCAGCTTATTGTTGCAGCAAAAACATTTCACTCTTGGTCTTTTGAATGTGCTACTGCCTTTTGATGATCCATTTGATACACTTCTAGTTCTTTTGCCTACCTTTGTCTCTCATCCATGGACTGAATGCACTTTACATAGATTCTGAAGTTGATACTTCCATCTGATCCAATCTCCTTTCTCTTTCCGAAATAAGTGTGGACACCTTCACACAAAAAAAGTGCTTGCGGCTCTACAGTGAAGTGTAAAGATTCAACATATGAATCATATGATGATGGGAGGCTCTGTAAAACTAAACTTACCATGTCTTCATCGCCCACTGGATTCTGGATAGCAGACAGTCACTTAGATCTTTCAAATAAAACAAGCAATTTGAGAAAGATCTACCTTCTTCTAACTTCAAAGAAAAAAATGTTCTTCCTACACAAGACCTGAGTAGCCTATGCAGTGGCATTTTGAGCTCCTGGTCAATGGATCTATAATGGACTTTAGATGCATCAAGGCTTCCTTATGCCTCCTGTCACAGTTCTCTTGATCATAACCTGGTCTTTCCTCATTCAACATGATCTGCTCAAGGTCACAATGCTCACAAATGGTATCCTATGAGTCCATAGAATTCTTTCCTGCCAATATCTCAGAATTACACAAAAGAAAGAAATGTCTGGATTCCTGTCATTGTTACCCTTATAAAATAGAACACAGCTTATTGTCACCTTAAGAATTAGATGCTCGCACTGCACACTTCAAAACTTCAATAAAATCGTTATCACAAAAATAAAGACCACACTATTAACTAAGTTTATCATACCACACAGCTTTACACTTTGTCTATTATTGTCCCTTAAGTTAACCTGAAAAATTAAAGATCACTTTAATGATATCAATCAAAACAATTTAATTGATATTATACTTTCCAATTAATATTTAAAATATTGCAAATGAAATTATCAAATGCCAGCAAGAATGTGTCAATACTAACTAGCCTGGTACGTGCCACTCAACAAGATGGCAATGATGTTTTTGAATTCAACCTCATACTGGTTGTCTCTCGTGTTTGCTGCCCATCCACTGAACAAATATACACAAAACATCTGTCATGCAGACAGTCTACCAAATCTGTACTCTAGATGCCAAGCTGTCCAACCTTGCACTATTCCAGATAGTTATCCTTTGTGTTATTGCGAAGTATTGATGCCTCTCAGCAAACGTGCTGATTTCATACAATGATTGAACAATGTAGCATTCACACAAGTTTGACACCTGTCAAATGCCCATGGACCCCATCACTTACAAGAGGCTCTATTCAGTTATTTACACTTTGGACTGTGAATGATTTATTGTCATTTACACCTCAGCCACCCACTTCTGGTAGACTGACCAAAGAGATGAAGCCTATATGAGTGCTATGTCAGTAGCTTTCTGTAACATCCCTTTTTTCCGGGTCTTAACTAACAACTAGCATATAATAGAAATGCAGTTACTATTTCATATTCATGGGAAGACAGTTACAACAATTATGTTCATGTTAATGAGATTAATGGTTATAATCAATTAAATGGAAATTTCATAACTAACAATTGATAGTATCATCAATAAATCTAAATAAAGAATTTAAGTTTTACATACCCTAAATTCCGAAACCGGAATCCACCTAGGGCATCATCTGCAAAACCCAAGTTAATCCACATATACTAATTAGGACACGAATAGTTATACCACTATATCATAAAGACAATTACCATTTAGGGCATCAAATACTACTGTATCATCTATTTTCTTTCTGTTGCTAACTAATGGCAATAACATATAGTTAAAAGATATGTTTATAATCATTATTCACATAAATGAAAGACAGAAATAACAACCATCAAATAAGCCTATCTCATGCATACAGATACATTTCATGTTCAAATGGAAGATCAACTTATCTAACGAGTTACCAAATTACATTGACAAGAAAAGTTGATTTTATTGAAGGGAATAACTGATTCAATGATATAATTCTATCTAAGATATCTTCAACTTGTAAATTCAAATATCATAAAAGTAAGATACCTATTACCAAAAGATGTTAAATGCATAACTTATCTCTGTTTTGTGCATGTCTTGGCATCTAGTGGAGAGGGGAAGGATTGTCAGGGGTTTAACCACCCAACCACAGACCCTTAATTATCCCCTCACAATCTCAACCGAGAAAGGCCCTCCCTACTCGGAAATAGTCATGGAACACCTTATCTAGCCTCTAAGCATCCTGGTACTGAAGTATCAATTCCACCGCTCGATTAGGGATCAAGATTTGGACATTGGACCTTTATGAGCTGACTTATTTATTTTTGTTATATATATACTAATCCATCTTTGTTCTTTCTGTTGCAGGGATATTCTCTCCTCCCACCCTTCATCTTGACCATGCTAGTCCTTATGGGTGCTTTCCTAGGAGATCCCTTGAGTAAAGCTTGAGTTCTGATTTTAGTTACAGCCATCTCATTGTACCCAAACTTGGCCTATGGCTTAAGATGAAGTTACAATTCTTTTCCGATTGTTTCCAATATCAAACATGGTGTTGTGCTCATCTCAGAGGTATATTGGCAATACCTCTGTACAAGCTGGCACCCCTTGGCAGAGATTAATTAGTTACACACAATACACATTCATACTCGAAGAGTCCTATGCAAATAGCCTTTCCATCAGCATGATGGTACTTTCTTATATTGACACAAAGAAAAGGTCAAAGAAGATATACACAGATCTGTGATTCATTCCAAAATCTGGAGCCAAAATTGGGATGTAACATACCCTCCCCCTTGTGATTCATTGTCCTCAATGAATTTTTGGAATTTTAACGAACACTATAAAGAAGCATTTAATATTGGGATGTAACAATTTAACTTTGTCTTACCCAAAACACAGCTTGGCTGTGTTATGCCTGGGGAGTCACCCTCGCTGCCTCCACTGGTATCCCACTCTTTTCTTTCCAAATCCTCTTCTTACTTGCACAAGATGAATCATATCCACCTGGATGATTCTGTTTGAGTAAATGCTCATACACAGGAAGCAAATAGAATGGCTTTGAGACCATGCAAAAGCAATAGGTTTCAGCAATCAAAGCCACAAACAGGATGTAAAACTGTGTTGTATTTGTGCATGTTGGCTTACTAAGGGAAGCCAAAGTCAATATCCATACAACAACCTTCACTACCAAGCAAAAAAGATGTCTTCACAATGTTCCTCATCTGAGTGATAGTTGAAACCACCGAGTCCGTAGATAATGTATCTAACAGTCTTTCATGCTTATAGGCTAAGAGGGAATATAGGGAAGATACGCTCAAACCTCTGGTGTGTTTTAAAATGTCTTTACTGCAAGCAGAAAGTCCAGTCTATACAATATCAAAAAAAAAAATCATTTTGTTAACAAATTTACCCTAGAACGTGCGAACCTGATAACTCAACATAAAATAGCAATTATTTGCTTATATGGTTCAATTCTGCATCATATTTTGATAAATTAGTATTTGGCATATAAGAAAGATCAGTCTGTGGGAATTATGGAATTTGGATTTTGTTCTTTATATCTGAGATTAGTCGCTGAAGTTTCTTTGACTGCAAACTGTTCCACTATATAGTTCCCTCTACTTCAGTTTATATGAGAGTTCTTTCAGCTTCCACTGTGGATCTTTCTCTACACAACTAAAGCATTCTGTGCGTATATTGGAAGATTCTTCTCTACGCATTTGGTGTCTTCTAGCAGAAGCTTCACAGTCTCAGTCTCTTCTCTTATAGTGCTATTGTCAATTTTTTAATTTTATCAGGTCTGGGATTCTTATATATTTAAAGATAAGTCTATTCTACCTTTTCAATCACCATCCCAGCTGCTGCTGAATTTAGTGCTATGGAATAAATCATAGAGACTATTTAAGAAAAAACCAGAAGTGGTTAACCCAATAGACATGAATCCACAATGTCGACAGTGTTGGACTAACCACCAATGTTGCCCTTTGGGACTCATGATGTAGCTTAACATCTCCTTCTTTATTATATAAGTTGTGTGGTTGCATCGGTGCTAACAGGTCAATCTTTTAGTACAATGGCTAATACAACGGCTAACAAGTGGCATCAGAATTTGATCGGAGGTCAAATCTCAGACAATGCCGAGGAGGATTGTTAGACTAACTGCCTCCTGTGTTTATAAGTTGTGCGTCTGTATGGGGAGGTCGATCTTTTGGCCCAACGGTGCATAATACACATGTTACTTTAAAAGATACCTTAGTAGAATTTGGTTGCGCGGACTGCTATCAGTGTTGCATATGCATAAAATGAGATTCGTGGTAGAGCCATTAAGGTCTGTAGACAAATGCAATTAGCAAGTTTAAATCCAATAGCAACCACTGCCAGCACCCTCCTAATCTTGTCTCATAATGGCAATTTTTTTGCGTACCATGGCGATACAGGAAAAAAATATTGAACGCAAATTCATTTCCGATTTTACAGCTACTACTCAAGCATGCAGAATGTTGAAACATACGCAAGACGCGAATTGTTTGATAAAATTGCCGTATTATGGACCGTAATCATTTATACTAAATGGGCCTGTTGATGAAATCGTGGGGATCACTCAAAATAAACAAGTGTAACTTTCTTAAAATGTTGTAGCCGGCTAACCTGAAAACTGAAGTTGCAGTTACTTGTTTGACAAAATGAAGTCGGATATTTGTTATACCCTTTCCACCAGGCATTAAGGACTGTTTTAAAACAATCGCGTCCAGATAAAAGAGAGTCACCTTGCAACAGTTCTGAGAAAGAATGGCTATAAATGATATAAACATGGGCTCCAAATTCCGACAAGATCTCAGGTTGACCCCCAGGTAAATTAGAAGATGATGCTTGTGCCAAAGCTTATTTGCCCCACATTGGGAGAATCCTAACCAAAGATTACTTAAATCTTAACGAGGAAGAAGATTACATTAAAAAATTCACTCGGGAAATACACTACTCAAGGCATCTCTGGCAAAATTACATTACTGAAGCAGGTAGAAAGCCTTTACAGAGGGGTTAAAGAACACAGCGTGAATTTGACATCGAACCAGGCAAAGAAATCAGCCATGGCAAAAGTTTATTTTTCTTGAATCCTGTGTTTGATAACATAGATTTATATGGAAAAAATCCCTGTTATTATTCAGAAGGATCATGAAAATAAGGAGGTTCAGAGCACAGGTATCACAAGGAGAAAGTTCGGGGCACACAAATGTTGGAGGCCTCAAGTGCAGTTTCATGGATTCAACGAGGGGAAACAAATAAACTAGAGTGTTTAAGCTAAAGGTTATCTTACATGTGGAAATTAAACTCGAGACATTTTTTGCAATATCTTTACTCTCATAAAAGCATAAGAAAAAATCTGTGTTGTTTCTAAATGGAAATAAGTAATTTTGTTGGGTGATTTTTTATATCTTCTTTTGTCACCCATGTAAATTGCATTCAATCAATATAGTTAGGGTATAGGGTGAAGTTTGTGTCTTCATCATGATTGCACAAATGCAAGCATACAAGGACATTGAGGGTGGAATGACAATACTAGTGTTGTTGTTGTGTGAATGGCCAAAAATCATCTCTATAGAGGTCAAGCTTCTATTTTTTTAAAGGAGAATCATCCTCTAGTATGGGCAGGATGATACGAGATGACTAAAGGTTGGTGAAGGTTTGTTGGGCTCATCAGGACAAACATGGCACTAATAGTTTGGTGGCTAACAGGGATAGTCAAATTAGTTTGGGGTCTTTGTCACCACACCATGTTGCTAACAAAGGTTTAATCTCCCCTTTGGTTGATTCTCAATTTAGGTAGAGTCTCAACCATGTGCAGCCTACAAATGGGCAATGACAACTTTGGGGTCTAACGGGGGTTTTGGTGGGGTTTGTGTTGTAGATGATGGTAGGCTTCTAATAAGTGGATTAGATGCTAATACAAGCAAGGGGGTGCCTCCCAAAATCCTACAAGGCTTTCTGATGTTTCTGATGCCCAACATCTAAAGCATTTGGGCACGACATTATGCATATCTTTCAAGATTGCAACAATTAGTTTGAATAAGAAGACTAAGGACGAAGTCACTCATAAGCTTTCTATTTTTTCTGAGTTTGATGTCATCGAGCAACTCAAAACTTTTGGCCAAGCCTATAGGAGCTTCAGTCCTAGATTTTAGAGAAGTGGGAGTTGATTGATGATGGGTGTGTTCAAATATATAGTGGTAAAAGGGTTTTTCATTGTGGTCTTTGAGATAATTAAGGTAGAAATAAGGTTTTGTATAAGTGCTCCTAGAGTTGGGAGGAGAAGTTTTCGTTGATCTTGAAACACTAGAATTCTGATTTTTGTCTAGCTATCAAAAAAATTATTAAATTCATATTTGGATAATACTACCAAATTTATCCCTACATCTTTGGTTTGATACTCTTCTAAAAGCTATTGACAGTTCTTCAGGGATTTTTCCAATGATTGATGAAGGATCTTCGAATCTCCTTCATTCAACTTTTGCTCGAATTCTGGTTGAATTTGACATTTTCAGATGTTTTTTGTGTTGAAATTTTAATTAAGTCTTCAAAGGGATGTTGAGTACAATAGGTAGACTATGAAGGGATTCTCTTCACATGCAAAAGGTGTTTCTAAACAAGGCATATTGCATCTAATTGTGATAAAATAAGAGGAACTAAGGTATCATCTTGGTGAGAACATATCCCTTATCAATAGTACACAATTGAGAAGATGGTTGAGAAACAAAGGAGTTTCTTTCAAGTGGTGGCAAAGGAAATAGTGCAAGGGCCTATGATACTCCCTCTTTCGATTTTTGTTGAAAGAAGCAAAAGGATGTTGATGGTCTAGTTGGAGCTAGATAGCTATACATGTGTGCAAAGAGAAATGCAGAGTGGGGTCACACTAGGAATGGACAAAGAAAGAGCATAAAAGTGATACAAGAAATAGTGCAAGGGCCTATGATACTCCCTCTTTCGATCTTTGTTGAAAGAAGCAAAAGGATATTGATGTTGTAGTTGGAGCTAGATAGCCATACATGTGTGCAAAGAGAAATGCAGAGTGGGGTCACACTAGGAATGGACAAAGATATATCATAAAGGTGATACAACTCAGGGTGCGGAGGATGTTGGGAAAGACTCAAGGGAGGAGTTTATTTAGAAAGACTCGGGTGAAGAGATTGTGGGAATTGCTCATAGGTCAATTATTTGGAGTGGTGGGCTGAGGCAACTAAATTTGAAGATGGGTGGCATGTGGTCAAAAAGGAGAAGGATAGGAATCCAAAGAAATTAGAAATGATTCTTTAATCCCAAACTAAAGTGGGCAATGGACACAAATTGTAATTATTGGTGTAGGTTTGGGGTGTTTGATGTTTTTTAACTTTTCTTTCCTTATGTGCTTTTGTTTGGGATGATGATTCCCTTGGTTGTTTCCACCCTTGCTTTAGGGCAAGGTCCTTTCGATTCTTTGAATAAAGTTATCAATATTACCAACCCCAAAAAATTGTAATCAATCAATTGAACAATGATAAATTTTAATTTATAACATATTTAATTTTTTTTTTTTTAAATTATTTTATGTATTTATTAAATTTTATATATAATACAATTAGTAAATTTTATGAATTTTATTTTCTATTTGAGGTGATTTTATATAGATTAACACTTTAAAAAAATTAATATATATAAAGATAAAAAAAACTTTGAGCATAGTGGAATAATACATTTGAAAGTTGAATTGATATTTTACTTAAAATAAACAATATAAAAATCTAAAACATGTATTGTATTTTTTGAATATAATTATGATTGCATACAAAAAGAAACCTTGAATTTTTTCAATTATATTTATGAAAAATTATTAATGTCTATAGTCACAATATATAAAATAAAAAGAAGCATTGCCTACATATTGTCGTTGAAGGTAATTAAGAAAATGACATACTTTAAAATCCCCTTAAAATCAACTACACGTCTCTCCAAAAAAAAAGGTATATTCTTTTTTAATAGGATTGTTTTTGGGGCAAGAGTTATATTTCCAAATAAATGCAACATATTAGTTGGTCAAATGTAACTTTGCCAATATTTATTCAATTAACATAAATTTGTTAGAGAAGTCAACAAACGTATTATAAGAAATTGTTAATTGAAGTTTAGCAAGACTCATAAGCTTCATTAATAATGTCATTCTAAATTTTTGTAAAACATTTTTATGATTCTATTTTTATGCCCTAATTGTTTTGCATTTTCTTCCCTTCTTGGCCATACAAGGATGGTCTGTAATGTCCGCTTGAGACCTTGGAAAGAAGGATCAATCAAAGACTAACACAATTTTTTTTTCTTAAAGATAGAATTAACCATCACAACATAACATTTACGCAAGTAGAAAACTAATAGTGTAACCTCTACTAGGGAACCCAAGAGAAATTAACCTAGTATGCTACAATGTTTGCTAATTTATTTTTTTAAGTTTATGCGACATCAAGGTAACAATGCAAGAACAATATAACACATACGCATCGTACACACATAAGCAATACAATGAAAAATTACATTTCTCAAGGGTTCCTTAACATTGAAGCACATTTGTATAGGCATTATTAATTAGATTTAATTATAAGTACAATGTCCATAACCATAATGAAGTATCATATATATGATCTCATGATGAATACATGAATATAGTTGATACAATGAATTACATATATACACACAACATCCAATGCACTTGTCATAGGGTATGTAATGATAAACCAAATACAATACATTGTCTTGTAACGAACTTAAGATACAAATTTACATAATACATGAATACATAGTAGATACATTAACTAAACATACAGAACATGTCAAGAAGATAAGTAAGAATGGTACAATTGTAACAATGGATCATCCAACATCTATACAAATCTATGGGGGACCCCAATGGTAAGAATGTTGCTACCTCCTGACCTCATGGGTAACCTAATTAGGTCCACTCTCACCATGTTGGAGAGATAACTTACAATCCACACATGGATATCAAACCACAAGAATAATTCCTAAGAAATGGATACTGTGAAAGCTCTCTACCTCAAGAGTAACACAATTGCTGATGAAGAAAATAAAGTATATGTTGAAATAACAATTATCAAATTGATCTAGTAAATTATAAGCCCCCTTTTCAGCATTTTTTAATCAATTTTGCATAAGTATTTAATAATGTATCATTGATCAAATCATCATTTAATTATTTATTTGATTTTATCCTATGGTTTGACTGCCTTATCCTAAGTCTTTATTCAATTAGAAGAACTTGCTCCCTTTTAATTAAATAAAATCCCCTTTACCCTATGGGTGCACCCGAAAAAGGAATTTCTTATAAGAAAAAAAATTGTGTCTACACATTGAATGCACACTTTCCAAGGCAAGTGGAATCTATTTTGCATTTTAATCTCATCCACTCATTCTTTTTCCTCTTAAACATAGCCTTTGCTTTTGTCTCTTGAGAATCTTGAGCTCAAAATCAAAATGAGAATATTTCTCCAATCTTGATTTTGCCTCTAAATCTCCAACAATCCATTTCTCTTTATACAATCCATTTCTCTTTAAAAGGAGGCCCTCTCCTCGGTCTCTCATATCTTATACTTTCATACTATTGTTATGTTGTTCCACTTTCATTTAAGCACTTGAGCACTCAAATTTGTATCCTCATTCAATTTACTTGCATTTTAGCTTAGTAATTTCTTTATTGCATTTTAACTTAAATCACATAGTCTAATTAGGAGGACTTGTAATATTGCATTGGTAAAATTGTTTTCTCTTTCCTTGTACTTAGATTAGCTTTAATTTTTTTGTTCTTGCTTTGCATCTTAGCTTAGTTTTTGCATCATCGTCTTAGTTTACTCACATTTGCACTTGCGTCCTCTCTTGGAAATCCTTGGATACTACCATCTCATTTCTCTTGTGTCCTCTCTTGGAAATCCTTGGATACTACCATCTCATTTCTCTTACTCCATTGAATCTTCCATCTTGCAATGCATCTTGCAAGGTCCCTTATCTTGGTTTATTTGAGAGCCACAAGTATGATATCTTGTTCATTTTCCTTGCATGTTATGAGTAGGAAGCTATAAGAAACTTCTTGAGACTCTCTCTTCATCGGTTCTCTCAAGTGTAGTGGTTTATAGAAGTGTACCCCAGTTTTGGTATACATTTTTGGCACCCACCATAGGGTTGGAACCAAGTTTCTAGTTCCACTTCTTGCTCATTTTCATATTTGTAGCTTGCAAGTCTATCATTTTTATTTTTTTAGTAGGGAATATCGTATGACATCTTCCAAGTATGTTGTGTGACATTTCTCTACGTTACAAGCGATTTTTGTCTAGTCATATCCAATCTTCTACAAGTAAACTAGAATATCATCCCTTGTAAGGTGAAACATCATATAGTTGAGGGTTCTTTGTCCCCTGTAGTTGAGATATCACCTATCTTATAGAGAAACATCCTACAATATTCTAGTGAACTATGAAAAATCATTCAAAACTATTATTGATTTCTTTCAATTTTTGGTAGACTAGTTTTCTTTCATTTTCTTGCATTTCAATTTTTTTGGTTTCTAATGTCTTGTAACAAGTGGTTTTGCATGGTTATTTGTTTTTATTTTTATTTTATGTATTAACCTTGTCCTATAGGTGTTTTCATTTGGAGTAGTATTGAAAAGAAAAAGCCCAAAAAGGTGTCTTTGTTGTTAGTAGCATTTCATTTTCATAGGCACTTAATGACTCATTAGTAAGGGTTCGTGTTGATGGTAGAAGAGTATGCTCTTATCTTTCTAAGAAAATCATAAATTTTGACCCATTAGTGTGAATCAAAAAAGTGATTGGAGAGGTCACTCTTTAATGGATTTAATTAACTCATGATGAAGACCTTACAAAAAAAATGGTGATTGATATTTCACGCATGTAGCCTCTAGAGGGATAAAACTTCCATACAACTTCAATGCTAATAGATTAACTCAGAAGAAGGAACTTTCATAACTAGAGGTTGCATTGAAAGAAATATGAGACTTGAAAAACAAGGTGCCATGCATGGAGAAGGAAAATGAGAAGCCTTAAACATCATTTTCTATTAACTCTATATGTCATTTTCCTTTAGACAAGCATCTATATTTGACTCCATTTCCACAAAAAATTGAATTTTCAAAAGTATGATAGGAATGGATATCCTTATGATCATGTTAGTACATTACATACCTTAAGCATGGAGTTTATGCATGATGAAACATATCTCATGAGGTTGTTTCCTAGGAGCCTTTGTGGTCAAGTTATGTAATGGTTCACTAAAATTTCACTCCCCTTAAGTCCTTTGATGAGATAGCACAAAGATTTGTTCAATACTACTCTTATAACATTCAACAACCAATCACTATGTTGGACTTATTCAATCTTAAACAAAAATAAGGTGAACCTTTTGTTACATTCTTGCAAAGATGGAGGAAATTGCATTCAAGATAAATATTGATATATTTGTGAATACTCTTGTCCCTTTATTATATTTTGACCTTAGAGAGCAACTATTTGACACATTTGATACCATTATAGAAAGTGCTTTCTACATAGATTAATGTCTTGGTCAAACAAGGGATACTTAGCTTAAACAAAGATAAATTGAATGGACACAACAATAATGACAAAGATAAGGGTAAAAAAAACTATTGGAACAAAAACAAGAATGTTGTTAATGATGGTGTTGTTGATACCTCTAAGCCTAAGGAGCCTATCTTTAATTTATCAAGTGGAGTCCAAGCTATGAAACTTAAAGAGGCTTCGTCAAACTCTAGTGACTCCAATATATCTAACAACTCCAAGGGTAAACATTCGTGGGAATAGAAGTCTAAATACAATTTTACACCTTTGGGAGACTCTCTTGATGTAGTTTAAAAGACCTTAATTGCAAACAAGATAATTACTCTGTTGAACAACTTAAAACCTTATGTGTTAGAGATCAAGCCCAAATTATGGAATGATGACCACTATTTCAACTACTATAGGAATAAAGGACATAAAACTAATAGTTGCATGATGCTCAAGACCATCATCAAGATCTTATTGATAACAAGAAGGTTGGTGTAGATAGATTAATAACTAATTTTAATCATGAGGCTTTATAGTGAACCTTTCCCTACGTATGAACAAGGGGAAACTTCCAAACCTAAGAATGGAGATGCTAAGATAAATTACACCTATGCTAGCATGGACAATGCGATCAACATGCTTGAACCTATAGATAAGAGTTTTAATATGTTATGATTGAAAGGAAAGAATACCAACCATGACTCAGATGCCAATGAACCACCTAGAGTACACCTTAGGGGTAGAGGTCATGCATTTACACATGGGCATTCACATGAAGTTGAAAATGAAGAAAGACCTTTGATTATCCTTAGAAGATTTATTTCACCTTCCTTTGAGAGTCTAAATGTGGCCAATAGGAGTCAACAAATCCATATCATGCTTAAGGGTCCTAGATCCTCTCAAAAATCCAAGTCTAAGCAACCCGCATCCATAAAACCTACATCTAAGAAAGTGTCCACCTCAAATAAGTCAAGCCATAATTTAGTGTACAAATTGCAATGGAATCCCTCATAAATATAAAAATTTGAGTTTCTAGAATTGTCTCATACTCATAAGAAAATCCTAGAGAATGCCTTACACATGGGTAGTGTTCCCAAAGACATTGATGTAGACTAGTTCTTGATAATAGTTAAACACATTTCTACCCCTCACTACCTTTCATTTTCTACAGAGGGTGATAAATCACTAAGTCATACACACAATATTTCCTTACACATAGAAGTATATTAATCCATAAAACTTATTTCAAAAACATGTTGATAGATGGGGGCGTAGGGCTAAACATATGCACATTTACTTTACTCAAATAGTTGGGATTTTCAGAGCACATCATTTATCCTAGGAAGAAGATCACTATCAAGGCTTATGATAAAGAAGAGAGGTTTTCCAAGGGATTATTTTTCCTACCTATTTGTATGGGTCCAATAGAAAATGACATTGTATTCCAAGTACTTTATGTGGGTCCATCCATATACAATATCTTGCTAAGGAGACTATGGATATACGACATGCAAGTTGTGTCATCTACATACCATAAATGTATCAAAATTCATTTTAATGACACTGATGTATCTATTCCTGGGGATAAATCCTTATCAATCAATAATTTCAGTGTTGAATCATGTGTAACTCATAATAGAGTTGTAGAAAAAATTAATAATAGGAACTCACTTGTGGAATGTGAGAAGAAGCTTAAGATGTTGAACATAGGAATGAGAGAGTGTATATTGGACTCTATTTCTACACTTCCCATTTCTCCATGCTCATATGTTCAACCATTGTAAAAGATGAAACCTTCCTCTTCAGCTATGAAATTTTATGGTACCTTCATCTAATCCTTCGTACCACTAGAAGATAAGAATGAAGAAACTATAGTTAGAAATTGGATCTATCATGGGGAAGAGGAAGAATATGATGAAACTATTATCTTAGTTGAAATGTCTCCCAAATAGTAATGAAAAGGCTATGAATTCATTAATAAGATGGGGTTTCCTTGGTCATGGTCCTTTGAGTGCTAAAAATAATGTTCTTATTGAGCCCCTAGATCATTTTAATTGATGCAAGTCTAGAGACACTATTGGCTTAGGATTTTACAATGCTGATGAAAAGTATATTTTTGATGAAGCACATAGTGATTCTAATGAATTCAAATAAGAGGTCCAACCTATCAACTTAGTTACACAAGAGGATGACTTTTTACCTTTATACTTCTCTTCCTTGGGCACAAAATAATGGTGAACATCATGTTGACTATACTATTGAAGCCTTCATATCACATCAAAATGGAGAATCAAATTTTGAACATCCTAATAGAGAGAGAATTTAAAGTAAAATTGCATGCTTACTAAAGAGACATCTTATTACATATTTACATGAGTATTAATGGAATTTAGCTTCAATAGAATCTATGAAACTAGGGGTTTATGTCATCCAAACTTATGCAAACCAACTTGACGTAGATGATGAGTCATCCTCATGTCACACTTATTGACCAAACTAACCACATTAGGGGACCAATTGATCTAGGCATTTTTGAGGGGGACTCTATACACTCTAACTTTCTTATCACTGGAGATTACTCTTTCCATTACCACATCTCTTTCACTTATGCATCCTAATCTCATAGATTAGTCTCAACAAAATTGACAACCATAGCTATTGACTTTTCAAAATGACATGAGATCACTTGTTACCTAAATTTGATTAAACCTATAGTCTCTTCCACCAATGAACCAACAACAAACATGACTGAGTCACATGTTAATTATCTTAGTCACAAAATGAAAATAAATGAAAATAAAGTGTTTTGATGGAGAAAACCACTTTGTGGTAATGCCAAAACCAAAAAAAGTATAAACAAAAGATGTAACCAAGGGTGAAAACCTCCCTGAAGTGCTTGAGGATAAGATACTTGGTAGCCTGCCTAGTTATTTCCAAGAGAAATCATCAATATTGGTAGAACCTACATAGGCCATTAATCTTGGAATAGAAGAGGCTCCACAAATCATTCACCCAGCTCAGTTTTTATCATTAGATGAAAAAGAGGAATTCACCAAGTTCTTTAAAGAGAAGAAAATATTTTTTCTTAGACATACTCTAATATGCCAGAGCTTGACACTAATATGATTATGCATCACTTGTCCATAGCTCCTGGTGTTAAACTAGTTAAGAAAAAAAACTATTTGCATATTGCTTTCCTAGTTAAAGAAGAACTAGAAAAACTCCTCAAAGCTAGATTTATAAGAGCTACTAACTATGCTAAGTAGATTTAAAATATTGTACTAGTTTCAAAACATGACAAATTTATTTGTGTATGTACTGGTTTATGAGACCTTAACAAAGTTTTCCCAAAGGATGACTTTGTACTTCCAAACATAGATATGATGATAGATATGATTGCGGGTTATGAAATGTATTCTCTCATGGATGGATTCTTGAGATATAACCAAATTAAGATCACTCTTGAAGGCCAAGAGGAAATAACTTGTACAAAATATTGGATCAACTTATTAAAGAGTTATAACTACAATCTTTCATGACATTATGCATAAATTTAGGGAAGAATATGTGGATGATACCCTAGAAAAGTCTAAGAAAAGGACTACACATCTTGAGGACTTGGGATCAATTTTAGATCCAATGGAATAATTTCATCTTAGGATAGATCCAAAGAAATGTTCTTAGAGAAACTACTAGGACATATCATTTCAGCCAAGGGAATTGAAGTCCATGCCAAAGAGGTCCAAGCAATAATAGATATACCACCTCCTCACAACATTAGTCAGATGAGAAGTCTACAAGTACATCTCCAAACTATTAGGAAGTTCATTTCTCAACTTGTTGATAGATCACAACCATTCAACAAAATATTCATAAAGGATCTTCATATATGAATGAGGAATGCAAAAAGAGCTTAAAGTAAATCAAGGAATATCTAGCAAACCTTCCAATTATATTTCCTCCTATCCTAAGGAAACCTCTTATTTTGTATATCTTAGCTACAACTACATCCCTAGGGGAATTATTAGTATAGGAAGATGACACAAGGAAAGAAATGGTGATATATTATATTAACCAAACATTAGTAGCCTACAAGGTCAAATATAATAATATTGAAAAATCTTTTCTGATGTAGCATTTACATTTCAAAAATTAAGATACTACATTCTTGCACACACTATACATCTTGTAGTGAAGATTGACCCATTAAAGTATATGTTGTGTAAGGCTACCCTTAGTGTTTGATCAATAAAATGGATGACGATTCTCTCTGAATTTGACATTAAGTATATCAATCATAAGGCTATTAAAGGGCTATTGCAGATTAGCTAGCAAATTTCCCTTTACAAGATCATGCTCCTATGCAAATAGACTTCCTTGATTCATCCATTATGTATATGATTGAGCATACATGGAAAATGTTATTTGATGGTTCCTACATACAAAATGGGTTGAGTGTTGGGATTCTATTTGTCACACCTCATGGGTACACTATCCCAAATTATCACAAGTGACTATTTCCATGTGCAAATAACATTCATGAGTATGAAGCATTAACAAATGGGATCATATTGGCTATTAAATGGAGAATCACCAAGGTTCACATCTTTGGATACTCTCAACTTATTATCAATCGAATAAACAATGATTATCAAACCAAATATGAAAAGCTAATCCCTTACAAGAAGTTGGTTGATGCTCTAGGTATTTACTTCACTTTCATCACCTTTCAACAAATACCTAGAGTCAAAAATAAAGTTGTTGATGCTATGCTAACTTTGGCTTCTATCTTGCAATTACAAGAACATGAATCAAGATTTGAATTCTTGTTGGAAGAGCTATGTTACATTTCTTGTGAGTCCCCTAAAGACCATGTCATTTGCACCATCATTGGTCATGATTCTTCCCGCTATACTAACATCTACTCCTATATTCATGACCTAATCATCCTTGATGGTTTAATCTGTAACAAAAAATGCCAATTCATATGCAATGCTTCATATTACACCCTCATCTCTGATGACTTTTTTTAGGAGGGGTCTTGAAAGGACACTTCTTAGATGTCTATAGAAATATGAATCCAAATGTGTGCTAGTTGAAATCCATGAGAGCATCTATGGGTCTCACTCCATTAGTCTTGCATTAGCATGAAAACTACTAAGGATTGGTTACTACTGACCTACTATGCAAACATACGTCATTAGGTATGCAAAATATTATAGAAATTTCCATATTCATGGTGTAAAATCTTAAATTGGAAGAACCGCAATTTAATGATGACTTAACAACCATTTAATGTGATTTCATCATTCATTTGCATTCCTCCTCGTTCTTCTCCTTTCTCCTAGGTATAATTGGGGTAAGACCTAATTGATACTATTTAATGCTCCTATTTTCATAATATAAATATTGAGGTTGGATTTAATGGCCAAGGTCTTTCCTTTCATTCATATGATCCCTCAAAATCTATTTTCTATATTATAATGGCTATATCTCTAGTTTTGGACTAGATTTTCAGGATTCAGGATCCTATTTTAGGACCATGCTCGAGAATCCTAAAGGTTTTGGTCCTTGGTTGGCAAGGATGTAGCGCGCTTCTGTTGGACCAATAAAGACGAAATGCATCCCTTCTTGGGCCCTATTCTAGGTCTGCTTACTAGGTCCTCGATCCAAATTGTTATGAGGTGTTAACTTTTAAGTGGGTCAGTATATAAGAAAAAGTTACCTTTGAGCCCTTTATAAACCCATTTATTTTCTCCATTTTTTCATCTCATATCTCATCTCTCACATGTGCAAGCATCTAAGCTCTCAAGTTCTCAATACTTCTTCAAGCATTCAAGGCATTCAAGAAATCTATCTATTGAAGATCAAAGATTCATGCATTCAAGCTTTTGAAGGAGTTTGTGCAAGATCTAGAATTTTCAACATTCAAGATCTCCCTTCATACATTTCAAGATCCTTCGTTGTGTCTTCTACATTTATCCACTCAAGATCTATATTCATTCCTATGGAATGTTTCAAGCACATTCATTCACGAAGGTTTTGATTTACTTTGATTTCCTTTCTTAAGGTTTTTGAAGTTGAGCCAAGGCTATTGAACCTACAAACTTGATTACACTCCAAATTTAAGAGAATATTCATAGATTTTGCATTGCTTCATGTTAGATCTATCACTAGTACTTGCTAGCATTCCATTTCTATTTCAATTCAAGGTTAATTCTTAAATTGGGGCTTGATGAGGATAATAATCCACACACCCCCCCACCCCCCCCCCACAAATAAAAACCTAAAATCCTTTGTTTTGCATGTTTCAAATCTTGGATTGGAGAACATGTTGTAGAGTTAGATACCCTTTTTTTCATTCTATAGAACAACAAAATATGAATCAAGGCCAGGTATAATTGATCAAGGCTTTAGTACTCACCCTTGTACAAATTAAGGTTACAAAGGTCATCATTGTGAGAAAGTTACCTGTGCTAGATCGTCAAATGATTTAAGTTTATTTAGATCTCCAAATTATAGGCCTCGATTGCATGATTGATCCCTTTTGGAGGTCATTGATAGCTCATTTTTAGTTTCGTATTTCATAAGGTACACCATTTTCCCTTTTTCCAATTCAATATTCTTTATCATCTTATCTTATCTTTATATTTTAGCTCTATATTTCATATCTAATTTCTCAAAACCCTCTTAAGGTAGAGGTGAGAGGGACATAAATCCAAGTTATTCACTCCTTTTGCATTCGGTTACACATTAGCGTTCCTTTTGTGTCAATCAACTCTAATTAAGGAGGTGGATCTTGGTTTTCCCTCTTTTAAATGTTTTAGGGTGGTTGATTCCATTTTACCCTTACACATTTTAGTTAACATGACTTCCTATGCACTTTTTGCATTAGAATTAGACTCTTTGCATTGGGTGCTTACCTTCTTTTTGGTGAACCCAACTGCTGCACTTCTTTCTTACATTTTGGAGTTAGATTTCTTGGTGTATCTAGATCTACTTGTTTGTATTTGTGGTATTTATATCTCCTTTTGTGCATTTACATATAGATTGAATTTCATATATATTTTCATTTTAAAATACAAAAAAAATGCATCTTGTTCCTTTCATAGTAATTGTATTTCATTTCAATGGGGTTATTTTGTTTATTTTAAATTTTCATTCATGATCTTCAAGACATTCAATTTCATTAATCATATGATGAGAATTTGGTTTTTCCTTGCATCGACCCCTCTCATTCCCCTTTAAAGGGTAATCTTTTCAAAGATGATGTTGATCAACCTTTAGCGATTCACAATGTTCCTAACCTTGATAGTGTTACTATTTGGGATGAGCCCTTGGATAGGAATATTAACTATTCTCTTCCTCATGAAACTTCTTTGACTTGTGATTTTTCCTCCTCTAATGTATGTTTTCTTCCCTCTTTGGATGATCATACTATTTGGGATGAACCCTTAGATAAGGACATGGATTACTCTCTTTCTTATGAGACATTTTTAGATGATGACATCATTATTGCTTCTCATGATCAAATCCTTTGAAGGCATTTCACTGATATTCCTTTTATAGATGAGGCTTTTATAAGTTTATTTTCGCTTTTCCTAAGAGTGCCTTAGTCATAAAATACCACACCCTTGATTCTTCTTCTTCTTCTTTTTTATTTCAATATAAATCTCAAAATGATTTAGGTCTTGTTGAAGATGATAATCATTATGACCCTATTTTAACCTTAGATCCTAAGGATCCCACTCAGATTGACTTGATGGATGACTTGTCAACTCTTCAAGATTAAAAAACTTTATATTTCACACCAACACCATACATTCTTCACTTTGCGACTCTAACACCTTTATTTAATGAGTATATGTATGGTGATTTCTTCTCTTTACATTTACATCTAATTACATCTAAGAGATAATCTTATATATGCTTTTTTTATTCCTTTCTTATGTTATGTTTCATATGAATTGCAATGATGAATGGTATCTTTTTTCATGATCATTTTATTTGATACATCTAAATCCCTATTATGGTTCTCCTAGCTATATGACATGTTATCCTATAGTTTCATCATCCTTACTTTGTGAGAAACATAATAGTCATTTCCCTCGTTTCTTCACTTGGGGTCCAAAGGCCATATTTCCTCTTTCTATAATATCATTAGATCCATTATCTCCCTTTTCTAACTTTTTTTCCTTTTATATGATGTCATCCTTTCTTTTATTCAATTCTTATTATTACTTGTAAAGTAACATCCCAAGTGTAATCTCATGTTTTCTTGAAATTACATGACTAGTATACATTGAAGCCACTCAGGGAGACATAATGTGTCCTTCTTCCCTTCTTCAATCTATCCAATACCCTTTCCTTTATTAATTTGCATTCTCCTATTATTTTATGTTCTCTCTTGCATTCATTTATTGTGTTATGTACAAATTATCATCATAGATGTCATCTTATGCTTATAAGTGCATCTTTATTGTGAAAAATATATCTTTTAGTGCATATATTGGATTTTCCTTCTCTCTTATCTCAATGATATCTTATCCCTTTGTTGTTTGTTTTGTGATAACTAAGTAGGCATAATGTGGTATCCTTTCATTTCTCTATCTCATTTCACTATAGATTTGTATTGTTTTATTGAACATTCTTATCTATGGGTATGTATTGTTGTGTTACGTGCATGACTATGTATTTTTTCCTAGCAAATATCTCTTCATGCTTGGATTTTAATTCTTCTCACATAATTATCATCTCTATTTTACTTCATATGTGATATGTTTTCTAGCATTGTATGTTGTTTCAATTCTATTATCATATGGTGTTTCTTGCTTTTATTTTCTCGATGGTGTTGCATTACTTTATAATAATTCTTGTTGGATATGGGGTGTTTGTGTTCTGTGCATGGCTATCAATTTTTTCTTACAACTCATCCTTATATATTTCAAGATTTTGTTATATAATCCACCATAGATTTCATTTTCTTATCACATGCTAGGGGGGAAGAAGCTTTTTATATTCTTTCTTTTTTTCTAAGGATCTACTTTCCTTAGGCTTAAGTGGAATTTGTTTATGAAGCAACATTTTTCTTTTTTTATGAAGGATTGTGTCTGAACTATGCATTCTCTCTTTTACAAGAGGTGTATTAATTGTGTTGTTGCCTCTTCTTTATCAAGTAAATATATATCCATTATATATACTTTCCCTTGCTTGGAGATTGTCATCATTCATCCAAGGATTTCTATTCCACCTATACAGGGGGTTGAATAGGTGTATTCTTGTTCTTATTCCCCTCTTCTAGGAGATGTTATGTTAATCTAAATATCCTCTTAGGTAGATGTCTTGTCATTAAGATTTCTCCCTTTTGAGGATCCTCTTTCCATAAATAATATATCCTTTCCATGATTGTCTATGTTCTTAGATTGTATGGGTTAAGGCTTGTGCTATGAATATAGTTTGAATTGTTTCTTTAAAGATATCTCCTTGTTGTGTAAAGTGGGTATTCTCTTTCTCTTTCTTCTCATGCCTAATATCTAGATATGATAAGGAAGGGGCATATATACCCGAGTCCTTGTACATAGTTTTTGCTTATGATTGTGGGATAGAAAATACAAATTCTGAGTACTTTATCCTTGGATGCTTGTTGTGCCTTCTAAGTTATTCTCAAATATACGCATTGTTGTTTCATCTCTTTTGCACACACAAGAACATATGCTAAATCTCATATATGGTAACATAGAGAAACTTGTTAAATCTCATTTATTGGTAACACATCCAAATATGGGTAACACATACAAGATCACCAAGTCTCGTATATAGGTAATGCATTCCATACATATGTGATAAATCTTATATATGAGTAATGCATAAGAATTTGCTAAATCTCATATATAAGTAGCACATTCAAGCACAACATGCTAAGTCCCATACATAGGTAATGCATTCTTGCAAGATCATGCCATGGTGATAAAAAAAAATATTGATCTACAGGAGGAACTTTTGTTAGTATGATTGCTGATGATATTTCTATGGGGGAGTATTGTAACATTTTTGGAGTAGTGGAGAGACAATTAGCATGACTATGTGTTGCATTCATGACTATGTTGTCATTGATATTAATATATAGAGAAGATTGATAGAGTAGGAGACAAATATTGAGGTTGCATGGATTGAGTACTAAAGTTGAGGTCAAGTGCGGTTGGGAACTACAATGTGCCCTAATTTAGTGTTCAAGTGTGCATACAAAAAGTCAAAAATTGGTGAGAGTTATTTGTGAAATACAAAAGAAAGTTTGCAGATAGAGTATTTGAGAAGTGGTTTCTAATAATTGGATTATATCTCTACTAGGGATAGAATCTGGATGAGCTAAGTTAGATAGAGATACAAGATAACCTAATGATGATGTCAGCAAGTGTGTGAAGTTTGAGGTCACACATGTGAGAAGTTGTGAAGACTATGAGCTGATAGTATTTTGTAATTATGAAAATGATGTATTATAGTGTGTTATCGTAATGAGGTCCTATTGTAATTAATTGGGAAAGCATCAAGGTTGAATCAATGAATTATTGTGAGGACTTGGTATAAAGGAAAGTTATTTTCCTTGTGATGAAATATGAGTAGAGTGCAAGAAGTAAGTGATATGTAAATTCGGTAAATGCAAGTAAGAAATCAAAGGGATCATTGTGATGTGAGTTTGTAGATGTGGTATTTAGATTTGAGATTTTTTTGGTGTGGTAGAAGCATGGTAAGAGGACAACAAAAGTATTGAGTTTATGAGATTAGTTGCATTTCTATTATTCTAAAAGGAATAATATAGATGCTAGTTGGATAGTGAGTTCGGTGGTCTTTCTCTTGAAACTATTGGACAATAGGTCCATCTTCCTTCTACAACTCCTAACAAGGTTAACACAACTCTTAACAGGGTTGGAATCTCCTCATAGGGATTCAAAGTCTCCTAGTAGGGACTGATATAAACTAAATGTATTTCGTTGGCTCCTAATAGAGTCCATCCTCTTACAAGAACATTTATATCAGTACATTATTTTATGGATACCATCATCACCAGGGTTTTCCCTCTGATCAAGGGTTTCTCTAGTTAACATATTTGGTGTTATTTGTGTATGTGTATCTTCTTATGGTTGCTATTTATATTGATCACATGTTTGAAGTTTAATGATGCTGATAAAATTTGTATTGATCTGATAACTAATTCACCCCATCTCCCCCTCTCAATTATCTTGGTAGAATTTACTTTATAACAATTGGTACAAGAGTATAAGGTCCTTGAAGGAAAAGTTTAACAACTTAAGGAGATCAATGGTAGATCATTTCAAAAAAAGTCATAAGTTTGATAGAGTTAACTATGATAGTTGGAAATAGAATATAAAGACACATCTTCTATGCATGGGTCCATAATATTGGTTGATTACAAAAAATGGGAAGACCATTGTGGAAGAAAGAAAACTTGAAGAATGTATAGAAGCTAGAAGTGATTTTTTCATGTGTAACATGCTTGCTAGAGAAGCACTTTTGTTATCTCTTCCTAAGAATGAGTACAACCAAGTAAAATATTTGGTACCATCTCATGAAATTTGGAAAGCTTTGGAATCTACTTTTTAAGGTATAATCATGCTAAGAGAATTGGATTACAAAACTAGATATGTTTATTTCTAGAGGCTAAAATGATGGATGATGAATCTGTAATAAGTTATATTGGAAAAATATGAGAAATTGTTGTAGGAATCAAGTCTTGCAATGGAACTAAAGATGAATATGAGATCATATGGAATACATTGAAGACTTTCACACCACCATTCAAGCAGACAATACAAATGATTGAGCAAGTGATACCTCATGCCGATAAATTTTCCAAAGAGACTCTCTTAGATGATTAAAAGTAGTAGAAGTAAGTTCAAAATAATTTGGAGACTTACCTAGAATGGCAACTTCCTTTAATGCATTAAGTGTTCATCCTTCCCTATCAAAGAGAGCAAACACAAGTGGAGATTATTCTAGCAATAATAGATCAAGATTTGAAAAAGACGTAATGATTGAAGAAGGAATTGCCTTACTTGTGAAGAGAGGACTAAATGGTAAGAAAAAAATTAAATGTTAGAATTGTAATGAATTTGGTCATTATGCTTCTAAGTGTCCTAAAAGAGTGAAGAAGTATAAGAATAATTTCTAGTCTGGAAGGCCTAGAGAATGTTTGTATGTAAATGATAATGATGAATCTGTAGAAAAGAGTGAAAGTGATGATGAGTTAGGCTTTGTTGCTATAAAGGAAGAAAATCCTAAAAAAGAAGTCATAGAAAAGAAAGTCCTAGTGTCGCAAGTTGATTGGATCATAGACAATGGTTGTTCACATCATATGATTGGTGATATGAATAAGTTTATTGAGTTCAATAGTTGTGATGGAGGAATTGTTAAAGTTGGTAACAATGTGGCTTGTCATATCAAGGCAATAGGATCTATTACTCTTGATGGTAAAACTAATACATATGATGTTTACTTTGTTGATAGACTGAAACATAATCTTCTAAGTGTTGGACAGTTGGTTGATAAGGGATATCAGTTACATGACAATTCATAGAGAAGATATACATCATTAAGGAAAAGAATGGTAAGATGATTGCCACTAGTACAAGATCTAAAGGTAACATTTTTAAGCTGAATCCTACAAAGATGACATGTTTGGTTGCTAAAGTTGATAATAGTTGCTTGTCACATAGAAGGTTTTATCATATAAAATTTTATAATATTTTGAAAGTAAGTAGTGCATTTGTTGTAATAGATTTACCAAAAATTATGAAGCCTACTAATATTCCTTAGAGATAACATTCCTGTAAGAGATAACATTCCTTAGAGAAAAGTCTAAAGCATTTAAGAAGTTTAAGTTGTTTAAGAATAGAGTTTAGAATGAGTTTGGATTGAAGATTAAATGTTTAAGATTAGATAGAGGAGGAGAATTTACCTTGAATGAGTTTAATACTTTTTATGAAATGAATGATATTAAGAGATAGTTATTAGCCCCTAAGACTCCTGAGTAGAATGGTATTATTGAGAGAAGAAATAGGTTTGTAAAAGAAGCAACAATAGCTATAATGTTTGAGAATGATGTATCAAAGGCATTTTGGAGAGAAGAAGTTAATACAATAATATATACAATCAATAAAGTGCATATTATCAAAGGTACAAATAAAACAACCTATGAATTATGGTTTGGACATGCACCATCAGTGAAGTATTTCAGAATTTTTTGAACTAAATGTTATATCAAGAGAGATGATGATATTGGTAAGTTTGATGCATGAAGTGATGAAGGTATGTTCATTGGTTATTCATTGAAAAGAAAATATTATAAATGTTTTAATCAATGGACTAATACTATTGTTGAGAGTGCAAATGTAAATGTGGATGAGAAGAGAGAATGCTTGATTATAATTCTGATGATGGAGAAGCTAGTCTTAATCCTATCCAAGAAAATGTTCAGACTTTTGATGAGACTAACAATGATTTGAAAAATGACATTCAAGATGTGGAACATAAAGAGGAACCAACATCTGAACCTAGACTAGAAGTAAGAGTTGAGACAATAACACCAACACCAAACAAGAATTTGAGAAAGAATCACCTTACTGATCAAATTATTGGAAGTAAAGATAAAGGAGTTATGAAAAAAAACCCAAGAGTACATATGAAGCATGCAAATATGATCATTGATTCAAGTCATAAAGGAAGAACTGGATCAAATTGTGAAGAATGAGATATGGGAATTGGTCCCTAGACCAAAGGACAAAAATGTTACAAGAACTAAGTGGGTTTTCAGGAATAAAATGAATGAACAAGGTGAGGTTATAAAAAACAAAGCTATAGTGGTATGCAGGGGATACTCATGGAAAGAAGGTATAGACTATGAAGAAACATTTGCACCTATTGCCAGAATTGAAGCATTGAGAATGTTCTTGGCTTATGCAACAAATAAGAAGTTCAAAGTGTATCAAATGGATGTGAAGTCCACATTGAGAATCCTAAAGGATTTCCTCTGACAAAAGAAGTAGATATGGTATGCAAGGTGAAGAAAGCATTGTATGGACTAAAGCAAGCGCCTAGAAATTAGTATGCGAGATTGGAAAAGTATTTGGCAAAATTGGGATTTTCTAAAGGTATTGTAGATAGTTGTTGGAAACATACAATTGGAATAGTTTTTGTTTTGTCATTAATGTCAAATCAATTGATAAGACATATTGGTACCTAATCTAAATGTCATATCTATTTGATTGATGAAGAGGATTTGAGAAATTGCTCATAATAAGAGCAACTAGAGGAAAGGTTGAGTTATGAAAATGAAGCTACAGTGGACATTTGATTAAATATACTTTGATAAAACAAAGTGATTGTTTATATCAAGAAAGTTAAGCCAAGCCGAGCAATAGAGTAAAAGGTTAAGGAATGTTGAGTGATATTAGTGTCAACCAAGCCACACTTAGTGTTGAGAAAATCTAGTGTTGACCGAGTATTAGTATCGACTAAGAAATATTGTTGATGTAGAGCTAGAAGTTTTACAACAACCAAGTGTTAAGTGATGATCAAATGTCATAACTTAGTAATTTCTGAGTAACACTGTTGAAGATGAATTTAAGGAAATTATGATTTCTAGCTGACTTAGTTGATTTCTTGGGAGATGTAAACCATGTTGAAGATAAGTTTGATGAGTTAAATCATTAAATTCACTATGAGTATTAGGTAAAGACCTAATACATGGATTCTAGAGAAGTTTCTAGAGGAAGATCAAGAAGATGGATAGATACAATGAATTGTGTTAAACTTGATTGTAAACCCTAAGATCTATGATGATCATGGAATATGATAAAGCAAGAATTTCCTATTTAAAGAGGTACAAATCTAAATAAATGGTATAGTGTGGGTGTGAGTGTATGTAAGTGAAACATACAAAAGAATGTTGATCAGAGATGCACAAGTGTGAGAGTGAATGTAAAGCTAAAGGAGATTGCTTATGCAAATGTTCATGTTGATAAGTAAATCTGAGTAGAAGGATTAACTATTGATGAGAAGAGAAGGTTGATTGTTTGAAGAGTTTTCAAGAGAATCAAGAACAAAGATGGCAATGGAGAACTTATCAGTAAGTCAACACATGGACCAAATAGAGATCTGAACTTGCAAAGTGAGTTGTAATCAAATAGATCAAAACCCTACTAATTTCTTTGTAACCATTGTAAATAGTTTGTATTGAAATTATTTTAACAAAGGTTGACGTAACAATCATTTGGAAGACTTAACAATCTATGTAAATCCTTTAACTAGGTGACATTCTAAATGGAATGATCAAATTCCTCTAACAAGCTCAATCCTAATAGGTGATTAAATCCTTTAACCAAGTCACATTTAGTAATGTGTATTGTAAAATTTTGATAGGGTTGGATCCTAACAAAGCTCACTTCAAAAGAGTGAAAAAGTGGTGACATGTTGCTAGTGGTTTTTCCCAAATTGGGTTTCCATTTATAATCCTAGTGTCAAACTTGTGTTGAATGCTTTATATGTTTTACATTTGATAATATTTTCACTAAGCAAAGCATGTTATGTTTAAGACAATATTTTTGTAGTAAAGACCAAGAAACAACAAGATAAGCATAAGAGCATGTGTTTATGTTTAATTGTTCAAATGGTACTTAAGGACATTGAGTAATTGATTCACAACCACCCCCCTCCCCCCCAATCCATCTTAGTTATTCTAAAAATTTTTAACAATTGGTATTAGAGCTTAGTTTTGGACAATGAATTTGTGAAGGTAACAACTACTCCTTTGACAACAAAACAATTAAAGCAGAAGCAAGAACACAATCAAGCAATGTTAGAGATTGCCTCAGGCCTAAGCTATGATGATTTTGATGACTTGAAAGATTGTGATAGTGCAAAGAAAATGTGGGACAAAATGAAGACCATATATGGAGGTGATGGCAATGTCTTAAGAGCCAAATATGAGAGCATAAGAGGTAAATTTGATGATACGAGAATGATGGAAGGTAAGTACATAGTTCAATACCACACAATAGTCAAAGAGGTTATTAATGCTATTCATGGTGCAAATGGAGAAATCAAAGATGAAATAATAATAAGTAAGGTATTTAGGACTCTACTCCCTATTTATGCCATAGAGTTTTTGCAATTCAAGAAATAAGATGCACACTAGGTAACACTTTGACCTTAGAAGATGTAATTGGTAGACTTACTACTTTTGAAATGCATAATTTTGATAATTACACACCTACTACTATTGAATCTTCCTTTAAGTCACAATTGGTTCTAGCAAAAGAAAATAAAAAATATGTGAAGAGTGATAGTGATAGTTTTGATGATGAGATTAATGAACTTGAAGCCCTCATTGCAAAATAATTTGGAAGAGGAAAAGGTAGATACAAAGGTAAATTATCTATCACTATTTCCATGCAACAAAGTAGGTCATATTGTTGCTAGGTGTCCTGACAAAGAAGAAAAGGATGAAAGGAAGGAAATAAAGTATAAAGGAAGAAGAGATGACCTAGACTTCAAGAGAAACAACGATGAAAAAGGTAAGAAATCATGTTATATTACTAAAGAAGAAAATGATAATAAATCTAAAAGTAATGATGATGAAGTTGTCTATGTTTGTATGAAGGAATATTCTGATGAAGATGAGAAGACTAAATTGATTTCATATGTAAGAAAAACTGACATATGGATAATTGATAGTGGATGCTCCAATCATATGACTGGTGATAAAGATAAATTTGAGGATATTGGTTCATACAAAGGTGGATGTGTTAAATTTGGTAATGATTTATTTTGCAAGAAAATTAATGATGGAGAAGAGTGTATCAAATAAATATTGGAGAGAAGATGGTGTACTATTGTCTATACCCTAAATAGAGTACAAGTCAAGAAAGGTACAAATGCTACACCTTTTGAACTGTGGTATGGATATGCTCCTAATGTGGAATATTTTGAAATCTTTAGAAGTAGATGTTATATACTCAAAGATAATAGGAATGGAAAACTTTATCCAAAGAGTGAAGAAGGTATATTCCTAAGATATTCCACTAAGAGTAAAGTTTAAAAGTGTTTGAACACTAACACTAACAAAGTTGTGGAAAGTGCAAATGTGAAAATTGATGAGTTTGCATAAAGAAGTGACACTGCATGCAACGAAGAACCTAAAGACTATAGTACTTTCATCTGCATGGATGATGATGCTCCAAGTACTCCTAATGAATAAGATAATCAAGCTGCAATCTCTCAGTAGATAGGAAATGTTGTAGTGCAAAAAATTGGCAAGCAACAGAGAGTGGGTGCTGAGAAACATACTGGAGATGTTGAGTCATAGATAGGCAATGCCAACCATCAAATATAAAATTTTGAGCATGCAAAAGCTAGACCAAAACCTAAACAAGGAAGAGCAAATGAGCTGGAGATTATTTTTCAGGATGAACCTGTAGAAGAAAGAAGGAAACTACATGTGCTAGAAAAATATGTGAGAAGACATCACAAACATGAAGAAATCATTGGCAATGTTGAATCAAGCATTATGAAAAGAAAGAAACTCAAAGATGGCACATGCTTAATTTGTGAATTTGAGCCCAAAATAGTGAAAGATGCTATAGACAATGAAGATTGGATTAAGGCAATGAATGAGGAAATTGAATAGATTGAGAAAAACAATACTTGGACTTTAGTGCCTAGACCTAAAGACAAAAATGTCATCAAAAAGTGGTGTTTTAGGAACAAACTCAATGAAAATGAAGAAACAAGGAAATATTGGTATGCAAAGGTTATGTTCAAGAAGGAGGAGTTGATAATGGAGAAACTTTTTCTCCTATGGCAAGACTTGAACAAGTTAGAACTTTGCTTGCCTATTCAACCTACAAGAACTTCAAGGTATATCAGATGGATGTTAAATTTGCATTTTTAATTAGTATACTGGAGGAAGAAGTATACATTGAATGGCTTGGAAGATTTGTAGATCCAAACAAGAAGAACATGGTATGTAAATTGAACAAAGCCCTTTATGGATTGAAACAAGCCCCAAGAGCATGGTATGAAAGATTACATAACTATTTTGTAAAGATTGGTTTTAAAAGGACAAATGATAACAATAATCTATATTTGAAGAATGGTAAGAACAATGAAGTACTATTATTTGAAATATTTATTAATGATATTATATTTGGAGGAACAGAAGCATTATGCAAATCATTTGCTAATGAAATGAAGAAGGAACTTGAAATGTCTATGTTTGGTGAAATCAAATTCTTTGTTGGATTACAAGTATGTCAAATGAAGTTTGGTATTTTTATTACTCAATCCAAATACATCAAGGAGATACTAAAGAATTTTGGTATGGAAGATTCAAAGTCAGTGAGTACACCTATGTCTACAGGAAATAAGCTATCTAAGAATGATGATTCTACTAAAGTGAACTAAACCTTGTATAGATCCATGAAAAAATTACAGTATGTTGTTCATAGAAGACCAGATATTACTTTAGCAGTTGGCATAGTTGCTATATTTTCAGCAAATCCTTAAAAAAATCACATGATGGTTGTGAAAAGGATAATGAGATATCTAAAAGGTGTAGAAGACTATGGATTGTATTACAAAAGAAGTGATAGATTTGAACTAAAGTTATTCACTAACTCAAATTGGGAAAAAAATATTGATGACAGAAAATGCACTAGTGAAGGTGCATTCTTTCTAGGAAAGAGATTGGTGCCATGTAAAAGCAAGAAGCAGAATTGTATTTTCCAATCAACAACTGAAGCCAAGTATGTGGCAGTTGTAGTAAAATTTTCAAACTTTATGTAGATAAAGCAATTATTGAAAGGTACAAAAGAAGAAATTATAGATCAAGTAGTTATCTATTGTGATAACACAAGTGATATTAACATTTCAAAGAATTCAGTGATGCTTACTAAGACAAAGCACATTGCTACCAAGTATCACTACTTGAGGGAACTAGTTCAAGATAAGAAAGTGAAGCTAGAATATATGAACACCAAGGAACAGATTATTGACATATTCACAAAAGCATTACCTAAAGATGCTCATGAATATCTTAGAGGTAAATTAGGGCTGATTCCCCTAACCAAAGCTACTTAAGGAGGCAAAGTGCATGGCATCACATGTGCTAATCAAATATCTTACATAGTGATGCAGTACAACTCTACTTTAGGAAATGACTAAGGTAGATAGTTTAGTACCGCATAATAGATCAATCATAGATAGATGATAGAAATTAGACAAACATGAAAAATCTACATAACTCATATGTGTGAAGAGATTGAAGCTATGCAAGCTAAGTGTCTTTGGCATTGTTGCCAAAGGGGTAGAATATATAGAAGAAGTAATATACATAGAGGGAGATACATTAGAGAGGAAAACATAATAATAAGAGGGAAAATATACAAAGAAATAGATAAAGAATGAGATTTGTTGTTTTAGAGGGAGAAAATCAACAACAATAATTAGAATGAAACTAAGGATATTGATGACTCATGTGAGTGAAATCTTTTGGATTGTATGGTAACCAAGTGAGATACATTTGATACATTGAGATATTGCTAATATTAAGATGTAGAGATGTTGCCATCAATGCCATAGAGGGAGATTGTTGGAAGCTTACAAATAGAACAATTGTCTTTTTTCATTGATGTCAAATTTATTGATAAGATGTATTGCTACCTAATCTAAATGTTGTATCTATTTGATTAATGAAGAGGATTTGAGAAATTGCTCATAACAATAGCACCTAGAGAAAAGGTTGAGTTATGAAAAGGAAACTACAATGGACATCTGATTAGATAGATTTTGATAAAACAAAGTGATTGTTTATGTCAAGAAAATTAAGCTAAGCCAAGCAATAGAGTAAAAGGTTAAGGAATATTGAGGGATACTAGTGTAACCAAGCCACACTTGGTGCCGAGAAAATCTAGTGTTAACTGAGCATTAGTACTGACTGAGAAAGATTATTGATGCTGATCCAAAAGTTTTACAGTGATCGAATGTTAAGTGATGACCAAGTGTCAAAACTTAATAATTTATGAGTAACACTATTGAAGATGAATTTGAGGAAATCATGATTCACATTAGAATTAGTTGATTTCTTGGGATATTCAAACTGTGTTGAAGATAAGATTGATGAATTAGATCATTAAATTAAAGGCAATGATTAGGTAAAGACCAAATAGATGGAATCCAGAGAAGTTTCTAGAGGAAGATCACGAAGATGGATAGATACAATGAATCATGTTGAGCTTGATTGTAAACCTTAAGATCTACGATGATCATGTAAAATGGTAAAGTAAGAATTGCCTATTTAAAGAGGTAGAGAGCTGAACAAATGGTAGAGTGTAGGTGCGAGTGTATGTAAGAGACACATATAGAAAAAGGTGTTAGTTTGTGGTGATTCATCAGGGATGTACTATACATACTTCATAAATTCTTTGGGGTAACATATGGCCGACATATAGTTGACATGTTGTAACCCAAATATGGCATAAAATACTTGAATAAAAGGGCTTAGGGTTAGGTTTTTTCATAGTAAGTGATGTGAAAATTGGTTCTTGTGGTGGTATTGAGCCGTAAGGGATTACATATTGTAATCAATTTGTAATCATTAGATTGTAATAATACTAAACTTGTTGTTTGGTGGACGTAGCCTAGGGATTGGGAGAACCATGTTAAATCTTGGTGTCTTGTGTTCTTTTTTGTATGTTCTATTATTTTTTGTTATTGGTTATATTTGTATGTAATTGTTATTTCTATCTGTGGTTTAATCCTAACAAGTGGTATCAGAGCCTAGTTGTTTTTTAGTTATCCTCTACAGGAAAGTCTCATAGTTGAGTGGGAGTGATGGCAGACAAGGGTAAGTTGAGGGATGATAGGTTTAATGGGCAAAACTTTTACTTATGGAAGATGCAAATGGAAGACTATCTTTATCAGAAGGATTTATGGAAGTTGTTAGAAGACAAAACCAAGAATCAAGGATCTATGTCAAATAAGGAATGGGATCTTTTAGATAGAAAGGTACTTGGAATCATTCAATTATGCTTGGTGCCATTAGTGGCATTTAATGTTACAAAAGAAAAGACAACATAAGAATTGATGCAAACCCTAGTGAAATTGTATGAAAAGCCCTCCACTTCAAACAAGGTATTTCTCATGAAGCATTTATTTAATATTGAAATGGTAGAAGGTGGATCTGTTGTAGATCATTTAAATGTGTTTAATACTATTACTAGTTAGTATCTTCTATGGGTATCAAGTTTCATAAAGAAATTAGGGCTCTCTTGATTTTGTGTTCTTTGCCTGGAAGCTAGAATAGCTTGGTAATGACTATGAGTAATTATGTTCCTAGATCTAGTACCCTAAAATATGATGATGTGATCAGTGTTATTTTGAGTGAGGAAACTTGTAGGAAATCCTCAGAAGGATCTACATCTGGAAGTGCTTTGAATGCCCAAAGTCAAGGCAAAACAGAGAAGGAGGAAGTAATTCTGGAAATTGTGGGAAATCAAGAGGAAAGTCAAAGGTGAGGAGGTCTCAATCGAGAGGACCGAACGATTGCTGGTACTATGGGAAACTAGGGCATAAATGAATGATTTTGGACTCAAAAGAAAAATGAAGGAGATAAACTAGATGGAGACAAGGAGGCAAATGTGGTAAGTAACAAATTTGAAGAGGATGCTTTGATTCTATTTTAAGAAAGTGTTAATGATTCATGAGTTTTAGATTCGTGTGCTTTATTTCATGCTACACCTCATAGAGGTTATTTCATTGATTATGTCCCAAGGGATTTTGGGCTTGTTAGTTTGGGCATAATGAACTCTGTCAAATTGTTGGAAAGGGAAAAGTTAAGATTGAGTTGCAAAATGAGAATCATTGGCTACTACATGAGGTAAGACATGTTCCACGACTAAATAGGAATTTAATTTCAACAGGGCAACTCAGTGATGAGGGTTGTGTAGTTACTTTTAATGATAAAAATTGGAAGGTTTCAAAAGGTTCCCTTCTAGTAGAAAAAGGTGTGAAAGTAGGCACCTTATATCTTTGTACAAGCCATATTTTTTCTTCTACTTTAATTGTTTCAGAGAAAAATGAATGTTAAGGAATAATTGCTGTAGTTGAGTAGGAAGAACAAATAGTACAACATTGTGGCACAATAGACTTGGGCACATGAGTGAGAAAGGTATGAAAGTAATTCATTGAAAGAATGTTTTACCAAGTCTAAAATGTGTTAATATGGATTTTTGTGAAAGTTGTGTGTATGGAAAACAAAAGAAAGTGAGCTTTGTGAAGACTAGGAAGGAAAATAAAAGATATAAATTAGAGCTTGTGCATACAGATGTATGGTGACCAACTCAGGTATCTTCCCTTGGCAGGTCTCATTATTATGTTACATTTATTGATGATGAACTAGAAAAGTATGGGTTTATTTCCTTAGACAAAAATCTAATGTATTTCAAACTTTTAAGAAATGGAAATGCTTGGTTGAAAATGGGATTAGTAAGAAATTAAAATTTCTTAGATTTAATAATGGTGGTGAGTATTGTAGTCATGAATTTGAATATTATTGCTCCACTAATGGTATTCATAGACAAAAAACTTTTCCAAGGACTCCATAGGAAAATGGAGTGGGTGAATGCATGAACATGACTATAATGGAACATGCAAGGAGCATGAGGTTGCATGCTAGGTTTCCCTTATACATGTGGGTAGAGGCTGTCAATGTTGATGTATATTTGATTAATAGAGGTCCCACTACTCCTTTGGGTTGTGGTATTCCAAAGGAAGCATGGACTGGTAAGAAGGTGAGTTATTATTTTCTGAAGACCTTCAGTTGTGAAGCATTTACTCATATAAATTCTAAAAATAGAACCAAGCTAGAAGCTAAGTCAAAGAAATGTGTATTTTTTGGATATGGCATTAATGAATTTGGTTATAGGCTTTGGGATTTTGAAAATCATAAAATTGTAAGAAGCAAGGATGTCATATTCAATGATAAAGTGTTGTACAAAGATCTGTTGGAGCAACATGAGAAGAAAGAAGATGATTATGTAGTACTGGATGATACTCCAAAAGATGATGTTCCAACCATTCATCATGATGTGCAACAACTGCAACAACAAATACCACACACACCAGTGAATATTAAATGGTCAACAAGGCAAACTAGACCTCCACAAAGATTTTCTCCCTCTTTGTATTCTATTTTACTTACTAATGTTGGTGAACCTGAAAGTTATGATGAAGCTGTATAGGTGGATACTAAGATTTAGTGGGAGTCTACAATGAAAGATGAAATGGACTCTTTGCTGAAAAATAAGACATGAGATTTATGCAAGTTGCCTGTAGGTAAAAGGGCTTTACAGAATAAGTGGGTTTATAGGTTGAAAGAAGATGATGGAGGTAAGAAAATATTTAAAGCTAGGTTAGTTGTAAAAGAATTTGTATAGAAAAAAGGAATTGATTTTGATGAGATATTTTCTCCTATTGTTAAGATGACTTCTATACATATCATTTTAAGTATTGTGGCTATTGAAGATTTTCATATGGAGTAGTTTGATGTTAAAACAACCTTCCTTCATGGTGATTTGGATGAAAAGATATATATGGCTTAGCCACAGGGATTTGATGTCAAAGGTAAAGAGAACTTAGTGTGCAAATTGAAGAAAAGTTTATATGGCTTAAAGAAAGCACCTCAGCAATGGTATCTAAAATTTGACAATTTTATGCATGAGCATGGATATCGTAGGTCTCATTCAGATAATTGTGTTTATTTTAAGAGGTTGAATGATAATAGCTACATTATTTTATGTTTATATATTGATGATATGCTTGTAATTGGGTCTAACATGGATCACATTAAGGGATTGAAATGCTAGTTAGCACATGCATTTGGTATGAAGGATTTGGGGGAAACAAAATAGATCCTTGGTATGCAAATTTTTAGAGATAGGAAGAATAAGAAATTGACGCTATCTCAGGCTGATTATGTTGAGAAGGTGTTGCAATGTTTCACTGTTGAGAATGCTAAATCTGTCAGCACAACTTTACCTAGTCATTTGAAGTTGAGTAAGGAGATGTGTCCCAAGACATGAGAAGATGAGGATAAGATGTCCAAGGCACCCCATGCTTTAGCTGTAGGAAGCTTGATGTATGCTATTGTATGTACAAGGCTAGATATTGCACATGCAGTGGGAGTCGTGAGAAAGTATACGAGCCATGCAGGAATTGAGCATTGGAATGCAATCAAATGGATTCTTAGATATTTGAGAGAAACATCCACTAAGTGTTTACACTTTGGGGGCTCTACTACTGATTTACAAGGCTATGTTGACTTAGATTTGATAGGGGATATTGATACTAGTGTTAGGATAAACCATAGACAGAAATAAAAAAAACTACATGCAAATATAACCAATAACAAAAAATAATAGAACACACAAAAATGAACACAAGGCACCAAGATTTAACATGGTTCACCCAATTCCTGGGCTACGTCCACCAAACAGCAAGTCCGATCTTATTACAATCTAGTGATTACAACCTGATTACAATCTGTAATCCCTTACAGCTCAATACCGCCGCAAGAACCAATTTCGTATCACAACATTATGAAAAATACCCAACCCTAAGCCCTTTTATACAAGTATTAAACCGCTTTAGGGTTATAACATGTCGACCATATTTTGGCCATAATCTAACAATCTCCCACTTGGGGACTGATCAGGCTCCACACTAAACAAAAATCTCCCACTTGGAGACTGATCCTATAGCAATACCACTACCACATGGGGCTCCCACTAGATCAAACCATCCTAGACTCTACTGTTCTTTTATTCATGTTCAGTCTAAAAGACCAACCGAAGCTGAAGAGGAGTTCAGCTTCTCCCTTGTTACAACCTTTGTCAACATATCTGCTAGATTGTCATTGGTATGTATCTTCTCCAGCTTTAACTGTCCATCCTCCAAAACTGACCGAATAAAATGGTACCGCAACTGTATGTGTTTGGTCTTAGAATGTAGAGCTGAATTCTTAGCAAGATGAATGGCACTCTGACTATCTGTGAACAAATAATTATCCTTATGAGGATGTCCCAATTCTTCCAAGAAGAACTAAAGCCATATCATCTCCTTGGCTGCCTCTGTAGCAGCAACATACTCTGCCTCTATAGTGGAGAGAGCATTAATCTTCTGTAACCTAGAAACCCAGCTCACGGCTGCCCCACCAACAGTAAAGACATAACCTGTAGTACTCCACCTGGTATCAATATCCCCAGCCAAATCTAAGTCAACATAGTCCTGTAAATTAGTAGTAGAGCCCCCAAAGTGTAAACACTTATTGGATGTTCCTCTCAAATATCTGAGAATCCACTTGACAGCATTCCAATGCTCAAATCCTGGATGACTCATATACCTGCTAACGACTCCCACTGCATGTGCAATATCTGGCCTAGTGCATACCATAGCATACATCAAACTTCCTACAGCTGAAGCATAGGGTACCTTGGACATCTTATCCTCCTCTTCCTGTGTCTTGGGACACATCTCCTTAGTCAATTTCAAATGACCAGGTAAAGATGTGCAACCAGCTTGAGCATTCTCCATAGAGAAATGTTGCAACACCTTCTCAACATAATCAGCTTGAGATAGCGTCAATGTTCTGTTCTTCCTATCTCTGCAAATCTTCATACCAAGGATTTGTTTTGCTGCCCCTAAATCCTTCATAGCAAATGCATGTGCTAATTGGTGTTTCAGCCCCTTAATATGATCCATGTTAGACCCAGCTACAAGCATATCATCAATATATAAACATAAAATAATGCAGCTATCATCATCCAACCTCTTAAAATAAACACAGTAATCTGAATGACACCTATTATATCCATGCTTATGCATAAAACTATCAAATTTCAGATACCATTGCCAAGGTGCTTGCTTCAAGCCATATAAACTTTTCTTCAATTTGCACACTAAGTTCTCCTTACCTTTGACCTCAAAACCTTGTGGCTGAGCCATATATATTTCTTCATCCAAATCACCATGAAGAAAGGTTGTTTTAACATCCATCTGCTCTAAATGCAAATTTTCAGTAGCCACAAGACTTAAAATAGTACGAATAGAAGTCATTTTAACAACAGGAGAAAATATCTCATCAAAATCAATTCCCTTTTTCTGTGCAAATCCTTTTACAACTAACCTGGCCTTAAATCTTTTCTTACCTCCTTCCTCTTCTTTCAACCTGTAAACCCATTTATTCTGTAAAGCCTTTTTACCTACAGGCAACTTGCACAAATCCCATGTCTTATTTTTCAGCAAAGAGTCCATTTCATCTTTCATTGCAGACTCCCACTGAATCTTAGTATCCACCTGCACAACTTCATCATAACTTTCAGGTTCACCAGCATCAGTAAGTAAAATAGAATACAAAGAGGGAGAAAACCTTTGTGGAGGTCTAATTTGCCTTTTTGATCATCTAACATTCACTGGTGTGTGTGGTATTTGTTGTTGCAGTTGTTGCACATCATGAGGAATGGCTGGAACATCAGCTTTTGGAGTATCATCCAGCACTATATAATCATATTCTTTCTTCTCATGTTGCTGCAACAGATCTTTGTACAACACTTTCTCATTGAATATGACATCCCGACTTCTAATAATTTTAAGATTTTCAAAATCTCAAAGCCTATAACCAAATTCATTAATGCCATATCCAAAAAAGACACATTTCTTTGATTTAGCTTCTAGCTTGGTTCTATTTTTAGAGTCTATATGAGCAAAAGCTTCACAATCGAAGGTCTTGAGAAAAGAATAACTCACCTTCTTACCAGTCCATGCTTCCTCTGGAATACCACAGCCCAAAGGAGTAGAGGGACCTCTATTAATCAAATATACTACAGTATTGACAACCTCCACCCACATGTGTAAGGGCATCCCAACATGCAACCTCATGCTCCTTGCGCGCTCCATTATAGTCCTGTTCATGCGTTCAGCCACTCCATTTTCCTATGGAGTCCTTGGAACAGTTTTTTGTCTACGAATACCATTAGTGGAGCAATAATCTTCAAATTCATGACTACAATACTCACCACCATTATCAGATCTGAGACATTTTAATTTCTTACCATTCTCATTTTCAACCAAGCATTTCCATTTCTTAAAAGTTTGAAATACATCAGATTTTTGTCTAAGGAAATAAACCCATACTTTTCTAGTTGCGTCATCAATAAATGTAACATAATAATGAGAGCCACCAAGGGAAGATACTTGGGCTGGTCCCCATACATCTGTATGCACAAGCTCTAATTTCTCCTTTTTGTTTTCCTTCCCTGTCTTTACAAAACTCACTCTCTTTTGTTTTCCATACACACAACTTTCACAGAAATCCATATTCACACATTTTAGACCTGGTAAAACTTTCCTTGAATGAAGTACTTTCATACCTTTATCACTCATGTGCCCAAGTCTATTGTGCCACAACGTTGTATCAGAATCTACAGCAGCTATTTGTTCTCCCTGCTCAACTGCAGTAATTGTTCCTGAATATTCATTTTTCTCTGAAACAATCAAAGTAGAAGGAACAATATGACCTGTACAAAGATATAAGGTGCCTACTTTCACACCTTTTGCTACTACAAGGGAACCTTTTGAAACCTTCTAATTTTTATCATTAAAAGTAACTACACAACCCTCATCACCAAGTTGCCCTACCGAAATTAAATTTCTACTTAGTTTTGGAACATGTCTTACCTCATGTAGTAGCCAATGATTCCCATTTTGCAACTTAATCTTAATTTTTCCCTTTCCAACAATTTGATAGGGTTCATTATCCCCCAAATAAACAATCCTAAAATCCCCTTGGACATAATCAATGAAATAACCTTTATGAGGTGTAGCATGAAATGAAGCACCAGAATCTAAAACCCATGAATCATCAACACTCTCTAAAGATAGAAGCAAAGCATCCTCTTTGGATTTGTTACTTACCACATTTGCCTCCTTGTCTCCATCTGATTTATCTCCTGCATTTTTCTTTTGATTCCAGCAATCTTTCTTTTTGTGCCCTGGTTTCCCACAGTACCAGCCATCATTTGGTCCTCTTGATTGAGACCTCCTCCCCTTTGACTTTCCTGTTGATTTCCCACGATTTCCAGAGTTACTTCCTCTTTTAGTCGTTCTGCCCCTGCTTTGTGCATTTAAAGCACTTCTTGATGTAGATCCACCTGAGGATTTTCTACGAGTTTCCTCACTTAAAATAACACCAATCACATCATCATATTTTAGGGTACTAGATCCAAGAACAAAATTACTCACCGCCATTACCAAGCCATTCCAGCTTTTAGGCAAAGAACAAAAAATCAAGAGAGCCCTAATTTCTTCATCAAAATTGATACCCACAGAAGATAATTGACTAGTAATAGTATTAAACTCATTTAAATGATCTGCAACAGATCCACCTTTTGCCATTTTCATATTAAATAAACGCTTCATGAGAAATACCTTATTTGAAGCGGAGGGCTTTTCATACAGTGTTGCTAGGGTTTTCATCAAATCTTCTGTCGTCTTTGCTTTTGTAATATTAAATGCCACTGATGGTGCCAAGCATAACCGAATGCTTTCGAGTGCCTTTCTGTCCAAAAGATCCCATTCAGCCTCTGACATAGTTCCCTGATTCTTGGCTTTTCCTTCCAATGGCTTCCATAAATCCTTCTAATATAAATAGTCTTCCATTTGCATCTTCCATAACTGGAAGTTCTGCCCATTAAACCTATCAACCCTCAACTTACCCTCTTCTGCCATCGCTCCCACTCAACTGTGAGACTCCCACTTAACCGTGAGACTTTCCTGCAGAGGATAACTGAAAGACAACCTTGCTCTGATACCACTTGTTAGGATAAACCACGGACATAAATAAAAAAAACTACATGCAAATATAACCAATAACAGAAAATAATAGAACACACAGAAATGAACACAAGGCACCAAGATTTAACGTGGTTCACCCAATCCCTGGGCTACGTCCACTAAATAGAAAGTATGATCTTATTACAATCCAGTGATTACAACCTGATTACAATCTGTAATCCCTTACAGCTCAATACCGCCGCAAGAAACAATTTCGTATCACAACATTATGAAAAATACCCAACCCTAAGCCCTTTTATACAAGTATTAAACTGCTTTAGGGTTATAACATGTCGGCCATATGTCGGCCATAATATGTCGGCTATCATGTCAGCTACTGCCCAAATTTTTTTTTTGGGGTGATGCCCCGAACCCCACTATTTATGAAGTATGTACAATACTTTCCTAATCAGTCACCACAATCTAACAACTAGGTGGAGTACTACTACTTATGTGTTTACTGTTGGTGGGACAACCGTGAGCTGGGTTTCTAGGTTACAGAAGGTTAATGTTTTATCCACTATAGAAGTATAGTATGTTGCTTCTATAGAGGCAACCAAGGAGATGATATGGCTTCAATTCTTATTGGAAGAATTGGGACACCATTAGAGGGATAATTATTTGTTTACCAATAGCCAGAGTGCCATTTATCTTGCCAAGAATTCAGCTCTACGTTCAAAGACAAAACACATTTAGTTACAGTACCATTTCATTCGATCAATTTTGGATGATGGATAGTTAAAGCTGGATAAGATACATACAGATGAAAATCTAGTAGATATGTTTACAAAGGTATTGACAAGGGAGAAGCTAAATTCCTCTTTAGCTTTAGTTGGTCTTCTAGACTAAACATGAATAAAAGAACAACAGAGTCCATGGTGGCTTGATCTAGTGGTAGCCCCATGTGGTAGTAGTATTGCTATAGGATCAGTCTCCAAGTGGGAGATTGTAATTAAGTTGTAATCATTGGATCATAATAATATCATACTTGCTATTTGGTGGATGTAGCCTAGGGATTGGGTGAACCACATTAAATCTCGGTGTCTTGTGTTCTTTTCTATTTGTTCTATTATTTTCTTATATTGGTTATATTTGTATGTAATTGTTATTTTTGTCTGTGGTTTTATCTTAATAGAAGGTTGATCAAAGACATACAAGTGTGAGATTAAATGTGAAGCTAAAGAAGATTTCTTGTGCAAATGTTGATGTTGATAAGTGAATCTGAGCAAAAGGCTTAAGTATTGATGAGAAGAGAAGATTGATTACTTGAAGCATTTCCATGCAAATCAAGATCAAAGATGACAATGGAGAACTTATCAGTGAGTCATCACATAGATCGAATAGAGATTCAAACTTTCAAAGTGAGTTGTAATCATACAGATCAAAACCCTACTATTTTATTTCTAATCATTGTAAATAGTTTGTATTAAAATCCTTTTAACAAAGGTTGACCTAATAGTCATTTGGAAGACTTAACAGTCTGTGAAAATCCTTTAACTAGGCAACATTCTAAATGGAATGATCAAAGTCCTCTGATAAGGCCACTTCTAGCAAGGTGATTAAATCCTATAACTAGGTCATATTTAATAGTGTGTATTGTAAACTTTTGATAGGGTTGGCTCCTAATAGAGCTCACTTCAAAAGAGTGAAAAAGTGGTGACATGTTGCTGGTGGATTTTCCAAAATTGGGTTTCCACGTAAAATCCTAGTGTCAAATCTATGTTGAATGCTTTATATGTTTTACATTTGATAATGTTTTTATTAAGCAAAGCATGTTATTTTTAAGACAATATTTTTGCAGTAAAGACCGAGCAACAACATGATAAGAAAAAGAGTGAGTGTTTATGTTTAATAGTTCAAATGGTACTTAAGGACCTTGAGTAATTGATTCACCTACCCCCCCTAGCTATTCTAAACATTTATAAATGGTACTTAATGACCTTGAGTAATTGATTCACCTGCTCCCCCCCCCAGTTATTCTAAAAATTTAAAATAGATAGTAACTTATATTTGAAAGAATTTTAGAATGGTTTGTTGATTATTGTGATATTTGTGGATGATATAATCTTTGGAGGTGATGATCAAGAAAGTGAAAAATTCGTTGATGAAATGAACAATGAATTTGAGATGAGAATGATTAGTGAGATGGAATATTTCTTGGGTTTATAGATTGTGTAGAATAGTGATGGTATTTTCCTATCACAAACAAAGTAATTGAAAGACTTGTTGAAATAATTTGGTTTGGAAAGTTGCAAGCCTATTGGTACACCTATGATAAATGGTCACAAGTTGTCTTGCAAAGATGAGACACCTATAGTTGAGAAAAAGAAGTACATATCCATAATTGGAGGTTTGTAATATCTGAATCACACAAGATCAAATATAACAAATGTAGTTGTTATAGTAGTAAGGTTTCAAGTTGATCCTAAGGAATCACACTTTGTAATAGTTAAAAGAATATTCAAATTTTTGAAGGGTACACTTGATTTTGGGTTGGGATATGCTAGATCAAATAAATTTAATCTATGTGCATTTACTGATGTGGATTGGGAAGGCAATAGGATGGCATAAAGAGTACATGTGGTGGAGCATCTATCCTTGGAGGAATATTGGTTTTTTGGTTAAGCAAGAAACAAGATTGTATTTCACAAAGCACAACAGAAGCAGAGCGTGTAGCTACATCAGACAATTCCAATCAGATCATGTGGATGAAATAGATATTGAAGGATATTAGGATAGAGTTTTTCGAACTTGTTATCATACATTGTGATAACACAAGTGCAATGAATATGTCTAAGAATCTTGTATTACATTCTAAGACAAAACAAATATCGATTGAGTGTCATGTCTCAAGAGAGAAATTTATAGAGAAAGAAATCATATTGGAGTATGTTAATACAAAGAAGAAGATTGCAGATATATTTGCAAAGCCTTTGCCTAAGGATAAATTTGAGTATTTGCGAGTTATGCTTGGGGTTATACACATGCCTACTTTAGAGTAGACAATGCAAATATTGCATCAATCTAGTGGTATAGAACACTATTATTTATCTGGACTAAATATTGATGCTTCCTCTATTAGGGAGTATCTATGATTGAGCAGAATCATAAAGGACTCTTGGTAACTGGTATTGAATAATGTCTTTGGACACTTGAGCTGGTTGAAGACATTGGGTAGCTAATTGACATAATGATTCATTTTTCATTGATGTCAATAAACATCTCATATGAATGGGTGAAGGTGAGTGGGGAGAAGTAAGAATTTAATACATGAGAAATATGAGTACACAAAATGAGGGAGAAGTTTATCAATGGGGGAGCAACAAATGTTCCTGAAAGTTTCAAATTTGATTGATGAAGAGGATTTAAAAAGATGAGAGCAACAATAGAGCTATATGTTTGGTATTCTTGGAACTTAGATGTTTTTTTATCTATGTTGCCATCAATGCCAAAGGGGAGCTTGTTAGCATGAATACTGATGATATTCCTATGGGGGATAATTCTAGAATTGTTGAAGCAGTGGACAAACAATTAGCATGACTGTATGTTACATTCATAACTATGTTTATCATTGACGTTAACATACTGAGAATATTGGTAGAGTAGCAACCATAAATTGAGGTCATACAGATCAAGTACTAAAGATGAGGTCAAGCACAGTTGGGGACATGTTCTATAGTGTGTCTTGTTTTAGTGTTTAAGTGCACACGTAGAAAGTCAAAGATTGGTGAGAGTTATTTGTGATTTATAGAAGAAAATTTGTAGATAAAGTACCTAAGAAGTGGTTTCCAGTAATTGGAATATATCTCTTAATAGGGATAGGATCTCGATGAGCAAAGTTAGATAGAGATAGAAGACAACTTGATGACAAATTCAGCAAGTGTGTAAAATTTGAGGTCGCACATGTGAGAAGTTGTGAAGACTGTGATAGGACATTATTTTGTAATTATGAAAGAGATGTATTGTAGCATGTTATCTTAATTAGGTCCTATTGTAATTAATTAGGAAGGCATCAAGGTTAACTCAATGAATTATTTTGAGGACTTGGTATAAAGGAAAGTTATTTTTCTTGTGATGGAATATGTGTAGATTGCAAGAAGTAAGTGATATGTCAATTTGGTAAATGCCAATAAGCAATCAAAGGGATCATTGTGATATGATATTTCAGATTTGATATTGAGATCTTAGAAGCATTTTGGTGCAGTAGAGGCAAGATAAGAGGACAAAGAAAGTATAGAGCTGTTGAGATTAGTTGCATTTCTATTATTCTAAATAGAATAAAAAGAATAATATAGAGGCCAGTTGAACACTAAGTTTGGTAGTCCTTCCCTTGAAGCTATTTGGATAGTGGGTCCATTTTCCTTCTACAACTCCTAACAAGCTTGGAAAAACTCCTAACATGGTTAAAATCTCCTCATAGGGATTCAAAGTCTCCTAATAGGGATTGATATTTTTTGGTGTAAATATGTATTTACTATTTATAATTTACTTAAATTTACTTAGGTTAATGCATTATTTTATTATTTATTTGGTGAGAACTTAGGAGTTTGCGTACTCTTATGAGTTGTCATGTTGACAATACTAGAGTAAGCAACTCTAATTTAGCACATGGTGTCTACAACATTGAAGTTTGCATCATTAACTGAGTTTTCATGTAGACAACACAGTTATTCACACTCTTAACTTAGCACATGGTGCCTATAACATTATTTTGCATGCTACACTTTTGTAGGCTTATCCTCTTATGCACTTACTCCTATGCTCAATGGAGGATAACCTATATCTAGTGGACATGTGCCTCATTGAATGACTTATCATGTTGTTGATTCCTATGCATTCTAAAAGCATTCCAGATGCCTTTATATACAGACACTCCTAGTGTAATTTTATATATATTGAATGAATATTATATCATCATTTTGATCATACTCTATTTGGTCTATTGTTGTGCTTGTGCTTGAGTTCCTTGGTCTTGGCTGAATTTTTCCCTAGGGAAAATTCTTACATGGTACCAAAGCTTGGGGACATTCTATTCACATAGTCATTTGAGACCATTATCGCTTCAACACCTCACCCCGCATCCAGAGAATCCATAGAAATTGGGAGTTTCTAGAGCCAAAATGGACTTGGCCATTTGGCAAAAATCAGTTATAAATTCACCTATGCTAGGTCAAAGTCAATTTTGAGGCAAATTTTTTTTACAAATCAAAACTCGAAGGCCAGATTTGCAACTAGGGTATGGTCATTTATTTGATCTGTAAATTTTATTTTTAGATTTGCAATTAATTTCTCTATAGTGACACCCTGGTCCCCACAGAATATTCCCTCTTATTTGGTGGTCTACAAATTTTGGTCAGCATTACCAATTTTTAGCATCAACTGTACCAACCAAAAATCGACATAATACACCGACGCTACTATCCGAGCAACCCCAACAAGCCAGCGGTTGTGTTTATTTTATTGTTTTGGTGCTTTGTTTTTATGCATCATGTAGGTTAAACCCACCAACAACGTGCTATAATTTCCACTATATCTCGATGGTAGCAAAATAAAGTTTTTTGGCAAGTAAACAACACTTGGTGACTGATATAAACTTTCTTGCAGCAACAAGGACTTTGGTGAACACAACCTTCTGGCTCTCGAATATTGCTATCTTTTTTTGGACAAGCATCTCAAAACTCTACCATGCAGCCCATTCCTTGGGACCAATCATCACAATGAAAAATATAGTTAGCAAGCTGATTTGCCTACCAAATCATCATCCATGTTAGCTCTAGGTTAGTGCCCAACCATACTGCTAGCTTAGATCTATACCTGAACACATCATCCTCATCTATACATTTTCATACAATTTGTACAAGGTGACATAATCATTACATCAGTGCCACATCATTAGAGGGCTTGAGAACATTGATGTCAATAGTTCACTATCCTAAATTTGATGGTCATCTAGCCATCATCTAGAGGAAAAATAGAACTACTACGATAATCGTATGACTATCAAATTTAACCCCATCTTTTGCTGATCATACCCCTCTCCAGATTGATTTTTGATTTCATAGTCTGACTTTGGGAGGCCATATCTCAGTCATCTGAACTCCAAATTAGGTGCAATTTTTTTTATTTTGGTGAGAATTTTCTAAACTTTTTAGTGTTGCAATTCTTTTCTAATTTTGGTGCATAGATTTGTTAGAAATTAAATCTTTTGGTGACTATACCTATTCAATCCTACATTTTGCAACTTCAAATGCTCTGTATGGGCTCATCTGGACTTGAAAACAGGTTCTATTTTTTTGAGAGTGCATTTTTTTTGTCTACTTTACAGATCTACATTCAAATTATAGGGTTGTGTGGAGAAAAGTATCACCTCCAGAAGTAGGTCCTTTTCTGCATTGTAATGCTTTGATATATCTTCAGAATTGTTGTATATCTAAGATACATTATAATATTCTAGTTTTGAACTCCATAAGGAGGTTGTAAAAAGGAAAAACTAGAAGTCCACTAAGGCCAAAATTGGCAAGTGGCCATTGTAAATTCACTACATATAAAGTGCCAAAAGCATCTTTTTTTTTAGGGGGGGGTGGGGGGGTTCTTGTTTTTTTTTTTTTTCTCTTTTCCTATTGTTTTCTTTCATTTTCTACATCATGAGACATTTTAAGTTTCCAAAGTTAACTCCACATAACTATGCTACATGGTCCATTAAAATGTGTTGTCATTTCATGCATAAAGGAGTTTCTCAATATGTAGATGGAACCCTTCCTAAACCAATAGGTGATCAAGTATCTACAATTGAAATCTCAGCTTCAAAAACAATGGATAGGAAAGCCCTAGGTGATATTTGTTTGGGGGTTGAAGACAAGATCATATATCAGATTCAGAAGTCTCGTACATCCAAGGAAGCTTGGGATACCCTCCAAAACCTATATGGTAAACTATTTGAGGAAGATGTTTTCAAAATTGAAGATGAGCTTGTCTCCTTAGATCCAAAGACATTTGATTCCATATAGGATTTTATCATAAATGTGAATGAATTAAGAACAAAGCTTGATGATTGTGGGAGTCCTATTAAAGATGATAGGTTAATCTATCTCATTCATAATAAGCTGCCATCTAAGTACTCCACATTTGTTTCTTCTTATAACACCTCAAAGACTATGTTAGGGTCTGCCTATCAAAAAGTCTCTTTTGATCACTATGTTATATTGTTGGATGAAGAAGAAAAGAAATTGAAATCAATGGGGATTCTCAATTCATCTATGTCTAAGGCATTAGTGGTTAATAATGAGGGTTCTCCAAATTCAACTGGTCAATGTTCAAATAAAGGAAAAGACAAGAATAAGAAGTGGAGAATAACAAATCAAAGGATGCAGAAAAGACAACACCATCATCAAATCAACAAGGCAAGTCTTCCTCAAATTCAAACAAGAAGGGGGACAATAACAAGGAGAAGAAAAAGTGTACCTATTGCAAGAAATGGGGTCATGATGAACATGAGTGTTATCATAAAAAGATTGATGAGTTAATGAACATCATAAAGAAACACAATGTTCCACTGCCTAATGCTTACAAGGAGAAAGGATCTTCTTTAGATTCAAAGGGCAAAGGGCAAGTACTTATGGAAAACTCAAGTTCTTCAACAAAATGGACTCTCGACTCAGGTGCCTCATATCATATGGGTTCTTTAAAAGTATATTTTTCTTCATTGAAGTAGTCTAAGATACCACACATCTTTGTAGGAGATGATACAAAAATGGAAGTTGAAGGGAAAGGAAATGTGGAGATGGAAAATGGAGAATTCAAAGATGTTCTTTATGTTCCAAACCTAAGGTCTAATCTCCTCTCAATTTACCAAATCACTCACCTTGGAGATGGTCATAAAGTTGAGTTCCTTCCTGACTCAGTAAAGGTGCACATTCTAAAAGATGATTCAGTGGTTGCAATGGGGATGCTAATAATTACACAAGGTTGTATTCTTTCTCCCACTTTGTGCCCAAGTCTTCTTCACAAGCCTTGTTGACTCAATCCAATTCACACATAAAATTATGGCATGAGTGTATGGACATCTTGCCTTTCGCTATTTTCAACGATTTTTCTCCAAAAACATGGTCAAAGGTCTACCTAAAATAAACTTTTCTAAGGGTGAATATTCAACATGTTTAGTGGATATGCATCTAGAGGAGACGTTAACTAAAGGGAAGTCTTCAAGAGCACAAGTGGTTCACATGGTACTAGCATGTCCTTTTGTAGTGACATCAATTAGCCAGGGTCGCTACATACTCACTTTCATTGATGAATTTTCATGCTACATTTGTGTCTACTTTCTTCATCGCAAGAACGAAGTGTTGGACAAGTTTCTAGCCTTCAAAACTCATGTTGAATAGAAATTGAGGAAAGCCATCAAAGTTCTAAGGATGGACAATGAAAGTAGATATGTGAACAAAAGACTTAAAGACTTTTGTAAAATTGAGGGTATTGATCTTTAGAATCCACCAGCATCCAATTTGCACAAGATAGATGTTGCAACATTGAGGATACAAACTCTTAAGTCAATGGCAATTTGCATGATACAAGCCAAGTCTCTAGATCCATCACTTGAAGTTGAAGCAATCAAGACTACCAATCACATACTTAATAGGTCTCCTCATAATGCCTTAGATGGAAAGACTCCTTTTGAGGCACGGTGTGATAGAAAACCAATTGTGACACACTTTAGAGTCTTTGGTTGTCCAGCATGGGCAAACATATCTTCCAAGGGATGCAAGGCACCACCACCTAGGCCTTGTACTTTCATCAGATATGAAGATGGTGTTAAGGCATATAGACTTATGGATCCTAAGACTCATGAGATTTTTGCGGAGAAGGATGTACACTTTGAGGAAAATTCACCCAGCTTATCCTCAATTTTCTTCACACTTCATACACAGTGGAAATGGATAGTGACACCAGTGATAGTACTTCAATAGATTCAGATACATGGGGTTCTATTGATAGTTGGAGTGAGAGGTCATGACATCAACATATTCCACATGCATATATTGCCATAGTGATAGGTCAAACACAATAGGGTACACCTTGTCCTCTAGCTCCAGCATCAAAGGATGACTACATAGCAGATATTTCAGGTTTGTTTGTGGAGTTATACATAGCAAATTTGGGGGACATGATTGATGATATACATCTTCTCTTTGATGGAGAAGATCCTTCTTCAGTTGTTGCAAGGGCTCACTCTGACCCTCATGTCCGTTCTCTACATGATCGATCTTCACAGGTTGATATGATTGTGGATCCTTATGTACAATAGTTGTAGGAGGTCTCTTTATCAGTTGAGGAGATAGTAGATTCTTTGGGATAGGTTCTACATCCATCTTTGATAGGGACAATTGAGCAGGTTTTAGAGGCATCATTGATCATTGGGATTCTTTCTACACATAACAGAAGCATCTCACTTGTACCTAGGGTATTATTTCTTCCAAAGGGGAGGAATACTATTCAACAGTCTTGGATCAGCTTCTACATCAGAGTAGCTATCACTGATTGGCACTCTTCATTTGGGAGGTGACTACCTTGTCTCTCTTCTTCTTCTCTCTTTTTGGGGGAACCTTTTCCTTTTTTGGGATTGTGTTCTTCTCATAATTCTCTTTTGTATATACTTGATGTATGTTGTAATGGGGGGGTCTTGATTACTCCATCCATTCATGCATCTAGTTTTTTCATCTCTCTTTTTGAGGGAGGGTTTTTCCCATGAGGTTTTCCCTCTTTCTCTGCTTTATGAGAGATTGTATTGCATTATGTACATGGGTACCTAACATCGCCTAGTAGTTGGGACCCTTTATGCATTTCATACTAGCTTTCATAAGCTTAAGTGCATTCCCCTAAGTTGCACTTAAGGGGGGGTGTTGGTGTAAAAACGTATTTACTATTTACACTTTACTTAAGTTTACTTAGGTTAATGCATCATTTTATTATTATGCATTATTTTATTATTTCTTCAATAAGACACTTAGGAGTTTGTGTACTCTTATGAGTTGTCATGTTGATGACACTGGAGAAAGCAACTCTAATTTAGCACATGGTGTCTACAACACTAGAATTTGCATCATTAATTGAGTTGTCATGTAGACAACACCATTATTCAAACTCAACTCCTAATTCAACAAATGGTGTCTACAACATTATTTTGTGTGCTACACCTTTGTAGACTTATCCTCTCATCAACACACTTACTCCTGTGCTTAATGCAGGATAACCCATATTTCGTGGACATATGCCTAGTTGTATGACTTATCATGTTGCTAATTCTTATGCATTCTAGAGGCCTTTATATATAGGAACTCCTAGTGTACTATTATACATATTGAATGAATATTATATCATCATTCTGATCATACTCTCTTTGGTCTACTATTGTGCTTGTGCTTGAGTTTCTTGGTCTTGGGTGAATCTTTCCCTAAGGAAAATTCTTACAATATTTAATGGATGTATTTAATTGGCTCCTAATAGAGTCCATCCTCTTACAAGGAACATTTATATTAGTGCATCATTTTGTAGGTACCATCCCCACTTGGACTTTCCCATTGGTTAGGGGTTTCCCTAGTTAACATATTTGGTGTTATTGTGTATGTGTCTCTTCTTATGGTTGTTGTTTATGTTGATCACATGTTTTAAATTTAATAAGATTAATAAAAGTTGTATTGACTTAATAACTGATTTACCCCCCAGTTGTCTTGGTGGACTTTAATTTCTAACACTTCAATGAGTTGACTAGTGGATTACCACCCTATTAAACTATTCAACACCATCTTTTACAAGCATCTCTTTTGGTGATTCATAATAAGGTTGGCATTCTACTGGGTAAGATAATCACTTTTCTCTCCATTCTCTCTCTTTTTCTTTCATGCTAGTAGATATAGATCCCAAAGATATAATGTTAATGATGTTTCTCTTGTATTTCTTATGTCAGCATTTATGCTCTTGTATTAGCTTTCCAAATATGATATTAGTGGGCAAGACATTTCTTCAACTAAGGTCTCTTTCGCTGGTTGATTTGGGTTTGGTTTAGCACTAACCCTTGTTGTGTTTTTATCATTTTGGCTTTTGTTTCTTTTTTCTTTGCTTGTGTACCTTTGTGCATGAATATAGAGTTAGAACCCTTGGTCCTACAGTCTTATTCTCTTTGAATTTATGATGCTATATCTCATTGTGATTTGTTTGATCCCTCTTATCTCTTCTTCTTCTCTCTACTTTATCATGAGTGTGTGTTCATCCACACTCTTGCTAAAGTGGGGGCTAAATGTACCATCCTAAATTGGAAGAATCTTTATTTAATAAATATTTAGCACTCATTTGATGTGATTTCATCACTCATTTTCATTCCTCCCCTTTCTTCTCCTTTCTCCTAGGTGCAATTAGGGTAAGACCTAATTAATCCTCTTTAAAGCTCTTATTTTCATGCAGTAAAGCTCGAGGTAGGATTTAACCACCGAAGTCATCCCTTTATTTCATCTAATCACTCAGAATCTATTTTTTGTTCTATAAAAACTATATCTTGAGTCATGAATATGATTTTTGTGATTTGGTTCCTATTTTAGGACCACGAGGAAATCCCAAAGGTTTAGGGCCTTGGTTAGCAGGGATGCAGTGCACCCTTGAGTTTCTTTCTTAGGTATTTTTGAAGTTAAGTCAAGGCTATTACATCTACTTGCTTGATTACATTCCAAATTAAAGAGAATATTCATAGATTTGCATTACTTCATATTAGATATATCACTACTACTTGCTAAAATTATATTTTAGGTCTTGGATTATTGAAAAAGGTCATAGATTTGGATACCCTTTTTGTCACTCTATAGAACTTTGAAATGAGAATCAAGGTTGGGTATAGTTGATTAGGGTCAAAAAGGTCACACTTTCATAGATTAGGGCCATAGAGGTCATCATCATGAAAAAGTCACTCCTTTTTAATCACCTTATGATTTTATGGTGTTGTAGATCTCATAATTTTAGGTCAAAACAAAGTGGGATTCAACCCTTTTGGAGGCCATTTTATAACCCACTTTTAGGTTTTTGTTTCATAAGGTATATCATTGGCCCATTTTCCATTTTAATAAATGGTATGATCTTATCATATATTTGTATATCAACTCTATATTACATATGTACTTGATCAAAACCCTCTTAAGGTGGAGGTGAGAAATCCAAGTTATTCACTCCTTTTGCATTAGGTTACACATTGACCTTTCTTATTATGTCAATCAAATCTAATTAAGCAAGTGGATCTTAGTTTTCCCCCTTTTAAACGTATTAGGGTGGTTTATTTGATTTTACCCATAATCACATACCAATCTAATCCAAGCTTGAGGTAGTATTTTAAACCATTAGTTACATATTGGCCTTTTCAGCAGTGGGTGTTTGACTTAGTAGGTCAAATTCACCCCAAATCATCAAATTGTCAAAAGTTTATCATCAAATATACAAAGTATTTTATCAAATGGGTTGAGGTTGTATGATTTTTTCAGATATAGGAAAACAAGTTTATTTATTTATTGGAATTACATCATTTGTTAGTATGGTGTGTCATCCTCCATATTTTATGATAATGGAGGTCAATTCAAAAATAAAGATCTAAAGCAAGTGTGTAATAATTTTAGAAACAAATAACAGTGGTCATCTATATAATATCCCCAAGGGAATAGAAAAGATGAGGCACCAAACAAAAACATTATGAAAATATTACATAAAAAAGTCAGAAAGGGATTGACATCTTCAAATAAATCCTACATTTTTGTTGAGATAATGGGTATTGCACACATTGCATAATATTGTTATTTTATTATTTTATTTTTTATTATGTAATGTTGTGCCTAGATGGATGTGCAACATGTAAAGATTTCCATGGAATATTCTTGATGAGTTGTATTGTAACATTGTGATAATATTTCATGTAATTATTTAATATTGGGGAAAAGAATTAAATGCCCAATATTAAATGTGGGGTCAATGGGTTAGGCAGCACATGGTTTTAGCACATGGTTTATGTAATACCACTTGGTGGTTTTGTGGGACTTGCTACTATATAAACAACCACAAGGGTAGTTGTTGTAGAGAAATAGTGTGAGAGAGAGTGACAAGGAGAAGACAAAAGGCAAGAGTCGAGCGAGACAAGGCTTGACAGGTTAGCCAAGGGAGCATTTGTGAAGGTTGGAAGCATGGCATGGGATGTGTGGCTTCATGCTTGTTCATATAGTTTTCTCGGTTGTGGCTATGACCATGAAGGCTTCCATAGTTGTATGGCAATGATATTTTTGCTGAATAATATATGGTGATGGATGCTTTTGGAGGCTGGGTTTTTTCCCTCAATGAGGGTTTCCCAGGGTATATCTTGTGTCACATTTTATGGGTATGTTGTCTATTCTCTTACATGTGGATTTTAATTTCGTGTTTATTTTAGATTTATTATAGGTTATGTGCAAACGGTTATATTCTTTGTTGCCAAGTTTCCTTAAAAGTGGTATCAGAGCTATGGTTTTATTATTGTAATCCTAGATTGAATCCATGGGAATGCATGAGAGGATAAAAGAAAGGGCAAGATATATGAATGATTTATTGCAGATCTAAGGGTTTTGGATTTGTTGTTATGATGGGATGTTAAAATATTTGGGCATGTGAAATTATTGGACAAAAGAGTTTTTTGGATGTTTCATTTAAATGAGGGTTTTGGGGGGTAGCTTGCATAAATGGCCTCCTGGGTAAAAATAGACCTCACCATTGGGTCCGGGTTGACATTTTCATAAATTTTGATATATAATATGCTCTAGTTTGGCCATGTTTAGAGGAAATGAAAGAGTTTTTCAGTTTCAGCCCATGATGGCCGTCAAATTTAATCCCATCGGAATTTTCGTCACTGAAAAAATAAAAAATGAAAAATCGTATTGAAAATGGTAAAAATATTGTCTTAGTAAAACGACCATAACTTTCTCTCAAAATATCGGATTTTAGAGTTCTTATAGGCGTTGGAAAGATAATTCAGAGCACTACAAAATGGTGTAGGTTTGGTTCTATGATTTTGAAATTTTGTCAGGTTTTAAGAGCCCTAAAGTCAGATGTTGTTTATTTTGAGCATGGATTAGGGCATAACTTGGGCATACGGAGTCGGATTTTGGACTTCGAGTAGTCAACGGAAAGCTCTTGGAGAGCTCTACACATTGGTTCAGATTTGGTGTAGGTTTGGCATGATTTATTTGTTGATATATTGATCTGAACAGTTTATAGGTATATTTTGACTATGGTAACTTGTGAGTTTATGACATTGGAGATTTAAGTTTTGATGTCATTGTATACTCAAGTTTGGTCTCATGATGATATGGTTATCAATGTTTGGATATGCATGATGGCTTGTTGGGTCTACAAGTTGTGCAGTGTTGTAAGTAGTCTATACTTACAGGTTACATTTATAGCTTGGTTATGGGTTATCTTTGCCCATTGATCTTTCATTATTGATGCATATTCAGATTGGTGGCTTGGATTTGGGTTGTCTATGCCCTAAGTCATATGATTTACTATTTTCTTCATGTAGAAGGGATGAGATGTTGTTACCAGGTACAGTCATGGCAAATGATTGTGGTTGACTATGCTGACAGGTTGGACATATTGAGAACCAGATGCTCAGTTCATGGATGTGATCATGGTGTCATGGATTTTGGCATGACATGATTGGATATACAGGTACATCCTTGATGTTCATTAGCTTGAATTTTTGATTTAGTTATGGTGGTATATCTTCTTGGTTGAGGATCATGGTTATTTGGTTTCTTTTGAGGAGCTCATGATGTGCACTTTGAGTTCTTTGATAGTTTGATGCCTTGGTTGATTCTCATGGTTAGAGGATGGATTTTTTCATCATATGTCATGGATAGCTTGGATACACAGTTTAGTGAGAGCTTGTGACAATGATGGGGTGATAGTGCAGGATTAGTTCTTGGTTTGGTTTATATCTTCTTGGTTTGGAGAGGATGGATTCTATGATGCCATAGGTGACTTGGTACCACGGTTAAGTGGGAGTTGTTGGCATTGATATATTTATTGAGTGTTTGTAGATGTTGGAGGTTTGTCTTAGATCCTGTTGTTGCAGAAGCGTCTTTGACATTTGCATGGTGCACTTGTTATCTTCATGGTGTGTGAAGATGGTTAGATCTTGAGGACTCATGGAGTTCTTGGTTATCTTCATGGTGTGTGGAGATGGTTCTTCTTGGTATGTGAAGATGTTTTTCTTCATGGTGTGTGGAGATGGTTGCATCTTGAGGACTCACAGGGTTCTTGGCAAAGGTGTGGTTTATATCTTTTATTTGGCATGTTATCCTTGGTGTGAGGATGGTTTCATTATTATGTCATGGTATACTCTTGATACGCATTTAGAGTTGTGACATGTTATAGTATGTTCATGTGGAGCATGTTATTTCTTTGGTTGAGATGGTTACATCATGTTGTCATGTTTATGTTCCTGAGTCCATGGTTGGAACTTTGACATTGATCTTGGTTTAGTTTCTTGGTATTGAGTACACTGATCATAAGCTGGATACTTCATGATATTGCTATGTTGCATTTGGAGTTGGCATGGATTGATTGGTTACAGGTGCTCATGGATACTTAGAGACGGTGGTGACGCTGATTTCTCTTGGATTAGAGAAGTATTTGTTGGGATGGTTGATGGTTTCAGCAGGAAGTCTGAGGGGTAGTCACCTGATATGGACTTGAGAGGAGATTGTTCTTAGATGAGTCTTGGTTGGAGACTTGGGTATCTTGATGAGCATTCTCATTCCCCACTCTTGGTCTACTTGGCGGTTTGCTACTTGAGAGGTATAGCCCATTGTTTCTCTCAGTTGCATTATATTTATGCTTGTCTTTCATGGATATGGATCTTGAGCTATGGTACATGAGTTAGTTCTAGAGGGTTCATTTGAGATATGGTTAAGCATTGGTTATCTCCATGTGCATATGTTGTTATGCTGGTTGATTTTGGGAGATGGTTTTATATTGGGCATATTCCTTGGATTAGGAATGGTTTTATTGAGTTTGATCTTCTTGTGAGAGGCTTACATCCATGATGAGTTATATGGTATGGTTTGGGTGTTGTTGAGGCTTCTTGTTGGGGTTTTATGGAGGAGATCATACTTGCACGGTTTACATCTAGAGTTGTGTGTAGAAGGACATGATACAGGTTATGATTTGCATGGTTTCTCTGATCTTGGTTATCTTCCTGGATGTTTAGTTTTTCCTACATTGGATTTGAGATTGGTTGGAGATTGTGATCACTAGTTTGTGCTCATGTATGTCATGTGAGAGATGACATGGTTATTTCATTCTCTTTCCTCTGTTGGTTGTGGTGAACTTCGGAGAGCATTGGAGACTTGTTATGAGAGTTGTTCTTGCAGGATATCAGTTTATGTATTGTGGATGTCCTTGATACTACATGGATTCACTTCTTTGAGATGTGTTGAGTGGATTGGTTATAGATTTATCTTTTGCAGTGGGAGCTTCTTGGTATATATGTGGCAGGTATTGCTCTTGAGGCTTGTGATTGCAGGTTATAGATTGTATATGTTGGTGATATGAGATTCACTTGTTATACCTTTGAGGTATGGATAGTTGGATGGGTTTGGCACTTTGCTGTGGGTGTTATTTCAGCTATGGATATTTTTGACAATTACGGATACATGTGATTACCTTTGGATCAGGTTATTTGTGCTTGGAATTTTAGTTGGTACAGGATTTTATGATCTTCTAATGCAACAGGTTGGGTGGCTTTCTCTTTGGATGGCTTCTATGTATGTCCAGTGGGAGTGGCATAATAGGAGGTGAGATCATTCATGTTCGAGATGCTGGATACTTTTGATTTTGTTGCGGGTACCAGGATGGAGCACTTGGTGTATTTTGATCCATGATGGTGGATGTGCTAGGAGGGATTGTTCCCTTGTTCATTTATGTGGCTACGGATTGACCCTATGCAATGTATACAACAAGTGGGAGATTGTTGAGATAATGGGTGTTGCACATATTGCATAATATTGTTATTTTATTATTTTATTTTTTATTATGTAATGTTGTGCCTAGATGGATGTGCAACATGTAAAGATTCCCATGGAATATTCTTGATGAGTTGTATTGTAACATTGTGATAATATTTCATGTAATTATTTAATATTGGGGAAAAGAATTAAATGTCCAATATTAAATGTGGGGTCAGTGGGTTAGGTAGCACATGGTTTTAGCACATGGTTTATGTAATACCACTTGGTGGTTTTGTGGGACTTGGTACTATATAAGCAGCCACAAGGGTAGTTGTTGTAGAGAAATAGTGTGAGAGAGAGTGACAAGGAGAAGACAAAAGGCAAGAGTCGAGCGGGACAAGGCTTGACAGGTTAGCCAAGGGAGCATTTGTGAAGGTTGGAAGCATGGCATGGGATGTGTGGATTCATGCTTGTTCACATAGTTTGCTCGGTTGTGGCTATGGCCATGAAGGCTTCCATAGTTGTATGGCAATGGTATTTTTGCTGAATAATATATGGTGATGGATGCTTTTGGAGGCTGAGTTTTTTCCCTCAATGAGGGTTTCCCAGGGTATATCTTGTGTCACATTTTATGGGTATGTTGTCTATTCTCTTGCATGTGGATTTTAATTTCGTGTTTATTTCAGATTTATTATGGCTTATGTGCAAACGGTTATATTCTTTGTTGCCAAGTTTCCTTACAATTTTGGGCTTATAGAATGAGTATACACACCCTTACAAGAGCCACATCCTTTACACTTATCTATGGATCAAAAGTTGTTTTAGCTCTTGAGGTTGAGATTAATTCACTTAAGATAGCTCTAAAATTTCTTGTGGTAGATGAGGATTACAAAATTATGCGTCTAAAAGAGCTATAACTTTTGGATGAGCGTAGGAAAGCTTCCTTACATTGCATGAGGGTTTATCATAAATGGATGTCACAAAGATATAATAAGAAAGTTCATACTAGAGAGCTTGAGGTTGGATATCTAGTATTGAATTAGAATATTTATGTATAGGTAAACCTTTGGAAAATCTATTTTGTGATTACTATTGAAGAGGTTTCAACAATGGGTTCTTATACATCAATTAAGGATCTTGTGCCAACTTAATCATCTAGGATAGAATAAAAATTCTCCAAAGGACCATTAAGAACTTTAGAAAATGAAGAGATAAAACATATTCCTTGTATGAGAGAGTATATATATTATTTAAACACATTTTTCCAAATTTATAGCTCAAAATGATAACTAGAATAAAAGTTATTATTCTTCTTCCAAAACTACTTAAATAAACATCAAAATTCAGACTAGTCTACACTAAAATGACCACAACTTCTTTAAATCACAATAAAATTCAACCAAACCAAAACCAAATTAAAGATAAAACATACACCTTTCCCAAAATATAAGTTTTAGTTCTTTATATATTCATATGTTCTCTTAAAAACACAAACAAATATCAGATTAGTGGAAAAATATCTCATAAAAATTGGAAAAAACTTATAAAATCCAACTTTTCCTTATTTCAAATGTTCCCCAAAATTCCAAAAATTGTAAAATATAAAAATAATGACCAGTACATGATATTTTAACTCCTTTTAAATTCATCTAACCTATTGGCTACCTCCTATGACCTTTCACCTTCTCTCTTACATCAACTTTTTCATATTTTCATATTTTATGACAAATTTTAATTACATATTTGACAACTTTTGTATTTTTATACAAATGAACTCTAAACTTTATAAAACCAATAATAACATTAAAAAAAGACTAATTTTTTTATTTTATGATATTTTACCCTTCCATAGGTTTATTTACATAATTTGACCATACAAGACAATTTTGACAGTTTAATATAAATTACTTTATTTACCCTTACATATTGACTTAAATGGATTCAAAATATATTTTAAAGATCATAATAAATTATTTGATTCTCATGGATCTTAATTTTGTTCCCTTTTTATAGATTCTCCTACATCAAATCCTAAGAATGTACAAAATAGAGCTCAAAAAGAAAAGTTCAAATCTAACTTTCTAGGTCTATATATGATTACTATTGCCTTTAGATCAAGGGAGATCAACTTTGTGAAAATATAAGTATTCTCCATCTCAAAAAGTTCTATGTGTGATATCCTATTATTCATAGTTCTTTTGTACATATCTTATAGTCCTAAAAAACCCAAAAAAAATCAAATATGATCCTGAACAAATAGAAAATGTCTTGAAAAATGATGATCTTAGTGAAAACCTAGCAATTTGAACTTTGATGTATCACCAAAGAACCAAAATATTAAAAAAATCATTAAAATTCCTAAAAATGAAAATAAAAAACCTTCCAAGTAGTGAAAAAATGGAAATATGTGCTACTTGAGACCTATATGCTTCATCTATTAGCTCATAGCCTTGATACTTAAGCATTTTACTCTATCATGTATACTAATTTCCTAGTCTAGAATTGTTCTTTGTTTAGGTCTAGGGGGCATGAACTTTGTCATCTTTGGTCTCTAGGATGCATTGGTGTTTCTTGGCATTACCACTCCAACAATGTTTCTCAACATTTCCCTTGACATTGAGTTTTTTGCCATACTTATCGGCTAATCTATCTAGGACTTACACCTTGTTCAACAATATAGTTATGACATATATCTCACTTGTAGGAATAAACCTGAGAAACTCAAATGATCTTCTTTCTCTTTTCTTTTTCACACCACACTAAAACTAAAATAATTGATATTTTCTTGTTGGCTTTCTTTGTGTGTTGCTTGTTATCAATTTTTGATGATGTTCCACTAGAGGATTAAGGGCATGTGGTATATTTTTATTATTCTTTATTGTGGGTGTAGTCTTTATTATCCTAGGTTTCTCTTTCTTTCACCCCTTGTACACTTAGGTGATTTGGAACTATGTCCTTGATTGTTTCATTGTGTTTATTCCACAAGATCGTTCTTATGACCATATCAACATTTTTTTGTCTCGATTAAAGCATCATTTAGTTATATTAACTTGCAATCTAATTGCACCATCATCTTGACCTCTATGTATTTGATGCATATGTTATATTCCTACACCCTATCCAATAAAGATCATATTCATATCTTCATAGTCATTTTTGAACTAGTGATGGTTGTAAGATCTTATGATGACCCTTAATAAGGCTCGATGATAATAACAAAGATCTATCAAAGAAACCCTTCAAGTTGAACTTTTTCATTTCTCATCATAGTTTTCATTTTAGGTTGCATGGTGGTTTTTTATTGAGTTGCAAGAGATTCTCCTTCATCACTTTTGGATGTGTTGTCAACTGCACTCAATTATCTTTTCTTCTATCTCTTGATAATATCTTCATCACCTCTTAGTTTTTCATCATCATTTCTATTTTCTCTTCTATCATATCATGCAAGGGGTTAATCATTTAATAACATTTGATATATTCAAAATGATAAGTTTTCAAATCATGAAGTCCATCACATATATATCAAAGCATATCACTATTAGCATAACATCTATAAGAGCATTACTTATAATGTGTTGGAAAGATAAAGAGAGCATATTTATCAACATCATCACACGAGGAAATCAAGTGTTGAATGTAAAGATGCATCCATTTTACAAGAATAAAGTAAATGAGACAAGTACAATGTGAGATAAAAATATGGATACAATATTAAAATCTCAAAATGTCTCAAAATAGCCTTAATACAAACTAAGACAATGAGATTTCATGACTGAATCCCACCCTTTTGTGTAGGAGGATGAGGAGGAGGATCCAGTGTTAGTTCTAGCGATTGAATCACACCCTTTTTATAATCCTTCTCTCTATGAGTAGTGAAGAACTCTCTGTCCTACTTGAACCTCTTCTATGTAGTATAGATAGTAGTATGTTTCCCTCACCCTATTTCTCTCTATATCTTGGAAAATTCTATAGAGCTCCTCCCTTAGGTTCTGCTCCTTGGCTCTAGCCTCTTTCTACACATCCTATAACTTTTGGTTACTAATTTCTCTGCTAATATATAGTTGTTGATCCTCTACCTCTAGCTCCTTCACCCTCATTATGTCTGAAGAGATTCTCTCCCTTTTCTCCTCCTATTGATGATTCTATCTTTTCCATCTCTTTGTGTGCTACCTATGTACTAACCTCTCATCCTCCTTGGGTTCATCCTCTTCTACCTTTTTTGTAACCCTAGCCTAGGATCTAGTGGTTGGATGGTTGCTAGTGGGGAAATTTCCCTTTCTCCCTCATCTACTTACTTCTCCTCCTCCATATCTTCTATCTCCTCCATGCCCTCTACTATCTTCTATCATATCTTTGAACCTAGGATATGGATGGTCTCAAAGCCATCTCCTAAAAAATAATTTCAAGTCTACAAGGCCTAGAGAATGTTTGTATGAAAATGATGATGATGAATATTAAGAAAGATGTGAAATTGATGATGAGTTAGGATTTGTTGCTATAAAGGAAGAAAATCCTAAAAATAAAGTCGAAGAAGAGAAAACCCTAGTGTCACAGGCTAACAAGAAAGCTGATTGGACTATTGATAGTCGTTGTTCACATCATATGATTGTTGATATGAATAAATTTGTTGAGTTCAATAGTTTTTATGGAGGAATTAATTGCATTGGCATTAATGTGGCTTGTCATATTAAGGGAATATGATTTATTACTCTTGATGATTAAACTAACATAGATGATGTTTACTTTGTTGATTGACTGAAACATAATCTTCTAAGTGTTGGATAGTTGGTTGATGAGGGATATCAATTATAGTTCACATAGAAGACATGCATCATCAATGACACAAACGGTAAGATGGTTGTCATTGGTACAAGATCTAAAGGTAATGTTTTTCAACTGAATTCTCTAGAGATTACATGTTCAGTTGCTAAATTTGATAACAATTGGTTGTGGTATAGAAGGTTTTCTCATATAAATTTTGATAATATTGTCAATGTAAGTACTACATGTGTTGTAAGGGATTTAACAAAAATTATGAAGCCTACTAATGTGGTATCTAAGGAATGTGTTATGGCTAAGCAGAAGAAAAGTTCATTTCCTAGCAAGAAGTTTTCTACAATGGAAAAGTTGGAGATTGTTCACACAGATCTGAGTAGTTTCACAAAGATAAGAGGATACTATGATGAAAGGAACTTCATGATTATTGTTGATGACTTTACTAGGATGATGTGGATAGTGTTCCTTTGAGAAAAGTCTGAAGCATTTGAGAAGTTTAAGTTATTTAAGAATAGAGTTGAGAATGAGTTTGGATTGAAGATTAAATTCTTAAGATCAAATAGAGGAGGAGAATTTACCTCAAATGAGTTTAATACTTTTTATGAAATGAATGATATTAAGAGGCATCTATCAACCCCTAAGACTACTAAGAAGAATGGTATTGTTAAGAGAACAAAAAGGTCTATAACAGAAGCAACAAGAGATATGATGTTTGAGAATGATGTACAAAAGAAATTTTAGAGAGAAGTAGTTAAAATAATAGTGTATGCAATGAACAGAGTGTAGATCAAAAAATGTACAAAAAAAACACCTTATGAATTATGGTTTGGACATGTACCATCAGTAAAGCATTTTAGAATTTTTGAAGTAAATGTTATATCCAAGGAGATGATGGCATTGGTAAGTTTGATGCAAGAAGTGATGAAGGTATGTTCCTTGGTTATTCATTGAAAAAAAATCTTATAGATGTTTTAATCGAAGCACTAAGACTATTGTTGAGAGTGCAAACATAAAAGTGGATGAGAAGTTTGGAGTTCAAGAGAGAATGCTTGATTATAATTCTAATGATGAAGAAGATAATCCTAATCCTATCTAAGAAAATTTTCAGACCATTTATGAGACTAACAATTATTTATAGAATGACATTCAAGTCATAGAAAAAAGAGAGTAACCAAGATCTAAACCTAGGCCAAAAGTAAGAGTTGAGACAATGACACCAACACCAAAAAAGAATTTGAGAAAGAATCACATTGTTGATAAGTTTATTGGAAGCAAAGACAAAGGATTTATGAAAATAAACATAGTACACAAAGAATTATGTTTGATTTCTCAAGTTGAACCCAAGAGTGCAGATGAAGTAGGTAAAGACAATCATTGGATTCAATAAATGTAGGAAGAACTAGATCAGATTGTGAAGAATGAGACATGGGAATTGGTCCTTAAACCAAAGGACAAAAATGTAATAGGAACTAAGTAGGTTTTGAGGAATAAAAAGAATCAACAAGGTGAGGTTGTGAGAAACAGAGCTAGAATGGTATTCAAGGGATACTCGTAGCAAGAAGGTATAGACTATTTAGAAATATTTGCACATGTTTCCAGAATTGAAGTAGTAAGAATGTTCTTGGTTTATGCAACAAATAAGAAGTTAGAAGTGTATCATATGTCTATAAAGTTAGCATTTCTAAATGGATAACTTGAAGAAAAAGTCTACATTGAGCATGCTAGAGGATTTCCTTTGATAGAAGAAGGATATACAGTATGCAAGTTGAAGAAAATATTGTATGGACTAAAGCAAGCACCTAGAACCTAGTATGTGAGGTTGGACAAGTATTTGACAAAATTGGGATTTTCTAAAGGTACTATAGATAATAACTTATATTTGAAAGAAGTTGATAATGATTTATTGATTATCATGATATTTGTGGATGATATAATCTTTAAGATGATGATTAAGAAAGTGAAAAATTTGTGGATGAAATGAAAAATTAATTTGAGATGAGAATGATTGGTGAGATGAAATATTTCTTCAATTTACAAATTGTACAAAATAGTGATGGTATTTTCCTATCACAAACCTATTGATCTCTAAGCCTATGTTGTCAATTAGTGTCCTAACACTAAGTTATTTGCAAGTCATTTACTAGGAAAGATTACAAGGTCCACACTATGACCAAATTATCTAGTAACAACCGAGCATACAACACTTATACCAAGTGAGATAGTGATTGTCGAGCATTTAGTAGAGACCAAGAAAATATGTGAGCCAAGGAATATAGTATGAGCCAAGAAATACAATAAAGACTAAGCATATTGAAATGTTATTAAGAGCTGAATTTTTTTTTTTATAGAAGCTGAGTAACAACATGAAGGTTTATGCATGATTGAACATCAAAAAATTCAAGTGTCGAATAATTTAGTTTTGATATATGGGCTTGTAATGGAACACAATCATATATAAACCATTTTTGCCAACATATCTATGACATTTAATATTTGTAGAGCCAAACAAAATTTTGATTACTCATCATTATAGAAGGTAATGACCCCTAGGTGTACAATTCAACCAATTAGAAAAAAGGAATGTAAATGAAAAAGATGATGAAGTTTAAGTCGTTGATAAAGATCTAGAAACTTCACATGACATATACTTAAGGAGGATTCTAACCCTAGAATCATATATAACATAATATGCAATACAATGACACTGAATAAGGGATATGTGCAAGTGAAGGAGTGAAGAGAAGTTTCAGAAGGTAGATCTAGCAGAGAGCAATTAGAGTAGTGAAGGATTGAAAAGACTTATCAGATTACAAGAATAAAACTAGATATAAAGGAAAGAGGAGACCCAAGATCAGCTTGTAGAGAAAACTAAGGGTTAAGTACTAAATTAATTATTCTGTTATTGAGATAGGATAAATCTCTTAACAAAATGGTCCTAACATGCCTATGTAAATCTCCTAACACAGTCCTTACTTTATTGTGAGTGTAAGATCCTTTAGTAAGGTGAGACCTAATAGTCTCTTAAGATTTTAACAGGGTATACCCCTCATAGTATAGATCATATCTTATGGTCAAACATTGTAACCTTAACTAGTCAACTTTATTGTTGCAACAATGAAGATTTGTGGGTTTCAACCTCACCTCAGTTCTACCTTCAGCTTGAAGTGTTTCTGGGTAACCAAATCATTGTGTTATGTGTTGACCTATTATGGATATGATGTATTGCATTTATGTTTTAGTATTACAATTTTATTGATAGATCTATGAAATGATTTGGATACGGATTAAAGGAATTGATTTAAGACAAAATTTTAAGATCTTGATGCACCCCCATCCTCCCTTCTTGTATCTTGTTTCCCATATACTTATTCCAACAATTGGTATCAGAGCTAGTTCTCTTGTCAGGAAGCCTAACAGGTTGAGAGGATAAGATCATGGAGATGGAAGTGTATAAGTTGGGATAGGTCATTGTGAATCAAATGATTAAAATCTAGATCAAGTTGCAACAATTGGAAACAACAAGAGAAGAGTTAAGGGAATCCCTAAAGAGAAGAAGAGATATGGTTATATAGTTTAATGACAATCGATACATACAAGTTGATATAGAACGACTGCTAAATAATGGAAAGACTGGTAACAACGATTAAGAAATGATAAAATTTCTAGAAAAGAATAGTTCCCTATGAAGGAAGTAAAAGATCTCAAGACTAATCAAGAAATTCAATAAATTACACTTTGTAAAGTATTAAACAAAGGAAGAAAGAAATGGAAGATAAGCTCATGGCTAAAGAAGACAAAAGATAGATAGCTAGCAGACTTGAAGAAACATCATTTGAAGTTTAGAAGCTTACAAGAAATTGGCTTGACATGATAAATCAAAAGGTAACTGAAAATCAGGAATTGAATACATAGGATGTGGAGATCACAAATCTAAATTTATAGAATGAGCAATTTAAAAATGAGTTAAGGCATGAAAGGGAAATTATGGAGATGATGAACAAACCAAATGAAGTAATCAAACATTTTGAAGATATGATGAAAAAACCTCTAGACTTGGATTCAAGAAATTTTCAACTACTCAAGAAGAAGAATCATGCAAAAGTGGAGAATAAAGGAATGCAAAATCAAAAGGCAAACCTACATGTTATCATTGTAGGAAAATTGGACACAACCAAAATTTCTAGAAGAAAAAATGGGAAACAAATATCTAAACCTAAGCCAAGTGATAATTGTTTACATTGTAAGAAAAAAATACATCAAACACATGAATACAAATCAAAGATCAATGATTCAACTAGAAAGGTATCTAGATTCCAAGGACATGCTACAACTGTTAAAAATATGGATATAAAGCTTACAAGTGCAGACTTAAGAAGAAGTCACATTGGTCACATGAGAAACAAACTCATACAAAAAAGAAAGGCAACTCCTATGATTGGGATTATAACACATGGTACAATTGTCACTATTGTGGAGAGTATGGACACTTTCTAGAGAATTGTATCAAGACACACTTCAGAAGAAATTGCAAGAAATGGCTAAATGGAGAGATAATATGCTTTAGTTATCTCAAAATCGGACAGATTAGTAAGAACTGAAAAACTAGGATAACAACACCAACACCAAGCAATGTAAATGATAAACTAGAAGGAAAGAAGATATGGATAGAGATAATAAGAGCTAGAAGTAGAAGAGTAGAAGACACTGTGATCACCCAATCTAATGGAGCAAGTAATCACGCCACATCTAACTAAAGAATGAAAGTATATAGGAACTATATGCTAAAAGATATATTTTACATTAGTTCCTAGCATAGAAGTAATGCAAAGCCATATCTTCATAAATTAAGATACATTGAGAACTATTAAAAGTAAGAAATCAGTAAGTATCGAGCATTAGTGGTACAGTCTATATATTGACCGAGCTTTGCAATATAGACCAAATGATCAAGAAAGTTTGTTTACTAACCAAGTGAAATGGTTATGACTGAGTGAATAACCTTGGTCGAACTAAAAGTGTAGATCAAGCTAGGTGCTATACACTATCCAAGTACAAAGACATTAATTGCATACTTGTAATGAAAAATTGAAGGTATTTATTAAATTTGGACATTCATTTTTGCTCACCAAGTGATTAGAGAGCTCACAAGAAGATTTAAAGGTAGTAGAAGTGATTTCAACAACCAGAGAAAAGAATCTCAGCAAGTTGTCAGATCATTTATGAAGTGAAGTAAATATTGTAATGCTAAAAACCTAGTATGCTATGAACAATAATAACAAAATTAGCATTCACAAAACTATATAACAACAACACTTATGATAAGATAAGGTGAACAACATGAAAGAAGGAACACTAAAAATGGTAAGCTCCTTAGGTCTGACCTATGATGACGTAGATGTGTCCAAATAGATAGAAGATGTGTGCTCAAGCTTCAAGTGGTGGGTTGTTATCAAGCATGGAGATGAGTAGAGGATTCAACAATGTACGGGTATGTGGGTTTTGACATGGCAATGGTGTAAAATGGCTATGCTATAGTGGTTATTGGGGCATTATAAGTTTGCATTGGTAGATGATGTATTGTGAGAGGGGAAGGACTCAATTTATAGACTAAGGGGTAGTGAGATGGAGGGTCATGATGTGAAGATGGAGAAAAGGTGAGGAAGGGCTAGGATGTAATGAGAGGAGAGCACATGGATTGTGCTTCCTCAGGGCTCTAGCCTTGTGACAAGTGTCACAAGTCACAAGGGGATTAGGTGTTCAAAATGGAGGCCGGTCAAGGGGAGTAATGAGGGAGTTAGAGTGTGTAAGAGGGATGTAAAAGGCATTAATGGTATGTAAGAGCCATTAATGCTCTTGGATAGGGATGGAAGAGGACAAGAGAGACCATTGACTTTGGTTTGGGTTAGCAAGTCTTAAACCTTGATTAAAGTTGTGTACATGTTTAGGAGGGGGATTAGGCTTAGCTTAGAAAAGGGGATAGGAGATAAGTGGCTTAGCTTTGATGGGATGGGTTAGTTATGTGGCTAAGTGAGTTTAGTATGGGTGAATGGATTGGATTAGGGGTAAAGATGGGTTTGAGGGATGGTTTAGGGGTTTAGGATGTTTTATCAAATGATTTATTTAATAAAAGGGGGTTGAAAATTTAAACCAAATAGACTTTGACATTTATTTGATTTAATAGAGGAATGGGGATTTAATTGATAAATTAATTTTTGCTTATCATTTGATTTCATCAATTGGACTATAGTTAATTAAATTAATTAATTAACTAAGGGATGATGATTAATTAATTAAATAATAAATATTTAATCAATAATATCCTAGAAGATGACTAAATAAGATTACCTAATGGTGTAATCAGATTTAGGTGTCTACATGTTGCCCCTCTTTGACATAGTGTTGGGACAACACTATTTCAAAGAAGTTTGAATATAAATGATGTGAAGAAGATTTTTAAAGCAACATGGTTGCCCCAGTCTTGAGTAGAAAGTGAGAAAATCGACTGTGTGATGCCCCCTCGAGAAGGTGGTGGGGAGAGAAGGTGAGGCCCATCAACTTCTTGAAAATTACAAGAATTTGGGATTAGCAGGAGGACTTAGAGTGGCTAAGAGAGGGGTTTTAATAGAAGCTCATACTCTCACTATGGGAGAATGATACAAAGGAAAACCTTGTGCACAAGGATAACCAAGGGTTAAGAATACTGGTTACCAAGGGGGGGGAGTGATTGATTATTTTAATTGAACCTAGGGAAGTGATTTGGAAGATGGTAGGGTTGGGGAGATTATGATTCTAGAATTATGATTGTTGATGACTAAGATTAGGATTGATGTAGAAGCTATGATTATGATTGATGTGAGAGCCATGATTATGATTGATGCAAAAGTTATGATACTAATATGGATAGAACTGTTGGAGCATGATTGTAGTACCAATTAGATGGGATGCTTGGATAGGATGGAAGTGTGAAGAAATTTATTGAAGCTTGACTATGGGGGTGTTTCAAAGGGGAGCACCACCATGTAGTTGAGCACTTATTTTGATATAGGAATACTTGGTACATGCCAAGGTTACTATGAACATCAAGGCCTTTTTACCAATATTACATTGGATTGGCTCAAAATAAACACACAAGGATTTCCCCAACATCACACATGAATCTTGAAGGAATAAGAGTGGAAATGACACTAGGTAACCCATAGGAAAATGATATTTCCCAAGTGCACCATGTAACCAGAGGTGGTTACATGTTTAGAATATGCAAGGGTCACATCTGATTGACTCACAAGTAGAAAAGAAAAGATAAAAGACCTAATCAAGACCTTTCTCTTGAATTGCCCCATTCACAACACACCATGATATAAAAGATCATAATGAGCTTGAGGAGGGAATAACCAAAATCACTCAGAAGAGATATTTTAAGAACCAAATGTGAAATCTTGAAAAGAAAAAGAAAATGAAAGAAAATGTAAATCCATGAAAAAGTTAACCTATTCCCAAAGAGATCGGTAGGAATGGATATTGACATACCAAGATCAGACATGAGGAAGGATGCATCCCACAAGGATCTACCATTAATATCGAGGACTAGGATGACATAGGAAATTAGAGATTTTTAGAATAACATTTTGATTACAAGGGATCTCATACGAGGATCACTAGAGCACCTAACCAAGATAACTACAATTTGTGATCAAACATGAACTAACATGAAGAGATGAGAAATATATGATGGTACCAAGCTAAGGACTAAAGTGCAAGGAATATATAGCTACGAAACCAAAGTATTTACAAGGGAGTACCATAAAAAAGCTAAACATGATAGGATAGCAATGAGAAAAATAAAAATGAGAAGATAGTGGATGAAAGGTATGGGATGAGAAGATTAGCATATAAAAATTTTAGGATGAGGAGGTAGCAGATAAAAAGCTCAAGATAGTGGATAAAAATCTTGGAATGAAGAGATAGTGGATGAAAAGCTTGGGATGAGGAGATAGCGAAAATGTGTAGGATAAGGAGAGAGAGAAAAACCTCAGGATGAGTAGATATAATAGGGGATGAAAAACATGGAATGGGAAGATAGTAGATGAAAATATCAAGATAGTGGATGAAAAGCTTGGGATGAGAAGATAGTGAATAAAAATATCAAGAAGAGAGGATGAAAAGCTTGGGATGAAGAGATAGTGGATGAAAAGCTTGGGATGAGGTGATAGCAAAAACACATGGGATAAGGAGATAGAGGATGTATGAGGCGATGGAAAGAAGGAGAGATAGAGAGAAGTGCAAGGATAGAAGAGAAGGGGTATGACTGATTTTGGGGATGACAAGATGGAAATAGGGCTAGAATGGGTGAGATGGAAAGATGAACATGACATGGTCTCCAAGGAATATAGCACCCCTAGTTATCATATGTTATTCAAGAGGAGGTTTTATGAGGGATGTAATAAGATGGAAGATTGGTCAACAAGAGGATGAGGCAGATAAATGAAAGCTACGAGAAGTTTTTTATGAGGGGTGTGATAGGATAGAGGGTTGGATGATAAGAGGATAATGAGGTAGAGGGAAGCTAGGATAGGAAAGGTGAATGAGTAGGGAAGATAGGGGATAATTATGGTTAGTGGATGAGATTTGAAAAAGAGGAGGTAGAGGGATTATATGGAAGGAAGAGTGGGTGGATAAAGGATAGGTGAAGACAAAATTTGATTGGAAACGGATGTCAAAAGGATGACCAAAAGCATGTATCTATTGGTGGACTTTATTTTTATCAAGATCTGAAGGAGGATGGCAGGTGAAATAGATAAGATGTGATTGGTACAGTGGGATGAGATGGGTATGGTGGGTGATGGAACTTGTCCCCAAGTGTGCAAAGCATTTGGATGGAGCGATTACACATGCCACTTGTTTGCCAAGTTCTCATCATGGTACTTGTCCATGATGCTTGAATTGCCAAGTTTTCACAAGTGGACATTTTTAATTTTTTTTTTTGAACTTTTACTCATAAAAGTTGGTAGGAAGGGTAGTTGTTGACATATAATGGATGGGAAGGCATAAGACTTGCGGGTAAATGGATGAGGAAAATGCAAAGATCATCATTGGCACACAACTTGAGAGGTGATGAAGTAGCGAGAAAGATGGTTATGAATGAGGTTAAGGAGAAAATGGAGTAGGAGAAATATAACAACCAAAAGTAAAGTTGGAAGATGGAGGATTAGAAATGTAGCATAAGAAGCATAGGGACTGAAAGTGGGTTTGGGGGATGAAGGATGTATATATGGAGATTTGGATAAAGTATGAATGGATGAGGCTTTTTGAGTAGGGGAATGGATGCCAATTGGGATTTTTCTTTCAGTGTATTTCTCTTATGAGCATCTTAGGTATCCACATGATTTTTGACTTTTTCAGCTTGGGCCTTTATGTCCTCTTGAATTTTTCTTTGATTTGGATCAAATACTTCTCTTCTTAACATGTATGTTAGAGGGACATCTCAATGCTTGGAATTTTCTAGATTTGTAGACTTAATGCTTTTTAATTTTGGCATCCAATTTTCTTCTATTGGCCAAAATATGGGAATGAGAGCATGGAGGATACAAAGGGATTGTGGATGGAAAGATAGAGGTTGAAGGTTGGAAGGGATTCGAGGATGAGTGCCTTTGATGATCTATCTTGTGGATTTGTGGGAATGGAGTGATGGATTGGAATATAGGATATGGATACATGTAATTGCTCAAAATATATGGAGGGAATGAACAATAAGGACCTAAAACAGATGGAAGCGAGGAAGGAGTAGGTCCTAAGATAGATGGAGGAGATAAAGGATTCAGATTAGGAATATAAGGACCCAAAATAGATGGAAAGGGTGGGGGACTTAGATAAGGGATATAAGGACCCGATGTTCGATTATGGTGATTGATTAGGAAAGCACTGTACATACTTCATAATTAGTGTGTGAATTTTTTTTTTGGTACTATTCGTAGATTCTCCATTTGTAGATTTGCCACTAAAGTTATGGTTAATTTATGGCCGAAATGTTATAACCCTAAAGCGGTTTAATACTTGTATAAAAGGGCTTAGGGTTAGGGATTGTTTTCAATATAGTGTGATGCAAAATTGGTTCTTGCGGCGGTATTGAGATGTAAGGGATTACGGATTGTAATCATGTTGTAATCACTAGATTGTAATAAGATTGGACTTACTATTTGGTGGACGTAGCCTAGGGATTGGGTGAACCATGTTAAATCTTGGTGTCTTGTGTTCATTTCTGTGTGATCTATTATTTTATGTTATTGGTTATATTTGCATGTAGTTTTTATTTCTCTCTATTTTTTTATCCTAACAAGTGGTATCAGAGCGAGGTAGTCTTTTAGTTATCCTCTGCAGGAAAGTCTCACGGTTAAGTGGGAGTCTCACGATTGAGTGGGAGTGATGGTAGATGAGGGTAAGCTGAGGGTTGACAGGTTTAATGGGCAGAATTTCCAGTTATGGAAGATGCAAATGGAAGACTATCTTTATCAGAAGGATTTATGGAAGCCATTGGACGGCAAAGCCAAGAATCAGGGATCTATGTCAGATGTTGAATGGGATCTTTTGGACAGAAAGGCACCTGGAAGCATTCGGTTATGCTTGGCACCATCAGTGGCATTTAATATTACAAAAGCAAAGATGACAAAAGAGTTGATGAAAACCCTAGTGACACTGTATGAAAAACCCTCCGCTTCAAACAAGGTATTTCTCATGGAGCGTTTATTTAATATGAAAATGGTAGAAGGTGGATCTATTGCAAATTATTTAAATGAGTTTAATACTATTACGAGTCAATTATCTTTTGTGGTATCAATTTTGATGATGATATTAGGGCTCTCTTGATTTTGTGTTCTTTTCCTGAAAGCTGGAATGGCTTGGTAATGGTGGTGAGTAATTCTGGTCCTGGATCTAGTACCCTAAAATGTGAAGATGTGATCAGAGTTGTTTTGAGTGAGGAAACTCGTAGGAAATCCTCAGGTGGATCTACATCAAGAAGTGCTTTGAATGCACAAAGCAGGGGTAGAAAAACTGAGAGAGGAAGTAACTTTGGAAATTGTGGGAAATCAAGAGGAAATTCAAAGGGGAAGAGGTCTCAATCAAGAAGACCAAATGATTGCTGGTACTTTGGGAAACCAGGGCAAAAAAAGAAAGATTACTGGAATCGAAAGAAAAATGAAGGAGATAAACTAGATGGAGACAAGGAGGCAAATGTGGTATGTAAAAAATCCAAAGAGGATGCTTTGCTTCTATCTTTAGAAAGTTTTGATGATTCATGGGTTTTAGATTCTGGTGCTTCATTTCATGCTACACCTCATAGAGGTTATTTCATTGATAATGTCCAAGGGGATTTTGGGCTTGTTTATTTGGCGGATAATGAACCCTGTCAAATTGTTAGAAAGGGAAAAATGAAGATTAAGTTGCAGAATAGGAATCATTGGCTACTACATGAGGTAAGACATGCTCCAAGGCTAAGTAAGAATTTAATTTCAGTGGGGCAACTTAGTGACGAGGGTTGTGTAGTTACTTTTAATGATAAAAATTGGAAGGTTTCAAAAGGTTCCCTTGTAGTAGCAAAAGGTGTGAAAGTAGACACCTTATATCTTTGTACAGGTCATATTGCTCCTTCTACTTTGATTGTTTTAGAGAAAAATGAATGTTCAGGAACAATTGTTGCAGTTGAGCAGGGAGAACAAATAGCTGCTGTGGATTCTGATACAACACTATGGCACAACAGACTTGGGCACATGATTGAGAAAGGTATGAAAGTACTTCATTCAAAGAAAGTTTTACCAGGTCTAAAATGTGTTAATATGGATTTCTGTGAAAGTTGTGTGTATGGAAAACAAAAGAGAGTGAGTTTTGTAAAGACTAGGAAGGAAAACAAAAAGGAGAAATTAGAGCTTGTGCATACAGATGTATGGGGACCAGCTTAGGTATCTTCCCTTGGTGGCTCTCATTATTATGTTACATTTATTAATGATGCAACTAGAAAAGTATGGTTTATTTCCTTAGACATAAATCTAATGTATTTCAAACTTTTAAGAAATGGAAATGCTTGGTTGAAAATGAGACTAGTAAGAAATTAAAATATCTTAGATCTGATAATGGTGGTGAGTATTGCAGTCATAAATTTGAAGATTATTGCTCCATTAATGGTATTCATAGACAAAAAACTATTCCAAGGACTCCACAAAAAAATGGAGTGGCTGAACGCATGAACAGGACTATAATGGACCACGCAAGGAGCATGAGGTTGCATGCTGGGTTTCCCTTACACATGTGGGTGGAGGCTGTCAATACTATAGTATATTTGATTAATAGAGGTCCCTCTACTCCTTTGGGCAATGGTATTCTAGATGAGGCATGGACTGGTAAGAAGGTGAGTTATTCTTTTCTCAAGACCTTCGGTTGTGAAGCTTTTTCTCATATAGACTCTAAAAATAGAAACAAGCTAGAAGGTAAATCAAAGAAATGTGTCTTTGTTGGATATGGAATTAATGAATTTGGTTATAGACTTTTGGATTTTGAAAATCATAAAATTGTAAGAAGTCAAGATGTCATATTCAATGAGAAGGTGTTGTTTAAAGATCTATTGCAGCAACATGAGAAGAAAGAAGATGAATATGTAGTGTTGGATGATACCCCAAAAGCTGATGTTCTAGCCATTCCTCATGATGTGCAACAACTGCAACAACAAATACCACACACACTAGTGAATGTTAGATGGTCAACGAGGCCAATTAGAGCTCCACAAAGATTTCCTCCCTCTTTGTATTCTATTTTACTTATTGATGCTAGTGAACCTAAAAGTTATGATGAAGCTATGTAGGTCTATACTAAGATTCAGTGGGAGTCTGCAATGAATGATGAAATGGACTCTTTGCTAAAGAATAAGACATGAGATTTGTGCAAGTTGTCTGCAGGTAAAAAGGCTTTACAGAATAAGTGGGTTTACAGGTTGAAAGAAGAGGAAGGAGGTAAGAAAATATTTAAAGCCAGGTTAGTTGTAAAAAGATTTGCATAGAAAAAGGGAATTGATTTTGATGAGATATTTTCTCCTGTTGTTAAAATGACTTCTATCCGTACTATTTTAAGTCTTATGGCTACTAAAGATTTGCATTTAGAGTAGCTGGATGTTAAAACAACCTTCCTTCATGGTGATTTGGATGAAGAAATATATATGGCTCAGCCACGGGGATTTGAGGTCAAAGGTAAGGAGAACTTAGTGTGCAAATTGAAGAAAATTTTATATGGCTTGAAGCAAGCACCTCGGCAATGGTATCTAAAATTTGACAGGTTTATGCATGAGCATGGCTATAACAGGTTTCATTCAGATTATTGTATTTATTCTAAGAGGTTGGATGATGATAGCTACATTATTTTATGTTTATATGTTGATTATATGCTTGTAGCTGGGTCTAATATGGATCATATTAAGGGGCCAAAATGCCAGTTAGCACATGCATTTTATATGAAGGATTTGGGGGCAGCAAAAAAAATCCTTGGTATGAATATTTGTAGAGATAGGAAGAATAGAACATTAATGCTATCTTAGCTTGATTATGTTGAGAAGGTGTTGCAACGTTTCTCTATGAAGAATGTAAAGCTGTTAGCACACCTTTACGTAGTCATTTGAAATTGACTAAGGAGATGTGTCCTAAGACACATGAAGAGGAGGATAAGATGTCCAAGGTACCCTATGCTTCAACTGTAGGAAGCTTAATGTATGCTATGGTATGCACTAGGCCAGATATTGCCCATGTAGTGGGAGTCGTTAGCAGGTACATGAGTCATCTAGGATTTGAGCATTGGAATGCTGTCAAGTGGATTCTCGGATATTTGAGAGAAACATCCAATAAGTGTTTACACTTTGGGGGCTCTACTACTGATTTACAGGGCTATGTTGACTCAGATTTGGCAGGGGATATTGATACCAGGTGGAGTACTACAGGTTATGTCTTTATTGTTGGTGGGGCAGTTGTGAGCTGGGTTTCTAGGTTACAAAAGATTAATGCTCTATCCACTATAGAGGCAGAGTATGTTGCTACTACAGAGACCACCAAGGAGATGATATGGCTTCAGTTCTTCTTGGAAAAATTGGGACATCCTTAGAAGGATAATTATTTGTTCACAGATAGTCAAAGTGCCATTCATCTTGCAAAGAATTCAGCTCTGCATTCTAAGACCAAACACATAGAGTTACGGTACCATTTCATTCGCTTAGTTTTGGAGGATGGACAGTTAAAGCTGGAGAAGATACATACAAATGACAAGCCAGCAGATATTTTCACAAAGGTTGTAACAAGGGAGAAGCTAAACTCCTCTTCAACTTTGGTTGGTCTTCTAGACTGACCATAAATAAAAGAACAACAGAGTCCAAGGTGGTTTGATCCAGTGGGAGCCCCATGTGGTAGTGGTATTTCTACAGGATCAGTCTCCAAGTGGGAGATATATTGATGTTTAGTGTGGAGCCTGATTAGTCCCCAAGTGGGAGATTGTTAGATTATGGTGACTGATCAGGAAAGCACTATACGATTTTTTTTATTTTTTTGGGTACTATTCATAGATTTGCCACTAAAGTTATGGCTAATTTATGGCTGACATGTTATAACCCTAAAGCAGTTTAATACTTGTATAAAAGGGCTTAGGGTTAGGGATTGTTTTCAATATAGTGTGATGCAAAATTGGTTCTTGCGGTGGTATTGAGTTGTAAGGGATTATAGATTGTAATTAGGTTGTAATCACTGGACTGTAATAAGATTGGACTTGCTGTTTGGTGGCCGTAGCCCAGGGATTGGGTGAACCACATTAAATCTTGCTGTCTTGTGCTCATTTCTATGTGATCTATTATTTTTTGTTATTGGTTATATTTGCATGTAGTTTTTATTTCTGTCTGTTGTTTTATCCTAACACCTAAAATGGATGTGGAATAAGATGGATGGGAACTTTGGGGTGAATATGGAAGGACTTGGAACCCTGAAGGTGTATGAGGGATACCAACATCTAGAGATATAATTTTATTACTTCTTTCAATATGATGTTCATTATTTGGAACACGAGATGTGAGTCCACTACTAGGCGAAGGAATTGAAGCTTCAGATATGAAATTTAGTTCTTCTTCTATGGATCTATCAACATGGATTATAGGAGATGTATGATCATTAAGTAGAGGGGATTGAAGGATATGATCTTGATTTGGATGGGTTGATCGAAATGGATCTTGAGCTAGAGTAGGTGTGATGGTAGGATTTAGATATGGAGGGGATAGTGACTAGTCTTTAGATGGAGTGAATGATAAAAGTGGATGATGTAGGGGAATAAGTGGGATGGTGGGGTCTTCTTTTGTGCTATGAGATATTTCAACATGCTTTTGGACAAATATTGACAGGATTGGATTGGAGTGGATGATATGGTAGGAGAAGTATGAATGGTTTCTTTAAGTGAGATAGATGGATGGGTATTTTAAAAAAAAAATTAAATATAATTTTTTTTTTTTTGAAGAGAGCTAAGTAAAACTAAAAAGATAGTTAAAGATAAGAATATAAAACACTCCTAAAAGCTAGCAAGCTATCAACCCTATGAAAAAGTTCAGAAAGCTAAACTGATTAATAAAACTAGCAAACCTACAAGAGTAAACTTGCAATCTCGCAACACAAAAACATAGTTAAAGAATGTGGGATTGTGGTATAGATACTGGTGAGAACTAGATAAAAGTAGGTCGCAAGAAAATACTCATAGTGCAATCTCACAAAAGTGCAATCCTGCAGGTTTGTGGAAGGAATTCTTGCTAGAAAGTTATCTACGAGATTGAGGATGGAAGATAAAATAGGATTTTAGGGCTTAGTTATTTTGGTTGAGTGTGCTTGTAGGTTTTTATAGTGATTTCGCTAGCAAAAAATTGCATTCCTAGGGGAGGATTGGTCTATGGGAATATTAGGGAATGATTTTGATGCTATGTGGTAAAGAAGGTTTATGGTAAACATGTTCCCGCCTATGCAGGTTCACAATCCTGTAGCTTTTTCCTCATGATTTTGCAGTTGCCAGTTCATGAATACTGTGTGTTTCAAAGATGGTTTAATAGAAAAATGATTAGGTGACTAGGAATACGCTTCCTAATTGGAGACTTTAGCACTTGCAAACAATGTTAAAAAACATAATGCATACACAAGCAAGCGTAATATGTCAATTTGGTTAGTTAAAAGAATACATACAAAAACATGATTAGAATGACCCAATAGCAGGGTCCCACGAGTGTGCCAAATTGTAATGCTATAAAACCTAGTCTGCTATGATCATTAAGAGTTAAATTAACATCCACAAGCTAAATTAACGTAACACTTATGATAAGACAAGACGAAAACACCAAGGAGGAAAGTAGACCACAAATGGTAAGCTCCTCAAGTGTGACCTGTGATGATGTAGATGTGTCTAGATAGATAGCAGATGTGTGCTCGGTTGTGCTCAAGCTTCAAGTGGTGAATTATTATTAAGCATGGAGATGAGCAGAGGATTCAACAATGGATGTGGAGGTGGGTTTTGACATGGAAATGGTGTAAAATGTCTATGTTTTAGTGGTTAGTGGGGCATTATAAGTTTGCATTGGTAGATGATGTATTGTGAGAGGAGAAGGGCTTAATTTATAGGGTAAGGAGTAGTGAAATGGAGGGTTAGGATGTGATGATGGAGAAAATTTGAGGAAGGGCTAAGATGCAATGAGAGGAGAGCACATGGATTGTACTTATTTAGGGATCTATCCTTGTGACAAGTGTTACAAGGGTAATGGGTGGTTAGAATGGAAGGTCAAGGGGAGTAATGAGGGAGGACGAGTGTGTAAGAGGCACTAATATCATGAAAGAGCCATTAATGTTCTTGGATAGGGATGGAAGAGGACAAGGGAGACCATTGAATTTGGTTTAAGTTAGCAAGCCTTAACCCTTTCTTAAAGTTGTGCACATGTTTAGGAGGGGGATTAGGCTTAGCTTAGAAAGGGGGTTAGGAGTTAAGTGACTTAGCTTTGATGGGATGGGTTAGGTAGGTGGCTAAGTGAGGTTAGTATGGGTGAATGGGTTGGATTATGGGTAAATATACCTTTTAAGGATGGTTTAGGGGTTTAGGATGTTTTATTAAATGATTTATTTAATAAAGGGGGTTGACGATTTAAATCAAATAGATTTTGACATTTATTTGATTTAATGAAGGAATAGGAATTTGATTGATAAATTGATTTTGGGTTATCATTTGATTTCATCAATTGGACTATAGTTAATTAAATAAATAAATTAACTAGGGGATGATAATTAATTAATTAAATAATAAATATTTAATCAATAATGTCCAAGAAGATGATTAACTAAGATATATTGATGGTGTAATCATATTTAGGTGTCTACAAGTATTACTCTCATTACCGAGTAAGGTATTTAGTGAAGGTATTTTTTAAAAAGATTTTATTGAAAACCCTAGTTCACCATGGCATCTGATAGTGAAATGGTAAAGGATATCAATGCATAAATCATTAGGAATGATCAAGAACTTCCACCAAATTTTAGAAATTTAGTTAACATTAAAACCTGTATTGATCATATTGGAGCATTGTCATCAATTCCACCTAGAGTCTTGATTTTTCAAGATATAAGATCATGCTATCAATGTAAGATTGGAGAGGTTGTAGATTATGAAATAAGAGAAGCATATGAAAAGTTATCATTTACAAAATTATGAAAGACAAATTCAAGATCATTATTGACAAAGGGCTTACCCCTACCCTAGGTTTTACTGAAATTTTCAAGTTCGAATGGACCAAGATTATGCTTAGTCGAGTGCATAACATGAAAATATGGTTGGAAGGAGGGCCAATAAAGATAAAGAAGGAAATCATTTGAAGGGTAATTAGGTACCCTATGTTGGATCCACTGAAGATAATAAGGATCAAAGCCAAGAATGAGATTAAAAACTTGACCAAGGCGAAACATAATGGTTGTGGAATGTCAATAGATAGTATTGAGGATCCATTAATTGAATTTATTATTTGTGTGATTGCACACAAGTTCTATCAATCAGGTAGATTGAACAACATACCTTACATAATAGCTGATTTGGGATACAAAATTGTGAAGCAAGATCATTTATATGACCTTACTAAGCTGCAATTACATCAACTCCCAGAGAACCTAGAAGCTATAAGAAAAGCGAAGGACTCATCTTGTAAGTTTGGCTCCCTATTAGTTTGTATATTTTTCTATGTACAGAATATTTTTCTACCATTGGAAGGATTGGATGGGATAGGAATAGAACTGTTGTGGAACAACTAACTGACCTAATAGATATGTTAGGAGAAAATTTTGAGGTAATGATGGACAACTATTTTGAAGAGTTTAAGGCTAAAATGAAGAACAAGATGAGGATTCCGAAGTCTTTTGTAGACAAATACTATGATGAAATATTTTTCATGGTAGACACAAATTTTTTGTATGCAGATGTATTATACCAAGGGTATCATGACTAGGGCCAATGGCCTATAAGGTAAATGTAAATGATGTTATGGTTGTAGTTACTCCACTATTGGCAGAAGATGTTGATGCTAGTGTCGAGCACTTCGGCACATACAATACTATTATTGTCAAGCTAATAGCAGATGCTAGCACACCTAAGGCAGGCAAGAAAAGGAAAAGAAAAATTGTCGAGGCTAGTAGGATGGACCAAGGAGAAGGGTTTGGACAAGCCTTAAAGGCCAAGGATGGCAAAAAAAAAAGATTACAAACGTGAAGCCTTAGACCACTAGGAAGAAAAAGGTTGTAACAATTGAGCCTAAAGTGAAGGAAGACCTTTAGAAAAACATGCAAGAAATAGTAAAACCATCAAGGAAAAAAGGCAAGGTGATCATCACTAGAAGAAGGTCGGCACAATCTCCTATCAAGTTATTACCAGGAAGTCCATCAAAGAAAAGGAAGAAGGCAGATGTGCAAGTTAAATCAACAAAGAAACTAATCATTGCACAAGAGGAGGAGGAAGATTAAGAAAAGACATAGTTTGATGAGGCCATCAAACTACTAGTTGCAAAGTGACTCCCTCTAATGATTATAGATCAAGTATGTGAAAAACTGATAGAATAAACAAATATTTTTGAACTCAAAGACTTACAGTATGATTCTTTGGGAAATGATGATCAAGTTAAACTTGAAGGTGTAATAATTGAGATGTTAATTAAGTTTAGGTGTATACCCATGCAATTGGGAACTAGAGTACCAATAGGATTGTACAATAGAGTGGATACCAAATGGAAACAAGCATTGGCCACTGAAAAGTAAATAAGAGAAACAACATTGGCACAAGTTAGGCTAGATTTAGGAAAGACACATATATATAGCCCTTAAAGATCTTGTTAAGAAGTTTATGTCAAGGGATAGGGCATATTAAATTTTGAAGAATAAAGATCCTAAAATTGAGCAAGATAGTATAAGAGTATGGAAAGAAGCATTTGGAGTGCTTACTCCAACAAAAGAGGAGAGGGAAGGTTGAGATGTTATATAATTCAAAGATGATTAAAAGTAAGAAGTGGCCAAGTTAACAACAAAAATTGAAGAACTTGTCAATGGATATAAACAAAAGGACACTATCATAAGTGAGGATGACACTAACACCCCTCCACCTAATCTTAATATACTGACTGAAGAGGAAATTCAAAGTTTGATGAAGGACTCAAGAAGACTCTGTACAAACCCAATTTTGTTATAGATAACTAAATATCCAATACTTAAAGTCAAGAAGACTCATGATACTATAGTCACACTAGTTATTGAGTTGTAAGTGTTGAGAAACTTGGAAAAACATTAATTGTATATATGTCACCAATCTATATGAAAATTTTGAGCAAGGATGTAAATATTGAGAAAGATTCATGCACCTAAATAATAGAGGACAAAGTCACACTAAAAGAGAAAGAGGCCACTCAAGCTCTTATTCAATTGCCAAGTGCAAAGGCTTCTGAACCTATACATATGACACCTATGCAACAAGTGATATTTTTACACTAGTGTAGTAGCCAAAGGAGAGATCAAGTGAAAAGGGTAAATTATTACAACTATCATTGCTAAGTGATACACCCTTCAAAAATTAGGATGAGACTCATGCAGAGCAGGATGATGATGAGTAAGTGAATCTTGATGAGGTAATCACATTACCCAAATATGATTTGAATAATATTACATTATAGAAAATCCAAGAATTGAAAATAGAGTAGAAGATATGACATGTATTACATACTATCAAAGATATTTTCACATATGCATTTGGAATTATAGATGTAAATTATCAAAATCCAATTTTGGACCAACTAGTATATTTGGTTCACAAAATTCAGATACACAAAATAGAGATAAATGAGAAGTTATTACAATGGTCTAAAAGGAGAATGGAGCATAAAGTGTTACAAAAAGTATCATATGAAATACAACAGAGACAAGCTAAGCTTTCTACATCTATTACACAGTTGGAAACAATTTAGACCACTATCGATTCTTTCTATGTAAAATTGTGTGATATAGACTTCTTTACAACAAAAAGCTAATTTTCATTCATTGGGAAAGAACACAAGTTCAAGCTCATCTTCTTGCAATGAAATTACATTTAATCAGACAAGGTTAGCCAAGCTCATAGCTAAAGATGCAATGATAAGGCATAAGTTGGCATTGATTCAACTTTAACTATTGCCATGTATAGAGATAATTCAGAAGGTAATATTTGTAGTTGGAGATATTTTGAAGAAAGAGACACATTTTTCAGACATTGTAGGATTTATTGACCTAGTTTTCATGCTAGAGACTCAATTTTAGATTTTGAATCAGGTAAAAGAAAGATGGAATACTAGCTATGCTAATATTGTGGCAAGTCATAAATATTTTTTTGAGAAATATCAGTTCACCCAATAGCCCCAAGTTCCATCAGTGACAAAAACAAGGGGGAATGATGAGAAAGGATAAACGAACAAAGGGGGAGATATCCAATAATGTGAAAGGGGGAGATAAGAAGAGAGTGAACAAAATAATTTTTTTGGTCTCACAGTGAGAATACATTTTGAACAAAATCATTTCATGAAAAAGTGTTTTTGCAACTAATGTCAAAGGGGGAGATTGTTGATATCTAACCCTATGTTTTCGATTAGTATCCCAACACTTAGTCATTTGCAAGTTATTTACTAGGCAAGATTATAAGGTCATCATTGTTACTAAGTTATCTAGTAACGATCGAGCATACAACACTTATACCAAATGAGATAGTGCATATCGAGCATTCAGTAGAGACTAAGAAGATATACAAGCTAAGGAATATAGCATGAGCTGAGTAATATAATGAAGACCAAGCATATTGAAATGTTATTAAGGGTTGAAAAAACAAACATATAGAAGTTGAGTAACATCATGAAGGTTTATGCATGATCGAATTTTAGAATATTCAAGTACTAAGTAATTCATTTTTGATACACGAGTTTGTAGTGACACAAACTCATAGATAAACCATTTTGGATGACATATCTATGACAATTAACATTTGTAGAGCCAGAAAAGATGTTGATTATGTGTCATTATAGAAGGTAATGATCCCTAGGCATACAATTCAACCAATTAAAAAAAAGGGATGTAAATGAAAAAAGATGATGAAATTTAAGTCATCGATCAAGATCTAAAAACTTTACATGACATCTATTTAAGGAGGATTCTAACCCTAGAATCATATACAACATAATACGTAATACAATGACATTGTGTAAGGGATATGCGGAAGTGAAGGAGTGAAGCAAAGTTTCAGAAGGCATGTCCAACAGAGAGCAATTAGAGCAGTGAAGGACTGAACAAACTTATTTGATTAGGAGAATCAACTCAGAGATAAAGGAAGGAGGAGACCCAAGATCATCTTGCAAAGAAAATTGAGGGTTAGGTACTAAATTAGTTATTTTATAATTGAGATAGGGTAAATATCTTAATAGAGTGGTCCTAACAAGCTTATGTAAATATCTTAACATAGTCCTTACTTTATTTTGAGTGTAAAATCCTTTAACAAGGGGAGACCTAAAAGTCTCTTAAGATTTTAGTAGGGTAGACCCCTCACAAGGTAGATCATATCTTATGGTCAAATATTGTAACCTTAACTAGTTAACTTTATTGTTGCAATAGTATTTGTGGGTTTCATCCCCACCCTAGTTTTACCTTTATCTTGAAGTGTTTATGGGTAACCAAATCATTGTGTTATGTGTTGAACTATTATGGATCTGATGTATTACATTTATGTTTTATTATTATAGTTTTACCTATAGATTTGTGAAATGATTTGGATATGAATTAAAGGAATTTTTTTAAGACAAAAGTTTAAGATCTCGATTCACCTGCGCCCCCCCCCCCCACTCTCAGTATCTTGTTTCCCATATACTTATTCCAACAAAACCAAGTAATTGAAACACTTGTTGAAGATATTTGTTTTGTAAAGTTGTAAGCATGTTGGTATGCCTATGATAACTTGTCACATGTTATCTAACATAGGTGAGACACCTATAGTTGAGAAAAAAAGTATCGATCCATGATTGAAGGTTTGAAATATCTAACTCACACAAGACCAAATATAGAAAATGTAGTTGGTATAGTAGAAAGATTTCAAGTTGATACTAAGGAATCACACCACGCAATAGGAAAAATAATATTTAGATATTTGAAGGGTACACCTAATTTTGGGTTGTGGTATGGTTGATTAAATGACTATACTCTATGTACATATACTGATGCGGATTGGATAGATAGTATAAATGACAAAAAGAGTATAAGTGGTGGAGCATTTTTCATTGGAGGAAGATTGGTTTCTTGGCTAAGCAAGAAACATAATTGTATTTCACAAAGTATAACAGAAGCAGAGTCTTTAGAAGCAACAAACAATTGCAATCAAATCATGTAGATGAAAGAAATGTTGAAGGATATTAGAATAGATTTTTTAGAACTTGTTATCATACATTGTGATAACACAAGTATAGTGAGTATGTCCAAGAATCATGTGTTACATTCTAAGACAAAGCACATATCAATTAAGTATCATGTCTTGAGAGAGAAATTTGAAGAGAAAGAAATTAGATTGGAGTATATTAATACAAAGGATAAGATTGCAAATATATTTAGAAATCCTTTTCCTAAGGATACATTTGAGTATTTTTGAGGTATGCTTGGGATTATGCCCCAGCCTACTTCAAAGTAGATGATGCATAGATTGCATCAATCTAGTGGTACATAACACTATTGTTTATTTGGATTGAATGTTGATGCTTCCTCTATGGGGGAGTATCTATGATTGAGATGAGTCATGAAGGACTCTTCATAGCTGGTATTGAATAGTGTCTTTGGATACTTGAGCTGGTTGAAGATATTGAGTAGTTGATTGACATAATGATGTCTTTATTATTGATGTCAATGGTTGGGATAGAGTGCATGAAAAATATCTCCTATAAATGGGGGAGAGTGAGTAGGGAGAAGTAAGTAAAAAATACATGAGAAAGATGAGTACACAAAATGAGGAATAAGTTTATTAATGGGGGAGCAATAGTTATTTTAGAGAGTTTTAGATTTGATTGATGAAGCGGAGTTGAAAAGATGAGAGAAACAACGATAGAACAACATGTTTGGTATTCTTGGAACTTAGATATTTTTCGTCTTTGTTTCCTTCAATTCCAAAGGAGGAGACTTCTAGTATGGATGCTAATGATATTCCTATGGGAGAATATTATAACATTGTTGGAACAATGGAGAGACAATCAACATGATTGTATGTTGCATTAATGACTATGTTTGTCATTGATCTCAACATACTAAGAAGATTGAAAGAGTAATAGAAAGAGATTGAGGTCATACGGGTCAAGTATTGAGGATGAGGTCAAGTATAGTTGGGGACATGTTCTAAAATATTTCATGATTCAGTGTTCAAGTGCGCATCCAATAAGTCAAAGATTGGTGAGAACTATTTGTGATTTATAGAAGATAGTTTACAGTTAGAGTTCATGAGAAGTGGTTTCTAGTAATTGGATTATATCTCTTAACAATGATAGAATTTGGATGAGACAAGTTAGACAAAGATAGAAGATAACTTGACGATGATTCCAATGAGTGTGTGAAGTCTAAGGTGCATGTATGAGAAGTTGTGAAGACTATAAGTTGACAATATTTACTAATTATGAAAAAAAAGTATTATAGCATGTTATCTTAATGAGGTCCTTTTGTAATTAATTAGGAAAGCATCAAGGCCAACTCAATGAATTATTTTTGAGGACTTGGTATAAAGGAAATTTATTTTCCTTGTGATGGAATATTATTAGAGTAAAAGAAGTAAGCGATATGAGAATTTGGTAAATGCAAGTAAGAAATCAAAGGGATCATTATGATGCAAGTTTGCAGATCTAGTAATGAGATCTGAGATGTGTTTTGGTGTGGTAGAGGCACGATAAGAGGACATAGGAAGTATTAAGTTTCTAAAATCAATTGCATTTATATTATTCTAAAAAGAATAATACATAGGCTAGTTGGACAGTGAGTTTGGTTCTCTTTCCCCTGAAGTTGTTTGGACAGTGGGTCCATCTACCTTCTACAACTCTTAGTAGGGTTGGAATCTCCTCACAGGAATTCAAAGTCTCCTAATAGGGATTGATATATATTGAATGTATTTTATTAGATCCTAACAAAGTCCATTTTCTTACAAGGAACATTTATATTAGTGCATCATTTTGTGGGTACCATCCCCACCGCGGTTTTCCCTCTAATCAAGAGTTTCCCTAGTTAACATATCTGGTGTTATTGTGTATGTGTGTCTTCTTATGGTTGTTGTTTATATTGATCACATGGTTGAAGTTTAATAAGGTTGATAAAAGTTGTATTGATCTGATAACTGATTCACCCCACTCTCAGTTATCTTGGTGGACTTTACTTTCTAACACTTCAGTGGGTTGACTAGTGGGTTACCACCCTGTTAGACCATTCAACACCATCTTTTACAAGCATCTATTTTGGTGATTCACAATAAGATAGGGATTCTACTGGGTAAGGTAATAACTTTTCTCTCCCTTCTCTCACTTTTGCTATCATGCTAGTAGATATAGATCCCACAGATATATTATTAATGATGTTTCTCTTACATTTTTATGTCATCATTTATGCTCTTGGATTAGCTCTCCAAATATGAAAAGTAGTGGATGAGACATTTCTTCAACTAAGGTCTCTTTCACTAGTTGATTTGGGTTTGTTTTAGTACTAACCCCTTTTTGGAAATGTAATACAAACTAGGTGATTGAGAGAGGGGGTGAATCAGGAACCACTTGAACTTCTTCACTTGAACCACTTTGTTATATTTGTCTAATCTACTTAAATCCATGAAAAATTTAAGAATTAAAGCAACAATACCATAACACAATATTTGGTAACCCAAAAACCCTCCAAGTATAAGGTTAAACTAGGGTGGGGATGACACCCACAATGCTTCACTACTGCAATAGTAAAGTTAGCTAATTAAAGCTTACAAATGATCACTTCTAGTGATCTTACAATATTAGGAGTAATAAGGATTGTTAGGTCCACCTTGTGAAAGGATTTATACAATACTATTAAGTATGTACTCTGTTAGAAGTTTTTTTAAAGTCCTATTAGGTCCACCTAGTTAAAGGATTTGGGACTAATGCAACTATTAGAACGAATCGGTCGATGACCTCTAAAATGAAACTATGATTATTGATGAAGATCCTTTGAAGTAAATTGATCACCTGACTATGGTAGATGAGTCTCTTCATTTCTTTGTGATGCTTGTAGCCGTCTAGACAATCTTCCCTTGCATTTTCACTAATGCTTGAATGATACAATGGATAATGCTACTACCACACTTTGGATAAACAAAATTTCTCATACTTATTTCCATCCAAATAGTTTTTACATAGGTCGGCTACAATAAGAATAGTTCCAAAAATAATTACAATAATTTGGGTTTATATCATACTCGAGTGATACTAGAAACACTCGATCACCACTATCTCCTTGGCTAGCTCTAGCACTTGGTAGATGTTGGGTGCATGGTTTACACTGATCACTTGATAGACACTTTTGACTCAACTTGCACTATTCTACCATCTTGATTATTACCTTGCAACAAGACTACTTTGCTAACTCAGTTCAGATTGGAGCTCAATAGACAAAGTCAACTCAGTTGACACTAGATCTCGGTGTGAACTATCAACTTGGTTGCCACTGCAACGATTAACAATGAAAATTTTTGCAAAGTTAACTTATTTGTTTGGTTCCACTATAATCTTGGTTAACACTACATACTGGTAACTTGGTTGCAACTATTTATTCATTATGACTAAGTGTTTTGACACTAACTGACAATATATCTTGTATGAGATTAACAATCCCCCCTGTTGGCATTAGTAACAAAAACACTTATCATACAAGATCTTAAAATATTCTTTAGTCAAACTCCCCTTGGAATATTCTTGATATGGTAGCTCAGTTTGCATTGAAGACTCTACAACTCGATTAGAACTAAAAACTCTATTTTTGGTTTTTCAAAACTATTTTTGTTTTTATGCTTTATACATATCTTTCATGTTGTTATACATATTTTCTCATTATATGTATACAAATATGTACATATACTTCCTCTATATGCTTTCCCCCTTGTTTTGTTACAAATGTCAAAGTATTTACAAGGTTATGTTAAAATGAGAAAGAAAATCATGGTGTACCTTCAAAATTATGGACAAAGTCTTATCCCAGTTATCTTGCAAAACTTTATAAATATGTAGATCAATATGAGTCTCCATTGATAACTCATACATGTGATCTGCAACTAATAGATTTGTGTCTTCAACATATGTCCTTGCATGATCCATTCTTTTTTGCATAATGTCCATATGGGGAAGTATCATACCTTGAATATCAATCAATGTTGCCCTTATTTTGGCCTCTTCCATTAGCAATTTTGCCTATAGATCTATCAAGAATTTGGATTTTTCAAAATGATTGGAAGTAGAGCTTGGATTAAGTGCCAATTGATTTGCACTATCTTGAAAGTCCTTGTCAATCTTGGCCAGTTTTTCCTTTATTTCCTTGGTAAAGTTAGTGTAATCACTCAAATTTACAAGTAAAGATACAACGTTATTTACAACATTTTCTAATGAAGATATCAAAGTAGATAGTTCTACTTGATCAATTTCTATCTTTTGTGCTACATTATCTAGCACTTTATTCTCAAACTTTCTCTCAATTTTCATGAGAAGTTTGTCTTGCCCATTAATATCCTCATTGAACATGTGTACAATATCAATTAATTGATCAATGATGGGAGCTTTTTCATTTACCTCTATAGATAGAGCATCTATGAATATTTCTTTGATGTCTCCCAAGACTTGGCTCCTATTTCTTTAAACTCTTAGCATTCTTTTCTTTTCACTTTTCTCCCATAGCTCTCCCAAAATGTCCATTTCCTTAGCTAATAGATTTGATTGGTCCCAATTCAGGATTACAATCTCCTCATCAAGATCAATGCCATCAACTATGTTATTTTTTATCTTTCTTTTGGTTGTTGAAGAAGGAATGATAGCTTTTCCCTTGTCAACCAAATCATTATGTTGTTCTTGTTGCTACTTCTTAGTTGAGACAGAGAGAGCCTAATGCTCGGTTGAGACTACTAGACCCTATTGCTCGGTTGAGACTACTAGACCTTGTTGCTCAGTTGAGACTGATGGAACCTATTTTTCAATTTGCTTTCTGAAAAACTCAGTAAAAGTGTGGCAATCTTGACTTCACTACTAGTTTGAACTGGGTTCAACTCAATTATTTGTTGCATAATTTCTACCTTAAGTAGAGTGGATGGAAGTGATGTCATGACTTCTATTGCAATCTTCTCAGCATCAAAGTCCTCAATTGTTTGAATCTATGGAAAATCTCCTTCTTCCTTGATGCCAAAAATGTTCTTCCATGTCTTTTTTGTGGATTGCACACCATCTTCTATTTTATTTGAAAAAAATTAGAAAGCTTTAAATATAGGAGTATATTTTTCCACATATTTAGACATTGTCTCCTTGATTTCTCTATTAGAGAGATTAGGCATGAGATTTCTTAAAGTCTACTCTCTAATATCCTTCTCTATTTTTGCTACATTATCCAGTGGTCTGAAACAACCTTCAGTATATTTTTAGGAGCATGACCCTTAAGCTAAGAAGGATCATATTTCCACTTTGTCATTTTCACAACTAATGCATCTTCAATATGTTTCTTCTCCTCTTGGCTTTTGGAGTCATACTTGAAGTATTTGAATTCTATCATACCCCTTCCTTCCCTTATACTTTCTAATATATTTTCAAAGGTAGTAGGGGGTATGGCTTCTTTAAGGATATGATTGGGTTATTTTCTTCATCTTTATCTTGGAGTTTTAGCTACTTTCTTTCTAAGTTCCTTCCTTGGCTTGGTAGTTGTAATCATAGGTGTTGATCTTGTTGGTCCTTTGAGTGGCTTGAATGGGGTCTTATCCTTCTTTTTGGGAGGTACCTCTTCTTCCTCTTCACTTTCCTCTACCTCTTCATATTCTCCTCTTCTACATCATTACCCTTGCCTTCAGTGATCATAATAGATGTGTTTGACTTGGTAAGTTTCTTTCCAATTGTTTCCAACCTCTTCTTCCCTCTCCTTAGAATTTTAGGGATTTGATTCTCAATAGAAATTATTGTTTTTGCTTCTTCATAAGTTCCAAAATAAGTAGCTTTGTGGTCCACTAACTCATTGGTGAGAGCCTCAAAAATATCCTTTGTTTCATCAATATTCACCCCATATGCTAGAGTTTTAACCCATGTTATCCTAGGCCTAACTACTTGAATGTGGAGTCTATCACAGTCAAATAGGAAGCATATATCTTGCTCATAATCTTTAACAAGATGCTTAGGGATCCTAAGCCTTCTTTGTATCCTTTTTTTTAAATTGTCAAAGTAAGCATCCATGATGCCATCAAAGTTCTCACCCATTTCACTTATGAATTCATTGGTTTGATATAGAACAAGGGTGTGTTTCTTCCAAACAATATTTCCTTTGGAAGGAAAAAATTTCTGAACATAAAAAAAATAAACATACTAAGAGTGACCTAAACTTACATGGATTGTTCTTTGAGGCTCGAATGCTCTCCATGTTTTTTCTTAGGTGGGAGTACTGAACCTCAACAAGGTTGAGTGACAAATTCTTCTTTACAATTTTGTATGCTTGGTCCACTGCCTCGCATGGAAAATTGTTGGCACAACTTGAGCTATAGATTTATGAGCAATAACAAGATGGCAAACTTGATTTCCATGTCTATTACATTTTTTAGCTTCATTCCTTTTTTATGCCATTCTGATAGGGTTAGCTTGGTTAGTTATGCCTGACCTAGGGTTTTAGTAGTCTTGGCTATCTCTATCATAAGATACCATGTTATCTTGTTAATCATCTTCTTAGTGATGGAGTAGGTATGTTCCAACCAAAATGACATATCATGAACTTGGCTCAATATACACTTGGTCCACTTTATCTAAAATTTCCTAGGTATTTGAATGTTATGGGTCAACCCCTTGACCTCCAAATGTATTTAGAAATTGCCTCCTTGATTTCTCTATTAGAGAGATTAGGCATGAGATTTCTTAAAGTTTGTTCTCTAATATCCTTCTCTATTTTTTCTACATTCTCCAGTGGTGTGAAACAACCTTAAGTAGATTTTTAGGAGCATGACCCTTAAGCTAAGAAGGATCATATTTCCACTTTATCATTTTAACAACTAATGCATCTTCAATATGTTTCTTCTCCTCTTGGCTTTTGGAGTCATATTTGAAGTATATGAATTCTATCATACCCGTTCCTTTCCTTATACTTTCCAATTTATTTTCAAAGGTAGGGGGTGGATCCTTTAAGGATATGATTGGGTTATTTTCTTTGTCTTCATCCTAGAGTTTTAGCTACTTTCTTTTCTTCCTTGGCTTGGTAGCTATAATCATAAGTGTTGATCTTGTTGCTCTTTTGAGTGGATTGGATGGGGTCTTTTATGTCTTTTTGGGAGGTACCTCTTTTTCCTCTTCACTTTCCTCTACCTCTTCATATTCTTCTCCTCTTCTACATCATTACCCTTGTCTTCAGTGATCATAATAGATGTGTCTAACTTGGTAAGTTTCTTTCCAATTATTTCCAACCTCTTCTTCCCTCTCTTTAGAATTTTAGGGATTTGAATCTCAAGAGAAATTATTGTTTTTGTTTCTTCATAAGTTCCAAAATAAGTAGCTTTGGGGTCCACTGGCTCATTGGTGAGAGCCTAAAAAATATCCTTTGTTTCATCAATATTCACCTCATATGCTAGAGGTTTAACCCATGCTATCCTAGGCCTGACTACCTGAATGTGGAGTCTATCACAGTCAACTAGGAAGCATATATCCTGCTCATAATCTTTAACAAGATGCTTAGGGATCCTAAGCCTTCTTTATATCCTTTCTTTGAAATTGTAAAAGTAAGTATCCATGATGCCATCAAAGTTCTCACCCATTTCACTTATGAATTCATTGGTTTGATATAGAATAAGGGTATCTTTCTTCCAAACAATATTTCCTTTGGAAACAAAAAAGAATAAACGTACTAAGAGTGACCTAAACTTACATGGATTGTTATTTAAGGCTCAAATGCTCTCCATGTTTTTTCTTAGGTGGGAGTACTAAAGCTTGGCAAGGTTGACAGACAAATTCTTCTTTACAATTTTGTATGCTTGGTCCACTACCTTGTATGGCACATTGTTGGCACAGCTTGAGCTATAGATTTTATAAGCAATGACAAGATGGAAAACTTGATTTCCATGTCTGTTACATTATTTAGCTTCATTCCTTTGTCATGCCATTTAGATAGGGTTAGCTTGGTTAGTTCTACCTGACCTAGGGTTTTAGTAGTCTTGGCTATCTCTATCATAGGATACCATGTTATCTTGTGAATCATCTTCTTAGTGATGGAGTAGGTATGTTCCAACCAAAGTGACATATCATGAACTTGGCTCAATATACACTTGGTCCACTTTATCTAAAATTTCCTAGGCATTTGGATGTTATGGGTCAATCCATTGACCTCTAGATGTTTGTGATCTGGCTTAAGCACATCATTTTCAAAAAAAGTTGCATAGGCCTAATCTAGCTCTAGATTTCCTAGCTCTTAGATATAATAATGATAAATTGATTTGATATTGTGAATGAGTAATACCTTTGGAGGAATGGAAGAGTGAGCACCTTGAGGATCCTTTTCCTCTACAATTGCTAGATAGAGCTAGAATTTTGGAGGAGTGAAATTTGAACTCTTCACCAACATCTCTAAACCTTTCTTGACCTTCAAATTGGAAGATGATGCCATACTACTAGGTGAAGGAATAATTTCATGATGATGACTTTGCCTAAGAATCTCCTTTAATAGCGTTCACTATAATTTCTCTAGGGGGGTTAAGAAATGTTGAGGTCAAAGAAAATTTTGGAAGTGTGGTGAAAATAAAGCTTTCATCTTTATCCTTTATTAGTTTCCAAATTTATGGCTTCATTTAATGCTTTGTACCTAGGTAGGTAAAATATACCCAGTTTGGTCTTGAAGCTTGGTTGTGTCTGTGACTCGGTCAAGTCTACCTGTACTCAGTTAGGTCTAATAGCTCAATTAGAAATAACAACTCGGTTTGGTCTTAGTCTATCATATGTCCAAGAAAATCTAATATGTCAATCTAGACTATTTTTCTTGCATGGCTGGAGGTTATGTTGAATATGAATTTTATCACAACTCCAATGATTTCCTTGCATATTAATGCAGAGATGACTGTATCACTCAATCCATTATCTTGGGTGTCAATGACCTCACTCATTTCACTTGAATTCTTTGGAGACTTCTCTACCCATTGCTACTTCATTTATTTTATGATTGTGTCAACCTTTGGTTTCTTTTCATCTTTGACTTTTCCTTTATTCATGCAATTCTTTGCCAGATGACCAAGTTCTTTGCATACATAGAATCTTTTGGTAGGATCTCTTTTTCTAAGGTGAGTCTTCATATAGTTTGGTCCAATGTGCCTAAACTCTCCACATAAATAATATTTGTACCAAGTGTTGTAATCCCAACCAAAGATAGCTTTAGAAATTTTTTCAGTAGGATTCCAATTCTTGGTTCTACACTCTAAAGATTTATGACCTTGTTTGTTGCATGAGAAACATTTTCCTTCAAATTTGGTCTTCTCTATCCATTCAGTTGCTCTATGTCCATGCTTGTTACAACTATAAAATTTTCCATTAAAATTTGACTTTTCATTGCTCCAACACTTATTTTAATTATGCTACATTTTCCCACAATGATTGCATGTAGGTCTTTTATTGCTTTGAGCTTATTGTTGTGACGGATCTCCTTGTTCAATGTAGCTCAATACTACTTTACTTTACTATCTTTTCTGGGATATCTCAGCTAATTTATTCATGCTTGCTTATGAATTCATCATTCTTTCATTGGTTTCTTTTTCTGCCCTAAGATCATTCATGAGTCTTTCATTTTCTATCCTCAGATGGATGACTTCTTGATTTGAATTTTTCAACTAATTTACCAAGTCTTCCTGATGTAGTGAAAGTTGGTGGATTTCATTGTCTTTTTCTTCTAACCTAGTGTTAAGTAGTCTTTTGCCTTCTTCTTCTATATTTTTTTCATTTTCAGCTTGATTCTTTTGTTCCTTGACTTCACATATTCGAACTAAGTGGATCTCTTGTTCTGTTTTCAATTTTCTAACTTCTTCTTGAAGAATAAGGTTCCTTCCAAGTATATCTTCTATAGCTGCATCTGCTTCATCTGAATTTCTTTCTTTGCAAATATCTTCAATTCTCTCTTCTATGTAGAGATTGTCATTCATTTGTGCTACCAATTATTTTCTTCTTCTTATGGATTGAGAGAGTTTCTCTTTTAGTTTCTTTATTTTCTCCATGGCCACATGTAGGTCCAAATTTTCATTCTCAATGGCCTTCTTTAGCTTGTACACCTCAATTTTTTGATCTTTTCTCTCAAGTTGCTAAACTTTTTGATAAGAGAACTACACTCTGATACCAACTATTGGAAATTTAATACAAACTAGGTGACTGAGAGGTGGGGGGTGGTGAATTAGGAACCACTTAAACTTCTTCACTTAAACCACTTTTTTATATTTATCTAATCTACATAAAGTCATGAAACATTAAAGAATTAAAGTAACAACACCATAACACAATATTTAATAACCTAGAAACCCTCCAAGTAGAAGGTAAAACTAGGGTGGGGATGACACCCACAATTCTTCACTATTGTAGTAATAAAGTTGGTTGGTTAACACTTATAAATGATCACTTTTGGTGAACTTACCCTATTAGGAGTAATAAGTACCGTTAGGTCCACCTTGTGAAAGTATTTATACAATATAATTAAGTATGTACTTTGGTAGGAGTTTTTGTAAAGGACTGTTAGGTCCACCTGGTTAAAGGATTTGGGATTGATGCACCTGTTAGGATGAATTAGTGGATGATCTCTGAAATACAACTATGATTGTTGATGAAGATCCTTTGAAGTAAACCAATCACCTGATTGTGATAGACGAGTCTCTTCATTTCCTTGTGATGCTTATAGCCTTCTAGACAATCTGCCCTTCACATTTGCTAATGCTTGAATGATATAATGAATAATGCTACTACCACACTTTGGATAAACTAAATATCTCATACTTATATTCATTCAAATAGTTGTTACATAGGTTGGCTACAATAAGAATAGTTCCAAAAATAATCACCAGGTTGACTTGGTGTAATAACTCGAGTCAATGTCATACTCTGATGATATTGGCAAAACTTGGTCACCACTATCTCCTTGGCTAGCCCTGGCACTTGATGGATGTTGGATGCATAGTCCACACTAATTTCTAAGTAGAAGTGTCTTACTTGGCTTGTATTGTTCTCCCATATTGATTATTACCTTGGGACAATACTGATCTACTAGCTCGGTTCACATTGGAGCTTAGTAGACAAAGTCAACTTGGTTGACACTAGAGCTTAGTGTGAACTATTAACTCAGTTGCCACTATAACTCAGATGAGACTACAACTTCCTATAAGGTTAACTTGTTTGTTTGGATCCGTTGTGAGCTTGGTTAACACTACACATTAGTAACTTGATTACAACTATCTTTTCATTATGACTAATTATTTTGACACTGACTGACAATATATCTTGTATGAGATTAACACCCCTTGTTGTGTCTTTTTACTTTTTTCTTTTGTTTCTTTTTTCTTTGCTTTTGTACCCTTGGGCATAAATTGTGAGTTAAAACCCTTAGCCCTATGGGCTTATTCCCTTTGATTTAGTGATGTTATATCTCATTGCAATTTGTTAGATCCCTCTGCTCTCTTCTTCTTCTCTCCACTTTATCATGATTATGGGTTGATCCACACTCTTCCTAAAGTGGGGTCTAATGTACCATCTTAAATGGGAAGAACCTTAATATAGTGATTATTTAGCACCCATTTAATGTGATGTCATAACTCATTTGCATTTCCCCCTTTCTTCTCCTTTTTCCTAGGTGAAATTAGGGTAAGACCTAATTTATCCTCTTTAAAGATCCTACTTTAATGTGGTAAAGCTCAAGGTAGGATTTAACTACTTATGTTCTCCTTTATTTTCATCTAATCACTTGGAATATATTCTATGCAATGTAACAACTATATCTTGAGTCATGCACTTGATTTCTAGGATTTGGTTCCTATTTCAGGGCCCTAAGGGAATCCTAAAGGTTCAGGGCCTTGATTGGCAGGGATGCAGTACACCCTTGACCAATCAGGGATGCAATGCACCCTTGATATGCCAATCAAGGATGTAATGTATCCCTTCATGGGCCTTATTTTGGGTCTACTTCCTATTTCATGTGTTTGGATTGTTTCACGGTGTTAACTTTAGGTGGGCTAGCATACAAGAGAAAGTTAATTGCAAGCCCTTTGTAAACCCACCCATTTTCTTCATTTCCAAATCTCATATCTCAACGCTCACATCTAAAAGCATCCAATATCTCAATTTCTCAAGCATTCTTCAAGAAATCAAGGCATTCAAGCAATCTCTCCATTGAAGATCAAGGATCATGCATTCAAATCATTGAAGTAGTTTATGCAAGATCTATAATTTTCAATATTCAAGATCTCCCTTAGTACATTTCAATATTCTTTGTTGTATCTTTTACATTCATCCACTTAAGATATACATTCATTCTTATGGTGGATTTGAAGAACATTCATTCATGAAGGTTTTGAATAACTTTGATTTTCTTTCTTAGGAGTTTTGAAGTTGATTCAATGGTATTGCATCTACATGCTTGATTACATTCCAAATTCAAGAGCATATTTATATATTTGCATTGCTTCATAATAGATATATCACTACTACTTTCTAGAATTATATTTATATTTCAATTCAAGGTTATTACTAAACTAGGTTTGGACAAGGCAACACCCCCCATGCCCCAAACAACAAATACATATTCTTTATTTTATAGGTTTCAAAACTTGGATTAGTGAAACGTTGTAGATTTGGATACCCTTTTGTCATTCTATAGAACTTTGAAATGAGAATTAGGGTTGGGTATAGTTGATTACAGTCATAGAGGTCACCCTTGCATAGATTAGGGTCATAGAGGTCATCGCCATGAAAAATTCACTCCTTCTAGATCACCAAATAATTTTTGGGTGTTGTAGATCCCGTAATTTTAGGTCAAACAAATTGGGATTTAGTCCTTTTGGAGATCATTTGATAGCCCATTTTTAGGTTTTTATTTCATAAGGTATAGCTTTTTCCCCCTTTCCATTTCAATACACTTTATCATCTTATCATATCTTTGTATTTCAGCTCTATATTACATATCTACTTGATCAAAACCATCTTAAGGCGGAGGGGAGAAATCCAAGTTATTCACTCCTTTTGCATTAGCTTACATATTGACCTTTCCTTTTGTCTCAACCAAACCTACTTAAGTAGGTAGATCTTGGTTTTCCCCCTATTATATGTGTTAGGATGGTTGATTCCATTTTACCCATACACACATAACAATCTAATCTATGCTTGAGGTAGGGAGCTTATAGCATCAGTTATAGATTGGCATTTTCAATGGTGGGTGTTTGACTTAGTAGATCATATTCACCCATACTCATCAAGTGGTCACAAGTTTATCATCATAGCTACAAATTATTTTATGAAATGGGTTGAGGTTATACAATTTTTGTTGATAAAGGAAAACAAGTCTCTTTGTTTATTGAATTACACCATTTTTTGATATGGTGTGCTATCCTCCATAGTTGTTGACAATTAAGGTCAATTAATAAATAAATATCTAAAGAAAATGTATTATAATTTTAGAAACAAACAACATTGGTTTTCTATGTACTATCCCTGAGGGAATAGACAAGATAAGGCATCAAACAAAAAATTTAAAAATCTTACATAAACAAGCTAGGAAGGGATTGGCATCTTCAGATCAATCCTCTATTTTGGGTTTACAAAATGAGTATATGCACACCTACAAGAGCCACACCCTTTACACCTATCTATGAATCAAAAGAGTTTTTACCTCTTGAGGTTGAGATTACTTCACTTAAGATAGCTCTAAACTTTCTTGTGACATATGAGGATTATATAATTATGTGTCTACAAGAGCTAGAAATTTGGGATGAGTGTAGGAAAGCTTCCTTCAATCGCATGAGGGTTTATTAGAAATGGATGTCATAAAGCTATAGTAAGAAACTTCATCCTAGAGAGTTTGAGGTTGGATGCCTAGTTTTACGTTAGAATCCTAATGTAGAGGTACACCTTTGGATAATCTCTTTTGTGATTACTACTCAAGAGGCTTCAACAATGGGTTCTTACACATCAATTAAGGAAATTTTATTAACTTAATCATCTAGGACATAATGTAAACTCTCAAAAGAACCATTAATAACTTTTAAAAATGAAGAGATAAAACTACTTACTTTTATGAGAGAGTATATATATTATTTAAACACATTTTTCTAAAGTTATAGCTCAAATTAATAACTAAAATAAAATTTATTACTCTTCTTCCAAAATAGGTTACATAAACATCAGGTTTAGACTAGTCTGCACTAAAATGATGATAGGGTGTTTTTGAGAGTGCGCCTGTGGAAGAGTCCCTTCCATATGGTGCCACGGTTTGTTAGACTGTTTGAGATTGTTGAGAGGATCGGTCTTGTTGTTTATCAACTAGTGTTGCCACCTAGCCTATCATGAATCCATGATGTTTTTCATGTTTCTATTTTGAGGCATTATATTCTTGATGTGACCCATGTACTTGACTGGGATGCTTTGCAAGTGGAGGATGAACAACTTTCTTTGGAGCCCATTTGTATCCTTCAGCATTAGAGGCTAATCCTTAGAGGTCAGGATCTAGAGTAGGTTAGGATCCAATGGGACCCAAACGATGAGACTTCTGCTACTTGGGAGGATGCTACATTGTTGAGAGATTTTTACTCTTATTTTTGTAGGATTCCAAGAGTAAACCTATGCCTAGTGGGTGAGGATGTAGTGCCTCTCATGTTTGCATTTTGTACCTTGTTATATTTTGGATCTGAGAGATATTTTGATACTCATGTTGGATGATATTTGAGATGACCTGATGGTCAGATACTATATTTTGATTTCCAATATCATATATTTTAGATACTAAGTTGTTCAATTTGATCATATCCACATGATGATGCTTATTGATGTGACATGATGCTTTATGATATATCTAGTTATTTTGTATTTGGACATATACTCTATTTATGATTATATGGTGGACTTATTGGATTTTGGATACTATGATTCAATGCTATGTATATTTACTTCATTCTTGCTTTGAGATGTTTTATGATGCAGTGAGTGATGTAAATAGATTATTTTAATATAATTAAATAAATAGTCAATGACATGATTTAATGCATTTATCACTTCAGCTATATGATTATATGCAATTGAACTTGATTGTGTTGTTTAGTGTGTAGGATTTATATCACCAACAGTGGCACATGGAGTTAGTGATTCAACTATTTATACCTAGAAATGTCATCCTTGTATGGGCGACCTATCTTGTTTAATTTTTAATTAAACCATTCAATGATTTAATAAATTTGGATTTATTTACATTTGTGATGAGACCGGTATCATATCTGTGCATTTAGATATCTGTATTGGTCATGGAAATTATTCAAGAATTTTGTGATTTAATATTTTAAAGGTATTTTGGGTTTTGATCTTCTTTTTTAATCACTGATAGTTATGCCATAGTTGAATTCCATTTAATTAGAATTACCCAACTTGGTCTAGGTTAAAGAGGGATTTATTTTACTGAGCCAATTATTTTCCTATTTTCCTATTTCACTTTTAAAGTGAATATATATCCCAAAAAGTGAGTAATTCCTCACTTCTCACTTTTGAATTGGAAATTCGAGAGCAAAATCCCAAATCCTCTTCAGAAAGTATTGTTCTTTTACTTGTTGTAAGAGCTATGGGCATGGGATTATCGCAAGATTGATCTTGTCAGATTTGGCTCAAGGAGACCTTGGTTTGCCAAGATTTTCTGTGACTTTCGCAAAGCGATTATTTTTCCTTGAGCATTCCTATTTTTTCCCTTTTGCCTGTGAGGTATGACTTCCATTTTTGTGTTTTAGCTCTATTCTTGAGTCTTCTTTTGGTACTAATATGTTAGGAGACAAAGAACTAGTTCTCCCCTTTGTTCCTATATGTTGGCTCTACTTGGTTGGATGAGTATGAGCATTTGTTATTTTTGGGGTGGGGTTTTAAGGTTTTGGACCGTTATGCTAGTCATTTTTGCATATGAACTCTAAACCCAAATTTTATTTGATATTTGGGGTGTTTATACCTTATTGGAACTATAGTTTCAATTTTGTTGATTTTCATCAATGTTGGTTTTTGGGTGTTTTTTTATTTTGCCTCAATTTGTGTGCCACCCAATTTTCTTAGCACTGACGCTGGTCGTGGATTTGGATTATCTATGTTGAATCCAATCCAAGCTTAGATGTATTGTTCTTGCATTGGGATACATGTTGAATCCATACTCCTGGCTATATGTTCGGTGGAGTGATTGTATACTTGATTCTTTAATTATTTCTCATCTAGCCCTTGTTGTTTATGATATTCATGTAGTTGGTGTGCTGACACGTGAGCACATGTGCATGCACTTGTCGGGTTCTTGTAAGTTCCTAACTCTCACTAGTTTTTAGTTCAGTGATGTTCATTAGGGTTGGGTTGGGACACAAAATTACCTACGGGCACTCATCATGTGATGAGCATGGGTATGTAGGGTGGACCAATGGAGGGGCTTCTCTCGTAACTCCGAGTCATATTTTTTGATAAGGTTGACATGAAGAATTTTCTAATAATTTATAATTAAATGAATTCATGGTTAATAAAAATAAGATAATAAAATGTCACATACCTATACAATTCATCTGAGGGTATGTGATTGTACTATTCATCCAAGGGCAAAGTGTTTGTACGGTTCATCAAAGGACACAATATGATGGTCTCCCAAGGGAGAGTTTCTGAATGATCTTTATCTTGGGCTTCTCAATGCCAAGTGATCTACTCTCCACCAAAGTACCTACATAGTAGACCCATAGAGTGTCTGACCAGGACCTATTGTATTGCATTGTGTCATGATCTTGGTTTTAGTCCTTTGTATTGATTAGCATGAGTGTTAGCCATGGATGATTGTATCATGTGTGTTTTTTGTTAGCTCACTATCTCCATCTACATGGCTAGAGTAGGCCTACAAGTTCCACATGAGGCATAGCTACCTATACCACTACTGGGGATCGACATACAAAGTTGGCCTTCCTCCATGTTTAGTTCTAGAACTAGATGTTCACATGGTTCTATGTACCATTGTAGAGTATGTTCACTTATGATTTTGTTATTTTTGTTTATTGAGATAGTTGATTTATGCACATGTATGTTCATTGTGATGTTAATTTTCGCATGATTACATTAGATGTTATGATTTAGATGTTAGAATTATTGATCTTCTTTATGCTTTTGAGTATTTACTCCTTGACTATTGTGGTTTTGGTACTCCTTGGTGTGGAGGTTCTAACTCTATTTCCCTTCTAAATTGATCGTCAAGCCTTTTTCTTACAAACCTAGTCGACATTGGTTCAACATTGGGTGATAGTGGAAAAGTATTGCATGACTATAGGGAGAAATATTGTGTGACACTAGAAAGTATCACAAAATAGTAGTAAGAACTATCTATGATACTGGTAAAGTATCACACAGTAGTAGTAAAGTATATCATGTGATATTGGAAAATATCGCACGATAGTTGTAAGAAGTATCATTCGATATGGGTAAAGTATCTTCTAGCAATATAGTAAACAATATCGTACAATATTGGAAAAGTATCGCACAGGTTCTATGTGGAAACATACTTGAGAAAATAACAGGTATTTTTGGACTTGTTTTATTTGTTTCAGAGGGTATTTTGGATACCCTATTAGGTTGTGCACCTTCCTAGGTCTAGACAATTTAGAGATTAAGTATTTCTTGCTTGTTTGACTTTCATAATTGGTTATTAAATGTGTTGGTAAGTAGTAACACTTGGAGATCATTGGTTGCTTGGATTGTTTGGTTAAGAAATTTGTTGTGATCTTTTGATCAGTTGCATCTTGATATTGTTTGAATACATTCTTATTACCTTAAAAAAATGTATTGGCTTTTATTCATCTTGTTCCAAGGATCTCTGGGTGGGGCATTACAAGTTTTCTCTAGTATCCCAATTTGATCTTGGTTTTGGCGTGAGGTAGGATCTCACTAGTTGAGTCTTTCCTTAGTTAACTAAGGAAGTTGTAGGTATGCCTCTATAGGTTCCTGGGTGGTAATTTTTCATATCCCTAAAAGATGAAATGTATAGATAAAATGTTACTATTACATGCACACACATAACCTCAACCATGGTAGAATGAGTCGTGGCTTCCTTGGCATTGTGCTAGTGGCTCTATGACATTCTAGGTGGCAGTGGATAGTGGTTTTCCCTTCCTCACACCATCTTGGGTGCAAAATCCTTCCTCAAGATGAATGTCTTATGTCATTTAGGATGTATTTTCTAGTACTTTGAAATTTAAATGATTTTCAAATCAAAAGTACTTAGCATTAAATATCCCATGTATTGTGTGAGTGGATGTTAAATAGTGGTCTTGTCAATCATGTAAAGACAACTCAATGTCATGATCCACATCACCCAATTTTTGGTCTAGGTAGCATAATTCTTAGGTTTATAGTGTAAGAACAAAATAAGATAACTTTGAGGCCTTGAAAATTGTCTATGTATTTAAAATTTTTGAAATTGTAGCTTCTTAGGATTCAGGGATTCTTCATCTCATTACTGGTGAGATACAATTTTTATGTTCCCAACGTATGGCTTCTAGTTACTTGTGATTCTCTTTTTCTTTATCAATTGTAATACTTGTTCAGGATTTTGGGTTTCACTTCTTTTACCTAGGTGGCATGTTTGTCATTTTTACAAGGACGAGAAGAAAGAGAACCCCAAGAATCCTAGAAACCTTAAAACATGATAAATGATAAATTTTTTAAAAAGATGGATCATAATACTAATGAATGTCTAGTCTCCATAGGTACTAATGGGTAGTAGCTTTGGAGGACTACCAAAATCATTCAAGTATCATGGTTGGAAAAAGACTGATGCAAATTTTGGAAAAGGGAGACCACCTAATAAAAAGGGTAGCTCTAGACAAAGATAGGAAGGCAATTTCCTAGTGGATCTAAGTTAGCTAGATCCTTAGATCCAAACCATGGAAGGATAAATTTTCAACACAAGAGGTAAGGTTTCCCAAGAATAGAAGTCCTAGCAACAATGAATTAACAAAAGAAGAGGCACTTGCATCATTGAAACTCTGTGAAGGTGCACCTGAGACACCTACCTTCTTGGCTCAATGAGGCCTCTTCTATTTTTGACCCCTTTGGTGTCATGAGATGGGAGAGTGCATAGTGAGAATTCCCCTACAAGAAAGATTTTGAGCATCAAAGTTCCTTGACCAACTTCAATACCTTCCCAGTGATAGTTTCACTTGCTTCCCAAGGCAGCACAACTCTACAAAATGAAAGGATAGGTCTGAGGATTTCTTTTCCCCATGACTTAGTGAGGTGAGCTTGTATTATGTAGTGGTTGACAATCATTATTCTGTTCTCAAATGTTTTGAAACTTCAATCCTTCTGAGGCTCAGATGAATGTGCAAAGATTCCTCCTGAATCTTACCTTATACCATTAGCATGGCCGACATACTTCTTAATGACATAACAAGAAGTTAATAATGGTAGATAAAGAATACCCTTATGTTAACTGAATGTTTCCCTATACACTTGATGCATTTAAGGTTATCAAAGGAGTGAAGTTCTCTTATCAATCTATGGATGACCCTAGGAGATAACTAATAGAGATGTGATAGAGAAAGCATGTAAAGATTAGTACTCACTGATCACATATTCTTTGGTAAATCAATTGGCAATATGGTTAGATAGATATCTTGAGAGTAGTCATTTATGGCAACATGTATTCAACATTTCATTTATGCATTTAGAGTTAGAAAATTGTTATAGTATTAGATAATTTACAATAGCATAGATACATCTATGATGTGTATGGATGACTCATTGAGAGTTAGCTTATACGTAGTTGAGGAAAGCTCTATGATAGTCTCATGATGATTTTTGTCAGTGCTAGATGTGTATAGATAGTACGATGCTAGTTATGATTGAAATATCAGTTCTGGTATTTGACAGAGTAAAACAAAATAATTACTAAGTCTTGATGAGCCAAATTTGTGGATGTTAATCCATAAGATATTTTATATTATGTCAAGCATGTGAAGACACAAAGGCTGACTGAGCAAATATTTACTAATATACAAGGTATAAGTAAAGCTATTATCTTGCGAAGATAAGTGTGTGACATATGTGTGATCTATGCAATATTTGTGATATATGTGAAGTCAATGAGATGATATACAAACTTTATCTGATGTATGATTAGAGCAAGTATGAATTAAAATAGTCAGAAAGTATTGTATGCATATATATATATATATATATTCATGTGAAGAAAATTATTATATAAATTCATGTTAGGGCAGTGGGATCTTCTTGCATACATTATATTTGATCTACCAACTCCTAACAAGGTTGAGGCTTTTAACAAGGCCTAGTCCCTCTAAAAGGAATTTGAGTCACTATATGTCCTTCATAGACTCCTAACAAGGTCAATATCCTTAACACAATTCTTTTGTTTAGTGCATCATCTAATGGGTATCATCCCCATCGAGGTTTTCCCTTGGCTAGGCTTTTCCTAGTTAACAAATAATGGTGTTATGAGTTCTCTATGTGCATGGTTATATCTATTATTCATCATTGTTGGTTTACTTTCATATACAAGTTATAAAGCAATTAACAATATTTAGTTGTGGAAAAAAGTTTGTAGAATATTGATTCATCCCCCCCACCTTGCCTCTTGGTATTATATATTTCTAACAATTGGTATCAGAGAATAGTTACTCTAAAGAAGTTTAAAAACTTGAGTAAGATCCCTATAGATATGGAACAATTGAAGAAAAACCTTGAAGAAGGTCTTGATCAAATTGACTTTCTTATAGAAGAAAGAGATAACCTAAAAGATAAATATGAAGATGCAAGAGTCTACATTGGTAAAATGAAAGACAAGATTGATGATTTGAAATTGAGCAAGGAATCAATTGTGTAGACTAGTGACAATGATGAAGTAGGAAATCTCAAGAAAGAAAATGAAATATTGAAACATGAATTGAAAATTGTTGAACTTAAGTTGAATCTTTAAAAAAATGGTAGTAAAAATGAACCTGAATTGAAAATTGAGAATGCAAATCTTAGATCCTAGTTGAGTCAAGTAACATTTGAATTAGATAATGTTAAGATTGAGAATGCAAAATTGGAAAAGTACAATATCATTGTGAAAGGAGAATTGACACAAGCTAAGCAATAGTTAGAGAAACTTTATTCCAGAAGTGAGAAGATTGATGAACAAATATTTCACTAGAGACCTTCTTATGATAAGATAGGACTTGGATATCTTATTGGAGAGAAATCAGCCAAGAAAGTTGAAATTACAAGAGAACTAGATCCAATTATTGATTCCCCTAAAGAATCTAATCTGAGTAAAGTAGAATCAAGCATAACTACTAAAGTATCAAAGGAGATTGAATTAGTTGATTTATCAATGAAACATGATGAACCTAAGAAAATAGAGAAAGTTGATCCACCCAAGGAAGTAAGACATGAATTTAGAGTTAGATGTTTCATATGCAACAAAGTTGGTCATATGAAAATAGATTGGATAAGTAAGTATTTTAAACCTATTACTAATTTCTATTGTTATAATTGTCATGGTTATGGACATAGAGTAGTAGATTGTAAGAAACCTAAGTTTGATGGTAATAATGCAAATAGTATAATGTTTAGGAATACTAATCCTGTAGGTAATAAAAGAGGGGGATCATAGAGAAAATCCAATGATAGAGAGAAACCTAATGGAGAAAAGAACCAATTTGTGTGTTACAAGTGTAACAAACCTGGACAAATTGCAAGAAATTATAGAGCACTTGAAAGTCAAAATGGAACCAATCAGAGAAGAAATGCACCTGTATGTCAGTTATGTAATAAATTTGGACACCCATTAAGATATTATAGAATGAATAGAAGAAACTTTAATAGGAATCCTAACTATAGAAGGAAAAACAACATAAATGACAGAAGGAATGGAAATGACAATGATAATAGTCAAAAGGAAGTAGTCAAGGAACATGTTAATGAATTAAAAGAATCATTTGTGATAGCTAAGGATCAAAAAATCTCTTATAGTTTTGGTGGAATAGTATTTTGATGCACCTAATGAGAGATTTAAGTCACAAATTGTTTGTGACTCATTCTACTTGAGTTAAGTAGTTTTAGAAGAGGTAGATCGTCAATTGGTCAAAACTAATGTTAGAGGATGAGTTGAAAGTTGTGCAATTAATAGGAGGTAGTTGACATAGAGAGGAAGCTATGGTCAAGTGCACAAGCTTAGATATGATCATAGTAAGAAAGAATTCAAAAAATAAGTGTATTGGTAAATAGAGACAATATTTGAATTTGTGGTAGATACACATTTAATGTGTAGTCCAATTTGAAATGATTTAAGGATCGTGAACAAGATTGTGTGTACCATTTTTTCATGCAAAGTGTCTTGAGAAAATTAAAGAGTGATTTGATAATGAAGTAAAGTGCAAAGAAAGGCATTTGAAACACAAAGTTGCAAAAGCCCTAAAATGCAATTTTAAGATATTTTACAGAGCTAAAACTAAGTTTTTCAGTGCATATAGTTAAATTACAATGGCTAGTCAGACATTTTATGATGTGAGTGAAAGGCCATGATATCTATTCAAGAAAAATCTGTTTGTTTCACTTATGAATGACTTGTTAGGGGCATTTTCATAAGTTTTTGAGAATGCGCTTCATGTTGAAGACATCATAAGCTATATACATTGTAAAATTGAGAGCATAGGTGATGAAGATATACACAAGGAGTTAGGGACTATGTGTAACAATGACCTATCCTTGAAGTCTGAGTATGCATACCTAAGCAAGTTGAATTTGGTAAAACATATGTTTTTATATGGAGTTTGACAATAACGATTGGACCTGAATCATTATAAGTAGGGTACATGATGATATGTTCTAGTTAGGTGATGCACAAGTTGAAATTGATAATGAACTAATTCACAAGGTCACGAGATCAAGTAAAGAGGGATGCAATCCTATAAACGAGAAGAATGTTAGGAAGATGGTTGAGACAAGCCTAAATACAAGATTTGATGGAAGGAATATGAAGGTAGATTCAATTCAAAACAAAGGAGTAAACTTATTAAGTAAGATATTAGGGTACAAGTTTAACCATGGCTCAAGGGTTAACTTAGTATCAACTGGATTTTTACATGCATCTTATGTAATGGAAATTAAGGGAAGAAAAGTAAAATTTTGTGAGATTACTAGAGTGTAGTTGTTAGATAACATTGCAAAGTTAGAGAAGAAAAAGAGGAAATTCTTTGGATTTGAGTCCTTACTGACTCATTTATTCTTTTTATGCAACAAGGAAGTTCCTAGGAATAACAAATTGGGATAGCAATGAGTGCCGAATGAAATTGGTAACTCAATGCTACATATCAAGGTTGGAAAATGTCAGAGATGATGACATTGATAGAATGATGAAGAGCTTCTAGATTGAAATGAAATAGAAGTATAAAATACCTCTTTCCATGGTAGAGAAGTACAAGGATGATTTATGCTTCATGGTGGAGATAGAAAACATATGCATGGAAGCTATGGAACCAAGAGTTGATTTCATAGCCCATGGGATATGAGGTGAGTGCAGAGCTTATAGAAGGATATGTGTAGATCATATTTCAATCTAAGAGGGACTCTAAGTGCCCTAGATGGGGAGCCTATGATGAGAAGATGAGAATAATTTATTTTGAACTACATAGTAAGAAAAGCAAGAAGAAAGTGAAGAAAGTAATTGATTCCATCCTTAAGGAATTAAATATGACCTGAGAAGAGTTCAATGAGGTAAAGGGAATTGCACTAGAGATGAAGATAAGTGGGTAGTCTAAAGTGATAGCAACAACTCCCATTTTTGTTGCAGGACCTTTAGAAGGTGTGACCATTGCACAACCATGTGTACAAGCCCCTATTGTGTTATATGCAATAGTTGTGCAAGTGCAATGATGGAGACACAACCCAAGACAAGAATGAACACAACAGGAAAAGGGAAATATTATTATCAGTGAAAATTTGCTACTACATTCAGTAAAAATAAAAAGGGACCCAAAGACATGCCCTATGGGCTTACAACAGTATGGTTCTAGAAAAGAAAATCCTCCTCATAATACCTTCTCTCAAACTCTACTGAGAATTGTCTTTACAGTGCCAGAAATGTTCTTAAATAGACCTCGAATGGTTTAGGGTTAGGAATAAATTCTAAAATATGTCAGTTGGCATCCACTACCAAAACAAAAGGTTTCAAAAGTCATGTTAGAAGTCAGTGTAAAATTAGAAGAACCCAGAAACAGTAGCCCAAATTCTGGGAGGCATAACTTTTGAACCAGGCCTCTGATTGATGAACAATTTACATTTTTGGAAAACTCAAAGTGCTCTATAGACCTATGGAGCAACTTTTCTTGTTCCACATTTTTTGGGCCTGTACAAGCCTATTTAGTGCCCCAAATCTGACTTTGAAGCGCTCTTAGGAGGTCTCTAGGAAAATTAAAACTGTAATAACTTTCTAACCATAAAGCCTTTTGACCTAATTATTTTTTTGGAGTGCTTTAAATTACAAGTATAATCATCCCTCCAACTAACACCCTCTAACTCCTCATAATTTTGGCTCAATTACAAAATAACCCTTTTTCTACATTTACATGTATCGCAAGGTACTTAAAAACTCTAACCCATAAAACTAATAGTGGAACTATGAGAATTGGAACCTTTATTTGACCCAAATGGGTATCCAGAAATGAAAAAACATTAAACATAAACTATCTCTAAGCATATTTTTGGGTGATACAGGATTGCCCTTACACCACTAGATGCTCCTGCATCAGACACCCAGGGTAGATTGAAAAGTGACCCCGTCACTTTATGGCTAGTAGAGAAAAAACCCAAATTTGAAACCTCCATTGCTGATATGAAAGTTGAATCTTCTATTGGTCATCCTTTCCACTTCACCAGGTACTCTTCATACTGCCTATTTCTGGTACTCCTGCCCACATGACTATCTAGAATCTCTTCTATCTCCTCCTTCTTAGAATTAGGAATTGGACATGGCTCCAGCATCAACCCCTCATCTGCACCATCATCATGATATTCTATTAAGTCTGCAATGTTGAAGATAGGAGAAATGTGAATCCCATCTAACAACTCCACCTCATATGCATTTCTCGAGTAATGTTTCTTCAAAATTTTGCAAGGACCAAATTTCTTCATCTTCAGCTTGTTGTAAGCACCCACTAGAAACTATTCCTTTTGTAAGTGTACCGTAACTAGATCCCCTACTTGGAACTCCTTATGTCTCCTCCTTTGATCAGCCCTAGCTTTATACTGTTGATTCATCTTGGCAGTGTGCACATGGACCTCCTCGTGTAGGCTCTTGAAATGTTCAACGAATTCTTCTACCTTGACACTTGTCCTCTCCCCTTGCTCCATCTTCCTTAATTCTAGTGCAGTCCTTGGGCTACTTCCATACACAATTTGGAATGGTGATCTACCAATACTCCTATTTACAAAATTATTGTAAGCAAATTCTACTTGTGGTAGAATCAAATCCCATCCCTTGGGCTTATCTCCCACTAAACACCTCAGTAAATTGCCCAAACTTCTATTTACCACTCTGGTCTATTTGTCTATCTGCAAATGATGTGTAGAATTGAACTTCAGTTCTATCCTTAACTTCTTCCATAAATTCCTCCAGAAATACCCCACAAATTTAGTATCTCTATTGGAAACAATACTCTTTGGGAGACCATGTAGTCTCACCACCTCTTTAAAAAAAAATTTTCAATATGTAAAACATCATGAGTCTTGTGGCATGGGATGAAATGGGCCATCTTGGAGAACCTATCAACCACCACAAATACTGAGTCATTACCCCTTGTGTCCTTGACAATCCAAGAAAAAAATCCATACTTATGTCCTTGTAGGGCCAATTTGCCATTGCACCAAAAGCCATGACTGTTAGTGAACATGGAACACCACATAATTAACTACTTGTGGGCAGGGGGGCGCATCGCATCACCCAACAATCTCCCCCTTGATGCGCATACCAGGTGCTTACGCGGGTCAGGAAGGCAACGGGGAGATTTGAACCCATGACCAGGCTCTGATACCAATTGTGGGGCCCATTTGCCGTTGCACCAAAAGCCATGACTGTTAGTGAACATGGAACACCACATAATTAACCACCTGTGGGCAAGGGAGCGCGTCGCATCACCCAACAGTCCTCCCATGGCTTTGATGGAATAGGAAATGGCTGATAGAGTCCAGTATTATGACTAAATCCTTTGGCTACTTGACATTCTTAACAACTCTACACAAACTTCTTCACATGTTGTGACATTTGAGGCCAAAAATAATGTTGTCTAAGAATGGCAATGGTCTTATCTTGACCAAAGTGTCCTACCATCCCCCCACTGTGTTTCTCCTTGATCAAATTTTCCCTCATGGAACTCCTTGGAATGCACAATTGACTGCCCATGAATAACATACCATCATGAATCAAATAATCTAGCTACTTGGTTCTATCTATGGTAATAGGTTCTTTACAAGCCTTCCATGCTTCAACAATATTAGGATCCTTAGGATACAGATTCTTGAGTCCATCAAACCCAACCACTTCAACCTGCATTACTGCCAGCAACAATTGTCTCCTACTCAATGCATCTGCAACCCTATTAGACCTTCCACTTCTATGTTTCAACACAAATGTATAGCTCTACATGAACTAGACCCACTTCAAATGTCTCTAGTTCAATTTACCTTGGCTATTTAGGTACTACAATGCCTGGTGATCAGTATACAAGACAAATTATTTTGGCAATAAAAAATACCTCCATTTCTTTAAGGCCTGAATGATTACATAGAACTCCTAATCATAAACATAATACTTCTTCTTTGCATCATTCAATTTTTCACTAAAATATGCAATAGGCTTACCTTCTTGGCTCTATACAGCACCAATAGCACTACCACTAGCATCACAATCTACTTGGAATACTTTACTAAAATTAGGAAGTCCCAATACAGGTTGTTCTATCACCTTCTTCTTCAACAATTGAAAAATTATTATAGTTGTTGTAGTCCACTTGAACTCTTTTCTATCCCCCCTTATTGTTTCAATCAGGGGCACACATATGCCACTAAAATTCTTAATGAACTTCCTGTAAAAACTAACTAGACCATGAAATGATCTCACCTCAGTAGCAGACCTTGGAGTAGGCCATTCCAAGATGGTTTTACCTTCTCTAGGTCCATTTTGAGACCTTTAGATGATACAACAAACCCTAAGTAGACTAACTCTTTTTTTACAAAGCTACACTTCTTCAAATTAATCAATAATTTCTCTTCCTTCAACCTTTCAAGGACACTACGAATGTGCAATAAATGTTCATCCAAAGTCTTTCTTAAAATTAAAATATCATCCAAATAGACAATAACAAATTTTCCCAAGAATATCTTTAGTACCTCATTCATAAGCTACAAGAAGGTGCTTGGCGTGTTGGTCAATCCAAAGGGCGTGGCTAACCACTCATAGAGACCCTCCTTGGTCTTGAATGTAGTCTTGTACTCATCTACCTCTCGTATCCATATCTAGTGATAGCCACTCTTGAGATCTATCTTTGTGAAGTACTAAGTTCCACTCCACTCAAGTAGTCCATAAGATCATCCATTCTTGGCAAAGGGAACCAATACTTGATGGTTATCTTGTTTATAGCTCAAGAGTCTATGCATATTCTCCACTCTCCATCCTTCTTTGGTGCCATTATTATAGGTACTGCACATGGAATCAAGCTCTCTTGAATCAAACCCTTCCTTAATAGCTCCTAAACTTGTCTTTTTAGCTCCTTAGTTTTAGTAGGAGTCATCCTATAAGCAGCCTTGTTAGGCAAACTAGCTGTAGGGATTAAATCTATCTAATTACTAATTTTCCTTATTGGTGGCAACCCTTCTAGAACATTATTAGAGATGACATCTCCATACTCACTTAATAGGCCTAAAAATTCAAGTGGAATTTCACTACTACCTTCCTTATCTTTTCTAGGAATCAAAGCATAACACATACGCTAATGTTTCATACCATCCAAAAAATTTCTTCCATCAACAAGACATATCCTAACACTATTGCATACCTTTTCACTTTCTTTTATTAAGGGCTTTAGTTTGTGGCAAACTCCATCCTTTATCAAATAGTATGTATTTCCATGACCATCATGTACAACATGCCTAGAAAATTGCCACAGTCTTCCCAACAATAAATGACAGACATCCATTGGAATAATGTCATAGAGAACTTCATCATGGTAACTCCCACTCTTGAACTTCACCAAACATTATTCACTAACTAAGACCTTATGATCATCCTTCACCCAAGCAATCCTATAGGGTTGGGTTGTTTCTCCCTCTTGAGCCTTAGCTCAGAGACCATCTCCTTAGACACCAAGTTGTTAGTGCTACCACCATTAACAATCACATCACAACACTTGTCCTCACACTTGCACCTGGTACAAAACAAAATCCTCCTTTGTCCAGGTTTAGTCTCACTGCTTAGTAAGACCGTTTCATTTACAAGAACATGTCTTCTTTTTGCATCCTCATAATGTGATGATTGTGCATCCTCATCCACATGAGCAACTCTTGCTTGACCATCAGCTCTTCTATCTGTCCTTCCCTGTTGTTGAGGGAATTCAAAGGCATAATGACCTTCTTTATTGCAATGAAAATAGGTACCACAAAAGCCTCCTCTTCTTGAACCTTGTCCATCTCTAATCTCCAAAGTTTTGATCACGAGAGTGGTTGAAACCCTCATTCCTTTGATTTTTGCTAGTACCCACATCTTCATTTTTCTTCTGGGTCTCATTCCAGCCTCCAAATGACCTACCACTATCCCTTCCTCCTTGATTGCACCCTCTTTTCCTTCCTTCAAACCTTTTTTTAAGCTTCTCTTCAACTCATAAGGAAAACTGGTATGCCTCTTCAATGCTAGTCATTCTAACTAAACTTAACTCCTCCTGAATGTTAGGTCATAACCCACTAAAGTAACAGACAACCTTCTCCTTATTTTCTTCTGCATACCCTACCCTAATAAGAAGTTGATAAAATTCCTCTATATATTCCTGGATAGATTTTCCTACTTTCTTTAACCCTTGCATTTTCTTGAACAAATCGAGCTCATAATCAACAAGAATGAACTACTTCTTTAGTTTATCCACCATGTGATCCCACCTTGTGATTTTCCCCTTTCCTCCTCTATTTCTTTCCAGTTGAATCTCTTGCCACTAGATTTTGGCATGGCCTTTCATTTTTTCCTTTGAAAACTTAACCCTATCTAGGTCCCTGATATCCTCATACTCACAATACTCCTCTAGTTCACTGATCTAGTCGATTAGCTCATCTGAGTTTAGATTTCCCAAAAACATACCCACATCAATTATAGGTATTTTTCCAAGCTTAGAAATGGCCCTAAAAAGCCTCTCCTCTACCTAATTTAGGACTTCCCCATTGCCTTCCCCTTCCTATCCAATATTTTCTTCTTCTTCTTCATTTTCTTCCTCACTTTTGTTGCCTGCAACAACATTCAGTCCTCTGTGGATCTCCTCCTACAATGTTGAACTTGTCTCTAGAGGGTTCTAACCTCAATAGTAAAAACTCTAGCCCTTCCACCACATTCCCTTCATGGAGGCATCTTCTTGTCTGAAACCCACAACCACGTAGTCTTGGTGCAAACTACCTCATAGTCGGTGCTCTGTCTACACACTTAGGAAAACCTACTCTGATACCACTTGATGGAGATGCAACCGAAGAACAAAATGAACACAAAAAGAAAAGGGAAATATTATTATTAGTGAAAATCTACTACTATATTTAGTACGAAGAAAAATAGACCCAAAGACATGCCCTATGGGATTACAACAGTATGGTTTTGGAAAAGAAAATCCTCCTCACAGTACCTTCTCTCAAACTCTACTAAGAACTATCTTTACAGTGCTATACATGTTCTTAAATGGACCCAATGGTTTAGGGTTAGGAATACATTCTAGAATATGCTAGTTGGCATCCACCACCAAAATAGAAGGTTCTAGAAGTCACGTTAGAAGTAGGTGTAAAATTAGGAGAATCCAGAAATGGTAGCCCAACTTTTGCGAGGCATAACTTTTGAACTGGGACTCTAATTGACAAACTGTTTACATTTCCAGAAAGCTCTCAAAGTGCTCTATATCCCTATGGATAGTGATTAGCCTAGGAGGTAGCCAAAGATGGAAACACTTGTTGCACAGAGGAAATTAGAGAGACTAGTGAAGGTTAAGCAAGAATCTGCACCATCCACCAAGAAAAGGGTCAAGCAGACCACCAACAGACTAGGAAAGAGAAGAAAGACATTGCAAGTCAGTGATTCTAAAGAATCTAAGGGTGAAGCTAAAGATAGGCTAGTAGAGCAATTAGTGGAGAAGGAAAAATTCTAACAAGAAAGAAAGCATGGAAGCCAAAGGTAGAAAACCTTAACATACAAATTATAAAATTGATGATAATTTTGTACAATGGAACAAGTATTATAGTTTGTACAATAATATGGATAGAAGGATGTTAGAAAATGCCATAGTAAGGAATATGATACTGTGGAATAAGAGGTTTGATAGTATATAGAATAAGATTATAGAAGATCTACTTAATAGATTGTTAAATAGAGAGAAGAGAGTGTTGGAAGAAGATAACAACTTGAGAATAACTATGATAAACAAGTTGTGTAAAACCAGCTCCAAAGAGGACTCTAATAGAATTTTGAAGTGTATTAAGCCCTTACTAAGGAAAAAAAGAAGAGTAATTCTTCTGATGGGAGGAAACTATGAGGATGTTAGGAAGGAAACAAAGGAGGCAATTGTAAAATACATGACCTCAGTGCCAAAGGTGAGTACACAATCCAAAGCTAAGATCCCAGTGTATGTACAAGCTAGTACACCTTCTAGTAATAAGGAAGAAGTAGAAGAGAGAGTAGGCACCCTCACCACCACAGATTGTTATGGGTACTAAATCCATGCAAGTGGATAGTACACATATCATTATGGATGTAAAGGAGAATCTATTTGTAGCTTTTGGCCAAACTATTGTTGGAAATATCACAACATATACTAGATCTAATGATGAGGAGGAGAAAATTAACAAAGAGGTTGAGGAAAAAAGAAGAAGAAGAAGAAAAGAGAAAGGAGGAAAAGAAAATTCTAGAACAGGTAGAAAAGAAAAGAAAACAAGAGGGAGAGGTAAGGAAGAAAGAAAAAGAAGAGAAGACAAAGAAGGAAGGAAGAGGAAAAGAAGAATGGAAAAAGAAGAAAGCTGAAGAAGTAGCTAAGAAGTTGGAGGAAGAAAAGAAGATTGTAGTTACATTCTAGTTGAAACTCCTATGCTACTAGCAAAAATAGTAATAGTAGCAGTGGCATTTGATGGTGATTATCAAAAGGGATTGATAAATTCATTGAGAAAACTATTTGAGAAGAACAAATTAGTAAAGTCTTTGTAGAAGACAATGATTGAAGTCTTGGATTGAATGAAGAAGATGGTTATCACAACTATAGCCATTCCAAACTTGTAGTCTAAGGCCAAGGAAATGGTGAAAACCTTTGATAAATAATTCACAACTATAGTTGAGGTAGCTTTAGCACAAGTACATGCAAAGCATGATGCAACACTATTTGACACATTGTGTACAAATGTAAGCAATGATTTAAAGGCACTAGATGTTAGCATCAAGGAACTCAAGAAATACATTGATGAAGGTAATAAATTGTATGGAAAATGTGTGTTTTCATACAAGTACCTGACAGACTCTGAGAGTCAGATAAAGGGAAAGATGAGTGAACTTGAAACACTCACTACAAAAGTACAACTCCAAGAGACCAATATTGCAGAATTTGGAACAAAAGTGGAGAAGATCCATAGTATGATCAGTAGCTTGGAAGCAAACAAGGAGAAGGGAGCAAAAATACTCTCTAGTCTTAGAGAAGCCTTGTCTCCAAAGATTAGTATTTTGCAAAGGCAACTAGAGGAATGTCTTTCAACAAACTTCCTATGACAAGTTTGCCTATATTAAATTGAGCATAGTTGAAGTGGTATCCTATGCATTATGCACACTACTCAGTATCTTTGATATAGTGAAGGAAAACTAGAAGAAGGAAGTGGATAGGCTAAAACTTGTTTATGCAAATTGTTTTTCCAGATTAACAAGTTGATCAACACCAAGACACCCAGTTTATGGATATAGTTTTTGACACCTTTGCCATTGATGTCAAAGGCGGAGTGATATTTAAAAGAAAATTATATGTCTATATTGTATAGGTAAGGGGGAGTACACTTATGCATCAATGTAAAGGAGTGATAAGGAATGTAATGATCCATCAAACATGAATAAAATTGTTATGTTTTGAAGGAAATTTTGTGTAGTTACTTCTATTTGTTTTTGTTATGTATGAAATCATTTGTGGATGGAAAAGGAAGATATTTTTGGCAATATGGTCAAATAGATATCTTAAGAGTTTTCATTTATGGCATCATGTATTCAGCATTTCATTTATGCATTGTCTAAGTATTAGATAGTTTGCAGTAGCACAGAGGACAGATATGATGTGTACTGATGACTTATTGTGAGTTAGCTAATGCATAATTGAAGAAAGCTCTATAATAGTTCCATGATGACACGTGCCATTGTGCAAATGTTTATAGGCATTACGACACGAGTTATGATTGAAATGCCAGTATGAGTATTTGATAGAGTAGAACATAGCATACCAAAGAATTCAGTTGTATGACTTAAGGAATTATTTTGATAACAAAATAATTACTAAGTCTTGATGAGATGACTTTGTGGATGTTATGTTAGAATATATAGTCCACTAATATAACTGGGGAGGTGAATTAGTTATACAACTATTATGCCAAACCTTTAGTTTAAACAATCTTAACCATATGAGTAATGTTAACTGAAACTACAATAAGATACTCATATACAATTAACACCAGATATGTTAACTAGGGAAACCCTTGATAAGAGGGAAAACCCTAGTGGGGATGGTACCCACAAGATGATGTACTAATATAAGTATTCCTTGTTAAAGGATAGACCCTATTAGGAGTTTATTACAACATTTAGTATATATGAGTTCCTGTTAGGAGACTTTGAATCCCTATTAGGAGATTCCAACCCTATTAGAAGTTGTGCCAACCCTATTAAGAGTTTTGGAAGACAGTTGAACCTAATACCCAAATAGCTTCAAGGTTAAGATTGAAGAACACACTGTCTAAATGATCTTTGTATTATTCCTTGTAGAATAATAGAACTGAAATGTACTTTCTTCCTCTATCTCATTCCTATCAATTAGAATTTTGTTGCTTTAGATCTTGTAACCAGATCTCGTATTACACATCCAATGATCCCTTGGATTGCTTACATGCATTTAGTAAGCATTATGCTCCTTCTCGCACTGCACACCAATACTTCACATTCCACTTGATCCTCTAATCCAAGATACATTAAAAATAAGGAAAATGACTTTCCTTTATACCATATCTTCATAATAATTCCTTGAGTAGGCCTTGCAACTTTCCTAATTAATTAAAATACGATAATTAATTAATTCACAATTACAATAGCACTGTCGGCTCATAGTCTATACATAACTTCACACATGTGTAACCATGTCTTGCACACATGTTGACATCAACACATTATTGTCCTCTATCATTGTGTAACTATGCATATCTTCATTACATCTTAGATGAAAGATAGTGATAGATCATCAAAACTCTATTTTCCAATGCTTTGTTTATGCACTACTTCTAGTAAATCAAATGTAACTTCTGTATACCATCGACTTAAACTTAGTCTTCTTAACCATGTCATTAGGACAACCTTAGGAACATGTCCTCCACTATGAATCATCTAAAACTTTCCCAACTTTTGTGCATCATAAGATTATTGAGTGTTATTCTTCCAATCTTAACAGAATTATTGCTATGTTGATATCAATGACAAATACAGGCATGAATGTAACATATCAATACTCTCCAATTCTTAGGATACTCCCTCAATGCAATATCATCAGCATTCATACTAACATGTTAATCCATAAGTTATTTTATATTATGTCAAGCATGTGAAGACATAAAGGTTGATTGAGCAAAGATTTACTAATATACAAGGTATAAGTAAAGAGCTTATCTTGCAAAGATATTTGTGTGACATATGTGTGATTTATGCAATATTTGTGATAGATGTGAAGTTGATGAGATGATATAAAAACTTTATCTAATGTATGATTAGAGAAAGTGTGAATTATAGAAACTTGAAAGTATTGTGTGTATATCTATTTTTCTAAACAACTTTATTGTATAAATGCGTGTTAGGACAATGGGCTCTTCTTGCATACATTGTATTTGATCTAGCAACTCCTAACAAGGTTGAGGCTTCTAACAAGGCCTAGTCCTCTAAGAAGGACTCGAGACACTATATGTACTTCATAGACTCCTAACGAGATCAATATCCTTAACAATATTCTTTTGTTTAGTGAATCATCTAGTGGGTATCATCCCCACTGGGGTTTTCCCTTGGCCAGGGTTTCCCTGGTTAATAGATAATGGTGTTATGAATTCTCTATGTGCATTGTTATATTTGCTATTCAAAATTGTTGGTTTACTTTCATATACAAGTTATAAAGTAGTTAACAATATTTAGTTATGGGAAAAAGTTTGCAGAATACTAATTCAACCCAACCCCCCCACCTCCCCTGCCTCTTAGTATTATCTATTTCTAAAAAGATCCCTTTCCTTAAGCCCTAATTCTTTGATTCCTCCTTTTGTGGCTTTTTAAATGTAATTTACTTTTACACAAGTTGTTATTGTCATTGCACGAAGATGGTAGGAGATTGAACAAAACTTGGAAATAAAGATAGTAGGTGAATTAGTTAGGGTAAGAAGTTAGTTTCCCACCAAAGATCATATGAAATAATCTATAAATAAGATAATTGTTGACTATTCTAGGGTCAGTAAAATTGATAATTTTATCTTCCATTTCATTTTAAAACCATTGTTATTAATGAAATAGTATCACCATTTTCTTTCGCAATTTGGCTTCCTTGGAGCTTTGTTCGGCCCAATGCTTGTTGGTATTTTAAGTTGTTATTAGAGTAGATGAATCCTAGATTGATTGCTTTGGGATTAACGTATCTTTGAAATTAGTGAGATTTATTGTTATCTTCCTTGGATTGGATAAAACTAAATGATCTTGTTTACTTTGGTATTATTTCATTTGTAGCACTTGATAATGTTAGACTGATTGATTGAGCATGTTTTTAAATTATCCCACCATTAAAGTATGTATTGTTGATAATAATGGTGCAAAAGTAGACTATAGGTAGATTAAATCTCTAACTTTGTAGGCTCTTTACTTTTTATTATTTTCTTTTTATACCTCCTTGGTTTCATCCTATGATACCTACCCAACTTAGTTTGCAAGACTATATGTCAAAATCCTATGCACACAAAGACTGGATGGAGATCATGCATGCCTTAAAATAAATATAGTCACCACCATAATCCAACTTTGTTCTTTCTTTGCATAGTCAAGACCTAACTTATAGGAGCTTGGGAGTAGTGAATTCCTCTCCTTGTTCTTTCAGGCAATATTGGTTAAATATTCCAGTCTGGTGAGAATTGTTACTCTGTTGGCAGCATGTGAAAAAAAATTCTATCAATATGTTTCATGGGCATAAAGCTCATGATTATTCCTATCTTTGATCAGACCTTAATACAAAACTTTCCAATTCTAAAGCACTAGTCAAAGACACCTCATCATCTATATAGTTCTTCCAACAAACTAGATACTTTGAATACTTCTTTCCTCACATCTTCCTTCATATGTCTGAATCGATAATCTTCTTGTCATACCCACTCGAGAATCCTTGGAACAAAAGGATAAAACATGCACTAATTATTTTTTTTAAAAAAGAATTAACCTACTACAATGCAGAGTAATCAAGTATAATAAATAAGAATGAACACAAGATAATAATATCAAGGAACGTAGGATAACAAACTATTCAAAACACAAGTGAAAGTTTTTCTAATAATTCCAAGAATTCCCAAGCCACTAACAAAGTACAGTAATTCAAAAATCTCCAATATTAGTACCAAAGTATAGATACACATCTACAATTCACAAGAGGAAGTTATTGTACTATCCATCCCAAGCAAGATGTTCATTTTTAAGCCCAAAGTAAATATTCCTAACATGTTTAAACATATACATATATTTCCAACTATCCATAAAATAATCAAAACAAATATCAAGAACCCTCAAAAGGTCTTGAAAAAAGAAAAGGAATAAAAGTGCAAGTCCAAAGGAAACCACACTAAACATCAAAGTTGAAACCTAAAAATCTTGAAATCTGACTAAGTCTAAAATCATGAAATCCTAAAAGTTGGCTAAGTCTAGAGACTTTAAAAATTTTGAATCTTTCTCTAAGCTCCTAGAGGGCTAGAACCCCCCTCAAATGAATCGTTGCATATATAAAATATATCATAAGTATAAGAAACATATACTTAAATGATATTTTTTACACAACAAGGGCTTGAAATAGGTTTGGGAGACAACCTAAACACCCTAAGGACCAACTCAATTAGCTTAAAACATCGTCCATCAGATAATAAATAGAGATGACAAAGAATGAGTGCAAACGAAAAAACTATAGAGATGCCAAATTGCAAACGTCAATCTCTGAAGATGACAAAACATAGACAAAAAATACACCAATGAACATAAAAATGACATAGTTATGCCAGGTTGATGATGACAAATCATAGGCACATACACCAATCTATAAAGACAACAAAACATAGATGCCAATCTATGCAAACAAAAAAATTCAGATAGCAATCTACTAAAATGATTTCAAATTCTCTAGCCAAAGGTAGTGCAAACAACATACTTTGGGCAGAGATGACAAAATAGAAACCTAAGGTAAAAATGTAAGAAGTAAAAGCTAAAACTAAGATAGAACCAAGGCATAACTAAATAATAACAACCTCCACACTGGGAAGTACTAGATACACACAAAACGGAGCAATAATCACTTGAGAACATCAATAAGAAGAAAGAGAACCAACATAACTAACATGAACATCATACTACTGTAATCTAAGAGAATAAACATCCTTAAAGAAACATGTACATCAAAAACATTGCAATGAAGGAAAATCACAAGTAAAGAAACAACCAAAATATAAAAATCATGCTCAAATCCTCTCAACCATAATGGCATCATGAGACCTCATGGACCCTAGCCATACCCTGAGCATGAAATCTCAATATTCCAACAAGATAGTTGGTGCTAGTTGATGAGTTCCAACTTACCAATAATCAAATATATGCCATCAAAGAAACATGAAACATCCAACATGCTAATGTATCAATAACATCACTAATCCATAGTAGTGGTAAGGAACATCAACTAAGAAATAATATCTAGCATAATGATAAAGAAAAGAAACAAGTAAACATGCTAAGAAAATACATTAACTCAAAAGAGAGTGCCCTGACCCAACACAATACATATAAGTGTAAATATTAACAAAATATGGGAAATAATCAACATGAGAACCAACATCCAAAGTGCATACCAAGTAAACTCATAGCACAATAGGGTTAGTACTCAATACTAACAAAAGTTGGGTGAAAAGACTCTGGAGTGGGAGTGTCATGTCATGGAACATGATGGCCCATGTGGCTTTGAGAAATCCTTTTCTCATCAAGAAAACTCTACAAAGCTATATCAACATCCATATATGGCTAGGCAAGGTCTCACCATATCCACATACTTACATGGTGGTATGGTAGTCTCATAAAATATTTCCAACAAGTATTAATCTCATTCCATAATTAGTTCTCACTTATAAATAGATCTACTATACAACACTAACCAAGATCATCTCACTACAATAAGAGGAGTAACCAAAATGATGCAACAAGGCTGAAACCAAGAAAGGCTCAAAGGTCACAAAAACCATAAAAGACATGGTAACTCAATTGGTCTCAATACCAAGAGCATAGGTAAATCGGACCTTAGCATAAGAGCATAGCTCAACTAAATACTTGGATGGGGTCTCAATACCCTACATCCACACATCACATGGGAGATCATATTCAACATAGAGTGTACCAACACAAGGCAAGATAAAGAAGTAACAACCAAGCATACATAGGAGGCTTGAACAAGATTCTCACAAGAATACAAGTAGACACTCAATCAATTGAAAGTCGAGAGTATGGGTCTCTCAAGATTCCATCAAGTAGGAGTAAATTAACTAATTTCCAAGGATGTGGTCTTAAACTATGTATCTAAAATCAAAATCAAAACCAAAGCATCCACAAAATAGGCAAGAACTCAATGATAGAGTATAAATCACAACCAAGCTTTATTGCTCTCATCACCAAGAGCATAGATCCCAAGATGGCATACATAAACAAATATGATATCAACATCCCTCAAATATTGAAGACAACATCCACATCCCCAAAATCCAACAAGTAGCTCAAGATCATAAAAAGACCAATTTTTGAAAAAATCTAGAAAGGGTCCAAAAATCAAAATTTTGACATGAAAGGGAACTTTGAACCCAAGATATAAAATACTCAAAAGTTCCTATGACCATTCTAACTTGACCAACATACTCTTTGAACAAATACTATCAACCTCAAAATCTAAATCATGCCAAAAATGACAAATGATAAGCCGAGGAGGGCACACAAAATGATGCAACAAGAAAAGATCAAAAAACAAACTTAGAATTTTGCTACTAAAATAAAACAAAATTGGTCGAAGTGTACCCAACAACATACTTATTAAACAAAATTCCACTTTCATTCACTTCAAAAATTTCCAATAACATAATGGTATCAAAAATTGCATTCTAAAGTATGCAATTCATAAAAACCCAATTGCGCATGGAAATAGCTCAAATAAGTGGGGGGAAAGCATAAATACATCCCAAAGAATTATTATAATTAATAGATTGTGATTATACAAAGAAACAAGGAAGAAATGAAGAGCCCTACCTCTCAAATAGAGAAAAACAATAAATTAAGAGGAATAAATAAAATCAACACCAAATTAATTGACACATTTGAAAAAGGGGATCAATCTTGGCATGAATCCAATGAGTCACTTCGCACTAGAATCCAACAAGTGGATCAAACCCAACAAGAAAAACTTCAAATTCCTTACAAGAGGTTTTGAGCAATTTTTGCTCTCCAAAATGAAAAGTGGGAGTAATGAATTCTAATTTCTCATTACAAGTCACTTTTTCCCCCAAAACCAAAAAGATAAAATAAAATAAAGCCTCTTAAGACAATTAAATTAAAACACCAAAATTTAGCACAATCTCAACCTAGGTTAATTTAATCAAATTTCAATTAAATGGAATAACTATATGAGATAATTGCCAAAAAAATATAAAATAACTATTAAATAATTAAATATAGCATTCTTAATTAAAGTCCTCTTCCATGAAAACTATGGGAACTCTAATGCACCACCAACCACTAGTATTTCACAAATGCATAATGAATTTGGATTTACCAACCATGTACCAGAGGGATAATATAATAATTAATTATAGATACAACATTCGTACATGAATGATATTGGCTTAGTATGAAAAGTTAGAACTACTATCACTTGTGTCCACTACTGGGGATATAGGTACACACTCAATTCTTGAAATTTAGGATGAATATACCTAGACCTATTTAGTAAATATGTAAACATCAAGAGAGAAGACACTCATAATATATAATAGTTGAAGCACATATAACATGGATAATCACAATGAAGGAGAATGAGATACCATGTAGATCTTGCAAGCAAGTGATTATGGCTTTGTCTCACTTCATACTAGCACCCACCCACATAAAATACATGCATAGAAGGGGTGTAGCACATCTTAACAACATATAAGCACCTCAATATTGCACTTAAATTAAAGGCATTTAAATAAATCATTTCCAACAATATAAGCATATTGTTGTCACAAAGTTTGCACCCTTGTGCAAAGTTTATACCTAAGGACAACCTTGTGAAACATGGAAGCAACCTACAAGTTGTGGAACTTGAACTATGAGGTTAAGTCTCTAGAGAAGGTTAGTTTCCTTTGCTATAAGGGTGCACCTAACTACACTTGGAGAGGAAAAGGGAGAAGGAATGCATGAAAGCAAATCTACCAAATCTAACCTAAGGGGTGATACACCAAAATAGAGTGTTCAAACCAATCCCTACCCATAAATACACTTGAACTACTATGACATCAAAGATATAAAAATTTAGACTTGTTTAAATCCAACAATCACATGCAAATTAGACAACCAAACTGAATACCATAAGGAAGAAGATAATTCACTTATATATCATTCATACATCAAAAGAGATACAATCATACAAATTGAAAATGGCCACAAAACATTGAAGAGAGGAAAATAGATGTTGCACAATAATTAATGACTAAAGGAGATAAGGTAGAATGTTATTAGGTCCAAAGGCCAAGGGATTATAGTGAACTTGTAGAGCAATATCAGAGAAATAGAGAAGAGTCGACCATAAAAAAGGATTACATGTAATGCTCTGCCCAGAGATCCTTGGAACAAGGATTCAATTCAAGCAAAAATATTATTTTTTACAAGTATGAATGCACATGTCAACATCATACAAGGATCACAAAGATTGCAACGGAAGACTTAATTACCATCCTGACAACCAATAAAGCTTCAAACGTCACTACCTGATCTGAGACACTCACAACTAGAGACAAAAATTCAAAATGACAACAATACTAAGAATCTAAGATCTGTTAAGACATGAAAAATTAAGTAAACCCAATGGGTACTAGAATTACCAAAAATTGATCCACAAAATCTAGTGGAGATGCCCCCTATTTTTTGCATGAGGACCAATAGCAAACAAATTTCCACATGAAGATGTGCAACATGCTCCATGAAGAAATACCTTTTCATGCAAGGATGTGCACCAATTAGTGTGAGAAGATACTTGGCCAAACAACCAAGAAACCCAAAATTGGTGTTGGGTTTTATGCGAGAAAGTGCCAAGTCACACAAAGAAACCCAACACACCATGTGAGATCTTGCATTCTCGCACAAGAAAGCCCAATTTTGTATGAGATCCCAAGACAACAACTAGAGAACAAAAAGATAAAAGGCTAAGGAATGAATTTCGTCCATACTGGGGAGTACTAGATCCACATAAATTGAGGAATGAACACTCAAGTGCATAAACAACAAGATGCCATGGAACAAGAAAGAGGAACATCTATCCATCTAACCGATAGCAGTAAAATGGACGTATTGAAAGCAACATGACAATGTATAGAAATAACATCATAATAACTGAACAACCAAACTAAGTATGTGGTTCCTCCCAACTATCAATAGCATCATAAGACCATCGTGGATCCTAGCCATCCCCCATGCGTAACATCCCAAACTATCAATCAAATCATCAGTGTTATCTTATGAGGATGTCACTACTAAAATGTGCTACAACATAAGAATAAAGAAATCTAACATGCTAAAAGTAAAGCATTAGATAATCCAATAAATCAACCACATCATCTGTCATATGCTAAACATCATACAAAGGAAATCTAACATGCTAAACCAATAAGCAATAGATACAAAAGTGAAGCAATTCACATCATCTAATCATATGCTAAACATCATAATATAGGAATGCATCACATAAACTAGCATCATCTAAACATGATATCCAAGCATTCCAATGAAAGCATAAATGACAAGAAAGCATACTCCAAAATTTGAAGTATCAAGTGAAAACATCCAGCAATAGTGGCACTAGGATAAAGACCATATTTGTACACTGGTCCACAATAGTGATATAGGTAGCTATGCCTCCCAACCATGTGGAACCCATAGGTCCACACCCACCATGCTGATGGAGATAATGATCCAACCATAAACACACATAAAGCACAACGTCCATGGCTAACATGCACACTAGACAATATGATGACTAAACCAAGAACTTAGACAATGCATAAACTATAGGTCCTAGTCAAACAACTCGATGGGCTAATAAGTAGGGGTTGACATCATGGAGAGTCACTTGGCATTGACAAGCCCAAGCTCAAAACATGCAGATTCATCTCCCTTAATGGCAAGGCTCTAGCACAATTTATTTTCATAAGTTTTATTACCATTGACACATTTTATTTAGTTATCACTTAGTTAAAACTTCCTCCACCAACCCTTTAGAAACAATGATCACTAGGCTGCGAAATAGAAACCCCATCCATATACTACCCTACCCTACCCATGATTATCCAATGATAAGTGCCTGTAGGCATGTAGATTCCCAACCCAACCCTAATGACCATAACTTTTGAAAGTACCATGAAAGATCGAGCCTCGCAAGTCACCCAAAAAATGTACATGCACGTACTTTTGTGTGGCGCACCACCATCACGAAGATCATAGCACAAGGACTAGATCAGAATACAAGAAAAATATCACTCAATTGAAAAAAAACTTGGGAGGATGAAATCTCCACAAATCCGCAAAGAACAAAAAAATCATACATCATGAATCACTCAACCAGCCTTAATCTGGGAGTATGGATTCTACACAAATCCTAATGATGCAACAAGACCAAACATCATGAACTCACTCAACTAGCCACAATCTGGGAGTATGGATTCTATGCAAATCTTAGTATCTACGAAATAAGAACAAAGGTCCAAAGAAACTATAACAATGGGTATAAAATCACTCAATTGAACACAAAGTTAGGAGTACGGATGTGGTATGCATCCCAATGCAAACATAAACATGAAACAATGGTCTGAATGACATCCTACAGATAATCCAAGTCCATGATTAACATCATGCCAAGAAAACCTGAGAAAATTGGGTGGCACGCAAACTAAGGCAAAAACCCCAAAACTCAAAACTTTGAAATTAAAACTCATTTGGTCTTAGGACACAAAAGCCACAAATACCAAATAAATTCTAGGTTTGGAGTTCGTATGCAAAAATGGCCATCATAATAGTACAAAGCCCCAAACCCTCAACTTAAAAAATAGGGAAATGTTCATACCCACCCAACCGAATAGAGCTAACATACAGAAATGGAGGGGAAGATTAGTTCTCAACCTCCTAACAAAAGGCCACCAAAAATGGAAGCTGAATTAGAGTAGAAAAAATAAAATGGGAGAGCCCTACCTCATAGCCAAAAGGGAAAAATGAGAATTTGAACCATAAAATAAAAATCCCATAGAAGTAGCTAAAAATCACGACAGTCCAAGGTCTCTCCGAGCTAGATCCAATGAGCTCAACCTCGCAATGATCCCATGCCTGTAACTCCTGCAATGAAAAAAATAGTAAATTCTCATGAAGAGGATTTTGGGTTTTACTTTCAAACTTTCTAATTCAAAAGTGAGAAGTGAGGAATTAAATTCCTTTTTGGATATTTATTCACTTTTCGAGTGAATAATCGATTAGGGAAAATAACCAGCCAACCTAGTTAAACCCCAAATCGACCCAAAAAAAAACAAGCTATTCCTAAAAATAGGAATTCATCTATGGAAAAGCTACTAGAAATTAAAATAAAATAACTAAAAGCCCAAAAACCCAAAAACACAGAAATTTCCTTAACAACTTTCCTGCCAATGCGAACCTCTAAATGCATAGACATGCTCACTGGTAAAATTATGTAATGCAAATTAGTTTGGATTTAATGATCATGAAAAGGATTAATTTATAAATTAAAATAAGGGTATGTCGACCATACAGGGATGACATTGGTGAAATATGAATGGTTGAATTACTAACTCCATGTGCCACTACCAAGGATACAAATCTTGCACACTAAATAACATGATCAATACAATTGCATCTAATAACATAGCTGAAGCAATAAATACATTAAATCACCTAATTTAACCATTTATTTAATTATACTAAAATAATCCATTTACATCACTCATGTTTGCATAAAGCATAACAATGTAGGAATGAAGTAAATAACCATAGTGTTAAATCCATCACATAACATAGTCAAAGATATGTCCAAATACCAAATAACTAGATATCATCATGCAATATGATCAACTGAACAACATAGTAGTCTAACATCTATGATACTGAAATCAAGGTATAACATTTGACCCTCAGGTCATCTCAAATGTAAAACATAACATGAGTAACAAGTATCTCTTAGATCAAAATATAATAAAGTAAATATCTACAACAAAAGACCAATGAATCCAAGATGGACAATCCATTTCTAATTATTTAAGCATTTAATAATGATAGTTTACATAACATGAAAAGGCACTTAAAACATATAAGTGAACACAATCATAAACATGACTATCCACTACTACAGGAACCTAGTCTAGTGTAGCACGATAATATTACACAATGCAATCTTTGTACACATTCCAAGGTAATCATAGAACAACATCATGATACCACATTGATCCTAGTAACCACTAGCATAGACCTTAGTGAACCATAAACCACATCATAATCTCATAAATCATCCATAAGCATAATTAAAGTAACTGATACATAAACATAAATCCAATCACCACAAGGGTGTAGACTACTCATGGTCACAATCATGATCCCTTCTCAAGAAGAGATCAACAAGGTTGCATCCATTAGGATGACTTATAGAAGTCAAATTGGAGAGGCACTACATTACAACCTTGCTTCTATAGTGCAAGAATAACTAGGATATTTTCAGCTAAAAATTACTTCAAAACGACTACCATTAAGCCCTCTGAGAATAATAACTACAAATCTTGGAGAGGTTTGATCTTTGGTACAAATCCAAATGTAGGAAATGAACAAAATTAAACCTTGAGAACATAGAAATAGTGATCATCAATTCTATAATCCCTTAAATGGACAATCAAGCAATAGAAAGAATGTCGTTGCATTGTTCCTAGTGCAACAATAACTTTGGACTAGTTGGTGTTGAAAGCTGATTGAAAAGATCATTGTTAAGAGAAACTATTGAAAGAGGGAGATTGTTGAAGAAGACTGTGTTTTGTCATTGATGTCAAACCTGCTATTTTCTAGTAAGAAAACTTCTTATAAGATTCAAGTATCACTTAGTTGATTGATGAAGAGGATTTGATCAATAAGAGGTAACAATAGCACCTAGAGGAAAGGTTGAGTTATGATTATGTAATGAAGTAAAAGGATCAGTTAAGATAGTGATGACATGATGTATTGATAATATACTTAAGGTTAGAAATGATAGCTACACTTAGAAATTTTAGAAGAATAAGTTACAGAAAGCTTGTCTGCCATGTGTGACCAAGTGGATAGTAGGTGCCAAACATAGTTAGTGCAAGCTAAGAAAAAAGTCAGTTGGAGTCAAGTAAAAGAAAATTCTAGTGGATGTCGATCAAGATAGTTGATGTCGAGCATCAGTAAACTTTAGTTGATGCTGAGTAATTTTAAAGTTGATGTTGAGCAGTGTAGTATGTGCCAAGCATCGAAAGGCTAATAATGTTGAGCTGTTGCATTATGTTAAACATCATAGATTTGTCGAATCTAAGCTAACAAGTTTGTTTGCTTAAAACTTGTGAACCAGGAGAAAGATAAGGTTGATGAGTTGGTAGCACAAAACTTTATGTAAATCATTTTTAGGAAAATTCTAATAGATTCTAGAAGAAGTTTCTAGCAAAGACAAGATATGGGGTAGATACATTGTATCATACCTAATCCATCCAAAACCCTAAATTGGATGATAAAAAATGATTGGGAAAATATCCTAATTTCCTATTTATAGGAATGTCTAGTCATGAAGAAAAGTTTTCATGTGTGAGAACCTAAGGAGGAGTAGGAGTTAAGGGTTTTGCTTCATCAAGTGACCCAAGAGAAGAGTCTACAATGGCATGTTAAGCAAGAAGGTTTAAGGAGATGAATGCTTGAAGGGTGAACAAGCTGTCAGAGCTATAAAGAATAAAGGATAAGTAAAATTGAGAAATGAACAAAGATCTGTAATCTACAAGAGAAGTTTTAAGTTGTATTAAATCAAATCTCTATTGTTACTCGCTAACAATTGTATCAGTCTAGGGTAAATCTTTTGGATTAAGGTTGACCTAATAGTCATTTGTATATCCTTTAACTGGGTGATATTCCAAGTGAATGGCCTAAAGTCCTCTAACAAGGCTCACTTTGAATAGGGTGATTGAAATCCCTTAACCAGGTCACATTTAACAATGTGTATTGTAACCTTTAACAGGATTGTCCTTTCATAGGGCATCACTTCAGAAGAGTGAAAAAGAAGTAGCATGTTACTAGTGGTTTTTCCCAAATTGTGTTTCCAAATAAATCATTGTGTCAAGTATGTTGATGAATTTTTTGTGTTTCATGCTTTACATTTATGCAAGTTGATTTAATAGTAACATACAAGTTTTAGTGATTGCATAATGGATGCATGTATGGGTATGAATGTTGTATGGGTTCACTAAGTTGTGAAAAGTTTTATTTCTACATCTAGACCTTGGATAACTAATTCACCCTCCCCCATCCTCTTAATTATTCTAAAGTATTCAAACAATTGGTATCAGAGCCATCTGCTTAAGAGGAATAGTTTCAAGGTACTAGAAGCACAAAGATCGAGATGTCTAAAAGAGAAGTATCCAAAGTCAATAGAGATAAGTTTTCTGCATGGAAAAGTTTGATGAAGCTAAACCTTGGAGGACTTGGAGATCATGCACAATCTACCATTACAGTGCAACATGTTGATCCAGTTGGAGCCCTAACTATTGAAGATATGAAGAAGAAGAAAGAACACAATCATTGCATGTTGGAAATTGCCTCAATCCTAAGCTATGCTGAATTTGATGATATCAAAGTTTGTGACACTACAAAGAAAATGTGGGATGCCCTACACACCATCTATGGAGGAGAAAAAAATGTTCAAAGATCCAAATCTAAAAGCCTCAAAGGTAAGTTTGATGATATAAGAATGGAAGAATGTGAGAATATTGCTCAATGTGTTGCTAGAATAAAAGAAGTTGTTAGTTCAATAAGAGGAGCTACTAGTCATATAGATGATGATACTGTGCTAAATAAAGTCTTGAGAACATTATTGCCTATTTATGCTATTAGAGTTTTTACAATTCAAGAACTGAGATGTATTCCAGGAAATGATCTAACCCTTGAAGGTCTGGTAGGTAGACTCACTACTTTTGAGCTATCTAACTTTGATAATTACAAACTTGAGAATCTTGAATCTACTTTTGAAGCTAATTTGTTATTGAAGGACTTTGATGAGGTGAAGTAGAAGAAGAAGAAGAGAAAGATAAAATATGTATCTAGTGATAGTGACATAGATGAGGAAGATGTTGAACAATTGGAAGCACTACTAACAAGAAGATTCCACAGAGGTAAAGGAAAGTTTAAAGGTAAGTTACCCATCATTTGTTTCAATTGCAATGAGGTTAGTCATATTGCTACAAGATGTCCATAGAAGAAGAACTACAAAGATGGCAACAAGTACAAGAACAAAAGAGAAGGTGATAGCAAAGATTACAAAGACAAAGGCAAGAAGTCATGCTACATTACTGAAAAGTAAACTAGGGATGATTCTAATGAAGTGGTGTATGTTGCAATGAAGGACAAATCTGATGAAGATGAGGCAAATACACTTGTGACTTGTGTGAACAAAAATGGTAGATGGATCATTGATAGTGGATGCTCACATCACATAATTGGAGACAAAAGTAAGTTCATTACCTTGAACTATTATGATGGAAATAATGTAAGATTTGGTAATGATGCACCATGTTTGATAAAAGGAAAAGGTTCAATCAAACTCACAGACAAGATTTTACTGATAATACTAACTATGTTCAAGGACTAAACTATAACTTGTTGAGTGTGTCACAATTGAATAATTTGGAATGCAAGGTTGAATTTGGAAACAAGACTGCTAAGATATATGACAAAAATGGGAACCTAATTGGAAAAGGTGATCAAACTAGAAATAATCTATTCTATCTTGATTTAGAGGATGCTACTTGTTTTGTTGCAAAATTTGATGATGCATGGCTTTGACATAAGAGATTATGTTATGTTAACTTTGATAACTTGGTTGGTATTAGTAACATGAAGAAAGTTAGAGGTTTGCCTAAGTTGAAGGAACCTGATAATATAGTGTGCAAACAATGTCAGCTAGGGAAAATGACAAAGTCAAGGTTTAAGAGAAAAGCTTATACTTTTGAAGAAATACTAGAGATTGTTCATACTGACTTGTGTGGACCAATTGAGGTGCAAAGCTATAGAGGAGATAAGTACATAATGTTATTTGTTGATGATTATTCTAGGATGATGATAGTTATGTTTTTGAAACAAAAATCTAATGCTTTTCAAATGTTTAAGTAGTACTTAGCCAGAGTTGAGAAAGAAATAGGTAAAAGTCTAAAATGCTTGAGATTAGATAGAGAAGGAGAACTCACATCAAATGAGTTTGAGATGTTCTATAATGACAGAGGAAATAAAAGATAGACATCTACTCCTAGGACCCCTCCACAAAATGGGATTGTTGAAAGGAGAAATAGGTCTATAATGGACTATGCCTTGACACTTATGATGGAGAAGAATGTTTCTTTGAAATACTAGAGAGAAGTTTTAAGTACTGTTGTATATACCCTAAACTATGTGCAAATCAAGAAAGGTACTCATTCAACACCTTTTGAACTATGGTATCAATATCCACCCAATGTAAAATACTTTAAGGTATTTGGAAGTAAGTGTTACATTCTTAAAGCTATTAGGAATGGAAATCTTGATGTAAAAAGTGAAGGTATATTCCTTGGATACTCCACAAGAAGTAAAGCCTAGACGTGTTTACATACTAACACTAACAAAATTGTGGAAAGTGCAAATGTGAATTTTGATGAATTTACAGAGGTACATGAGGCTGAATCCATGAAAGAACTAGAAGAATACAAATCATTTGTATACTTTTATGAAGGAATGCCTACTAAAGAAGATGTTGCAAATTAACTAACAAAGAAACATCAAGTTTCAGTGATTGTCGAGTCACATCCTATGAATCTCAAGTTATATTCAAGAGTTGAGCTACATTTAGATGCCAAGTTACAGAATAAAGTGGATGCACATTATGATTATGAGATTAGTACACATGAAAGAGATGTTGAGATACCTAATAGAGATATAGACAATGATTCTAAAGCTAAAAGACAAAATAAAGAAAGAAGAGTTGAGCCAAGATTGTCAAAAGATGTCAAAAGACATCATCTTGTTGATCAAATCATTGGAGATAAAAATGCTAGGCCAATGACAGGAAATAGATTGAGAATTGAATCATGTTTGTGAAGCATGAAGGAGCCAAAAATAGTGAAAGATGCATTAGAAGATGTGGACTGGTGCAAATCCATGGAAGAAGAGATTGAATAGATAGATAAGAATAAAACATGGAGTCTAATTCCTAGACCAAAAGACAAGAATGTGATTGGCACCAAGTGAGTATTTAGAAACAAACTAGATGAAAATGGTGAAGTCACAAGAAATAAAGCAAGATTAGTTTGCAAAGGCTATGCACAAGAAGAAGGAATTGACTATGAGGAGACATTTTCCCCTATTGCTAGAATGGAAGGAGTAAGAACTCTACTTGATTATGCTGCATACAAAGGTTTCAAAGTTATCAGATGGATGTTAAATTTGCATTTATAAATGGTACACTAGAAGAGGAAGTTTACATAGAAAAATCAGAAGGATTTGTTAATGATAATAATAAGAACATGGTATGTAGACTCCACAAAGCCCCATGTGGTTTGAAATAAGCACCAAGAGCCTAGTATGAGAGACTTCATACTTATCTTGTAAAGATTGGATTTGAAAGGACTAATGATAACAACAATCTATACATAAAGACAGAAAAAGGAAAAGGTATTTTAATATCTAAAATTTTTATTGATAATATCATATTTGGAGGACAAGATGCTTTATGTAAAGACTTTGCAAATTAGATAAAACAAGAATTTGAAATGTCTATGTTTGGAGAAATCAATTTTTTTGTGGGTTTGCAAGTTTATCAGATGAAGTATGGTATATACATCACTTAGTCAAAGTATGTCAAAGAAATATTGAAAACTTTTGGATTAGAGGATTCCAAACTAGTAAGTACACCTATGATGATAGGAAAAAAGTTGTCAAAGAATGATGATTTAGCTGAGGTGAATCAAACATTATACAGGTGTATGATTGAAAAATTGCAATATGTAGTACATAGTAGACCTAATATTGCATTATCTGTAGGGATAGTTGCAAGATTCTCTGCTAATCCCAGGGAGAATCATTTAATGGTTGCGAAAAGAATAATGAGATATCTAAAAGGAATAGAATAATTTGGTCTATACTACAAGAAGAATAAAAAATTTGAATTGAGAGCCTACACTAACGTTGATTGAGCTGGAAACATTGATGATAGAAAGAGCACTAGTGGAGGAGGATTTTTCTTAGGGAAGAGACTAGTTACATGGACTAGCAAGAAACAAAGTTGTACTTTACAATATACTTTAAAGTTGAATATGTTGCTACTACTATAAGCTGCACAACATTGTATGGATCAAACACCTACTCAAAGGAATGAAGGAAGAGATCACAAAACCAATGATACTTTATTGTGGTAATACAAGTACTATCAATATATCAAAGAATCTAGTGATGCACACAAAGATAAAGCACATTAAAATCAAATATCATTACGTGAGAGAGTTAGTTCAAGATAAAGAGGTGAAGATGGAATATGTTAATTCAAAAGAAAAAATTGTTGATATCTTCACAAAACCATTACCTAAGGATGCTCATGAGTATTTAAGAGGTAAACTAGGGGTGATACCCCTATCAAAGGCTATTTAAGTAACATAAGGAGTGCCCTAAATCAAACAAGTTGATGTTCATATAATACAAATTAAAGTAGTGGATCTTACTTTAGCAACTATCTAAAGTAATCACAGAGCTGAAACTTCAAATCAGTCACAAGAAATTTGACAAAGCGAGAAACTGAAGAAACTATCAAAGCTTATATTTGCATGTTTTAAGATGACAAATTTTTGGTATATGTCTTTGGCATTGTTGTTAAAGAGGGAGACATTTACTGATCAAGATCCACCAAAACAAAGAGGGAGAAAGTACATTAAACTTATCATTATCAGAAGGAGAGATTTTTTGATTAGAAAGGAAGAAATATCATCATCAAAAGGAGAAAGTATCAAAGATGGAGAACATTATTGATCTTAGAGGGAGATTAGATAATTGTTGATGTTTCTAATTAGAAGAAGATACATGTATGTAAGAAAGAGGGAGAAATCATTTTCTAGAGGGAGATACAAGAAGGAACTCAAAGGGAGTTATAAGAAAGAGTTTTGTAACCTAATTAGAAGATGGAAGTTGTTGATAGAGGGATAAATTTTGATACAAGTTTTATTTTTGGTATTGTCTTACTATTTTTACCCAATCATATTGGTTGAACAAGATGTTTATCATTTGATTGACTTGGTTGATCGATTTGGTTTGCCACCAATCCTAAAGAGGGAGATTGTTGAAATTTGATTGAAAATATCATTATTGAGAGAAATTTTTGAAAGAGGGAGATTGTTGAAGAAGACTATGTGTTTCAAACATTGTTTTGTCACTGATGTCAAACCTACTATTTGTTGGTAAGACAACTTCTTATAAGATTCAAGTACTATCACTTAGTTGATTGATGAAGAAGATTTGATCAATAAGAGGTAACAATAGCACCTAGTGGAAAAGTTGAGTTATGATTATGTAATGAAGTACAAGGATCAATTAAGATAGTGATGACATCATGTATTGATAATCTACTTAAGGTTACAAATGTTGGCTACACTTAGAAAGTTTAGAAGAACAAGTTACAAAGTTTTTCTGCCAAGGTTGACCAAGTGGATAGTAGGTGGCAAGCAAAGTCATTGCAAGTAGAGAAGAAATTCAGGTGGAGCCAAGTAAAAGAAAATTCTAGTGGATGTCGAGCAAGATAGTTGATGTTGAGAATTAGTAAACCTTAGTTGATGCCGAGTGATTTTACAGTTGATGTCAAGAAATGCAGTATGTGTTGAGCATCATAAGGTTTATAATGTCAAGTTGTTGCATTATGTTAAAGATCAAAGATTCACCAAATCTAAGCTGACAAGTTTTTTTTCTTGAAACTTGTGAACTAGGAGAAAGATAAGGTTGATGAGCTAGTGGCACAAAACTTTATGTAAACCATTTTTAGGCAAATTATAATAGATTCTAGGAGAAGTTTGTAGAAAATAAAATATATGGGGCATATACATTGTACCCTACCTAATCCATCAAAAACCCTAAATTGAATGATGGAAAATGAGCAAGAAAATATCCCAGTTTCCTATATATAGGAATGTCTAGTCATGAAGCAAAGTTGTCATGTGTGAGAACCTAAGGTGGACTAGGAGTTAAGGGTTTTGCTTTATCAAGTGACCCAAGAGAAGAGTCACAATGGCATGTTAAGTGAGAAGACTTAAGGAGATGAATGCTTGAAGGGTGAACAAGCTATCAGAGCTACAAAGAATGAAGGCCAAGAAGAATTAAGGACTAAATAGAGATCTATAATTTGTAAGAGAAGTTGTAAATATCAGATCAAAGCTCTATTGTTACTCTCTAACAATTGTATCAGTCTAAGGTAAATCCTTTGGATTAAGTTTGACCTAAAAATAATTTGTAAATCCTCTAACTAGGTGGCATTCCAAGTAAATGGCCTAAATTCCTCTAACAAGGCTCACTTCTAATATGGTGATTGAAATCCCTTAATCGGGCCACATTTAACAGTGTGTATTGTAACCTTTAGCAAGGTTGGCCTTTCATAGGGCATCACTTTAGAAGAGTGAAAAGAAGTAGCATGTTATTGGTGGTTTTTCTCAAATTGGATTTCCATGTAAATCATTATGTTAAGTGTGTTGATGAATCTATTGTGTTTCATGCTTTACATTTTTGCAAGTTGATTTGATAGTAACATATAAGTTTTAGTGATTACATAATGGATGCATGTATGGGTATGAATGTTTTATGGGTTCAGTAAGTTGTCAAAAGTTTTATTTCTACATCTAAACCTTCAATAACTGATCCCCCACCCCTCTTAATTATTCTAAAGTATTCCAATTGTTGGGATCAATCAGAAAGATCAAATCACATAGGAAACCCTATCTTCCTTCATTCTTGATTCATGAATTAGCAAAGTCAGTACGTCAACCTAGTCACACAATTGGAATAAGCCACATGGACCAATTGTGTTATTTCTTTTTGCAACCTTGTGGAGTTTTCATGTGTTTGACCACTTTAACCAACTAACTACACCACCCTTTCAACTTAACTATAACGGCTTACAATACTATCAACCCTAACTACAATGCCAATTTAACTACACCTACCTTTCAAATTGGGTTGGCCAAGACACATGGTCATTTGTCACTTACTCACATTATCTAAAGATTGAGCAAGTTCATAATGCAAGAAAGTGATGATCATTGATCACCAAATGATTGACAATCATGAGAGACCTCAATTATTACTGCACTTGCTTTTGACCCTTTTGGGCCCACTAGACACTTAACATCCACCTTAACATACACATAATCCTTTAACCAATCAAAACCTGCTGACTTGCCACACTGCTTTGACATATACATTATGGCCTGATAAGTCCTACTTTTGTGGCCCACCAAGGGGAATGACATCACAAAATTCATGTGTCAAGACCTCACTTTCCCACATTCTCTAAAGTTTGAGCAGTTCCATAAAGTGAAAAAGTAAGGATCGTAGATCCTTTTTGATCTGACGATGAAGATCAAACCCTAAAGTTGCATGTAGATTCAATTCCCTATCCAATAGGAATGAGCCACATGTATAACCTCTGACACATCCAAAACTTGTTGTAGCCCACCAAAGAGGAATGGATCCACCATACTAGGTGTCAACTCATCACTCTTTCACATTCTCTAAAGATTATGATTCTTGGCAAAAGTGAGATTGTGACGGTCATAGATTTGGGAAGATCTGATGGTGGGGAAAGTTGTAGACTTGCAAAAATATTAATGTACAGAGTCACTTTAGGAAATGGGATATAGCCTAAAGTTCTCAAGATATATTTTTGCATGCCCTCGTTTGAATACTTCAAATATATGAATGTTATACTATTTAAATTCAAATGTTTCCATTTTGGCGGGAGAGCAAAATTAGCCAACAATTTTGGTGACTCAAGGGGATGTAAGACTGCTATGCATGAACTAGTGGCCTGTGTATCCATTGAGAAATAGAGTCATAAAAATCATGATGATCTGCTTAGAAAAACCCTAAAAACATAGAAATATGCCCAGAAAAACCTCAAAACTTCTCTACAACTAAAACTAGGAACCAAAATCCTCTACAACAAACCATGTGCTCGTGCACTTCTTGGAAAATAGGAAAAAATTGCAAACAAACTACTCTAACTATGTACATTATTTACAGAGAAAGGTTATTCAAACAAAACCATTGACTGGCTTGTTGAAATAACTTCTTTTCTTTCTAACCTTGGAATGTTTGACATGTTCTAACATCATCCTTCCACCATTAAGTGGTTGATTGCAACATTGTACCCTACCAAGATCAAATGCAAAAGGTGGCTCATGTTTATACTCATGTCTATCATCCTGGTAATTAGAACCTTCCTTTGTTCCTTGAAAACAAAATTGTCTTCATCAAACCCTTGATAAAACCATGAATCATCTGGTTTCTCTTCTTGTTCTCAATACTTAAAACATTCAAATAATGGTGGCTTGGGTGGAATCTCCACACTTTTAGCCTGAAATAGACTTGGGATGATAGCATCCAACTCATGTATAGCATAGATCACTAGCTCAACCTTCCCATGCCTAGAAAGATTACAGCGACTCTCCTCCCTATCAAAAATAGTGCAATTCATATTTGAAGGGTCAACCATACAGGGCTCCACATGCTTGTTATTAAATGTCTCTTCCATGATAAAGGTCTCTATGCCATTCCTATCTTCAAAAAAGATCTAGGATCAATCAGTAGCAATACATCCACCACTAATCTTGGTAGTGAAATCTTTGGATAAGCAAATGGCAGAGTGTGTAGGGAGATCTATAACAGTTATATCCTACAACATAGTATAGTCAAGACATGCATGTAGGGTCATCTCTAAATCTTTGAATACTCCTACAGTCCTACAAGAAGTGTCATCCAATTGAATAATCTCATTAGTCACAGGCTCATATTTTATGCCTAGTTGATCAACAATCCTCTAAGGCATGACTGAGGTGCAAGCGCTAGAGTCTATCATGCAACTATGATTTATTTGATCTCCTATGACTAAAGAGATATAAAAAGTAGGTGGCTTCATTTTATTACTTTGATTTCCTTCCTTGTGGGGCTGTGTATGGGTGGCTGAATTTTAAGATTCAACTTGTGCTAATATAGGAACAACCTTGGGTTCTTCCTTACTCTTGCAACTTTGTCCTTTACTCTAATCTCAAATTAGTTTGGTTGCCCCTCTTGCTCTCCTTGGGTCCATGGCATGCATGGTTGTATTAAAATTATTTCTCTAACCTACATTACCAAAATCTTCTTTACCAAAGATGGCATAAGAAGCACTCCCCTGCACTTGAGCTTGATATCCAACATTGGACTGATTTGCATGGCATTGTTGTCTTGAAGTTGTTGGCATATCTTTTACAATTAAGTACTAAGGAAATGAACCTTGATCATTATATGGACAATCATAATTGTATCCTTATTGTTCCTAAGCTAGATTGTTCTGATGAACAATTTCCCTTGACTAGTTTGGAGCTATGTAAGGCATACCATTGAAAGATTTATTTTGTGTCCATGAGGCTAGTCCTTGATATGTTGGCCAATATGACTATAGGGCTTGAGGGGACCTAAAAATTTGAGATTATTTTCCTTTGAGCATTAATACCTCATTTCCAAGGTTTTGAGTCAATGATTGTTGTTGACCAATAGCCTACCTGATAGATTGTGTTTCTAAGCTTTGATCTTGGAATATCTTACCCATGTTTTGCATCATTGATTGCATCATCTCCTTAATTCCGACCATTCCACTTGAAGATGTGAAAGCTTGAGGGGATAGAGAAAGGGATTGTGATGTAGAAGGTGTGGGAATAGGGACTACCATGGGTTGGTGATTTGGCATATCAAGAAAGAAAGGCATAGGAGGCCTTGAAGCTAACTTTCCTCCCCATATCAACATATCTTCTACCTTAATGGAAATTTCATAGGTAGTAGGTGAGTGTCTCCTCCCATGGTTTGGATTGTAGTGGCAATATCACTATTGAAGGCTCTAAGGTAATGCAAGAAGGCATTACCAGGGGTAGGCGTCACTGTAGTGGGTATTCTATCCCATGTCTTTTGAAATCTGTATTTAAAATTAGTCATGCATTCATGGGAGGCTCTTTTTATAGTTGTTAACTATTCTAAAAGTGAAAGATGGTCACTTTTGTCCTAAAAATGTATACAAAGGGCTTCCCCTCACCCATATTAGTCTATTATAGAGTTATGAGACAATCCTCTATACAAATTCTAATGCTTTTCCTTTAAAGGATGAGGCTAAAAGCTTGAGTGCAACATCATCTTCAAATATTCCATGTATATTACAAACATTTACAACTTCCTAAATATGTTATAAGGGAGAAATAAAGGTTTTTTTAGTAATCTTAGGTATGCTTTTAAGAGTTGATATTGATATGTCATGTCTTTAGTCTAGTAGGAGAGGACTTCCACCATTAAACGTGGCAAAAGCATGAGCTCTAGCCATATAGGCAACTAGTCTATTGATATGAGTTGATGATATTCAAGGTTGAGATCTAACAATAGGAGTAGAAATGGATATCATAGGGGTATGTGTTATGGCTACACTCCTAACTAGTGATAGAGATACTTTAGTCTTTCTTATTTTAGAATTGGAAAATGAAAGCTCTTGGGATTGAAACTTACCTCTAGAAGATGCACTTGCTTCATCTTTGGGCATGAATCATAGCAACTTGTTCTGAAACAAGATATGAAGGGTGTAGAATTACCAAGTGCTTTATAGAAATGAGCCTCTTGAAGGCCTGGAATACTGAGATCAACACTATCTTCTCAACATCAACATGAAATTCTTCTCTTTTGACACCAATGAACTTGAAATCTTCTTATATGAATTTCCCACTGGGTGTGCCAAAAATTGTTGTCACAAAAGTTTGCACCCTTGTCCAAAATTTTTACCTAAGGACAACCTTGTCAAATATGGAAACAACCTCCAAGTTGTTGGACTTGAACTATGAGGTTGATTCTCTAGAGAAGGCCAGTTTCCTTTGCTATCAAGATGTACCTAACTATGCTTAGAGAAGAAAAGGGAGAAGGAATGCATGAAAGAAAATCTACCTAATTTAACCTAAGGGGTGATGCACCAAAATAGAGTATTAAAACCAATCCTTACCCATGCATGCACACTTGAACTATTATGAAATCAAAGATATATAGATTTAGACTTGTTTAAATCTAATAATCACATGCAAATTAGACAACCAAAATGAATAACACAAGGAAGAATATAACTCACTTATATATCATTCATAGGTCAAAATAGATACAATCATAAAAATTGTAGATAGCCACAAAATATTGAAGAGAGGCAAATAGATCTTACACAATCATCAGTGGCTAAAGGAGATAAGGTAGAATGTCATTAGGTCCAAAGGAAAAGGGGATTTATAGTGAACTTGTAGAGCAATATCAGAGAAATAGAGAAGAGTTGACCATAACAAAGGATTACAACTTTTCTTTTATAGTGCAAGCATAACTAGGATATTTTTGACTAAAAGTTACTCCACAACCACTGCCATTAAGCCCTCTGAGAACAATCACTGAAAATTTGTGAGAGATTTGATCTTTGGTACAAATCTAAATGTAGGAAATGAACAAAATTGAACCTTGAGAAAACAAAAATGATAGCCATCAATGCTAGAATCCCTCAAATGGGCAATCAAGCAGTAGAAGAAATGTCTCTACATTGTTCCTAGTGTAGCAATAACTTTGGAGTAGTTGTGATCGATTAGAAAGATCAGATAATGTAGGAAACCCTATCTTCCTTCATTCTTGATTTAGGAATTAGCAAAGTCAGCAAGTCAATCTGGTCACGCAACTAGAATGAGCCATGTGGATCAACTATGTTATTTCTTTCTATCACCTTGTGGAGTCTTCATGCTTTTGACTGGTTTAAGCAACTAATCGCACCACCCTTTCAACTTAATTGTGATAGCTTACAATACTATCAACCCTAACTAAAATTTCAACTTAATTATGTGTACCTTTCAAACTGGACCCATTGTAAAACATGGTCATTTGTCACTTTCTCGTACTGTCTAAAGATCAAGCAAGTCTATAATGCGAGAAATCACTAAACCATTGATGATTGTTAGAGACCTTAGTTATTATTGCACTTTATTTTGACCTTTTTGGGCCCACTTGACACTTGACATCCACCTTATCATACATGTAATCCTTTGACCAATCAAAACCCACTAACCTACCATGTTGCTCTAACATATACACGTTGGTCTAAAAAGTCCTACTTTTGCAGCCTGCTAAGGGGAATGATGCCACAAAATCCATGCATTGATACCTCGAGCATTATTTTAAGTTTTAGCAGTTCCATAAAGTAAAAAAGTGAGGATCGTAGATCCTCTTTGATCTAATGGTGAAGATCAAACATTGAAGTTGCACGTAGATTCAGTTTCCCTTCCAATAGGAATGAGCCACATGTATAACTTCCAACACATCCAAAACCTATCGTAGCCCACAAAAGAGGAATGGACCCACCATACCAAGTGTCAACTTGTCACTTTCTTGCATTCTCTAAAGACCATTCTTCTTGGCAAAGCAATATTGTGATGCTCATAGATCTAGGAAGATCTAATGGTGGGGAAAGTTGTGGGCCTATAGAAATATTAAGGTGTGCAGTCACTTTAGGAAATGAGATGTAGCCTAAAGTTATAAAGATATACTTCAAAAATATGAATGTTATATTGTTTAAATTCAAATATTTACATTTTGGTGAGAGGGAGAAATTAGCCAACACATATGTCAATTTAAATCTTTATAAAAATTTCATTAGCATATAAGGCACAATGTCTAGGAATTATTGGCAATCATCCTAATAATTTAGTCCAATCTTATTGAATGCAAAATATCTCATATTTTATCATAAGGAATCATCATGAGAATATTCTCTAACTAGTAGATAACCACATAATTAAACATCATATTAATTCACTTAATGAAATCTATCTTTCTAGCTACATTAATAAATATCTTATCATCAAGTATACTTACTTTGTTGCACTAACAATCCAATTAATTCACTTAATGAAACCTATCTTTCTAGCTACATTAATAAATATCTTATCATCAAGTATACTTACTTTGTTGCACTTAAAATCCAAGGTTTGAGGATCTATTACCTCCAGGAAAACATTGGATTGGAGAGGCACTACACTTCTCAATTTCTTTAAATCTTTTATCAAGAAATTGATGTGCCCATTTTGATGTGTCTATAAATTTGGAAAGTGAATTTTGTTCTTTACTTGACTCACCTTCATTGTATTTGTACAAATCTTCTACATTGAATATTAGTGAAATGTCTACCCTAACTAGGATTTAAATCTCATAAGTATTTGATGATAACTTTTGTACAACCTTGCATGTGCCAATCTTCATGATTTTCAACTTGTTTTAGGTCTCATGTGGAAAGCTTTCTTGATCAAATTTTATATAACTAGCTCTCCAACTTTAAATTATTGCACTCTTCTATGTTTGTCAACATCTTCCTTCTATTTCAAGGTATGATTTTCTAATACCTATTTTACTTCCTTATGCAATTTATTAATGTGCTCTACAAATTTTTCTTCAACAACACTCTTTCTATTCAAGTCAACAATATCCCTCAACTCATCAAATACCCTTGGGTTGTACCCATACACAACATGGAATTGACTCTTTCCTATACCTTGGTTAATAATTATTCTATGCAAAATTTAATTGTGTCAAGATTAAATACAATTTAATTGGTTTATCTCCAACCAAACATCTCAAGAGATTACCCAACCTTTAGTTCATAACTTATGTTTGACATTCATTTGAGGATGATATGTTGAACTAAATTCCAAATGGGTTCACATCTTCTTCCATAAATGATGCAGGAGCATCCAGAGGTATAAGGGCAATCCTGTGTCACCCAAAAAAAATGTACTTAGACTTAGTTTTTGTTTCATGTGTTTTCATTTTTGGATACCTATTTGGGTCAAATAAAGGTTCCAACTCTCACAGTTCCACTATCAGTGTTCTAGGATAGAGAATTTGAACACCTTGGGATATGTGTAAATGCCAAAAAAATAGGAGTATGTAATTGAGCCATCATTTTGGTGAATTAGGAGGTGTAAATTGGCCAGATGAATGTAATTGTAATTTAGAGCATTCCAAAAAAAGAATCAGGTCAAAAGGCCCCACGGTTTGAAAGTTGTCGCAGTTTTTTCAGTTTTGGAGACTTCTTAAGAATGCTTCAAAGTTAGGTTAGGGGCATTAAATGACCTCAAAAAGGGTCAAAAAAATGGGGGATGAGTGAATCTGGTCCATAGGGCTATAGAGCACTTCGAGAGCTTTCTGAAAATGTAAACAGTTCATCAATCGGAGCTACGGTTCAAAAGTTATGCCTCTTGGAAGTTCGATTACCATTTTTGGATTCTTCTAGATTTGCGTCGACTTCTAACGAAGCTTCTAGAGCCTTCTATTTAGTTGATGGATGCCTAATAGCACTTTCTAGAATGTATTCCTAGTCCTTAACCCTCCGGGGTCTATTTAAGGACATTTCTAGCATTGTAAAAGGCAGTTCGGAGTGGAGTTTGAGAGGAGGTACTGAAAGGAGAAGTTATCTTCAGATTTATGTTATTGTAAGCCCTTAGGGCATGTTTTGAAGTCTATTTTCTCTGTACTGAATGTGCTAGCTTATTTTCATAGTTAATACAATTTCCCTTTTCTTGTTGTGTCCATTCTGTGCGTGGGTTGTGTCCCCATCAAGTGGTATCAAAGCCAGTTTTCCTGAGTGTGTAGACAGAGTGCCGACTGTGAGGCAGTTTGCACCAGGACTGTGTGGTTGTGGGTTTGAGTTAAGAAAATGCCTCCATGAAGAGAGCATGGTGGAAGGGTCGGAGCTGTTAATCCAGAGGAGGCTAGAGCCCTCCAAAGGTAGGTACAAGCATTGCAGGAGGAGCTCCGTAGAGGAACAAATGTTGCCGCAGGTGACGACAGTGAGGATGAAAATAAAGAAAAAGAAATTGGACTAGAAGGGGAATTTGATGGGGAAGTTCTGAATTAGGCAGAGGAAAGGCTTTTTAGGGCCATTACTAAATTTGGGAAAAGACCTACAATTGATGTGGGTGTATTTTTAGGAAATCTAAAACCAGATGAGTTGATCAACTGGATCAATGAACTGGAAGAATACTTTGAGTATGAGGATATCAAGGACCCAGATAGGGTTAAGTTTGCAAATGTGAAACTGAAAGGCCATACCAAAATTTGGTGGCAAGAGGTTCAATTGGAAAGAAATAGAAAAGGAAAGGAGAAGATCACAAGGTGGGATCGCATGGTGGACAAATTGAAGAAGTAGTTCATTCCTGTGGACTATGAGCTTGATTTGTTTAAGAAGATGCATGGGCTAAAGCAAGCAAGAAGATCAGTCCAAGAATATACAAAGGAGTTTTATTGACTTTTGATTAGAGCAGGGCATGTAGAAGCAAATAAGGATAAGGTTGCTCATTATATTAGTGGGTTGTGACCTAGCATCCAGGAGGAATTAAGTCTGGTAAGAATGACCAGCATTGAAGAGGCATACCAGTTTGCTCTACGAGTTGAAAAGAAGTTGAATAAGAGGTTTGAAGGGAGATAAAGAGGGCATGGTCAAGGAGGAAGGGGAAGCGGTAGGTCATCTGGAGGTCGAAATGAAACTCAAAAGAAAAATGAAGATGTGGGTACTAGCAGGAACCAGAGGAATGAGGGTTTCAACCGCTCCCGTGATAAAGACTTTGGAAATCAGAGAGGAAGAGGTAGAGGATGTGGACAAGGAAGAGGAGGCTTCTGTGGTACCTATTTCCATTGCAATGAAGAAGGTCATTATGCCTTTGAATGCCATCAATGACAAGGAAGGACAGATAGGAGAGCTGAGGGTCAAGCTAGGGTTGCTCATGTGGATGAGGATGCACAGTCATCACATTCAAAGGATGCAGAAAGAGGAGAGACCTTGGTAAATGAAAGGGTCTTATTAAGTGGTGAGATTGAACCAAGACAAAGGAGGAGTTTGTTTCGTACCATGTGCAAATGTGAGGAAAAATGTTGTGTTGTGATCATTGATGGTGGTAGCACTGACAACTTGGTGTCAGAGGAGATGGTCTCTAAGCTGAAGCTCAAGAGGGAGAAACATCCCTAGCCCTATCGGATTGCTTGGGTAAAAGATGATCATAAGGTCTTAGTAAGTGAACAATGTTTAGTGAAATTCAAAATTGGGAGTTACCATGATGAAGTTCTTTGTGATGTTATTCCAATGGATGTTTGCCATCTATTGTTGGGTAGACCATGGCAGTTTGATAGACATGCAGTACATGATGGTCATGCAAACACATACTCTCTAACAAAGGATGGAGTTCATCACAAACTGAAGCCCATGAAAAAGGAAGGTGAAAAGGTATGTAGCAGTGCTAGGATTTGTCTTGTTGATGGAAGGATGTTTTTAGATGGAATGAAACATCAGCGTATGTGCTATGCTTTGATTCCTAGAAAAGATAAAGAAGGTAGTAGTGAAATACCACTTGAAGTTTCAGATTTACTAGGTGAATTTGGAGATATTATCTCTAATAATGTTCCAGAAGGATTTCCACCAGTAAGGCAAATCAATCACCAGATAGATCTAATTCCAGGAGCAAGTTTGCCTAACAAGGCTGCTCACAGGATGACTCCTACTGAAATAGAGGAGCTAAACAGACAAGTTCAGGAGCTGTTAAGGAAGGGCTTGATTTGGGAGAGCCTAAGCCCATGTGTAGTACCAGTAGTACTCGCACCAAAGAAGGATGGAGAGTGGAGGATGTGTACAGATTCTTGAGCTATAAATAGGATAACCATCAAGTATCGGTTTCCTTTGCCAAGAATGGATGATCTTATGGACTGCTTGAGTGGAGCTCAGTACTTCACAAAGATAGATCTCAAGAGTGGTTATCACCAGATATGGATACGAGAAGGAGATGAGTGGAAAATAGCCTTCAAGACCAAGGAGGGTCTTTATGAGTGGTTAGTCATGCCCTTTGGATTGACAAACACCCCAAGCACCTTCATGCGGCTTATGAATGAGGTACTGAAGAAGTTCTTGGGAAAAAAATTTATTGTCTATTTGGATGATATTTTAATTTTCAGCAAGACTTTGGAAGAACATTTATTGCATATTCGTAGTGTCCTTGAAAGGTTAAGGGAAGAGAAACTGTTAATTAATTTGAAGAAGTGTATCTTTGCAAAAAGGGAGTTAGTTTATTTGGGGTTTGTTATATCACCTGAAGGTCTCAAAATGGATCCAAAGAAGGTAAAAGCCATCTTGGAATGGCCTACTCCAAGGTCTGCTACTGAGGTAAAATCATTTCATGGTCTGGTTAGTTTTTACAAGAAGTTTATTAAGAATTTTAGTGGCATATGTGCACCCCTAACTGACACAATAAGAGGGGATAGAAAAGAGTTCAAATGGACTGCAGCAGCTGCGAGAAGTTTTGAATTTCTAAAAAAGAAGATGACAAAACAACCTGTGTTGGCACTTCCAGATTTTAGAAAGGTGTTCCGAGTGGATTATGATGCTAGTGGCAGTGTTATTGGGGCTGTATTAAGCCAAGAAGGTAAGCCTATTGCATATTTTAGTGAAAAATTGAATGATGCAAAGAAGAAGTATTCTATTTATGATCAAGAGTTCTATGCAATAGTTCAGGCCTAAAAGAAATGGAGGCATTATTTGTTGCCAAAGGAATTTTTTTTGTATATTGATCATCAAGCATTACAGTACCTAAATAGCCAAGGTAAATTGAATCAGAGGCACATGAAGTGGGTAGAGTTCTTGCAAAGCTATACATTTGTGTTGAAGCATAGAAGTGGAAAATCTAATAGGGTTGTAGATACACTAAGTAAGAGACAGTTGTTGCTTATAGTAATGCAGGTTGAAGTAGTCGGGTTTGATGAACTCAAGAATTTGTACCTTGAGGATCCTGATTTTGCTGAAGCATGGAAAACTTGTAAAGAGCTTGTTGTTGTAGATAGAACCAAGTGGTTAGACTATTTGATTCAGGATGGCATGTTGTTCAAGGGTAGTCAATTGTGCATTCCAAGGAGTTCCATGAGGGAAAATCTGATTAAGGAGAAACATAGCGGAGGGATGGCAGGACATTTTGGTCGAGATAAGATCATTTCCATTCTTAGAGAACATTATTTTTGGCCTCAAATTTCATAGGATGTGAAGAATTTTGTACAGAGTTGCCAGGTTTGTCAAGTTGCCAAGGGATTTAGTCACAATACTGGACTATATCAGCCATTGCCTATTCCATCAAGGCCATGGGAGGACATAAGTATGGATTTTATTCTTGGATTACCAAGGACACAACGCGGTAATGACTCAATATTTGTGGTGGTTGATATGTTCTCCAAAATGGCACATTTCATTCCATGCCACAAGACTCATGATGCTGTCCATATTGCAGACTTGTTTTTTAGAGAGGTGGTAAGACTACATGGTCTTCCAAGGAGTATAGTTTCTGACAGACATACTAAATTTGTGGGGTATTTCTGGAGGACATTGTGGAAGAAGTTGAGAACAAACTTGAAATTCAGTTCCACACACCACCCACAGACTGACGGCCAAACAGAAGTCTAGGCAATTTGCTGAGATGTTTAGTTGGGGATAAGCCCAAGGGATGGGATTTGATTTTACCACAAGCAGAGTTTGCTTACAATAAAAATAGGAGTACTGGAAAATCACCATTCTAAATTGTATATGGAAGTAGCCCAAGGACTGCGCCAAAATTGAGGAAGATAGAGCAAGGGGAGAGGACAAGTGCTGAAGCTGAAGAATTTGTTGAACATATCAAGCGTCTACATGAGGAGGTTCAAGCACACATTACCAAGATGAATAAAGAGTATAAAGCTAGGGCTGATCAAAGGAGAAGACATAAGGAATTTCAAGTAGGGGATCTACTCATGGTGCACTTACAGAAAGAAAGATTTCCAGCCGGTACTTACAACAAGCTAAAAATGAAGAAATTTGGCCCCTGCAAAATTCTGAAGAAACATGACTCAGGAAATGCATATGAGGTGGAGCTACTAGATGGTGTTCACATTTCTCCTATTTTCAACATTGCAGACTTAACAGAGTATCATGATGATGGTGCAGATGAGGAGCTGGTGTTAGAGCAATGTCCAATTCCTGCTCCTAAGAAGGAGGAGATAGAAGACATTCTAGATCATCGTGTGGGTAGAAGTACCAGAAACAGGCAGTATGAAGAGTACTTGGTCAAGTGGAAAGGACGGTCGATCGAGGACTCAACTTGGATTTCAACAGCTAAGGTTTCCCATTTGGGATTTCCTCTACCATTCATAAAGTGACAGGATCACTTTTCAATCTACCCTGGGTGTCTAATGTAGGAGCATCCAGAGGTATAAGGGCAATCCTGTGTCACCCAAAAAAATGTACTTAGACTTAGTTTTTGTTTCATGTGTTTTCATTTTTGGATACCCATTTGGGTCAAATAAAGGTTCCAACTCTCACAGTTCCACTATCAGTGTTCTAGGATAGAGTATTTGAACACCTTGGGATACGTGTAAATGCCAAAAAAATAGGAGTATGTAATTGAGCCATCATTTTGGTGAGCTAGGAGGTGTAAATTGGCTAGATGAATGTAATTTTAATTTAGAGCATTCCAAAAAAAGAATCAGGTCAAAAGGCCCCACGGTTTGAAAGTTATCACAGTTTTTCGAGTTTTGTAGACCTCCTAAGAATGTTTCAAAGTTAGGTTAGGGGAATTAAATTACCTTAAAAAGGGTTTAAAATGGGGGATAAGAGAAGCTAGTCCATAGGGCTATAGAGCGCTTCGAGAGCTTTCCAGAAATGTAAACGGTTCGTCAATCGGAGCTACGGTTCAAAAGTTATGCCTCCCAAAAGTTCGGTTACCATTTTTGGATTCTTCTAGATTTGCGTCGACTTTTAACGAAGCTTTTGGAGCCTTCTATTTGGTCAGTGGATGCCTACTAGCACTTTCTAGAATGTATTCCTAGTCCTTAACCCTTCGGGGTCTATTTAAGGATATTTCTAGCATTGTAAAAGGCAGTTCAGAGTGGAGTTTGAGAGGAGGTACTGAAAGGAGAAGTTATCTCCAAATTTATGTTATTGTAAGCCCTTAGGGCATGTTTTGAAGTCTATTTTCTCTATACTAAATGTACTAGCTTATTTTCATAGTTAATACAATTTCCCTTTTCCTGTTGTGTCGATTCTGTGTGTGGGTTGTGTCCCCATCAATAAAGTACACCAAAAATATGTTTAAAAAAATTGTATATTGATCTAAAATAATATCATTTAGCAAACCATGTAGCCAAACTATCTCCTTAAATAATAAGAAAACTATATGGGAGGAATCTCTATATTTTCAACATGGTATAGCCAATTTTTAAAAATTTATCCACTACAACAAAGATAAAGTCATTACCCCCTTGTCTCTACGATAGCTAAAAAAAAAATCCACATTATTGCATTCCCATGAATTATCTAATATCGATAGTGGTTCCTATATTCCAGTACTTTTCTTCACTCCTTTAGCACATTAACATATCCAATAGTGTTGCACCATTCTTTTTACATTTGTACTTATCCTTGATCAAAACTAGCATTCGCCCAATTATGCTATTTTGTTTTAGTTTGGGTTTATGTTTTAAGTTTGGTTGTTTGTTTTGAATAATTCGGTGGCTATTTGTTAATGGGAGTTTTGAAAGCAATCGGTTTTCTCCAACTATTATAGTTGGGACTGTTTGCATCTAATTTACCTTTTATTTATTTGTCCAATCCAAGGGATTGAGACAAAGACTATTGAAGCAAAAAAGTTGAATAATACTAAAAGTGAAGTTCTGAGTACACTTTCCTTCCATTTGTTTACAGATTCATTTAGTGTTGTAAACAGGTCAAATGTGTCCACAGTTCGAGTATTGACAATTAATTAAAGTTTTGTAAAATAGATTTTTATTAATACAGTCATTTGTATGTAGTTAGTAATCATATACTGTAAAGTTTTGTGACTACAAATCCTTGAATCAAGTTTTGTTTTTGTTGTTATTCAAATTCTAAAACCATGTGTTGGCAGATTATGGATCTATTGCCCTAACTCATGGCTCCTTCTCAGAATTTGCCATGCCGATGAAAGGAAAATGAGTTAGGGAAAAATTCTTTAATACACTCAACACTTAGAGCCATGGGAAGTATTAAATCTTGCTTCTTAGTCGATGCTTAATTGGCACATTGCACAAATCTAGAACAAATTCGGAGTCTAAGTTGGATTAGTTGTGAGTCAAACAAAAGTTTAGATGAGGAACCATTGCAGTACTATGAAACAGAACACGACTACTAAGGATTGATGCAAAGTTTGAAACAGTAGATAATTTAGAATGAAAGGGGAAAAGTACATTAGAAAGTGAATGGAGAATGTAAGAATTATGTAACCTCATATTTAGAACATCCAAAGTGTTGTTCACTATTCCAATCCCTTTGAATCATTCCAGTCGAACCATGTCAAGCCTAATCAACTCTGGTCATGAGTTCCTGTGATAGTCAAGGGTGTTGAAGAAAGTGTATTAATTATTTTTTGATTCAAAATATATTACCAAAGTCTGTGTAAAGTCCAAGGATTGAAACCTTCAAAAACATAGTGTAGATTGGCGGGAAAATTATGAAAATAGAGTAACCCATGAAAGGACTAAACATAAAGTGTTGAATTTGTGTGGATGCAATAAAGGGTGTTGTGAAACAAAAAGTGTGGGTATATATATACATATGTATTATAGTCACAAAATCCTTGTTATCTCTGTAGCAAGAAATTGAATTGAGGTACATACAAGTCAAATTCTTATCAAGATAGGGTTGTTTGAAGTGTTATAGTCACATCTCTTTTGAAGATTGATATTCACATTATCTTATTACTAAATTGGAAGGTTGGCAATACTAGTGGAACTAGTATCAGGGTTTTGGTCATTGATTTGTTGTTCTCTGTTGAACTTTTGTGTAGGTCTATTCAAGCTTTAGCTGTTTAGCTCTACATAAAGTGGTATTAGAGCCACTAAGATACTTTTTGGAAGTATCAAGATGTTAGATGGAGAAGATATTATGTTGAGGATAACCAATGTGGAGTTGGCTAAGATAGTCAAGGAGCATATGGTAGAGAGTAGAGCTATCAGAGAAGAGAATAGAACAATGAAGAGAGAGTTGGATAAGTTGAAAGGCCAAGTAAGGAGAGGAGACAATGAGGAGTTGGAAGAAGAAGAAGAGGAAGAGCAAGATCCATCCTATCAAAGAAATCTACCAGAGGATCAAAGAGCAATGCTTGCAACACTAGAAAGAGTGGGCAAGAAAGACAAAAATGAACTACCTATGTTCCATGGTAAGTTGGAACCGGATGAATGTGTGGATTGGTTAGAAGAATTGGAGAAATAATTTGAATGTGATGAAGTGCCTCCAAGCCAAAAATTAAAATAGCAAAGTCTAAATTGAGGGGACCAGCCCTTAGTTGGTGGAATTTCCTTCAAAATGAAAGGATAAAAGAAGGAAAGACCATTATCTTTACTTGGACCAAAATGAAGGCTGAACTGAGAAGACAATTTGTACCAAAAGATTATGAAGTGACTCTTAATAAAAAGCTTCAAAACTTGAAACAAAAGGACCTTGATGTGAGTACCTACACTCAAGAGTTCCACAATCTATCTCTAAAAGCCAAGATGTGTGAAACTAAGAAACAAAAACTAGCAAGGTATATCAATAGTTTGAAATATAGTATACAAGATGAATTAACATTGGTCATTGTGGAATCAGTCCATAAGTGTTTCCAACTTGAACTCAAGATTGAGGAAAAACAAAAAAGAAGAGGAGAACAAAGTAAGGGAAGAGGAAATTCATTTCATGGAAGAGGTAAATTCAATGGGAGAGGAGCTTTTCCTAAATCCCAAGGAGAAAGAATCAATCAAATTGTAGATAATGATGGTAGTGGTAGAGGTTCATTCAGAGGAAGAGGATCAAACAATGGTAGGGGCAGATCAAGAGGAAGAGGCCCTATTTTATTCACTGGAAGGTGCTTCTCATGCAACCAAGTTGGTCATCAATCTTTCAAATGTCCTCAAAAGAATGGCAGTAGCAATCAAGGAGATAGAAGAGTTCAATTGATTCATGAAGAAGATGATTGCCACAGCAACTCATCTTACCACACAACCTCATCCAAACATGTTGATCTGATGCAAGGAGAGACTCTCATGTTCAATAGATCACTATTGGTAGCACTCAACAAGGAGCCAGCCCAACGAAAATCTCTATTTAGGACTACTTGCAAGGCAAAGGATAAAGTATGCAAGGTAATTGTTGATTCTAGTTCTATTGAAAATTTGATTTATTTGGAAATGTTTACCAAGTTGAATCTTAAACAAATTCCACATCCTACTCCTTATAAATTTTCTTGGTTAAGTAAGGATCAGCAAACTATTGTGAATGAGCAATGCTTGGTAGAGTTTGAAATAGGTGATTATAAGGATAAATTTTTGTGTGAGATAGTTGAAATGGATGCATGCCATCTCCTTTTAGGAAGACCATGGCAATATGATACTAATGCCCAACATGATGGGAAAACTAATGTGTTTAATATAACAAAAGATGGAGAAACTTTCATAATGACACCTCTACCAGATGTTACAAATAATTCAATCTTACCTAGTAGCATTATGGTGGTAAAAGAAAAGGAATTTTTAGAAGGTCTAAAGGAGGAAAATGTTCCATGTTTTTCTATTGTAATCAGACCTAAGGAAAGTCATTATGAAGGCAAGGAATTGAATTTAGAAACCAAGGAAAGTACTTGTCCAGAGGTTGTGGTAGATTTTTTGGATAAATACCATGGTGTTGTTGCTGATAGTACTAATGAGTCTCTTCCACCTAAGAGGTCAATTTGTCATTGTATTGATTTAATTTTGGAGTCTACTTTACCAAGCAAGGCTGCCTATAAACTCACTCCCGAACAAAATGTTGAAGTTGCAAGACAAATTCAAGGTTTGTTAGAAAAGGGTTACATAAGGAAAAGTATTAGCCCATGCACTATACCAGTAGTCCTTGTCCCTAAAAAGGAAGGTACTTGGAGGTTATGCACAGATTCTAGAGCCATTAATAAAATCACTATATGATACCAGTTTCCCATGCCTCGAATAGAAGATCTCATGGATTGTTTAGGTGGGGCAAAGTACTATTCTAAAATTGATCTCAAAAGTGGTTATCATCAAATCCAGATACATGAAGGGGATGAATGGAAAATTGCTTTCAAAACTAATGAGGGTTTGTTTGAATGGATAGTCATGCCATTTGGCTTATCCAATGCTCCTAGTACTTTCATCTGTTTAATGAATGAAGTGTTGAAGCCCTTTCTTCATAAATTTGTTGTTGTTTATTTAGATGATATTCTAATTTTTAGTGGCAGAAAGGAGGAACATTTGCACCATTTAGACCAGGTCTTGAGGAAGTTTCATGAAGAAGGTTTGAGGATAAACTTGGAAAAGTGTTCATTCTTGTAGGAAGAACTTGTGTTCTTGGGTTTTGTGATCTCAAAAGGTAGTCTAAAAATGGATCCTTCAAAGGTAGAAGCCATCCTAAATTGGCCATCACCTACTTCAGCCACAGAGGTAAAAAAATTTCATGGTTTATGCAATTTCTATAGGAAGTTTATCAGATACTTTAGTGGCATTTGTACTCCTATTATCAATACTATTAAAGGTGGTAGAAAATGTGTTTTTGAATGGACTAAAGAGGCCAATGAATCTTTTGAATTGTTGAAAAAGAAAATATTAAAACTGCCAGTGCTTGTGTTACCGAATTTTTATAAAGTCTTTGTGGTTGAATGTGATGCTAGAAATAAGGCTATTGGTGGGGTTCTTAGTCAAGATGGTAGACCCGTAGCATTCTATAGTGAAAAATTAAATGAAGCAAAACAAAAGTATTCTACTTATGATCTTGAACTCTATGCTATGGTTCATTCTTTCAGAAAATGGAGGCATTATCTTTTGCCAAAAGAATTCATTATTTTTAAGAATAATCATGCACTTAGTTTTCTAAATAGGCAAGAAAAACTTAATCATAGACATGTCAAGTGGATGGATTTCTTATAGGCCCATACTTTCAGCATTAAACATAAGAAAGGGGTTGCTAATAAAGTGATAGATGCTTTGAGTAGAAGGACACTCACTATTCAGTCTATGCAATTAGAAAGTGCTAGTTTAGAAGCTATGGCAATTATGTATGCTACGGATGAAGATTTCAAAGATATTTATCAAGTTTGTTTGGATATGACAGCAAGGTATCATATTGAATTTTCTAATTATTTGATTCAGAATGGGCTTCTTTTTAAGGGTAGTTTAATTTGTGTTCCAAGGGGATCAATGAGGGAAAATATTATTAAGAAAAAGCATTGTGGCAGCTTAGCAAGTCATTTTGGTTTAGATAAAACTTTGGAATTAGTCAAGAGGTTTTACTATTGGCCTAAGTTGCAAATGGATGTCAAGAAGTTTGTTGAAACTTGTTTGGTTTGTCAAAAATCTAAAGGTCATACTTCTAATGCTGGTCTTTATACATCTTTACTCATTCCATCTAAGCCATGGAATTTTGTTAGTAAGGATTTTGTGCTTGGGTTGCCTAGAACCAAGTCTGGTTATGATAGCATATTTGTAGTAGTGGATCGGTTTTCCAAAATGGCTCATTTTATCCCATGTAAAACCATTCATGATGCATCCCATGTGGCTGGATTGTTCTTTCAAGAGGTATTTTGTTTGCATGGTTTACCTTTGTCCATCATATCAGATAGGGATCCTAAGTTCTTGGGTCATTTTTGGAGGACTTTGTAGAAGAAATTGGGTACAAATGTTTGTCTATCTTCAGCATATCATCATTAATTTGATGGGTAGACTGAGGTAATTAATAGATCTCTTGGTAATCTTTTTAGGTGTTTGACACAAGAGCATGGTACAAGTTGGGATTCAGTTTTGGCTCAGGCTAAGTTTTCCTACAATGATTTTGTAAATCGTAGTACTGAGAAGACTCCATTTCAGATTGTGTATGGTGTTCATCCATGGGGTATTTTGGAGTTAAGGGATGTTAGTAGTTTGGAAAATCCTAGTGTCTTGGCTAATGATTTTGCTACTATTATTAAGGACATCTAGGATCAGGTTAAGGAAAAGCTTTAGCATTCTAATTCCAAATATAAGGCTCATGCAAATAAAAGGAGGAAAGATGTGACTTTCAATGTTGGGGATTTGGTCATGGTACATTTGAAGAAGGAGAGATTACCCAAGGGCCAATATACTAAACTCATGGCTAAGAAGATTGTTCCTTTTAAAATATTGAAAAAATGTGGTTCTAATCCTTATCATGTTGAACTTCTAGTAGACATTCCTTTATCCCCTATCTTTAATATGGCTAATCTCTATTTGTACAAAGGTTTTGTTGATAACCTTGTGAATACAGGTGATGTTGGTTCTATTATGGATGCACATCTAGATTCACTTCCTAAGACACCACCTTTGGAGATTGATCATATCTTGGAAACTTGAGTTTCCTAAAAGACAAGGCAGCACACTTATTACGAGTATCTGGTTCAATGGAAAGATAAACCTCTTGAAGATGCTACGTGGGTTATTCCAGAAGTTTTGACTTGATTCAGGTTTTCTATTCCAGTAGTCCCAACTCAAGGGACTTGAGTTTTTCTACCTATGGAGCATGGTGCAGGGCACCTTAGGCAAATAATTTTCTAAGTTTTGTTTAGGTTGTGTCAAGTTTTAATTGTAATAAAACCACATGGATCTATGGTCTCTTTTTTCTAAGTTACTCTTTTGTGTGGTCATGACAACCAATAGCGTGTCTATAAGCTGTGGCGTCTTAGTCCACAAGAATCTTGTTTAAGTTTTGTTTTAGTTTGGGTTTATGTTTTAATTTCGATTGTTTGTTTTGAATGATTCAATGGCTATTTGTTAATGGGAGTTTTGAAAGCAATTAGTTTTCTCCAACTGTTATAGTTGGGACCGTTTGCATCTAATTTACCTTTTATTTATTTGTCCAATCTAGGAGATTGAGATAGAGACTGTTGAAGCAAAAAAGTTGAATAATACTAAAAGCAAAGTTCTGAGTACATTTTCATTCCATTTTTTTATAGATTCATTTAGTGTTGTAAATAGGTCAAATGTGTCCATAGTTTGGGTATTGACAATTAATTAAAGTTTTGTAAAATACATTTTTATCAATACAGTCATTTGTATGTAGTTAGTAATCATATACTATAAAGTTTTGTGACTACAAATCCTTGAATCAACTTTTGTTTTTTTTGTTGTTTGAATTCTAAAATTGTGTGTTGGCCAATTATGGATATATTACCCTAACTCATGGCTCCTTTTTAGAATCTGCCATGCCAATGAAAGGAAAATGAGTTAGGGAAAAAATCTTTAATACACCCAACACTCAGAGTTGTGGGAAGTATTAAATCTTACTTCTTAGTCGATTCTTAATCAACATGTTGCATAGATCCAGAACAAATTCAGTGTCTAAGTTGGATCAGTTGTGAGTCAAACAAAAGTTTAGATGAGGAACCACTGCAGTGATGTGAAATAGAACACGGCTACTAAGGATCGATGCAAAGTTTGAAAAAATAGATAATTTAGAATGAAAGGGGAAAAGTACATTAGAAAGTGAATGGAGAATGTAAGAAGTCTGTAACCTCATATTCAGAATGTCCAAAGTGTTGTTCATTGTTCCAATCCCTTTGAATCATTCCAGTCGAACCATGCCAAGCCTGATCAACTCTGGTCATGAGTTCTTGTGATAGTCAAAGGTGTCGAAGAAAGTGTATTAATTATTTTCTAATTCAAAATATGTTACCAAAGTCTATGTAAAGTCCAAGGATTGAAACCTTCAAAAACATAGTGTAGATTGGCGGGAAAATTGTGAAAATAGAGTAACCCATGAAAGGACTAAACATAAAGTGTTAAATTTGTGTGGATGCAATAAAGGGTGTTTTGAAACAAAAAGTGTGGGTATATATATACATATGTAGTATAGTCACATAATCCTTATTATCTCTGCAGCAAGAAATTGAATTGAGGTACATACAAGTCAAATTCTTATCAAGAAAGGGTTGCGTGAAGTGTTACAGTCACATCTCTTTTGAAGATTGATATTCACATTATCTTATTACTAAATTGGAAGGTTGGAAATACTGGTGGAACTAGTATCAGTGTTTTGGTTCATTGATTTACTATTCTCTATTGAACTTTTGTGTGGGTCCATTCAAGCTTTAGTTGTTTATCTTTGCACCACATTGAACAATAAATTTTTTGTATGAAATACCCCAACTAGGTTCTTATATGTTGCCCAAACTTCCTTAAAATCTAGATCTTTTTCATAAAAATCTCTCATTCAATAAAAAGCAACAACACTTACTCTCTACTCATTTAGAAAAAAGTACCTTCTTCTTAATGCATCTACAAATCTATTTGATTTTCCACTTTTATGTTTTAAAACAAAAGGAATATTTTGAAGGAACTCAACCCATTTCTTGTGTCTTTGAGTCAAATTACCCTTGTTATTGATGAATTTCAATGCATAGTGATCAATGTACAACACAAACTCTTTTGGTAGCAAGTAATGCCTCCATTTCTTAGACACTTGCACAATCTCATAGAACTCTTGATCATACACTAAGTATTTTCTATTTTCCCCATTAAGCTTTTCACTGAAGTAAGCTATGGGTCTTCCTTCTTGACTTAAGAATCCCCCTATTTTTGCCCCACTTAATCACAATCAATTTGAGACACCTTTTCAAAATCATAGAATGTTAACGGGGTTGTTATATTACCTTCTCCTTTAAGATGTTGAAACTCTTTTCATTTATTGTTGTCCAGAGAAATTAGCTTTTATCTCCTCTAACTATTTCAATTATTAGTACACATATATCCCATTAAAATTTTGAAAAAACCTCTTATAGAAGCTTGATAAATTGTGAAAAATCCTTGCTTCAAATTTTACTACTTGGGGAAGGCCAATCAACTATCACTTTCACTTTTTCTAGGTCCATCTTTAGAAGACTATTTTAAATAACAAAGACTAAATACACGAACTCTTCTTTCATAAAATTGTACTTCTTTGAATTCACAATTATTTTTTCTTCTTTCAACCTTTATAGGATAGCTCTAACATGTTGTAAATGTTCTTCTTTAGTCCTACTAAATATTGAAATATTTAGATATACAATTAAAATGTTACTAAGATGTGATTTTAGAATTCCATTCATTAATCTCATGAAAGTGCTTAGAGTATTCATCAATTTGAATGGAATCACCAACCATTTGTATAATCCATCCTTAGTCTTAAATGTGGCCTTCCATCCATCGCCTTTTCTTACCCTTATTTGATGGTAACCACTCTTCAAATCAATTTTAGTGAGGTATCTAGCTCCACTCATGCAGTCCATAAGATAATCCATGTAATAATAGAAATTAGTACTTGATCATTATCTTATTTATTTCTCTTGAATTATTACATATTCACCAACCTCCACATTTCTTTGGTGCCAACACCACTAGACTTGGACATGGACACAAACTTTCTCAAATCATCCCCTTGTCAAGAAAATCTTGCACTTGTTTGTTTATTTCCTCATTCTCCCTTGGTGACATTCTATATGGCGTCTTTCTTAGAAAACTTGCAGCAAGAATTAAATTCATATAGTTGTTGATACTTCTTATAGGTGATAACCCATCAGGCAACTCTTTCATTAATATTTTAGCATGTTCATCTAGTAATTCTTGAATTTATTTTGATATTTCATCTTTCTCCTTGGTTGTCCCAATGGTGATTGATTTATCAGCAATAGAAAAAAAATCCCCCTTCTTATAATCCCTCAAGACTTGATCTCTAGAAACCAAACATAATCTTCATTTATCTTCCCCTTCACCTTCGCTATCCTTCGTGGGATTTAAGAGGTGCTCTCTTCCATGTTTATATTTAGAAGTGAAGTCCACATACAACTAAGAGGGGGGTGGAGGTGAATCACTTTTAAACAAATATAATTATATCCAAACTTATAAATATGATCACCAATAATTTAAATAAGGATGCACAACAATAAGAAACCATACACCATAGCACAATAATTTTGTCTCTTAGGGAAACCCTTGATTAGAGGAAAAATGCTAGTGGGGATGGTCCCACAAGATAATGTACTAATATATAAGTTCCCTATAAAAGGATGTGACTCTATTAGGAGTCAACTACTATTCATTTAGTTCAATAATCCATGTTAAAGAGAAAATCCCTATTAGGAGACGTTGAACCCTTGTTAGAAGGTCCTAACCCTATTGAAGGTTGAAAAGAATAAATAACCCCACTAATTAAAAGTTCCAACAAAAATGAAAGGTAATACTTTCAAGATGACATATTCAATGAACATGAACTGACTAATCTACAACTTACTTTCCAAAATAATTCTTTTGAGGTCCACTCAATAAACCAACATCATCTCTACTCTACTTTGATAGTGTAGTATCAAGTCTTGCATCATATGTATCAAGACATACCATACATTTTGTGTATTTATTCCAAACAAGGAAAATATTTTTCCTTTATACGCTTACAAATGATTAATTAGGTTGACCTATTAAAGATTCCCTAATGTATAATTAATTATATAGGTCCATTCTAAGGCATACACACCTTCATAAGCATCAATACAACTATTACATTAAGTTCCCACATGCTACAATAATAGTATTACATTTTACAATGATAAACTACATGTTAGCATATCACTATTAGTTACCTATAAAATATTAGAAACATTTCTAGAAAAATCCAAATGCTTCTCACTTCCAAAAATATGCACATGAATAAGATGTATACCATCTTCCATGCTCACTAGCATTAATTCCTATTTTCCAATAAGATGTAGCAAAAATTCTTGTAATGTTCTCTGTCATTACTTCCTATTCATTGGTTTGCTACTCAAAATCACTAAAAAATATGTAACTTAATAAAAAACATCACATAAAGAATAGAAATTATAGATATTATATATACACTCATTCTAATACACATATGTAAGCTTATATCTCTAACTCTATCAATCATTGTCCTTGTTGATTTGATAAATTTCATGCAATATACATAATTTGAGATTGTCTTGAACACAAGAACATATATTGTCATCAAAGATAAAACTTGACATCAATACAATAACTATGCGACTCATCTAAGTGCCAAAAAAGTCCTCAGTTCCTAACAATATTCCCTTTGACATTGATGGAAACATATAGTGAGAAACCATTAATCCAAAAGTAAATAACATGATATAATTTTTGAAATATCCTCAACATATAAAGTGTTAAAAATATTAAATTATTGTGCATATACCTTCCTTGATTCTTTTTGACACTTTCCTACATATATCTTCCCCTATGAAAGGTTCTCACCCATTTTCTCCCCCTTTGACATCAATTATAAATGAGCCACTATGCCAAATATCAAAACTCTCTAGAGATTTCTCATCAAAGTATTCTCCCCCTTTGATGAAAATCTCATCAAAGTCCCTACATTAGTTCAAGCTATTCTAAAAAAGAAATTAAGTGGCAAAACACATTATTATGTCAAAAATCATTGCATTAGAACTCTATAACTAGCTTTGCACCATGTGACATCCCCCTAAGGAGCAATATCAAGCATCATGTCTACATGAATAAATGTGTTATGAATATATTGAAATTATGCATATCTGCATCAATTACTCTTCATAGGATGGTGCCATGACTCTAAGCAATACCTTTGAGGTACTCAAAGGTGTATTTAGCTACAAGTTTAGTGAATATATCTTCTACCTATCCTTTCATGTTCATATTTTTCAATATGATTTCCTTCTTAGCGACTTTCTCTCTTAGAAAATGATACTTAATTACAATGTTCTTAGTCTTTGAATGTAAAAATGAATTCTTAAACATGTTAATTGTACTGGTATTATCACAATGCATGATAATAGGTTTAGAGAATCTCATACCAATGTTCTTTAGCATCAATTTTATCCACATCGATTGATGATTTATTTATTTTTTGCTACACATTCTACTTCTATTGTAGATTGAGATATGCAATCTTACTTCTTGCTCACCCATGAAACTTGCCTTCCTCCAATAAAAACTTCTCTTCCACTAGTACATTTACTTTCATCAAAATTTCCTCCCAATAAACATCAATATGTAGGCATGTAGTGTGAAATAATTTGATATATCATATCATTACCCAGACTCCAAAGTTCCCTTCAAGTATCTAAATATTCTTGTTAATGTTGCTAGATATGATTCCTTAGGATCTGCCTAATATCTTGCCATAATACCAATGACATTAGTTATTTTAGATATAGTATGAATCAAGTACTATAAAGCACCAATCTAGATCTATATCTTGTCTAAACAATATATACTAGGGGAATTGTCATTGTTAGTCAATTTACATGTCATCATAGGTGTTCCAAATAGTTTGTAATTCTCCATATAAAATATTACTAACAACTCATTAAAGAATGCTGAATTTGGCAATGGTGGTGTGATTGCTTCTTAATCTGGCAAAGATGCTAGTTGTGGAAGTATATCTTTTGTATCTGGTGTTAGGGTTTCTGGCAATGGTGGTATGATGGCTTCTAAATATGGCAAGGATGCTAGCAGTGGAAGTGAGAAAATTGGTGCTAGGGTTTATGGCAATGGTGGTGTGATGGCTTCTGAATCTGGCAAGGATGCTAGCTATGGAAGTGGGAAAATTGGTGCTAGGGCTTCTAGCAATGGTGTGGTGGTTGTTGGATCTGGCAATGGTATGGTTATTATTGGTTCTGGTGGTGTGATGGCTTCTATATTTGGCAAGGATGTTGGCTACGGAAACAAGAAAAATGGTGCTAGGGTTTCTATCAATGGTGGTATGATGGCTTCTAAATTTGGCAAGGATGCTAGCAACAAAAGCAAGAAAATTGATGCTAGGGTTTTTGGCAATGGTGGTGTGATAGCTTTTGAATCTTGCAAGGATGTTGGTTGTGGAAGCAGATCTTTTGTATCTTTTTTGATCCCTTCCTATAAGCTAATTTCTCTTACTCTGGGGGATGATTCACTTTTAGAAATTGAAGAATGGTCAAGGGATCTTCCAAGGATTCTATTATTTGTCACTTTAAATGTTTCTGGCCCACACTCTTAGAGCTCCATGCTTGGATTTTGAAGCATTGGGATCCATATATTATGGATATTGTCAAGATTTTCCCTTTGTTCAAGGGTTTCTTCATTGTTACATTTGTTAATCCAAAAGACAGGAAAGCTATTCTATGTGATCAAGACTTTTTTTGGGAGAACCGCTTTCCTTTAATGGTTAAACCATGGCATCCAAATTTTAATCCTCAAATGGAGTCTTTCAAAATCCCTACTTGGGTAAGGCTTCCTAATCTTCCTCTTCATTTTTGGGGGGATTCTATTTTTAGGGAAATTGGTGAGGCTTTAGGGGATTTCCATATGGTTGATTCCCAATCTTTTGAGCATTTCCATTCTACTTATGTTAGGATTCTAGTGGATATTAATGTTTCTAAGGGTCTCCTAGCTGAGATTATTTTAAATCATTCAAAGGGCTCTTGGACTCAATTGCTTGATTATGAGGGCCTCCCTTTTAGGTGTAAAAATGTTTCAATACTGGGCATATGGCTACTAAGTGTGAGTATGGAAAAACTACAAACAAATGACCCTCCTCTTGGTGGAAGGGTGTATTGGAGCAGCATTATATAGTAGACAAATCTTCTTTTCCGGTGGAAGAGGTTTCTGGATCTAAGATGGTGAATGCTTCTATTTCCAAGGTAGATGCCCAAGGTGTAAAATCTGGTACTCTTGGTGCAGATTCTAGCTGAGATAATGGTGTTGTGGGTCTTTGTGCAGAATTTGGACTTGATAATGGGGTTGAGACCGCTAATTCTAGACATAGAAAGTTGCATTGTGCTACGACTATTTTTGATCAAGGTGTTAAATCTAGTAAACTTTGTGTAGAATATGGTCGAGATAATGGTGTTGAGGCTGCTAATTCTAGACAAGGTAAGTTGCATGGCATTACATCTATTGGAGCTGGTCATTGTTTGTCTACTGTTGGAATTGGTAATAAGTCTACTAGTAGTATTTTCAATCTAATGGAAGAAGGGTTGTCAGCTACTCCTAGTTATAAAGATGGGTTTCAGATTGTTGGTAATTGTTCCAATTTGATGGAAGAAGTGAAGGCAGATTGTCCTGGTCAAAAGGATGGGCTTCTTTTTTCTATTGCTACTGGAACTAGTATACACACAAATGGTATCAGTTCCAGTATGCTGGATGTAGTGATGACAAATGGTCCTTGTCAAAATTTGGACGAGTTTCCCTCTATTCTGGATTCTCAAAATTGGCAGTCAAAGGTTGTGATGGTAGAGGAGGGATGGATACCTGTGACTATGAAAAGGTCTAAAAAGACCCTCCCTCAATATGATATGAATTTGCACTCTCACAAAAAGGGAGTGAAATTAAATTCTTAGTCCCGTTGGCTGGTTAAGAACTTCTTGTTGGTTTCTTTTCTAATCTTTTTGATGCTGCTAGTCATAATGTTTTTCTGCTACAACATGCTTTTGGTTCATATCCCTATGGGATTTTTGGGCTTTCTTTGAATATCTTTTGGGTCTATGATGTAAAGGGGTTTTGGGGTCCCCTCAAAACCTGTTTTTACCTTAATCTAAAACAACTCATTAAAGAACTTAGTTTGATATTTTAAAAAAATCATATCTAGTTTGAGTCATTTGCAATCCCAAAAATTACATTGTCTTACCTAACATGGACATCTCAAATTCTCCTTTTATTTCATAAAAAATTTGTTGCTCACCTCATCATTTCCTCCAAAAATGTTGTCATCCACAAATACTTCAACAATCATAATCCATTTGAATCTAACCTCACAAACTAAGTTGTCAGTGCTTGCTTCAGTCCATAAAGGGTTTTCTTCAATTTGTATACCATAACTTATTGCTCTGGTAATGGGAATCTATTGGATTTCTTAAAGCATACTTCTTCCTCTAATTTTCCATTCAAGAAAGCTTATTTTACATCCATTTAATACATTTTGTAGTTATTTTTAGCTACATATGACAAAAATAATCTAACTCCTTCAAATCTTGCTACAAGAGAAAAAGTTTCTTCAAAATTAATACCTTCTTGTCGTGAATAACCTATGCATACCAGTCTTTCTTTGTCTCTTACCACTTTTCCTTGATCATTGATTTTATTTTTGAATACTCACTTAATCTTAATAATATTCTTGTCTTTAGGCCTAGGGACTACTTCCAATGTATTGTTCTTTTCAATTTGTTCAATCTCTTCTTTCATAACATTAATCTGTGATTCATCTTTGCATGCTTCATCAACATTATTAGGTTCAAATTATAAAATAAAATAAATCTCATTTATAATTAATCCTCTTTTCATTACTCCTTTAGTTTCATTACCAATTATTTGATTTTTGGTGAAAAATGGAAGCACTTAATAGGGTAAAGGCCTTCACTCTTCATGTTGAACCATTTAAATGTGTGTGGAGAAGTCAAATTTCCAAGCACAATCTCCTTTTGAATTCAAATTAGATTAGCAAGATCCATGTAGAAGAAGGGATGCCAAAACTTAATTAGAATTGTAGAAAGGAATGCAATGAAAGGAAATTCTCTTTTTCCCATGTGTGATGATGTGTAAATGTGATTGTGTGATTGAACTAATTGACTAAATGAGATGTGTAATATAAATCTAAGTGTTAAATCTATGCAATCAGCCAAATTATGATATATAATTATGTTTAAATTGAAAGTTGAAATAAATAATAGAGTGCTCACCTTGAAAAATGTAGAGGAAAGTGTCTTTTAGCTCTAAAAAGTACATATTCAAACCTAATTTTGAAATTACATTAGCAGATCCTTGAATAAAATAGAAAACCCAAAAATGGTTTTCCCTATTGAGGGTCTGAGGATAGGTCATCCTAGAGGAAAAGTGCTCAAAAATCATTCCATGAAGTTATCATATTCCCATGATCTTGTAACCAAATCAACATAACTATTTTAGAGAGCTCTTGGGGAGTTATTTCCAGATCTATAACAATTATTTCACTAACTTGCTCTTGCACACAATAAATTTGGTTTTTTTGGGGGGGTTGGATGAGGACTTACCTTGGTCAAGTCGTAGATTAAGGAATTAACCTTGAAATTAAAATGTAATAATAAAGGAAATTCTAACATGTATTGAGATTGAATATATCAAACAAAATATACAATTACCTTTGTAGAAGCAATTAAATTTGATGTGTGATCAAGTATGCAAATGTAATAGCCTTGACTCAAAGAAACCAAAAGGAAATCAAAGAAGTAAAAACCTCTTGTATAGGAATGTATGTGACATTTCATTATGAAGAGTAGAAGAAATTGAAGGATTTGGAATGATATGTATCCTCCTTAGAATCCCAACTCCACTACCACCTTGAAGGAAGAAGCTTGATGCAAGGAGGGAAGTGCCTGAACTTGATGAATGCCTGAATATACTTGATTGAATGCATATTTGATTGATGTATTTGTAGATATATGTCTCTTTATTTATCATGGATTTGGATAAATACAAGAGAGTGGATATAGAAATAAAGATCCCAAGCCTCCTTTTATAGTATTTTTAAGGTGGAAAAATTAAGCAGGTTGACCTGAAAGAAAAATTAATTAATTGGAAACCCCGAGGCACTACAGGTCCCATGACCCCAAATCCTTAATAAATAGATCAACCTAACTAAAATTTTCTAGGAACAAGTCAACCTATTTTCAAGGGAAGGCATAAAAAAAGGTCTTGAAGGAATTGGAGAAGGAATAGAGAGATTCAAGAAATTATGGATGTACCAAAAGTTATGGCCAAAGAGGTGATAATGCAACACCTAAAGGACCATATTGGGAGATGAAAAATGATCTATAAATGTGAGCCAGATTAGGAGAAGAGAAAAACATACCAAAAACCACACTGGGATAAAAGGTCTCAAAATGAGGTGCTTCCATTTTAAGATAGTGCATTTGATTATCAAGTTGATTTAAAGAAATATATCTTGGAGTTCTTTGATCTTCTCTAGGTTCATCAAGTTGAACATGAATTCCATCATCAATCTCAAAAAATATTTCTTGTTTTGTATTCTAATTTTGTACTAATCTATGGCTTGTACTCACTTTATTTGTATCATATTCAAAATTTATTTCTTGTACCTAAAATCTTTCATCAATTCTTACAATTTCACTTTCAACAAATCTAATTTGGTCTTAAATTATGTCATCTGTAAGCCTTACTTTTATTAGAATATCCAAAAAATATTCCTTCATCACTTCTAGGATCAAACTTCCCTATTTCATCATCTTGTTCGATGTAACATTTATTTTCAAATATTCAACCACATATCTATGAGCAAAACAAAGTACATAAGGTGTTTTACATGTTCCTTGTCTAATCTAAACTTTGCTTATGGTGTATAATATAGTATTTTCTACTTCTCTCAAATGTATATGTGCCACTTTACCTTCAAGTATCATTAGTCTTGTTTTCTCACAAAATATTGTATTTCTTCTTTTTGCTACTCTATTGTATTGTTATATTTTAGATGTTGAATTTTGTGTGTGAATTTCATTATCCTCGCAATATGCATTAAACTAATTAGATGTAAATTCTTCACCTCTATTAGACCTTAAACAATTTATTTTTAATCCTAACTCATTCTCAACTTTTGCATTAGAGATCTTAAACTTATCAAATGCCTCAAATTTCTATCGTAGAAAATCAATCCAAATCATTCTAGTGAAATCATTAATAAAAAGAATAGAATACTTCTCATTATAGAATGTTCTTATCTTGGTAGATCCACATAAATCTATGTGTACAATCTCTAACTTCTTTAAAGTAGTAAATTATTTTCTCTAAGATGTACTTCTTTTTTATTTTTCCATCACACATTCCTTACACATCATGTTAGAAGGTTTCATAATCTTAGGTAGATCTCTAACCACATTCAAATTACTAATCTTCACTATGTTATCAAAGTTTATATGAAAAAATATCTCATGTCATAGCCAACTACCATGAAATTTTTCAATAAAATAACTTATCTCTAAGGGGTTTAATTAAGATACATTACCTCTAGTTCTAGTACCACTTGCAATTTGATTCCCTTCATTATTCTTACTTGAACAATTCTTATCAATGAATTGTAAATGATAATCCTTGTCTACAAGTTGGCCAACACTTAATAAATTATGTTTCAAGCCATCAAAAAATAAAACATCATTAGTGTTAGTCTTACCATCAAGTGACATTGAACCTTTTCCTTTTATTAAGAAGGGTGCATTTTTACCATCTCTGACAATACTTCCATCATAGCTTTTTCAATTCTACAAGCCTATCTTCATCACATGTCATGTGATGTAAACATCCACTATATATAATCTATTTTTTTCTCTTTTTCTCAACTTGTAAAATTTAAGTGCTCCTTGTTCTTTAATAGGATTTAATCCTTAATAGAAATAAATAATATTTCTTCTTCATTATCACTCTCCTCAAAGTTAATATCCATAATCTCAATCTCATCATCACTAACATACATAAAAAATTTAGCTAATTTTGACTTGTACGATCTATGTTTAGCCTTAGATTCTCATGTAGGATATCTTGATGTAAGATGAAAAAAATTCTTATAGTTATAAAAATGTACAAATAACTTAACTTTTAATACTCATCTACCTCTTTGTTCTCTCTTTGCAATCAAGGATTCAATTTCATCCATCTTTATTTCCTCTTATGTAATCTCTACTTATTCACTTGAATATTCTCCAAGATTTTTTCTATTGGTGTTTTCTCTCTTTTTTAGTACTCTTTTATCCTTGTGTACACTAGCTTCAAATGGAGTCTCAATTCTAGGCAAAGAGTCTTTCAATTTTGCAGTTTTGAAATCTTGTAACTTACAAACCAAAATGTATCTTTTGAAAATTTTAATGAGAGGGATAGCTTATTCAATTGAATTGGCCTTGTTCTTATAGGTTGGTGTTAAGGACCTAAGAATTTTATGAGCAACTTTATCTTCTATTAGAGTTCCTCTTGTGCTCTTTATCCCTATTGGGATTTTAGTAATCCATTCCACATATGCTCTAAAAGTTTCATCTTCTTGCATTCTAGCATTTTGTAATCTAGTTTTAACTTTTCTTTCTTTGTATATTCATCACCTTCATACAACATCTCTAATTTTTCCCAAATATCATGTTCTAGGTCAAGTTCATTTACCTTAATGAACTTTCATTCAAACAAGGCACTTATCAATACCTCCCTTGCAATCATGTTAAACTTGAATACTTTCTAATCATCATCAATAAATGAAGAAAAATTTCTCTCTACTTTGACATTAATTTTATTCCTTGTAATCAACCAGTAATTAATTCCTATACACATCATGTGTTTTCACTTTGTTTTGTTAAGTATCATAGTTATCACCATCAAATTTAGGACTCTCCTTCATGTATGCCATATAATATCTCCTCAAGTTGCTAGCTTACTTATCAAAGAGAACCTAATCATCTGATACCAATTGGCAAGAAGTAAAATCCAAACACAACTAGGGGTGAATCAATTATGAATAAATATTATTAAATCCAAACTTATAAATATAATTGCCAATAATTAAAAAATTAATATATAGTTATCAAATACTATACACCATTAGAAAATCATTTTGTTGAATAGGGAAACCTTTTATTAGAGTTAAAATGTCAATGGGGATGATACCCATTAGATAATGTACTAATATATAAGTTCCTTGTGAAACGATGTAACTTTGTTAGGAGTCAAATATAATTCATTTAGTACAACAGTCACTATTAAAGGATATATCCCTATTAGGAGATATTGAACCCTAGTTAGAAGGTTCTAACCTTGTTAAAGGCTAAAAAGAGAAAGTAGCCCCACTGACTAAGTGCTCTAACAAAAGTGAAAGATAATACTTTTAGGATGACATATCGAAATGCACATAAACTCTACTACTTGCCATAATAGCTCCTTTGAAGTCCACACAACCAACCAACATCATCTCTTCTCTATTTTGATAATCCAACATCAAGGCTCACATCATAGGTATCAATGCATACCATACATTTTGTGCATATGCCCCAAACAAGGAAAATATATTTCCTTTATACTCTTAAAAATGATTAACTAGGTTAGCCTATTATAACTTCCCCAATGTACAATTCATTATATAGGACTATTCTAAGGCATGCACACTTTCATAGGCATAAATACAATCATTAAATTAAATTTCTCACATGCTACAATAATAATATTACATTTTACAGTGAAGGAAATGTTGGACTAACCACCAGCCTTCCCCTTTGAGATTTGTGGCATGGCTTCACCACCTCCTGTGTTCTATAAATCTAGTGGTTGTATCAGACATTAACAAGTCGATCTTTTGGTGCAATGACAACCCTAGCTTGTAACAAGTGGTATCAGAGCTTGGTTACAAGTTTGAATCTCCTCAAGTAATACTGAGGGGGAATTGTTGGACTAACCACCAACCTTCCCCTTCAAGATTTGTGACATGGCTTAACTGTCACCTGTGTTCTATAAGTCTAGTGATTGTATTAGGCATTAAGTGGTTAATCTTTTCATGAAATGGTAACTCTAGCTTGTAACTAGAAATAGGGTAGAGGATGATAAGAGCAGGGAATGAAAAAGGCATAGAGGTTAAAGTAGTGGAGAAATTCCCCAATGATGTACATGTTAGGAAGGTAGGTTTTTCTCATGTTGAGATCAATTTACACAAGGTTGGTCACTGGGTATAGGAGGCTAAACACAAGCTTTCCCCCAAGGCTATCAGGAATCTCACCACTAAGGATAAATGGTGTTCGAGCCTTCTATCTCTGATTCACCCCTAGTTAAGCATGTTCCTCAATGGGTCTTTGAGGGGGGTCATTGGGTAGACAAATTCCTTCCCATGAAGGAGCAATTGATCCCTCTATAAGGAACACAATCTAGGGATGAAATTCACCTCTCTTGTCAGAATAGGGTTTCATAGGAATGCTTCACCAATCAAAGAATGGGGAAATAAAAGGATTGGCACAAGATAGATAAGCTAACTTCTTCTCAAGCCACCTTCAATTATAGGGTTTACAAGGTGTCCAATTCTACTCAAATTGATATTGATATTTCCAGTGAGGTTGGAGAGGACATTGATATGTTGTGTCACCTAGATTTCATCTACATATTTACAGGTTCAAAACCTAGCCACGAATCTATCAAGTAATGGATAATCAAAAATTGGAAGACTAAAGTTATGATTAAATTCATGCCCAATCATTTTTTTTATCATGGATTTTGTTGATGAGGAGGTTATGCACTAGATAACTCTTGCATACATTTGGTACATTGATCAACATTCATTATTTCTAATGCCATGGTGCCCTAATTTCAACCTAACTCCTTTCTTCCTTATGATTGTCCAATTTGGGTGTGACTACACAATCTACCTCAAGAATACTAGTCAAAAGAATGCTTCAAAAAAAATGGTTGAACTATTGGTTTGCTCATCAATTTGGATATGGAGCCCCTTGATGGTGAACTTCCCAAGTATGTCAAATTTTATGTTCTCACTATCTAACCTATCCTTGTGTCCAATGGGCTTATGGTAAATGGCATCAAGTGGACTCAAGGGTTGGAGATTGAAGGGGATATAAAATTATGCATAAGATGTGGTGCCCGATCTCACTTTGAAGGTACCTACTCAAAAAATATTAAATCCAAGAAAGTTGGGTGGGAGAAGCTAGATTCTTCAAAGGTGATGTATTCCCCCAATCTTGCTTGCCCAATTTTTGGCTCTTCTAATAATAGTCATGGCCTAGAATTGGACACAATCCCCACTACCTTTGATCCCTTGAAGCCCACAATGCTAAGCATTATCTTTGAGTCTAATTCTCTCAACAAACCTACTTCAAATGTAGATGTATTAGAGTCTGAGGGTGATGAATTGGATAAAGTAGATGAGTGATGCATATCTCAAAAGGCTCTCTCTATTCCAGATAGGGAAAAATCCATGAAGAAGAACAAATCTAGGGATAGGATGTCTAATCATCGACTCATAATTAAAGAGGTAGCTTTGAAAGGATTTGTTAGTATCAAAAATTACTCAGTACCAAGGGAGGAAGCCCCTTACTTGGGAAGTAATGAATATTTATTCTTGGAATGTCAAGAGCCTTAAATCCTCTAACAAAAGACACCTTGTCAGAAGGTAACTATAGCTATATTCTAGCAACATGATCATCCTTTAGGAATAAAGCTCTCGACTAATGAGGGGATAATATTTGGGCAATAGTACAAACCATGGCACTTCTTTTCCATGGCTTCAATGGGGCATATGGAGGTATTGGTATACTTTGGTAAGACTGCTCTATGTCAATAACTCTTATCTCAAAGAAGGTAATACCAACACTAAGTACTTTTATGGCTTTATTCAAATGAAAAGGGTTGCTAATAAAATTGAGGAGATTACGAATGATAATGGAGTCTTGATTGTGGGGTTGGATACCATTAGTAGTGAGGTTGTTGCACAATTTCAAAGGCTACTTGGCAATCATCAAGATCGTTCCCTCTATAGAGCTATCCTAGACCTCATCCTAAAACTGGTCATTGAAAAAGATAATTATATTCTTTGCTGAAAAAGTATGATTGAGGAAGTTAGAACTACCCTATTCTAAATCCACCTAGATAAGGTACTAGTTCCAAATGGATTTGTTATGTGTTTCTTCCAAAATTATTGGCATTTCATGGGATCATACATATGGATACTGGTTGATTATTTCTATGAGTTTAAAAGGTTCATCAAGGATCTAAATAACTTGATTATTGCACTCATCCCTAAGAAACAAGATTGTTCTTCTTTTAATGACTTTAGGCCGATATCATTTTGTAACATAATATATAAAATCATTTCAAAACTTTTGGCAAATCGATTAAAGAAAATTATTGGAAAGATCATCGCAAAGGAACAAAATGGATTTATCCTCAATAATGACATCATGGACAACATTCTTCTCACCAGTGAAACTATCCATACTCTTAAATTTGAATAGGCACTGAGAATAATTATCAAGTTGGACATTTCAAAGGCATACGACAATGTCTCATGGCAATTTTTAGATGGTGTCATGTAGAGAATGGGTTTCAATGACCATTAAAGCAAACTCATCTCCTTTTGCATGTCAACAGACAAGCTCTCTATTTCTATGAATAGGTCCCTTCATGGTTTCTTCTAGGTTAAAAATGGCATCAAACAAGGGGATCCCATTTCCCCATCATTTCTCATCATTATGGAGGAAGCATTAGGTTGTGCTATCAAAAACCAAGTTCAATGCTCTATTGAAAGGGGATCTGATCTTACCTTGCATGTGACCCCCTCAATCACTTTTTGTTCTCTGATGATACTACATTGTATGTGGATCCTATTATCCAGGGGGATAGATGTATTCAAGCCACACTAAGGGATTATGAATTACAATCTAGAAAATTTATGAACAATGAAAAATCCTACATTTTCTTCTTTAATATCAACTCTCTATCCAACACAAAATTGTAGACATCCTCTATTTTTTAATACAACAACTCCCAGCCAAATTTCTTAGAATAAAGATCTTCAATGGTTCTAATGCCTCCAAGAATTGGGCAAAGGTAATCGAAAGGCTCAAGTCCAAGGTAATGTCTTCGCACAACAAGTGGCTCTCTCTCCCTAGATGGATTATGATGTTTATTGAAATTTTTCCTACTATTCTCCCCTACTATATGTCATGCCTAAAACTAAGCTCCAAACTGAAATGGAAAGTGCCATGAAGAAATATTTTTAGGAAGGGCCCAAGGAAGGTAAGAAAATACCTTTGATTAAATGGACTACTATTTTCACTAATAAAAGAGCAGGTGGAGGTGGTAGTAGATCACTCAAAAAACATAACTTATAATTGGTGGCAAAGCTCATTTGGAAACTATAAAGCAACCCCAAAATTAATGGTGTTAACTCTTCTAATTGAAATATCTCAAGAGTAGCAACCCAACAAGAATCCCCAAAACTATTTTGGGGGTCACCCGCCTGGAAATTCATGAACAATACCAAGCACATCATCACATATAACTTATCATGGTGTATTTGTAGTGGAGAATAAATAGACTTCTAGCAAGATTCATGCAATAGTTTCAAATTTCTTTTAGAGCTCCTTAATCTAGATGAATTTATCCTACAAATTACTATGGGATATCTATGAAATATTACACTATTCCAACCCACACAAATCTAGTTAGTGATTGAAAATGGTTGGATGTTTCTTCTTTGGGCTTGCTTGAATCACTTGGAACTACGGGTTGGGCTAGATAGGAGGTCATGTCATTTCACCAACACCCAGGATTCGATCATCCATTATGCTACCAAGAGTGACAAGTATTAAACTAGGTTAGGATATGATGTTCAAGACCCCTAAACTAGGTTTGGGGATTGGTTGTCAATCCCTTTCTGGCATAAAGTGATTTTGTCAAAGGCAGTGTCCTTCCTTTACATGGTCTTACATCACAAATGCCTCACAGTTGAGAGACTTAGAAAGTTTAGCATGCATGACCCTTTGATGGGGAGCTTCTTTAACTAAGAGCTTTCTAGCTCTCCTCAGGATACCTTTAGCCCACTATAGGGTTTTCTCTCCCAACCCTAACCTAGAGGATCCTTATATTATCCCCTTACCCAAGAAACTCTCCCAACAATTCAAAACTCAATGTCATTCCCCAAGTTTACCCAATATGCACTCTTTGGCCTAGTTTTTTAAAACTTCACCAAAATGCACCAAGTGTTCCAAAAAAATTTAAACCCTCCCACTATGGTTATTGACTCATTTCCCATCATTATACACCAACTTTCTAAGGTTTACCCTCATAACCTTTCAAATTGACTAGTTAGACCTTGTAGCCCTAAGAGCCCCTTTTAGCCCTCCTAGAAACAAGGAAAGTGATATAACTCACAAAATCCCTTAACAAGGCACCTTGGTATATACTATACTTTTTTTTCTCATGAAAAACCCTTGAATATTTTGTAGGTTTTGGCCTCCAGTGACGCTTGTACAATATGGATTTAGAAAACCCTACTTTTAAGGGTTTTAAGGGTAATGTTAGTGTTTCTTCTTCCACAGGTATCAAACTCCTTATCCAACCTCCTCCTTTGAGATATGTCACCTTAATACACTTCTACTAAATTTCCAATTCAATATTGATCCATTATCAATCCATTGTTCCTCACAAATTGCTTTACAAGCTTCTCTTTGCACCTTGCCAAGCTTGTCTGCTTGCGTAGGGCTTGCTTGTAAAAATAGTAAAAGGCCTTCCACAAAATCCAAGACTATTTAACATAAATACAAAGGCTATTTCTTAGTCTCCAAGAGCCATGGTGATTAGACCAAGGACACTCAAGCTATAGCTCTTTTCATGTTTACTACTCAAAACTGGACAGCAGGTTCATAGGAAACAAAAAAATTTCCAAACCTTATTAAAACCTTACTTGAAAGAAAAAAAATTATACATTGATTCAAAAAATAAATTCAAGATGTTATTCCCTCAAAAATAGTCCTTTATTAAATCCAAAAACTTCAACCAAATTCCAAAACTACTCTTCATATTCACAAAATTGTCTTACTACAAGTGGTATGCATACACCCAGTTTTCCAACCCATCAAAATGATTTGGAAAAATATTAAATAGAATTCCTCTATCCTCCTATCCTATAGTTCAACCCATAACTACCCCAAGTTTTTTATTTTCAAAAACTACCTGAAAAGTTATCATGCACTTTTTCAAAATTGCAAAGTTGTCAATGCAACTTTTTGACAACTTTTACAATTTTTCTCCTAAACTCTCCAAATTTGCATAGGATGCTACCAATCCTCCTAATATGAACTTAGAACTACTAAGGAACACCTTTACATATTCCTTTCCTCCTTTTAAGGAATTTTTCCTCGTTTTTCCTCTTAGAGAAACTTTTGCAATTTTCCCCTTATCAAGACCTAATTGACAAAATCAGTCTCTTAATTAAAAAACCTATCAAAGAATACCACCTAAACATATCTTGGACTTTATTATTAGTCCTTATTACCCCAATGGTTTTTTAGACTATTTACAAACCAAAATTGGGCTTAGGGTTTTACATTTCCCTAGGTGCTCCTGCACCACCCCTTATGGTGTATTCTATACAAAAGGAACAAAGAGGCCATTGATCATCTCTTCCTTAACTGCCTAGTAGCTGCTAGTTGCTAGGATTGGATTTAGAATGAGTTATAATGGCTTAGGAATCAACAAGAGGAGTTTAGCACCTTCATCATTTCCTTTCCCCGGACGAAGCATCATATTTGGGGTAGTATTTGGATTTCAGCACCATCAATGATTGTGTGGCACCTCTAGAAGGAATGAAACTAACACATATTCAAACATAAGGAAAAAACACTTGCTAATATCATAGAAGACATATAGGAGGCTATTATTGAAAGAGTGAACAACAAGATCACTATTAAGAGGCATTTGATCTTTACACAATGGGACAAAGAGTTGTGTATGAGATAGCCAAATCTAAAATGTCTTATCCCTCCTCCATTAAAATCTAATGTTAACCACTCATTGGTTAAATTGAAGACTCTTGAGCTCTTCAAATGGAAAATCAACTTTTATGGCATAGCCAAAGGTAACCTAAGGATTGGTGGTGTTGGTTGTATCATTCAAGATACTCAAGGTGTACTAGTTTGAGCAAATTCTATGAGGTTGAATACTTGCACTAACAATACAATAGAGTGTGAGGCCCTTGTGTTCAAGATCAAGGTGTGTCTAAAATTAGGCATTCAAGATTTTGAAAGGAAACTCACTACTTTGCATCAAATCAATTTCTAGGGGGGATGCCAAAACTCGCAACTAGGTAAATGGTTTGATTTAATCAAGTTGTCTCTTGGAAAACTTTGGAACTAATCCATTCAACATATTTATCAAGAGGCCAATATTGTGGTAGATTGTATTGCTAGTTGTGCAGTGTATCAACAACGAGAATTATTGGATGGATTGAATGTTGAAATTTGGTCTAGGATTCAGTGTATCCTTGATTTAGACCAAGAAGGAAATAATTCACTGCAATCATATTTTTATATACCTCTAGTCATCTAACATATGCTCTATTACATGGGGTACTACCCCCCATGTTTTGTAGTACTTATCTATTAAAAAAAAATATAATATTTTACAATGATAAACAACATTTTGGAATATCATTGTTGGTTGCAAGTAAAATATATCACATGTTATATACTAGTCAACTTTCTAGAATGATCCAAATGCTTCTTACTTTTGAACATACATGCAAAAATATGTATTTTACCATCTTCCATTCTCACTACCATTAATTAATGTTGGCCAATAAGATCTAGTAATTTTTTTTCCAAATTTTTCTTTTATTATTTCCCATTCATTTCTCTACTCCTAAGCATGACTAAAGAATCTATAACTTAACCAAAACAACACATAAAGAATAGTGAACATAGACATGATTTTTATGTTCATTGTACTACACACATGTAATCTTGCATGTCAAACTTTGTGAACCATTTTCCTTGTTGATATGATAAATATCCTATGATATATAGAATCTAAGTCTATCTTGAACACAAGAACATATGTTGTCATCAATGATAAAACCCGTCATCAATGCAACTACTCTGCAACTCATCCAGGTGCCAATAAAATCTTCAATTCTGAACACTTGCTTGATTGTGTATTAGTTCAAGTAACCATTATGAATAGATTATTGATCAAGTTTAGATGATAGTTAGAAGATAGTATGCATCCATTGGCATTGTGGCAAACATGACTTCATTTTTTTGATTCCCAATCTAAAAACTCACCAAACATTATTCATTCACCAAAAATTTATGCCCTTTTGCAACCATGAGATCTATATGGGATTGGGTTCTTAGTTCTTTTCAATCTAAATTGGTCATCATTTTTGCAAACAAAATATTATTGGTGCTCTCACTATCCATAATGACTCTACAATATTTACTACTTACCTTTCATCTTGTTTGAAATAATTTGTTTCCTTTGGATTTACTCTAGTTTCTCCTTATCAAGGTTCAAAAAACTCTCAACATCATCAGTGATTCTCCATTTTTAGGGTATTATCCATGCTTAGGTGGATTTTTTCTTTTCATTTTTAGCTTTTACTACATGTAGTCTGGCCTCCTTTCTTATTCCCCCATCATATTGCATTCATGGAAACTCAAATGCTTGATATCATGTTTTTCCATATTGGGAACAAGTACCACTAAAACTCCTCCCTCCACCTCTTCCAAATGACCCCCCTTCATGAGAATAAACCTCTTTTCCTATAGGTAATCTCCTCTTCCCCTCTCTCCTTGTATATTTACACTTGAAATGCTAGGTGCATCTTATTTGCTAGTGGAGCCTCTACCATTACCTAACTACCCTCTTCCATGTGAAAGTCAACCTCTTCCCTATGAATTACTTTATTGCTTCATATTGAGCTTCTCCTTTATGTTCAAGGTAAACTGATATGACTCTTTCATGCTATGCACATTAACCATAAATATCTCATCCTGAATGGTTATGTTAGAATATTTAGAATAACTAAGAGGGGGGTGAGTCAATTATCCTTAGGTCCAGATGTATAAATAATAACTATTAAAAAATTTAGCAAAATTAATTAAACTCATGAAATAAAATTGTTCATCACTATTCAACTCATCATTCCATCTTATCTCTATGTTCTGTATGTGTGCCGACTAGCAGAATAATATCATAGTTAACAAAAAACTTCAAACATAAAATAGTAAGTAGAATAAACATATAACAAATAGCCACACAAATGTTTGACACCAAGATTTAATGTGGAAACTCAATTTGGGAAAAACCACCAAGTAACATGCTACCACTTTTCACTCATCTAAAGTGATCTCTGTTAGGAGTTATTTTGGTTCCACAATGCATGCTCCATTTTTACTTCAGAAATGAGGACCCCCTTTTTTTGGCTCACAAAAGCTCATTCCTTAGAATAAGGTATCTTCCAAGGTGCCTCGGGGAGTGGAACTTTATAGTTCAGTTTTAGGAGTCTAGTCAGTTAGTGTCATCTTTAACTCCTGATGTTTATATTTTGTGTAGGTCATCATGACATCCTCATCATCCATAGCACAAAAAATTACCATGGCACTACATTTGCATTTTTAAAATAGGCACCTTGAGATTTTAGATAGAAGAAGTAGAAGGAGTTCAAGCGTATGACAATGTTGGGCTATAAAGTGGGCCTAAATCATCAAAAAGATCAAAATAAGTATACTAGAGTGCTCCTAGACCCCATCTAAGAAAAACCCAAAAACCATTTTCAAAACTAGGAACTTTGATTTTTGGGTGAATTGAGCACCTTGTGCACTTCCCTAAAGATGTGAAGGTGCACAAGTGCACAATTTGATGATTAGGTGAAGGAATTGTCTCTAGGAGGTGTGTAAGGTGTGCAGGTGTGCATTGTAATTTAGAAATATGCATAAATTGAAGGACTCTAGAAGATGTGCATGTGCGAATGTGTAAACATGCTAAATTTAAAAGTCTTGAAGATGCCCAAAGTCCCAAAGATGCTAAGGTGCGCAAGTGTGCAATTTTATAAAGTTTTGAAGAGAAAAGTGCATAGGTGTGAAAGGTGCAAAAATGGGCCTAAATCATTAAAAATATCAAAATAAGCACACAAGAGTGATCTAAAACCCCATTTGAGAAAAACCCATAACCATTTTCAAAACTAAGAACTTTACTTTTTTGGTGAATTGAGAACCTTGAGCACTTCCTTGAAGGTGTACAAGTGCGCAAGTGTGTAGGCATGTAATTTGAAGATTTAGTGAATGAATTGTCTTTAAAGGTGTACAGGTGCACATATCTAAAATATCTAGAGGCTCTCGAGGTACCAAACATTACCATGGCTTCCTTGTCTTCTGCAGTAGCTAAGATCACACTCAAACCCATGACTTTCAAGTTCTAGGGAATGCCCAAGAAGTCACACTTCATAATTTCCACAGGGAAGTAAGGGAAAAGTATGAAGCTTTAGACCTATTAGCTCCTTAAGAAATCACCTCTATCATCCAAAAGTTCAAAGGGAAACATCCACACATCATTTTGGTATAAAGGGGAAGAAAACATAGATTCTAGAAACCAAGTTTTGACACTTAGAAGATTTTTTAGATTTTTGGGTCCTGTCACCAAGGTGTGAAGGTGTGCAGGTGCACTTTTCTCAGAGGTGTGTTGATAGTTTTGAAGAAGAAGCAGTGCACAGATAGTTAACTACCCTTTGCTATTTTAGAGCATTCCATGCATTGTAAACACATTTTGATGGTAGTTCAATACCTAGAGACAACTACAAAAGGTCGAGCTTCCATTTTTAGAGCTCTACTCCCAGATCATCTCATAGATTCTATCTTCTTATCTCCTTTTTCTTTTATTGTTTTAAGTCATGTAAAGGCTTATGCATCCATTAATTGATATAAACAAGGGTGGAGATCTACTTAGCATAATTTAGGAGTCAATTTGTATATAATTAGCTTTATTTTTGCATTAGGAGAACTCTCATTCCTAACACAAAAAGAGGAGAGGATTTCTTTTAAAAACATGGATGTAATATGTATTTAAGGCCATTATTTTGATGCAATAATATATGCTATTGGTACTCTCATTATGAGTGTAGTTCTTGCTGGAGTGTGTTATTTTTTGAATGCATGTTCATGAATAATAATGGAGCCAATGGTTTTGTTGTGTTGTTATGATTGTGTGATTTTTTAGTTCTAGTTTTTGACTTGTGTTAATGAATTCCATTGTTATGATGAATTGGAGAAAGGATCATCTTTGTTCTTGCATAAAATTTTGTCTTGTGTGAGCACACTTTTTGTGGCCTCACAATTTGATGAAATGTGAAACACCTTTTAGTTATTATTGAAGTTTGCATCAATGATTGCATCAGTGGAGTTGAGGAAGCACTACTCCTAATTTCATTGGTTTCCTACCAAATCCTTTTGATACTTCAATTCACAGGTATGCTGTTACTTTGGCTTATATTTGTTAGGAATTTCCCTTTCAAATATTTGTTTTTAATCTTTTTTTACTTTATCTTTGTTATTTTCTTTTCCAACACTTGATTAGAATAGCAATTAATATAGTTACATTGATAAATGGAATTCATCACAAAACAAAAAATACATAAATATCTCTTTGTGGTTACATTTCAACAATAGTTGTGTAGATTGGTTTAAACCAACAAAGGCCTCCTCATGAACATACACATTTATTCAATTGAGTTACCCAACAAGTTGAAAAATAGCCATCTAGAACCTTGGAGTTGGTCATTGATCAGCTTTTCAAGAGAGAGATCTGAAAGGATTTATGTCATTCAACATCGTGCAAAATGATAGCTCCACAAGAGCCAATCTTGTTAAAGGTTACAAGACACATTGTTAGGTGTGACCCTATTAAAGGATTTAAATCACCTTGTTAGAAGTGACCTTATTAGAGTTCTTTAGAACATTCCCTTAGAATATCACCTTGTTAAAGGATTTAGAAATGACTCTAAAGTAATGATACTTGATCTCAATACGCTTTGTCTTTGTATGCATCACATGATTATTTGAAATTTTTATTGCACTTATATTGTCACAATAGATTGCTATAGGTTTAGCAGTCTCCTCCTTCATACATTTTCACAATTGTTTGATCCATACAAAATTTGAACAATTCACTATTGTAGCAACATATTTAGCTTCTGTTGTAGATTGTGAAATATAGTTCTACATCTTGCTTGTCCATAAAATCAACCTTTTTCCTAGAAAGAAAGTGCCTCCACTAGTTCTTTTTCTGTCATCAACACTTCTAGCCCAATCAACATCTGTATATACTTTCAGCTCAAACTTGTCATTGTTCTTGTACCAGAAGCCATAGTCTTTTGTGCCTTTTAGATGTCTCCTTATCCTTTTCACAACCATCATATGATTCTCCTTAGGATTAGCAAGAAATCTTTCAATGCAATGTCAGGTCTTCTATGAACAACATATTGCAATTTTCCAATTATTGATCTATACAATGTTTGATTTACTTCTACAAAATCATCATTCTTTGAAAGTTTATGTCTAGTTTCCATAGGTGTTCCAACTAGTCTTGAATTTTCCATATTAAAAGTTTTGAATATCTCCTTCATATACTTTGATTGTGTAGTATATTCCACCTTTCTTTTGACAGACTTGTAAACCAACAAAGAATTAAATCTCTCCAAACATTGATATCTCAAACTCTTTCTTCATTTCATTTGCAAAGGTTTTACGCAATGAATCTTGTCCTCCAAATATAATATCATCAACAAAAATTTCATCCAACAATATCTTGCTCTCATATTCACTCTTCAAGTATAAATTTCCATTATCATTAGTTCTTGCAAAACTATTTTTTTCTAAATAATTATGTAACCTTTCATACCAAGCTCTAGGGTCTTGCCTCAAACCATACAAGTCTTTGTGTAACTTACATACCATGTTTCTCTTGCTAGGCTCAACAAATCCTTCAAGTTTTTCAATGTAGACTTCTTCTTCTAGTATTCCATTCAGAAAAGTAGACTTCACATAAATTTGATAAAATTTAAAACCATTATAAGAAGCATATACAAGCAAAGTTCTCACTCCTTCGAACCTAGCAACTGGAGAAAAAGTCTCTCCATAGTCAATTCCTTCTTCTTGTGCATATCCCTTACAAACTAGTCTTTCTTTATTCCTTTTAACTTCACCTTTCTCATTCAATTTTTTTTGAATACCCATTTTTATCCAATCATATTCTTGTTCTTTGGTCTAGGTACTAGTGACAAAATTATGTTCTTTTAATCTGATTAATTTCCTCATTAATGGCTCTTATCTAGTCTTCATTCTCAAGTGTATCATTAATTATTTTGGGTTCAAACTCACATAAAAAACATGTATCTTTCTTAATTTTTTTCTTTTCATCACTGCTAAATCTTTATCTATGAGGATTTGATCTTGTGTATGGTGTCTTTTTACATACTTTGCTAGCACAGGTTTAGATATTATTACTTCTCGTGGTAGTTTGTTTGGTTCAACATGGTCAATTTCTTCATGTCCATCTTGTTGTATCTCTTTTTGTATCATAGTTTCATCCATTTGATGGTCAAAAATTACTATTTGTTACTCAACTTCAAGTTTGACACTCGATAGGTTGTTGTTTCTCAGCAACACTCCTCTAATTAGACTCAACAATATCTTCAATTTGTATCACTTCAACTGGACTCTTAGATTTAGGCACGGTGCTAGGTTCTCCTTCATAGACATATACAAAAAAAAAATGTAATCTTCAATCTCCTTCTTGCATTGAGCTTCATTCCTTTCTATAAATTTATCAACTCTAAAATTTTCACTTTCCACAATCTAGTTATTATTAGAATTCAAACACTTATAAGCTTTACTCTTTGTGGAATAACCTAGGAATATGCCTTCATCACTTTTTGCATCAAGTTTACCTTTCCTAGTATCTTTCATAATATAACATTTTCTTCCAAAAATTTTGAAATAATTCACATTAGGTGCATGACCATGCTGAAGTTCAAAAGGTATTTTATTGATACCTTTCTTGACTTGTACTCTATTTAGGGTATAAATAGTAGTACTTACAACTTCTCTCCAAAACAATTGTGAGACATTCTTCTCTTCATCAGTGTTCTTACATAATCCATGATATATTTGTACCTTCTTTTAGCTATACCATTATGTGGTGGCATTCTAGGTGCAGACATCTACCTTATGATATCTCTATCATTATAGAATATGTTGAATTCTTCATATACAAATTCTCCTCCTCTTTTAGATCTCAATTATTTCAAGGTCTTACCTATTTCTTTCTCAACTCTAACCAAATATAATTTAAACATTTGAAAAGCATCATATTTTTCTTTAAGAAACATCACAGTCATCATCCTAGAGTAGTCATCAACAAATAAGATAAAGTACCTATCACTATAGTAGCTTTTGCACTCGCATGGGACCACATAAATCAATATGAACTAATTTGAAAACATCATTATAAGAATAAACTTTTGTCTTGAAACTAGACTTTGTCATTTTTCCTAATTGACACTTTTTACACATCAATTTATCAGGTTTACTTAGTTTTGGAAATCCTTTTACTCTCTTCTTCTTGCTAATCTAAACAATATTATCAAAGTTCACATGACACAATCTCCTATGTCATATCAAAACATTTTCAAATTGTACAAACAATGATGTTTCATCAGATAAGTCTAGATAGAACAAGTTACCTCTAGTTTTCTCTCCACTTCCAATTAGTTCACCAGTAGCATCAAAGATCTTTGCTTTCTTATCTTGAAACTCAACTCTATATCCTAAACTAATCAATTGTGTCACACTCAACAAGTTATGTTTCAAACCTTCAGCCTAATATGCGTTATCACTCTTGATCCTATCATTCAGTACAATTGATTTTTTACCTTTCACATAACATGGTGCATCATTTCCAAACTTGACACTACTTCCACCATAATGTACCAACTTATAAAACTTACTTGTATCACCAATCATGTGATGTGAATATCCACTATCAATAATCCATCTCTCATTATTTCTTATATGTGAGATTGAAGAAATTTTCTCATGTAGTTCCTTATTAGATTCATCTTTCATAGAAACATAGATAGCTTCTTCATTATTTTCATTAGTGTCACTTTCAGTTGTTTCTTCAGCAATGTAACAAGATCTGTTACCTTTTCTTTTGCAGTCTCTATTTTCTTGGATGTCTCAATTGACACTTCTTCCTTTGTATTTACTGTCCTTCCTTTTATCATTTTCTTCTTTTTCAAGACACCTTGTTGTAATATGACTAACCTTGTTACATGTAAAAAAAATAATAGGGATTTTACCTTTGTATTTTCCCTTTCCTCTTGGTAACCTTTTAGCTAATAGTGCCTCAACTTCATCAAGCTCGTCATCTAATTCACCGTCATTGTTCACATATTGGCTTTTCTTCTTTCCTCTAGATTCATCAAGAGTTAGTTTTTCTTTGAAAGCACTTTCAATATTAGGAGGTATGTAATTATCAATATTTTCCAACTCAAAAGTTGTAAGTCTACCAACTAGACTATCCAATGTTAGATCATTACCAGGTGTACATCTAAGTTATTGTATTGTAGAAACTCTAATAGCATAGATAGGAAGTAAAGTTGTCGATACCAATTGATAGAATATTTAGAATAACTGGGGGGGGTGATTTAGTTATACTCGGGTCAAAATATATATAAAAAAAAACTTTCAAAAACTTCAAATAACTTAATCAAACTCATGGAATGTATCTATTCATCATTATTCAACTCACTATTCCATCTTAGCTCTACGTTCTATATGTGTGCCAATTAGAAGAAGAATATCACAGTTAACATTAAACTTCAAACTTAAAATAGTAAGTAGCATAAATCTATAACAAACATCCACACAAATGTTTGACAGTGGGATTTAATGTGGAAACCCAATTTGGGAAAAACTACCAAGTAACACGCTACCACTTTTCACTCTTCTAAAGTGAGCTTTGTTAGGATCCAACCTTGTTAAATATTACAAAACACATTGTTAGGTGTGACCCTATTAAATGATTTAAATCACCCTATTAGGAGTGGCCTTGTTAGAGGTCTTTAGAACATTCTCTCTAAATGTCACCTTGTTACAAGATTTACAAATGACTATGAGGTCAACCTTAATCAAAACGATTTTACTACTGCCACAATGATTAGAAAGTAATAGCTATATTTGATGTTATAAGATAAAACTCACATTGTAAGTTCAGATCTTCATTTGGCTCAATGCTGGTTCATTGACTAGATTCCATCTATCTCAACAACTAAAATTTTCTTGGCAACTCTTCAAGCAATCTCCCACATTGCAAACTTTGCACTTCTCCTTTGCAAGTTTGTTCTCCATTTTTATTCACAAATTTTAGTCCAACAACCTTCAAAAACATCTTATATGTCTCCTTAACTAGATATCTTTGATGTTTTTTTTCTTAAACATAACTGTAGAGATTAGGGTTACAATTACATTCAACAAGTTCATTGAATCTAGTCATCTTCTATTATTATTTTTCCTTCTTTGAAAGTTCTAGATGTCTCCCTCAAATCTTAGCCTTTGATCACTCAACTAATCCTTTCTATTCATTAAATAGTCTACCTCATTAATCCTTATTGTCAACACATTCTAATTATTTCAATAATTCAATAATGTCATCTACAAATCTTGATTCTTTCTCAAACTATTAGTTTGTTGACACTCGGTCATAACTACATCATGTTGCTCGATCATCACTAGATAACTCAATCATCACTAAATTGTCTTTCTCAGTTTACACTATGAAACTCATTTATTACTATCACTTGACATTCTCTGTCACTCTACTAATATTAATAATTGGTCAATCTTGTTCTTCTTAGTAATGCTTAAGTTCCTTAATCTTCTGCTTCAGATACTTGTGATGTATAACTAGATAGTTTGCTTGCTTAGTCCTTATCTTCTCTAGGACTTACTTAGGATTTCTCCTAGCCTAACAAGGTTCAATTTTGTACCATAACCTCTAGAGGATCTCTATCCTATCCCTCACTATGTAGATACACCAAGGATTTTACTTCTTGTACTCACCAAATATCTGTTCAAACAAACTTGCCAACTTCAATTTTTGAACCATCTTGAGCATTTCTTCAACTACATGGAGTGAGGGATTCATTCGTGTGATTTTAGTCTTCATCTAGTATTTTGGACACAAAACTCACAAGATTTCTTTAAGTTTGTTGCATCTATTCCAAAATTATCAAAAATAGGCTTAATTGAATTAGCCCTCCAAATTAGGTTTTTGGATTGTAACTCCAAAATTATCTAAACAAGGTGGTAAATTAATCATGAATTTGAGTACCCTTTTTGGAAAACTAAAATATTTTGTGGATCTTAGGTTCCCAAGTCCTCCATACACCTAAAAGAAACTTTTGTGCCTATAATCAAGGGTTTTAAGTTAGGAATGACACTATTGGCTAGGGTCTATTCAAAGACTTAGTAAAACTTGTATTGAAACTTCTTAATCTTTCATATAGAAACATCACTCACCTCTCCCCCTTATGTACCTCATGGTTTGAACTATCTAACACATTCAAACCTCTAAAAGCTTCCTGAAAGCATTGTGAACACCTAACCAAGTGATTATGACTTGCCTAGGGCATCACATGAAAAATAGTTAACCAAATTTTCAAGGCCCAAGCAACTATATACATAATGTACACTATCTCCACTTCCATTCCCCTTAAGGTTGTGATTAATCCATGGTAGGAACTAATGGGGGAGCCATTTTTCCCAAAAATGTCAACACTCAAACAACACACAATCTAATTACAAAATATTTACACAACCTAAACTTCTAACCTGAATCAAAAAGGATTGTACAAGAATGAACTTCAATTATCTACTACAAAACTTTGAGGTTAAATCCATTACTATGAACATGCAATAAAAAACATGTAAACCTATTAAAACTATGACAAAAATTCATGATTTTCAATAGAGAAACTTTCTTCTTACCATGTCTAACCCATGTAATACCATTTGGAGGTTTTTAAGTACCTTTCTCCTATGGGCCCTCATTTTACATTTCAAAGCATTTTTGCATTTTAACACTTCAAACTTGTCACATATCATTACCTTGGTTCCTTAGTGATGTCTAAGCATGTTTGAACCTGCATACCATCATTTTCAATGCAAGTTCACAATTTTGCCCTCCTAGACCTAGTTGACAACATTGCAACATTGTTGATAACTTATGCAATATTTGCCCAAATGATAACTTGTGACCTCTAAACTATGCAAAAAGGTGTAAAAACACCTTAGATGACATATTTAGATCAAATCCCAACTTTTCTAAGACTTATAGGGTATTAGACCCATATCCTTAGGTCTTCTCTGAAAAACCCTAAACAAAAAAGAAAATTAAAAAAACACCTAGACTAGATTGAACTAGACACAATCCATCTAGGAGAAAACAAACATGACCTTGAAAGGTCCAAAATCACACCCTTGACTTGGTTGGATTCAGTATATGCCAAAATCAAAAATAGAAATCAAAACAAGGAGTTTGACTAGGTGCTCTTGCACCATACTCACCCAAAGAAAAAGACGTTAATCCATCCTTGGATTGAGCAAGTTGGAGTCAATGCCTAACCTCTTGAATTATGCCTCCTTGACCCAAGTAGCATCAACATCATTGTTTCCAAGCCATTTGATAGGATTTTCAAAGTATTTCTTTGTTCTAGTCTTCTTATAAACTTGTGTATCAAGTACCCTATCTGATGTCATAGGTGGAGCAGGGTTGAAATTCAGGTCTGCCATGTCTTGTATGACCTCTTGAAGATTATGATTAGCATCTGGAGTTGGACCCTTATACAAAACTAGATCTGAAATATTGAAAGTGGGTGACAACACAAGGTTGTTAGGAAGTGCCACCTTGTAAGAATTGTTTCCATACTTGACCAATATTGTGCAAGGACCCAACCTTCTCATCTAAAGCTTGTGTTGTACCCCTTTCTACAACCTTTTTTTTTCCAGATGTACCATCACAAGATCTCCCACCTTAAATTGAACATCTCTTTTTGTGACATCCATCTTTTGCATAATTTTTTCAGCATTTTTAGTTAGAGTCTTCCTTACATTGTCATGGGCTTCCATCATGGAGAGGGAAAAGTCCTCAGCATAACTTCTACTGTACACACCACCCTTCAACTCTCTCAACTCAAACACCCCTCTAGGATGCAAACCATAAACTATTTCAAAAGGACGGTTACTAGTGGATATGTTCATTGTGTCATTGTATGCATATTTAGCCTGCCCAAAGAGTTGGTCCCATGCCTGACCATACTCCTTTGTGAGACACCTTAGAAAGTTGCCAAGACTCATATTAATCACCAATGTTTGGCCATCTGTCTATGGGTGATAGGCAGATCTAAAAGATAAGTTAGTTACAAGATTTTACCACAATGTCTTCCAAAAGTGGCTCATGAATTTAGTGTCCCTATATAAATCAATTCTCATAGGTAGTCTATGGATTCTAACCACCTCTCTAAAAAAAAGTGTGCAATCTGACAAGCATCATGTATGGTCTTGCTATTAGGAATAAGGTGTCTCAACCTTGTATAATTCCTATTCTTATTATTTGTTTTGTAAAATGTATTTCTTGCAAATAATGTTGATGTGTCGACATCTTGAATTGTGTGTAAGGAGATCATGACTAAAACGGTTATGACGGATTCCTATGACATGTAAGAGCTATGTTAGGAAGATTTAATGACAGGTGAAGACATGTGGCAACTAAGATATTTGAGTACTATACACTCTACCCCAATAGTAAAAAAAATTTGGGGTTCCTATTTTCTCAGAGAATGGTAAAACCCTAATACGGTTTACCTTTTTTTTAGGGTTGCGAAGAGATGCGATGCAAAAAAAGGTGTATTGTTTGTACTGCAAGTAGCTACTGGAGTCTTCTATTGTTGATGTTGAATTTGCATTGCAAGTGTATTGTAACCTTGTGTTGAAGATAATACATTGTGCAGGTTCTGAAGAGGTGGGGTTGTTTTACCGAAAGGTTTTTTCCCACCGGCAAATCCTTGTGTTATGTGTTCCTTTCTCTGTCTATTTTCTGTATGCATGGTTGGCTGCAATATTGTTGTTTACATGATATTAAATCTATAAGTATAGAAGATTTTAATAGGATTTGCATCATACTTTCCTTATGAGATTAGTGTAGGAAGTTGTTTCCGCACCTGAGTTTCCTTACACTTGCAAGGTACAAAACTCATCATCTTTCTAAATTTGTCCACAATCACATAAATACTATCATAACCTTGCCTTGTCCTTGGTAAGCCAACTACAAAATCCATACTTATACACTCCCATGGTATACTAGGAATTGGAAGTGGTTGCTAAAGACCAACATTGGTGGATGTGCCCTTTGCCTTTTGACATACTATAAAACTCTCAATATACTACCTAATATCTCTATTCATCTTAGGACAAAAATTGAACCTAGTGACTAACTCTTAAGTCTTGTTGACTCCAAAATGACCACTAAGTGTCCCATTATGTTTTCTTGGATCAAATTTTCCCTCATTTACCCACTAGGAACACAAAGTTGACACCCTTTAAACAATAAATAATTCTACAATGTATAATCAGAAAACTCACCATGAAAATTGTTCTTGAACTCCTTGCATACCTTGTAAATTTGTGCAAATCATTTATTATCAGTATATAGGTCTTTGAAGCTATCAATACCAGTGCTTTACAATTTAACCTCTTGCACTGTTAGGAGTCTCCCACTTAATGCATCAGCTATGTTGTTCTACACTCCCTTCTTATGCTTGATGTTAAAGATGTAGGCTTGTAGGTATTCTACCCATTTCATATGATTTCTACTGAGCTTATCTTGAGAGTTAAGGAATTAAGTGCTTGGTTGTTTGAGTATACCACAAATTCTTTTGGAAGCAAATAATGCCTCCACTTCCTTAGAGATTGGACTAGAACATAAAATTCTAAGACATAAGAGGATTTTCCTTATCTTGAGAGTTAAGGAATTAAGTGCTTGGTTGTTTGAGTATACCACAAATTCTTTTGGAAGCAAATAATGCCTCCACTTCCTTAGAGATTGGACTAGAACATAAAATTCTAAGACATAAGAGGATTTTCCTCTTTGCATCATTGAGCATCTCACTATGAAAAGCCATTGGCCTCCCTTCTTGGCTCAAGATTGCCCCAATAGCCAAATTACTAGCATCACACTCCACTGTAAAGAGCTTACCAAAACTAGGTAAAACTACAATGGGTTGGGTAGCTATCCTCTTCTTGAAATCCATTATTTTCTTGTGGAGTCCAATAAAGCTTTTCTATTATACCACATTTGACATAGTACAAGGTAGGAGAATCCTCAAAGGAGATTTCCAAACCCCCAGCAAATAACCACACAGTGGAAACACAATAATAAACCACAATAATGCAATAACAATGCAAGATCTGATACCAAATCACAACTCTTTATTCATAAAGTAACTGATTACATGCAATATGCCTAGCTATAAGGCCTTCTAGGTTAGGGACAAATACAATAAAAAATTACAATATCGATTCTACAAGATCCAACAAGATCCAACTTACAAACCCAATCCTAGCTAGTCTAGATCCACAACTGGATAAGAACACCAAGAAGAATTTGTACTTGTACCCTTAGGTCCACCAAGTCATCCTCTAGTTCTCAAGTTGTAGCTTCTAACTCTTCAAAACTCGCATCTACCTGTCATCCTCTTCTCTAAGCTAGATGATCACACTTCTCCTACTGCCTAAAGACTCCACAAACCCCTTACTTATACCCAACTAAGCCACAAGTTAGCCCAATGCATTACAAACTAAATTAAATCCCTTACCTTAAATATAGGTTGAGCCACAAGTCAACTTCAACACAAATTAAATACCCATATAGAAATTAAATGCTTAAAATTTGGCTCTCATTCAACTCAACACCAATAGGAAGCAAGACCAAACTAAGTGACAATAAAACCAAGCCGAGCACTAGTAAATTCCCAAGCAATGTCAAGCTCACAGTACAAATCAAGCACCATAGACCATACTGAGTTCCACAGACCATGTCGAGCTTCATGGTGTATGTTGAACTCCTAGAGTATGCCAAGCTCCCAAGCATAAACTATGCCCAATAACAACCAAGCACCACTCCTTTGGCGATTGAGTCCCCAACTAGAAACCAAAATCCCTCCAACATAGAGGATTGCAAGAAAGCCTAGGATGCTCCTGCATCAGACACTCCAGGCTCAAAAATATGTTCTAGTAAATGGAAGAACATCTTCTAGGATTCAACAAATAAATCCCATACTAGTTCTTCACATACATATCCTCCATGTCTTTAACTTGTAAACTCTTCCCTTGTTCTTCTTCTTCATATCCATCCTAGGTGTACTATAGGTTTGCTTTCCATGCTAATCTCCAACCTTCTTAGAATCTACCAAGTCAACTCAATTACCAATACTTAGGTTCCTCCTACTAAGTTCTTCATTCTGCAAAGGAATAAGGGAAATTTCCTACCACCTTTCTCAATAGTAAACACATTCTTGACACAATCATGCATAGCCCTACAATCACACTACTAAAGTCCACCATGTAACACATGACAACTATTAATATCCACAATATCACACAACACTTGATCCTTATACTGCCTAATATGGAAATCAACAAGACATTTCTCCCTTACTTCCAAAGCATGCTCACCTTGCAAACCAACAAATCCTATAAGGATAAGCATGTGTCACTCACTTCAAACCAAGTTTTCAAACCATCTCCTTAGCAATAAGGTTATTAATACTACCACCATCCACAATCACCTTGCAGACTTTGCCACTAGAATTACAACAAGTCTTGAACAAACTAGTTCTCTGACAAGAATCTAATTTCCTCTTACCAACCAATACTTGTTAAGTCAGTAAAGTATCCTCTTGCTCAAGTTGACTATCTTGGACTACAACCTCATTCACAACAACAACTATCCTACCATGTTAACATTCAAAAGATTTATGTCCTTCTTTACCACATTTGAAAGAATGACCTCTAAACCCACCTCCACTTGTCCTCCATTTTTTATCAATAGGTTTTGCTTCACCTTATGCACTTGGTTTAGCTTGTGTCGAGCTATCTTGCTTCTCCTTTCCTCTAGCATTACCTTCAATTCCCCTCTTCAACGTATCTTCTACCTTTAGAGCATACTGATAAGCATCCTCAACTGAAGAAATTTTCAGCATACCATCTCATCCTGAATATTGAATCTCAAACCATTAATGTACTTAGCTACCTTTTCTGTTGATAATTCTCTATGACCATAATAAATAGTTAACTTGTAGAACTCCTCGATATAATCTTTCACAGTCATATCTTTCTACTTTAGATTCTACAACCTCTTGAACAACTCAAGTTCATAATCAATAGGAATGAACTTAGCCTTCAGTTAAGTCACCATCAATCTCCATCTAGTGATCTTGATTTCACCTTCTTCTTCTCTATCTCTTTGTAGTTCTTTCCACCAAAAACCAGCATGTCCTTTCAACTTAGTTTGTGCCAACCTCACTCTGAGTGGATCCTCAATATCCTCAACCTCAAAGTCATTTTATAATTCACCAATCTAATAAATTAGGTCTTTAGGAGTCAAATTACCTAAGAAATTAGAAACCTCCATCTTATGCTTCAACTTCAATTAGAATCCAGGTCTAATAAACTGACCAGCCCTAGTTCTAATAGGTCTGTCCACATGATTTTTTGTCCTCACCACTAGATCCAACAACTTCAAAGTCTTCAACAACTTCCTCATAGCTATCATTAGTACCAACATGCCTTGTTACACTACCTAAAGCACTCACAATTTTAGTGATCATGTCACTCTTCATCAATGCAATCTCATATCTAAATTCTGATAATCTTTTCTAGAGATCCTTTCTTCCAAAAAATCACTAAGATTATCAATTGTCCTAGGGTCTAATATTCTTAGAGACATCTTCCAAAATGTTCTCAAATCCTAAGCAACAGATCCACCAATCTAGAAGATCAATTGACTTCACAAGATCAACCTTCTCTGTAAATCCTAGTGTAAAGTGCCTCAATTTTTGGTGATCTGTCAACACACTTAGGAACAACCTTCACTCTAATACCACCTGATGTAGTGCAAGGCAAGAGAATCCCCAAAAGATATGTCCAACCCCCCTACAAATAACCACACATTGGAAACACAACAATAAACCACAATAATGCAATAACAATAAAAGAGCTAATACCAAATCACAACTCTTTATTCATAGAGTAACTAATTACATGTAATGTTCCCAATTGTAAGGCCTTTTTAGTTAAGGCCAAATACAAACAATAATTACAATATCAATCTTGCAAGGTCTAACAAGATCCAACTTACGAATCCAATCCTAGCTAGTCCAGATCCACGACTGTATAAGAACACCAAGATGAATCCACACTTGTACCCTTGGGTCCACCAAGTAATCCTCTAGTTCTCAAGTCGTAGCCCCTAGCTCTTCAAAATTTTCATCTACCCTTCATCCTCTTCTCCAAGTTGGATGATCACACTTCTCCTACTACCTAAAGACTCCATAGACCCCTTTACTTATACCCAACTAAGCCACAAGTTGGCCTAGTTCATTAAAAACTAAATTAAATCCCTTACATTAAATATATGTTGAGCCACAAATTAGCTTCAATACAAATTAAATACTCATACAAAAATTAAATTCTCAAAAGTTGGCTCTTAGTCAACTCGGAACCAATAGGAACTTAGTCAACTTGGCACCAATAGGAACCAAGACCAAACAAAGTGACAAAAAAACCAAGCTAAGCACTAGTAAATTCCCAAGCACTGCTAAGCTTTTAGTGCAATCTGAGCACCACAAACCATGCTGAGCTCTAAGATCATGCCAAGCTCCAAAAACCATGTTGAGCTCCATAGTGTATGTCAAGCTCCCAGAGTATGCTGAGCTCCCAAGAAGAAACTATGCCCAATATCAATCGAGCACCACTCCTTTGGTGACTGAGTCCCTAACTAAAACCAAAATCCCTCCAACATGTAGGGCTGCAAGAAAGCCTAGGATGCTCATGCATCAACCTTTGATGGTGTCTAGAATAGGAGCACAAATAGCATTGAAATGTTTGATGAAATTCCTATAATATTGGGCTAAGCCATGAAAGCTTCTTACCTCTATTGCAACTTTAAGCGTAGGCTAGTTTAGGATGGCATCCACTTTCCCAGGATCCATCTTGAGATTTCCCTGAGATAAGACAAACCCATGGTACACTAGCTCCTGCTTCATAAAGTCACACTTCTCCAAATTGATCATTAGTTTTTTCTCATGCAATTTCTTGAAAATAATTTGCAAATGTTTAATATGCTCCTCTATAGTTTTACCGAAAATCAATATGTCATCTAAATAAACCACAACAAACTTACCAATGTAATCCTTTAGCACCTCGTTCATCAGCCTCATAAAGGTAGATAGAGCATTTGATAAGCCGAATGGCATTACAAGCCATTCATACAAACCTTCTATAGTTTTGAAGGTTTTTTTCCACTTATCCCCTTCTTTTATTCTAATTTGGTGGTAGACACTTTTCAAGTTTATCTTGGTGAAGTATTTTGCTTCCCCTAAATAGTCCACTAGGTCTTCAATTCTAGGTATTGGGAACCTGTACCTAATAATGATTCTATTAATGGCTCTAGAATTAGTACAAAGTCTCCATGTTCCTCCTTTCTTGGGTGCTAAAATAGTTTGGACTGGACATGGGCTAATGCTTTTCCTAATTAGGCCTTGGTCTAGGAGCTCTTGGATTTATTTGGTCATTTCCTCATTTTTTTTAGGAGTCATTTTATAGGTAGCTTTATTGGGGAGGGTAGCTCCTAGAATAAATTCTATTTGATGGCTAATAGGTCTCTTAGGAGGTAGGGTGATAGGTTGTCCATCACTAACAATTTCATGGTATTGTTGAATAATTATTGTACTTCATTTGTTATCTTTGTTTTCTTGACAACAACTTCATCTTTGTGTTTCAAAACTAATGTAAACCTAACCCCATCTCCTTCTTCTATGGTCTTTAAGAACTCTTTCTCACCAACCATGAGCACACTTGGACTTGAGGTCTTCATCTCTTCTTCTTCTTCTATCAATGAGTGAATCTTGAAAGTCACACCATCTTTTTTGAATGAGTAAGAATTTTCGGTTCCATCATGCATGGCTTATTTATCAAATTTCCATGGCCTCCCAAGTAGAAGGTGGCATGCATCCATAGGAAAAATGTCACATAGCACTCTCTCCTTATATCTCCCTATGGTGAACTCTCCCCATGCTTTCTCACTCACAAGAATATGTTTTCTTTTGTTGAGCCATATGACCTTGTATTGGTTGGCATGTGGAATTCTTTTTAGTTTCATCCTACCAACTGCCTCTTCACTGATTAGGTTATTAGTTGAGCCTAAGTCAATGATGACTCTACACATCTTTCCCATGATTTAACATCTAATTCTAAAGAGTTCCCTTCTTTTACTTGGTTCTTCTTTGTTTGGCTCCTTGATCAATGTTCTTTTTATCATTAAGTTTTCCCCTTCCTCTAATTCCAAAGGTACTTTAGATTGTTTATTATTGTTGCTAGACACTTCTTGTGCATAATTGACTCTTTTTATACTTCCTTGGAAGGTTGAGCCTTTTTCAAGGCACCTATATGCAGGGTTTCCTAACTGATTGTAGTGGTAGCACTTCATGGTGGCAAAGTAGGATGCTCTCCCTTATTTGTTACTCCTTCCTCTCCAACTATTTTTAGAGCCTCTACCTATGTTGAAACTTCCTCTTCCTAAACTTCCTTCTTGCTGTTCAGTCAACTTTTTTTTCTCCCTGTGGCCTGGAATCTAATCCTCTTCCACCATAGCCTCTTTGACCTCTTCCATCTCTACCTCTACCTTTTTCCCTAAAGTTTATGTCTACCTTCTTCTTTTTCAGAGAAAGTTGGAAACATTTATGGACTATTATAGGAGTCAATAGGTTGATCTCTTCTTACATGTTCTACTTCAAGTCTCCTAGATACCTAGACTCTTTGATCATCTCATCTTCTTGTACTCTTGACCTCAAACACAACTTTTGAAACTCTTTAGTATAAGTTTCCACATCCATATCTTCTTATGTTAAAATTTTCCTCTTCTTGTGCAATTGAACTTCATGGTCTTCTAGTAAGTATTGTTCTTTTACCTTTATTAACATGGCTTTCCAATTAGCAATTTTTTTCTTACCCATATTTTCCTTTTCTTCTTGGAGATACTTCCACCATGTTAGTGTAGACCCTCTTAGACTTGACTTTGAAACTTTAACCTTCTTTGTTTCGGTCACACCTTCGCACTCAAAGTGGTTCTCTATCCCTTCATTCCACTCCATTACAAGTTTAGTTCCCATCTTTTCACCAAACAAAGGGAATTCCTTCTAAGGCTTTCCCACCTAATGCCTTGATGTCTTTTAGGAATGGTTCTTTAGTCAATAGAGGGTCTGGTTCAGGAATGATATCTTCCTCAACAATCTTTTGCTTACTTTTTTCACTACTCTCTCCTTTTTCTTTCTTCTTAGTTCCCTCAACAACTTCTTCTAGCTTTGTTTTCATTTCCTCTAGGGCTTCTTCAAGGATCCTTTTTCTCACCCACTTCTTTGGATAACTTTGCATTTGTCATGATGGTTTTTTCTCCAACCGACTCTGCAGTCTGAAACATCTAACCTCAAGCCCAATCAATTTATGGCTCTCACACTAATCTAATGTAAAATTAGATAGTTTTCTTGCATAGTCCTTATCTTCTCTAGAACTTACTTTGGCTTTCTCCTAGCCTAGCAGGGTTCACTTTGGTACCCTAACCTCTAGAGGATCTCTATCCTATCTCCAAATTCTTCACTATATAGATATACCAAGGATTTTACTTCTTGCACTCACCAAATGTCTCTTCAAACTAACTTGCCAACTTTAATTGTTGAGCCTTCTTGAGAATTTCTTCAACCACATGGAGTGAGGGATTCATACGTGTGAAGTTAGTCTTCACCTAGGCTTCTGGACACAAAACTCACAAGAATCCTTCAAGTTTCTTGCATCTATTCCAAAACTATAAAAAATAGCCCTTATTTAATTAGCCCTCCAAATTAAGTTTTCAGACTGTAAATCCAAACTTCTCTAAAAAAAGTGGTAAATTAATCATTTATTTGAGTACCTTTTTGGAATATTATTTTGGTCTTAGGTTCTGAAGTCCTCCATACACCTGAAGGCAAGTTTTGTGCCTATAATCAAGGGTTTTAAGTTAGGAATGACAGTATTGGCTAGGGTCTATTCAAAGACTTAGTAAAACTTGTTTTGAAACTTCTTAATCTTTCATATAGAAACATCACTCACCCCTCTCCCTTACCTACCTTGTGGTTTGTACTATATAAAAAATTCAAACCTCCAAAAGCTTCTTGAAAGCACTGTGAATGCCTAACCAAGTGACTCTAACTTGCCTAGGGAATCACATGAAAAATATTTAACCAACTTTCTAGGGGCCAAGAAACTATATACATAATTTTCATTGGCTCCACTTCAATTCCCCTTAAGGTCATGATGAATCCACGGTAGGAACTCATGGGGGAGCCATTTTGCCCAAAAAATGTCAACACTAGAGCAACACAATTCTAATTACAAAAGATTTGCACAACATAATCAAATGAACTTATAAAAACTTTTAATCTAAATTAAAAATATTGTACAAGGATGAACTTCAATGATCTACTACAAAACTTGGAGCTTCAATCCATTACTATGAACATGCAATCAAAAACACATAAAACTATGAAAACTATGACAACAATTCATGATTTTTAATAGTGAAACTTTCTTCTTACCATACCTAACCCATTTAATGTTATTTGGAGGTGTTGAAATACCTTTCCACTATGGGCCCTAACTAATTCTAAAAATGTTGTCATGACAATATTGTAAAATCCAATATTGTCGTGAGCAATATTTTACATTTCTAGGCATTTTTGCATTTTAACACTTGAAACTTGCCAATACCATTAAATTGGTTTCTTAATGATGTATAAGCATGTTTAAACCTTTAGACCATCATTTTCAATGCAAGTTCACATTTTTTCCCTCCTAGACCTAGTTGACAACATTGCGACATTGTTGACAACTTATGCAATATTTCCCCAAATGACAACTTGTGACCTCTAAACTATGCAACAAGATGTAAAAACACCTTAGAGGAAATATTTAGATCAAATCCCAATTTTACTAAGAATTCTATGGTATTAGACCCATATCCTTAGGTTTTCTCTCAGAATCCCTAAACAACAAAGAAAACAAAAAAAAAACACCTATACTAGATTGAGCTAGACACAATCCATCTAGGAGCAAAAAAAATGACCTTGAAAGGTGCAAACACACACTCTTGACTTGGCTAGATTCACCACATGCCAAAATCAAAACTAAAAATCAAAACAAGGAGTTTGACTAGGTGCTCTTACACCAACTTGGTTGCTTCACAACTCTTTTGCTTCTCAACCGATCTTTCATCCTTCCTTATTGAAATAAATAAAAAACACATTATGTTGTCAATTACTAATTGATCAAGTGCCCATTTTAATTCTATCTTATTAGCACATCTCAACTCAACCTTTGACTAGGTCATCTAATGATCTCTTCTTTGCAAATCATCTTCATCAATCAAATGATATGGTATTCTACATTGTTAGCAAATGTATTATCAGGAAGGTTTGACATCAGTGACAACATAAAAATTGTTCCACAATTGTAGTTCCAATAAGCTATATGTAATCCATTCAAATATTGAGAAATTCGCTTAACATCTTCCTTGACACAGTCGACTTTTATTATTAATTGATAAAACTCTTTAGTGTACTCATTGACACTACTATCCCTTTGCTTCAAATTTCAAATCTTCTTGAATATACTAATTTGATATTTGTGTGGCAAAAAATTTGGACTTATCTTTATCACGATTCGATCCTATGATCAAATCTTATCTTTCCTATTTTATTGGCTATCTATATGCACATGATACCACCATAGGGATGCATGGTCCTTCAACTTCATGTGGGCGTACTTAACCTTGTTCATCTTCTATATTCATAAACTCAAAATATGTATCCATCTCACTCATCTAATCCAAAAATTATTCAACATTCAATTCCCATTTATAAATTGGAGAATCAAGTCAGGACTTAGTGCTTACTTTAGTGAGTTCTTTGGTGAATCAATCCTCTCTAAGATCTAGTCTAGGTTATTGTAACTTTCCACCTATCTCAATAGCTTATTCTTCCTATTTTTTATTAATGTCCTTTATTTGAACTCCTCTTCTTTGAGTTTCTTCCATGGCATCCATTTTTTTCCATAATACCTCTAGCTACCTATGTAAGTGTTATGGTCCTTCTTTTTCTTTGACATCAACATGATCATCTTCTTCTCATCATAACGAACCATGACTCTGATACCAATTAGTGCACATCAAATTCCCTACATCTTATTAGACACACAAAGGATTTGTTTCCAAAAACTAGAACAATTTGATACCTAAATGTTTTAAATAAAATAAAAAAATTTAAGACAAAATAAATGCTTCACTTCGAAAGATAATTGATATTAAAAAATAACATAGAGCTCACCAAACACACATTGATAACATGAACACAGAGTGTTATGCATGTAAAACATAAACACAAAGGAAAATTATCATTTTTATTAGATTTTAGATCTTGTGTATGTACATCCTTTGAAAGGAAAACATGATTCTTCTCATAATTTTTCTCTTTCTCTATTCTTAGGCTCATATGCTACTTCCTTGGTATTCAATTTCCTTTTCAATATGGAGTCACCATCCACTCTTTCTTCTTTTCTTCCTCTCTTTCTTCCTTTCTAAAAATTGACTTACAAGATCCATATTAGATATTTAAAATGGAGTATTAATTTGAGTGCTAAAACCAAATTAAAATTCAAAATTGGGTAGCTAAATATGGAAGCTTCAAAGTTTCAAAACTTTGAAATAAATTTTTTAAATACTATTGCTAACTCTAATGCACTTGGTTGACCCGACGTTTACCAACATACATAACTTGGGGGCTAATGTGATATTTACCAATAGAGTCAAAATTCAATCCAATAGATAACATGTCAAAATGGATTCTCCTACATCACCTTCCAATGTCTCAATGCAATCCTTAATATGTCTCTCCAATAAGGCCTCCAAGAGTGGTCTAGCTGTAGGAAAAATGGCTTTATGAGCTCCCTAGGAGTATGTCTAGAAAAGAGTTTATTGCCCATCCCCATTGTTCCATTGTAATTTTTCTAGGATGATGTTCCATAATTCAAGAACTAAGTTTCATATTCTAGACCTTGTTAAAGGGTTCTTGATTCAAGAACACTAGTTGGTTTAGGATTCTTCAAGTACTTCTAGTTGTGAATTCTTATTGATTTTAAATGAGGAATTTTTAACAGTCTCCATATGAGTTTAGCTCCTAGGGATTTACCTAGACTCCTATTTTTTTTATCCTGAAACCCTCTTCCTCTTTGGGTATATCAACCTTATCCCAAGAAAGGAAATAAAGCTTCCTCTTTTTTGTCATTCCTTGCGAAAAGGAAGTTTTTTAGGAGTCTCTTCAGGTTCTCCCTTTTTGTTGGTAGGAAGATTAATGAAAAGAGCTAATAGAGAGGCATCACTACAAGAAGAGATTGAAATATTATTATTGTTCTAATAGAGGAAAGTTGTTTCCCTTTCCATGATTCAGTCTACCTTTTAAATCTCTCAAGCATTTCATCTCGAAGATGTGATGATCTTATACCAATGTGTAAAGGTATCCCTAAATATTGTCAAGGAAGACTATCTTTTTGAAATTTAATTATTTTTTAAATTTCCTCTTTTGTGTTTATGTCAAAATTAAAAATGAACATCTTAGAATTTTTAGACTATTTTTATCTAAATTCTCTATAATACACATTGAAGGCTTCTCTATAAGATTTAGCTATTGATCTCGGATTGGTTTTGACAAGTGAGTGTCAACACACTTAACCCACTTACTAAGTTCATGTCAAACTAGTAAAACATGTTGAGCACAACATATAAATATTAGACCATGCCGAGTTGCAATGAGTGCCAAGCCACTCATGTGTTGAGTCACTCAAGTGTTGAGTAGATAGACCATGCCAATTGATTCAAGTGTTGAGTAATACAAGTGCCAAGTCAGAAGTAGAAATACAGTTCATGTCGAGCATTAGTGACTTCATATGCCAAGTAAAACAATTTTGACACATTTGTTTGTGATGGCACAAACAACTATGTAAACCATTTTTAAACCGACTTAAGGATAGATTACAATCTTTTGGAGATAAGGATAAATCTATATTTGGATTCCCTATGTAATTACATGCAACCAATCAGATAATGGGAAGGTTTAAGTAGAAAAATGGATGAATCTTAGCCATAGATTCATACCTAACCCTAAGCCACCAGAGTCTTCTTTAGGAGGATGAAGCAATAAACACTTTAAAATGTATGATGGGTGAATGATCAAATTGGAAGAGTGAACAAGATAGTTTGTAGAGCATTCAAGGTGACTTAGAAGTAAGAGTGAATTGCAGAATTAGTTAGAGAAGAACAAAGGATAGAGAAGGATACAGCATTGATACATCAAATTGTGAAGGATGAATTAGAGATTATGTAGAGGTGATCTCTTATTAGGTAAGCAAGTGGTAATCATAGGATGTATGCTGAGACATTTTAACAGGTGATTTTAGTTAAATCTCTTAACAGAGTAGTCCTAATAGGCCAGATGAAATCCTTTAATAGGGTGCTTACTTAATTATACATTGAATTCCTTTAACCAAGCACACTTCTAATAGCATGTTGAAATCCTCTAACAAGGTAAGACTTAATAGTATTTATAAGCCTTTAATAAGGCAAGCCTTTCATAGGGTAGACCATGATTCATGGTCAAATCATTGTAACCTTAATTGGATACACTTTATTGCTATAGTAGTGAAGATTTTTGGGTGTCATCCCAACCCCGGTTTTACCTTCTCACTTGGAGGGTTTCTGGGTAATCATATCTGGTGTTATGTGTGTGATTTATTGTAACACCCTACCAAGGAATCCAAAAGAATTAACCCAAAGTTTTTCTAAGTTTGCCAAACATTTTTTTTAAAGAACAAATAATAACATACACATCGATCATAAAGTAGCAGAAGCAATAACATACAATCATACATAAGAAAACATAACAAATTACATTCCTTAAGGATCCCAAGATGTTGAGTCGCATTTAAATTTATTTAATACTAAGTCTAATAATAACTATATCCACATAAAAGAATAATTAAAAATCCAAAGTCCATTTAAATAATATAGATTTTTTTTGAATGCCACTTGGCAATAAAATTTGAAATGCTCAATCATCCACTATACATGTCATAGGGTATGAAAGGCTAAAAGAATATGCATTTATAAAAATAGATTACATCATCCCTTTTAGATCCATGATACAAAGTAAAATACAATAAGTAAAATCATCCATCATAAAGATATAACTATCCATAATAAAGATACAACCATCCATCATAATACACAGAGATAGAAAGAAAGGAAATGCAGACAAGGAAACTCCAACCATGGTATCAATAGACGGATCTCAATGGTAAGAGTAAAAAGCACTACCACCCAACTACGTGGTAACCCAAAAAGGCCCACTCCCACCATGCTAAGGAGATAGTCTCAAGTCCCAAACAGGATATCAATCCAACAATCAAAAGTACTCTCTAAGTCCAGGAAGTCCTAAAAGTAATCTAATTCAAAGATTCCAAGATAAATCGACATCTATACCCAAAGGCACACAAAGACACGTAGGAAACCTACTATGTAAGCAAACAAGTATCATTACATGAATCACGCTAGAGTTACCCTGGCAATCTCTTAGGACCTCGACCCCCTAGTGATCCCTATGCAGCCACTAGTATCCTCTCATACTGACAAGGCATACTATGAATGCAAGGTCACAACCAAACATTCTCTCTACTCCCATCCTAGTCTGTACTAGCACTTGAGGCATAGACAAGAAAATAAAAAGACTCTAATTAGGTTCATTTTACTCTCATTTAGTGTAGTGTTTTCACTTATTAAACAACTTACAATGGGTTACCCTAGAAACCACTTAGGGCTCCAGGCTCCAGCCTCCATTGCAAGCCACTTCCCGATATTACATATAGATAACCTACCCTAGGCTCATTTAGTATTAATTCAAAGAATCACATAAAATCACCTTAGTCCTATATAAGTGACTGGAAAGCATCAAAAGATAAATCACAATAACACATCAGTTCTCTACAAGCAACTAGAAAGCATCCCAAAAATATTGATCAAAGACTCAAAATGGTTAAGTCAAATATGTCATAGCACAACATCACCAAAACAAAACATAAAAAACAACTCAATCCTATAAAAGTGACTAGAAAGCAATCCAAATACAACTGATCAAGGACTCAAAAATGGTTAAGTCAAGTAGGTCATACATTCACCTCAACGTCACACAAGAACACTCGAAAGTAATAACAATCAATAGATCAACACACATCATAGAGCATACTAGGCACATTACCATGGTTGAGTATGAAAGATCAAAATCAAATCATCATAATGTCACAAATGCAAAACTCCCAAGCCTCTGGTAACATCCTAAGACTACTCAAAGCTAGGTCAAACCCCAACACCCAACAATAAAATCACACGTCATAGAAAGAGTACATACAAAAGTAATATTCATAATTCATTTTGTTTTGGAAAACACAAAAGTTTAAACTTCAATATAGGTTTCCAAGTTTTCATTTTCATTTCCAAATATTACAGTTAATATTTTCGATCTCCATTAGGGTTTCAATTTCCAATTTCTCTAGTTACTAGATTCACTAAGGTTTTCTCGAGTTCACTAGAATCCTAGATTATTCAACTAATATAAAGTTATTTAAACATAGTTTCATAGTTCAATTTGTTATCAAACAAACACAAGATTCGATGTTCAAAACTAGGGTTTTAGTTTTCATTTTCCCAAAGTATAATAATTACTAAGGTTTTCAAACACTTAAATTTCCCTAGTATTACAAATAATTTTCATATATCTGAACCGTATAAACACATCCAAGTTTATAAAAGAAAATATTAATCCTCCCAATTAATTTTTTTGATTTTTAATTTACTTTAGAATTATATTTAAATAATAAAGTAATAAATCAAATTTTTAAATAATTAAATTTCAAATTTTAGCAATCCTTATTAAAATTATTTATAATAATAATTATCAATTATTACCATAATAATTTTAAATTAATTAAACTTTGGAAAAACTTTTCCAAAAAAGAAGCCTACTAAAAATAAAAACTTCCAAAAATAGAAACCCACTAAAAATAGAAACTTTCCAAAACGGAAACATACTAAAAACATAAACTTTCCAAAAAAAGAAACTTGCTAAAAATAGAAACTTTCCTGAAATAGAAACTTGCTAAAATAGAGACTTTCTAAAAATAGAAACCTATTAAAAATAAAGACTTTCTAAAAATAGAAACCTATAGAAATTTTCTAGAAATAGAAACCTACTAAAAATAGATACTTTCTAAAAATAGAAACCTAGTAAAAATAAAACTTTTCCAAAATAAAAACTTGCTAAAAATAGAAACTTTTCCAAAATAGTGATATAGAAATATGAACCAACCAGTCAAATTCTACAAAACAAAATTTATTTTCTTTTCAAGACGCACAACCCAATTTAACAATTCCATATACAAAACCTCAATTTAACAATAAGGGTTTCAATTTAACTCTTTCACAGATGTATTCAAGAACAGAGAACAATAAATCTTAACATGAGGGTTTTCTAGTTCCCAATTTGTATATAGATGTTTCCTGATAATGATGAACAACTAAATACACACACAAGGTTTTCAATCATTAAATTGCTTACAGAAGAACCTGAAAATGAAGAATGATAAATATGCTAAACAAGGGTCTCAACCCAGAAGAATTATGAAAAATAAAAACAGAATAGACACGAAGAAGAAAGGAATTCAAAGGATAGAAAACAACTATATGAATAAACCACGAGATCCTACCTAGATATGATGTTAAAACAACAATCACACGAAGCATGCCAAAATAATCCCCTTTCTCTAAAAACTTCCTTCTTCAAAATTCCTCCTCCAAAACCTGTGTAATTGCATAATGAGCTCTAGATCTTTGATAAAGTATTCTCCATTAATTTGGGGCTTTGATTGTGCAATCACGCAATCTTTGATAAAGAGAGTAATTGATCAGCGAATTCCCTCACATAATTGTACAATTAGAGCCCCAAACTAAGGGAGAACTCTTTATCAAAGATTGTGTGATTGCACAATAAAAGCCCCAAATTAAGTGAGAAATTTTTATCAGATCTAGGGCTCATTATGCAATTACACAAGTTTTGAAGAAGGAATTTCAAAGAAGGAAGTTTTCAGAGAAAGGGGATTATTTTTGCGTGCTTCGTGTGATTGTTGTTTTAGCATCAGATCCAGGTAGGATCTCGTAGTTTATTCATATAGTGGTTTTCTGTCCTTTGAATGCCTGTCTTTTTCATGTCTATTCTATTTTTATTTTCAGAATTCTTCTAGGTTGAGACCCTTGTTTTGCATATTTATTGTTCTTTATTTTCGAGAACTTCTGTAAGCAATTTAATGATTGAAAACCTTGTGTGCGTATTTGGTTATTCATCGTTCTTAAGAAACATCTCTATACAAATTGTAAACTAGAAAATCCTTGTGTTAAGATTTATTGTTCTCTGTTCTTGAATACATCTGTGAAAGAGTTAAATTGAAACCCTTATTGTTAAATTGAGGTTTTGATATGGAATTGTTAAATCAAGTTTTGGGTTCTGAAAAGAAAACAAATTTTGTTTTATAGAATTTTACTAGTTGGCTCGGATTTCTATATCAGAGCTATTTTGGCAAAGTTTTTATTTTCAGCAAGTTTTTATTTTTAGAAAGTTTCTATTTTTAGCAAGTTTCTAATTTTAGAAAGTCTCTATTTTTAGTAGGTTTCTATTTTTAGAAAATATCTATTTTTAGTAGGTTTCTATTTTAGAAAGTCTATATTTTTAGCAAGTTTCTATTTTTAGAAAGTCTCTATTTTTAGCAAGTTTCTATTTCGAGAAAGTTTCTATTTTTAGTAGGTTTCTTTTTTAGAAAGTTTATATTTTTAGTAGGTTTCCATTTTGGAAATTTTCTATTTTTAACTGCTTTCTAGTTTTGGAAGTTTCTATTTTTAGTAGGTTTCTTTTCTAGGAAAGTTTTTCCAAAGTTTAATTAATTTAAAATTATTATGATAATAATTGATAATTATTATTATAAATAATTTTAATAAGTATTGTTAAAATTTGAAATTTAATAATTTAAAATTTTGATTTATTACTTTATTATTTAAATATAATTCTAAAGTAAATTAAAAATCAAAGAAATTAATTGGGAGAATTAATGTTTTCTTTTATAAACTTGGATGTTTGAATATGGTTCAGATATATGAAAATGATTTGTAATACTAGGGAAATTTTAGTTTTTGAAAACCTTAGTAATTATAATACTTTGAGAAAATGAAAACTCAAACCCTAGTTTTGAATATCAAATCTTGTGTTTGTTTGATAACAAATTGAACTATGAAACTATGTTTAAATAACTTTATATGAATTAGTTGAATCATCTGGGATTCTAGTGAACTCGAAAAAACCTTAGTGAATCTAGTAACTAGAGAAATTGGAAATTGAAACCCTAATGGAGATCAAAAACATTAATTGTAATATTTGGAAATGAAAATGAAAACTTGGAAACCTGTAGTGAACTTTAAACTTGTGTGTTTTCCAAAACAGAATTATTATAAATGTTACTTTTGTATGTACTTTTTCTATGATGTGTAATTTTTTTGTTGGGTGTCAGGGTTTGACCTAGCTTTGACCAATCTTAGGATGTTACCAGAGGCTTGAGATTTTTGTGTTTGTGACGTTATGATGATTTGATTTTGATCTTTCATACTCAACCATGGTAATGTGTCTAGTATGCTCTATGATGTGTGTTGATCTATTGATTATTATTGCTTTCGAGTGTTCTTGTATGATGCTGAGGTGAATGTATGACCTACTTGACTTAACCATTTTTGAGTCCTCGATCAATTGTATTTCAATTACTTTCTAGTCACTTTTATAGGACTGAGGTGTTTGTATGACTTGTTTTGCTGATATCGTGCTATGACATATTGGACTTAACCATTTTGAGTCTTCGATCAATATTTTTGGGATGCTTTCCAGTTGCTCATAGAGAATTGATGTGTTATTGTGATTTATCTTTTGATGCTTTCCAGTCACTTGTATAGGATTGAGGTGATTTTATATGATTCTTTGATTTATACTTTTATGAGCCTAGGGTAGGTTATCTATATGTAATGTAGGGAAGTGGCTTGCAATAGAGGTCGGGGCCCTAAGTGGTTCCCAGGGTAACCCATTGTAAGCTATCTAATAAGTGAAAACACTACACTAAATGAGAGTAAAATGAACCTAGTAAGAGTCTGTGTATGTTATTGCCCATGCCTTAAGTGATAGTATAGACTAGGATGGCAGTAGAGAGAATGCTTGTCTGCGACCTTGCATCTATAGTATGCCTTGTTAGTACGAGAGGATACTAATGGCTACATAGGGATCACTAGGTGGTCAGGGTCCTGAGAGATTGCCAGGGTAACTCTAGCATGATTCATGTGATGACACTTGCCTGCTTACATAGTAGGTTTCCTACGTGTCTTTGTGTGCCTCTAGGTATAGATGTCGATTTATCTTGGAACCTTTGAGTTAGATTACTGTTAGGACTTCATAGACTTAGAGAGTATTTTTTATTGTTGTATTGATATCTTGTTTGGGACTTGAGACTATCTACTTAGCATGATGGGAGTGGGCCTTTTTGGGTTACCATGTGGTTGGGTGGTAGTACTGTTTAGTCTTACCATTGAGATCTGTCTATTGATACCATGGCTGGAGTTTCCTTGTCTGCATTTCCTTTCTAATCATCTTTGTGTATTATGATGAACGGTTGTATCTTTATGATGGATAGTTATATATTTATGATGGATGGTTTTACTTATTGTGTTGTACTTTGTATCATGGATTGAAAAGGGATGATGTAATCTATTTTTATAAATGTATATTCTTTTAGCCTTTCATACCCTGTGACATGTACAGTGGATGATTGAGCATTATAAATTTTATTTCCAAGTGGCATTTGGAACAAATGTATATTATTTAAATGGACTTTGGACTTTTAATTATTCTCTCGTGTGGATATAGTTATTATTAGACTTAGTATTAATTAAATTTAAATGTGACTCAACATCTTGGGATCCTTAAGGAATGTAATCTGTTATGTTTTCTTATGTATGATTGTATGTTATTTCTTTTGCTACTTTGTGATTGATGTGTATGTTATTCTTTGTTCTTTAAAAAAAATGTTTGGCAAACTTAGTAAAACTTTAGGTTAATTCTTCTAGATCCCTTGGTGAGGCGTTACATTGATTACACATTTACATGATTTAGATTCATATTCTTTACATGTTATTTCAGTAAATTAATGCATGTGATGAATGAATGGTGAAACTATCATGGGTCCAAGTTTAAACTCCTAATTCACCCCCCCCACCACCACCCCGCCCCCCAGAAGTTTACTTTCTTTCCACTTGTAATTCCAACATTAGCCTCTCTAGCATTCCCATGTCCATACAATATAGTAACATACTTAGACCTTTAATAGATCCAAGATTTCTCAAATTGGCTAGGGACCTCCGTAGGGTTTCAACCATTGGTATAAATATAAAAGGGGACACAAGATTCCCTTCCCAAAGTTCTTTGGTGATAGGGGGAAAAAACCTTTAGAAATCCATTAACTAAAATAGATATCTTGGTTGTGGATATGTATTCAAAGATAAGATTAATCCAAGGCTTTGAAAGCCCAATGACTCCAAGCACTTTCAATGGAAGTGTCAATAATTTTTTCATATGATTTCTTGATGTCAAGCTTAATTAACATCCTAAGATTACCATTTATTTGTAGAGAATGAATTTCTTCATGAGCAATGATGACTCTGTCATATATAGATCTTCTAGGAACAAACCCTATTTGTTCATCACTAATAAGGGAAGGGAGAATTTTTTGATCCTATTTGTGATTTTTTTAGTTAGAAGTATTACACGGTATGATAGGTCTAAAGTAATTAAAGCTTTATACCTTGTCTTTTCTAGGATAGGGAAAGAATTATATTACTAACTTCCTTGAGTAGGCTACCAACACTAGTAAATTTTAGCCTGAATTATGATGATCACCCATTGCCCAAGCAACACCATCACAATTTGGCTCCTATCGGATGGGCATCAAACTTTTGCGGCAAGGGAGTCCATCGCAATTATGATGGATAAAGATGATGTGACTTGGAACAAGACCATAGTAAGAGTTCATCTATACACCATCACAATTACAATGACTACTCATTGGGGTTGTCATTGCACGTGACAGAAAGTGACAACAATGTGGTGGGAGTGATGGCTAGCTGTCAACACATATCATCGCAATAGTAATGGATATGTGACAATAATTTGGTGGGAGTGATGGCTAGCCATCTGAAGAATTCATCACAATTGCAAGGGCTTTCTTAGAAAATATTGGCTCAAAGTCAGTTATGATGCTCTCATAGCTCATAATAGATTTACACAGTTAGTTGCCATGAAATCATAGATTCACACAATTACTTGTCATGCAATCATAGGTTAATATTGAGCTTCACTTGGTTTCAAGAATAGTTTAATATTATCTACTAATCAAGGCCAACCACATGAAGGTGGAAGCTCATTTGACCCCACCCCCTTCCTAACATCTAAATTCCCTGTTGACATCCAAAATCTTCAAGAAAGGATCAATCTTTAATGTTCAAAAAAAGGTTCCAGACCTGTAAAAGTGACATCATTTTCCCATCTTCCAGTGCATGTCATTTTTTCGGCACATCCAAAATAAGATTTTGTGACTTTGAATCAAGAATGCACATGTAGTTGTTTTATGTATGTATGGACAATAGAAGGAGCTGAAAAAACCCACCATGTTTACATTTATTTAATAGGTCTAAGCAAACCTCTAACAAAAATGCAAACTTGTTGGGTTTTTTTAGCTCCACCTGATGTCATATGTGTTGGAATTACAAGTGGAAAGAGTAAACTCCTGGGGGGGTTGTGAATCACTAGTTTAAACTTGGACCCATAAAAATTTCACCATTTGTTCATCAAATGCATTAATATACTAAAATAACATGTAAAGCATATGCATCTAAATCATATAACCATGTAAGCATTCACATGCATAACACCATATATGATTACCCAGAAACCCTCCAAGTGAGAAGGTAAAACTAGGGTGGGGATGACACCCACAAATCTTCACTATTGTAGTAATAAAGTGTATCTAATGAAGGCTACAATGATTTGACCATGAAACATGATCTACTCTATGAAAGGTTTACCCTATTAAAGGCTTACAAAGATTGTTTTAGATTAAAATAAAAATAGGTTTTGAAGGGGCCCCAAAACCCTTAACATAAAAGAAAAAGATAAACCATGAAGCTCTACCAGGTTTTACAAGGACCTAAAACCTATAGTTTAAATAGTAGCAAAATTAGGTTTTGCAGGGACCTATAACCACATAAAAGTACCATAAAATGAACCCAGGTTTTACAAGGACCTGGAACCTAGTTTTAACAATAGACAAAAACCAGATAAAAAAACCAATATTAGTGACCAAATACCTGGACCACTACAAAAAACAAAGACCAAAAACCAGAGACACTACTAGCTACTATTGTAGCTCTTTTATCATTTTGACCACCTCTTTACTGATCTCTACAGTGCCTTCGATAGTATCAGTAGCCGAACCACCAGTGATCTCAGCTGCCCTTTTCCTAGAGCTCTATTTGGTTCTTTTAATTGGTCCCCCTAGAGACATAACTTCTTCATTAGTGTGCTTCCCTAAAATTGCAGCAGCAGCACAAATACTGGAAGTAACCTTCTCTATCTTATTGCCACTTTCTTTGATCAGCAAACGAAGTTTTTGTTCATACTCCTTTAGTTTCTCTGATATATTAGCCACCTACACTTCCATCTGACTAATCTTTGTATGGTCAATTTCTTGGTTATGTTGTACCTTTTCCATTTTCCTTTTGAGACTAATTAATTCATTATACATCCATGAGTTGGCTTGCAAAGAGGTATCAGCCTTAAGCTTTGTGGTATGTAGAAAAGAAAGCATAGTATCCCTTTGAATAGACTCATTCTTCTCCTTCCCTATTTCTTCTCTACCAAAAGACTCATCCTTGTTTGTCCTTACCTCTTCCCTCACATTGACATCAAAAGGGTCCTTCTTTTCCTTCACCATTTCTTCTTTTCCATCTATTACTCCCTTAGAATGTTCACTTTGATTTTCCTCTTCACCTACATTACCGACCCTATATTTTTCTCACTTCTCTCTTCCTCATCACCCTTACCAATCTCACCCTTTCCTCCTAGGTAACCTTCCAAATTGGAGCTAAAATCTCACACATCCATGTTCTCCTCCTCCTCCAACCTTTTCTCCTTCTTATTTTTTGAGTTATCAGACTCAGCAATCTCTTCCACATTTTTTTGAGGGGTTTGTTGGGTTCTTGCTTCAGACTCCTCCTTTTACCCTTAACAGCTTCATCACCCTTACTCTTCCTAGAGTAAGTTTCATTAATAGAGCCCTTCTTTTTTTTAGAAGGAGGAGAAGACACAATGGTCTTGCTTTTATACTAACCCTCAGTAAGTAAAATGAACCCTTCATGCAAAATAGGATGTGACTCTTTTTTCCTATGAGCTTGCAAACTTTGGAGTAAAGAAAATCTCAAATAAAAAGCAAACAAGAGCCTATCCTTCTGCCTGAAGTGATTGAGGAACACAAAATGAAATTTATGAACATGCTTAGCTCTTCATCTAAAATAAAATACTCACAAATACATGAGAGCACATCCTGCCAAATGACCTTAATCTAACCCAGTTCATAAAAATCACCATTCTCCTCTAGGTTTTTCTCCTCTTCATCCGTTTTGGGAAATTTCTTTAATGTTGCATTTGAAATACTTGTTTCTTTTTTGAACTTAATGCCCTCCTTAGGCAAACCCATCACCTCAACTATGAGCTCTTCAGTCAAATGCACAGTCACACCATGAGGAGAAACCCTATCTTTAATCCATTTTTTGAAGAACACCTCAGTAACATGAGGTTTAAACCCATGAAGATGCTCCAAATAAGTGGTGAAATTACCCTTCTGAGAATATTCCATATAGAAGCTTTGGCCTTCCAAGCCTTGCAATTTTTTGGCTCCTATTTTCGTGGTTCTCCACCCATTTCCAAAGACTTCAAATTGTCACAACAAGCTAGAATCAAATGGAGATGAAGAACATATTAATTAAGCAAAGACAATACATTCATTGATACAAATAAGGCATGCAATAAAAAGATACATGTGAAGCCAAGAATAAAATCACATAAATGTACTTCCTCAGGGAGAGAACACTGAAATTCATAACCCCACTCCCAACTATCATTAAATTGCTAATCTTGGCAAATTTTTCCCATTGTTGCATGAGTTTTATCATAATTAATAAGGACTTTTAAATCCATGTTCCTTCTTAAGTCACCATTCCATGTCATCTTATATCCCATTTGGACAGCATGGTTGGCAATCCAATCCGCCACTACATCACCTTCACAAAAAGAATGAGATATAATCACTTTTTCAAATTTACTCATTAAAGTTTTAATTTTCATAACACTTGCCTCAATCGACCAAGTAATAGAATTTTTATCATTGAGTGTATTAACAATGTTTAAAGAATCTCTTTCCATTCAAAAGTGTGGAAAACTAGTTTCAACTGCTAGCCTCATTATATATAGAGCAGCAATTGCCTCAGCTTTGTGACTATTAGAGATACCAACAGCCATTTGTGTCATAATTAATAAGGTCTTTTAAATCCACATTCCTTCTTAAGTCACCATTCCATGTCATCTTATATCCCATTTGGACAGCATGGTTGGCAATCCAATCTGTCACTACATTACCTTTGTGGAAAGAATGAGATATAATCACTTTTTCAAATTTACTCATTAAAGTTTTAATTTCCATAACACTTGCCTCAATTGACCAAGTAATAGAATTTTTATCATTGAGCATATTAACAATGTTTAAAGAATCTCCTTCCATCCAGAAGTTTGGAAAACTAGTTTCAACTGCTAGCCTCATTCTATATAGAGCAGCAATTGCCTTAGCTTTGTGACTAGTAGAGATACCAATAGGTGTTGCAATGGCATCTATTATATTACCTGTATGATCTCTCAAAACTCCTCCACAACTTGCTTTGTGTGGATTTCCCTTAGTTGTGTCATCAAAGTTCCCTTGAAGCCATCCAATAGGGGGAGCCTTCCATCTAGTCATCAATCTTGGGTCATCTTTTTTAATATTAAAACCTTTGGATAACATTGGAGAGTCAATTTGGAAGTCTTGATCACATCTTCTTTGAGACTTGAAATTTTCCTTTATTGCCCCGACAACATTTTGTCCAAGAACCCACCCTAGCATTTCTTTATTTCTAAAAATTCTATTATTTCTTTCTTTCCAAATACCCCACCAGAGATGAGGAAGAGTAATTATCCATAGAAAATCAACATCAATATCCTTAGAAGGACATCTCCAACTTTTAAAACAAAGTTCAACATTATTTTGATTCACCCAAGTTATGTTCTAATAATTAAGAATAGAGGTCCAAACTTGTTGGCTATAAGAACAGTTTAAAAACAAATGATCTTTGTCTTCAACACCTCCTTTACATAGAGTACACCTATTTACCACATTAATGCCTCTTTTTTGCATGTTATTCTATGTGAGAATTTTGTTTTGAAGCAAAATCCAATAAAAGATATTTATTTTTGGTATGACACATTTTATCCAAGCTTGAGACCATAAAGGTTGATTACCTTTCTCCTTAGATTTAAAAATAGAAGAAACTTTGAATTGACCACTAGGATCAGCATTCCATATCATATTATCCTCCTGATGGGGATACAAAGGAAAGGCATTCAACATTATCTGCATGTTATAAAAACCTTGGTCAACATCAAGTAGGTTAACCCAAGTGTTATTATGCCAATAATATCCCACAACAGTCCCATACAGTTGCTTGCTTCTAGCAACTTGAATTGTATCCTCAAAGTCCTCAATCAAAGGATGACCCATTAACCAAGAATCTTCCCAAAATTTAACCTTTTTCCCATTTCCAAATTTCCATGAACATCCTTTTGCTAAGGTATTCTTAGTTCCCTGAACTGCTCCCTAAATAGCAAAAGGGGAAAGAACATCAGGAGATGATAGGAAATTAGATAAAGAGTTGGCATTAAAGAAATACTCATGTTTCCATATAGTACTCCATTCCTTATCATCATGATAAACTCTTCATCCTTGTTTTGCTAGAAGAGCTCTATTCATGCTTCGTATAGACCTGATTCCCAATCCACCATCCCTGATGGGCTTACAAATTTGATCCCATGCAATCAAATCCATTCTCTTCTTTTCCTCAGTTCTAGTCCATAGAAAATTTCTTTGAATTTTATCAATAGTATCAGCAAATTTCACCAATATTCTAAAAAATCTCAAAGCACAAGTAGGGATACTTTGGAGATAGGCTTTAAGGAGGGTAATTTTACTAGCTTGACTCAAAATATTAACCTTACAACCTACCAATTTCTTATTAAATTTCTTTATGAGATCTTCCCAAAAAGAATCAGGAGCTTTTGGACCTAAAGGAAGACCCAAATAGATACAGGGAAAAGATCCTATTGAGCACCCAAGAATTTTAGCAATTTTCTTCTGTCTTGGGATAGGGGTATTAATAAAAAACAAAGAGCTCTTATTCCAATTTACCAATTGACTTGAGGGAGAAGAGTACAAATTAAGGGCTTGCTTGAGATTTCTAGCTTCCTTAACTTCAACTTTACCCATGAAAATAGTATCATCAACAAATTGACCATGAGAACAAGTAAGAGGTTGAGAAGAAGGTTACAGACCTTTAATATCCCCTTGTTGGACCAATTTCCCAATATATCTCCCCAAGCAATCGGCCATAATAACAAAAAGAATAGGGGATAAAGGGTCTCCCTATCTCAATCCTCTAGAGGGATTAAAAAATTTAAAAGAACAACCATTCACCAAGACAACAATAGAAGTAGTAGAGATGAACTGATAAAGAGCTCCAACAATCTTATGATCAAACCCAAAGGCCTATAAAATCTTAACAAGAAAAGCCCATTCGACTCTATCATAGGCTTTAGCAATATCAACTTTCATGATAAAACCCTGATTATTAGAACATGATTGTCATGCCCACAATTTATCTTCAAAAAAACACAACAATTTTTTTTTGTGAGAGGTAACTTAGGAATGCTCATAAGGGACTATACATTGCCAATTTGATTATCAAGTGATAAGAGTTTTGTGATATGTATAATAGTTATGTTTGTATGGTTGCACAAGTTCCAATTCCCTATGCAAACTTATCCATACTAGGATGTTTAGGGTGTATCTCTGATTAGCATCAAATGTCAGGATAATATTTTTTTATTTTTTATTTTCATACAACTTATATTCCTTTGTAAATACATTATTCTTGTACATAAGTATAATATTATAATTACAATATATAATTATTTTATTATTTAATTGGCATAAAACAATGCACCAAATATAGATAACCATGATACAAGTGTATATGTTTAATAATATTAGACCATGATTGATATTAACTCCACACTAACTCTCCCTTCTTCCTATCTGGGTCTTCCTTTAGGCTTGAAGGTTTTGGATTCCTTCTGGGAAGACCTCATTAACAAATTCGACAAGAAGTTGGTAGGTTGGAAAGGGAACCTTTTAAGCCAGGCTGGTAAATTAATTCTTCTTAGAGCTTCTCTCCAAAGTATACCAACTTTTGCCTTAAGTCTCTTCAAAATCCCCACTAAATTTGCTGAGGCTATCGATAAAATTCAAAGGGATTTTTTATGGACTGGTTTAGAGGAAAAAAAGAGAATACCTTTAATTTCTTGGGATCATGTTTGTAAACCGGTCAGGGAAGGTGGTCTGGGTATTCAAAAAATCAGAAGCATGAATCAAGCTCTTCTTGCTAAACAAGGATGGCGTATGTTCCATGAGAAGAAACAATGGAGTACCATTTGGAAATACAAGTACCTCCCTAATTCTATTTCTCTTCCTGATTTCTTCTCCTCTGCTGATGTTATTCATCCCTCCTCAATTTGGGGAGCTGTGCAGGGTACTAAGAAAATGCTTGGAGAAGGGTGCTCGTGGAAAATTGGCAATGGGTCTAGGGTGAGTTTTTGGGAAGATTTTTGGCTTAAGGATCACCCCCTGATCGAAGATGTTCAAGATCTAAATCAAGTTGAATTATGCAAGCAGAGATATGGCACTCTTGTTAGTCATTATTGGCAGAATGATGCATGGGTTAACTTGAAGGACATTGATCAAAGTTTCTATCACATCCAATTATCTCTCAATGTTGTTTCTCTTCACCCTTATTTTGAGGATGAGATTATTTGGTATGCTGATCCTAGTGGGAAATACAAGGTTTCTTCTCTCTTTTCTTCTAAGGAGAAGGAAAATCATCCCTTGTGGTCTTAGGCTTGGATTAAGGGTCTCATTCCTAAAATTAATTTCTTCTTTTGGGTCCTGCTTCAAAATAAAATTCTGACCCTTGATAACTTGCAGAAAAGAGGTATAAATTTGGTGAATAGGTGTATTTTATGTAAGAATGGTTTTGAAGATAGAGACCACCTGTTTTTGAACTGCTCTTATTCTCAGATGGTTTGGACTGAGATCCTAATGTATTGGAACTTGACTTGGGTTCATCATAACAATGTGGAATCTTCTTTTAAAAGCTGGAGATGCCCGTCTAAGAATTCTGATGTTCAATTTCTATGGAAAATTACTCTGCCTCATCTCTGCTGGGGTATTTGGAAAGAAAAGAATAATAGAATTTTTAGAAACAGAGAGGTTCTTGGATGGGTGCTTGGTCAGAATATTATTAGAGCTTGTAAGGAGAATTTCATATCTCTAAAAATAGCTGATCAAACCTTTCCTATTGATAATCCTATGTTTCCTGGAAACCCTAAGACTCAAATTGATAACCCAAGATTGAATGTCACTTGGAGTTCCCCTTTGAATGGTTGGATTAAAGGAAACTTTGATGGTGTTGCTAAGGGAAATCCAGAGAGTGTGGGTTGTAGAGGTGTGTTGAGAGATCATATGGAAATAGTTAAAGATGATATAGCTATCCCTATAGGTCATACTAATAGTCACATTGCTGAAGCTACGGCGGCCCTTTATACTATGAAAATTGCAGTGGATTTGGGATGTCCAAAATTATGGTTGGAAGGTGACTCTTTAAATATTATTAATATCCTTAATAATAAAAGTGCTATCTCATGGTCGATAGAGACCACTATCAAGGAGATCAAATACCTTATTCAAAAATTTGAAAAAGTTGTCATATCTCATACCTTTCAGGAGGCCAATGGTGCTGCTGATTGGGTTGCCAACTATGCTGTCCTAACGGGGCAAATGGTGAGGTGGATCGATGAATTAAATAATCAAGTTGATCTCAAAGCAATTATTCATTATGAAGCTATTCATGCGAAGGTGGGTAAGATTTGAAAAGATTGAAATGTTAATGATTTCATGGAGTGATAAAATTATTACCAGATTTTCATTCCCTATGAAGTACACTCAAATGAATGTGACGTGGTGTTCGCACATTTCTCCAAACAAAGGTGTCTATTTTGGTGGGAAGAAAAATAGTTTTCTTTCTAACCCTCTCCTTCTATGCGTCTATTTTTTCTGGTTTGAATGTGTTTACTGTTCTCTACTGATGGGGGGTGAACCGCGCAAACAAGAACCAAAAAATTGTGAGGCATGGAAGGCTCACAAGGATGTTTGGAAAATTCTGCAAAAAGGAAAAGTGACTCGTTACATGGAGTGACTCAATGGTTTTAAGCCACAATCACTACGACTTTCTTTAAGAACTGGTCCAACGACAAAGTCACTCTCCATGGTGTGACTGTGAAACTTACAGAGGAGTTTATTGCTAAGATCATAGGGCTTCCTACGATGGGCATAAAATTCACTAAGAAAACTAGTATTTTAAATGCAGCCTACAAAAAGTTTTCGAAAATGAAAGAAGAGGAGAAGCTTCTGGAAAAGAATTGTGATTTCTTTGATGCAAACCAGATAAAGGAGATCTGGAGGGATGTTCTCTGCTGCATCCGTGAGTATTTCATACTTGATGGAAGAAATAAAAGAGTTCATAAATGTCATTTTGTTTTTTTAAATCATTTCAGATATAAAGATAGAATATCTTTCCCCTTCTTTTTTTTGGTTTTCTTTACTTAATAGTTTAGAAGCCCATAAGAAAAAGGAATCCAGACCCATTCTTCATGAAGGTCTGATCCTTCTTATTGAGGGATATTGTAAAAATAAGCACATTGCCTCTACTCCCTCTAAGGACAAGAAGAAAGAGCCCATTAAGAGTAAGAAGGGTGACTCTGTTAAAGGTAAAGAAAATGCCCTAAATTTGAAACCCTTTGCCTCTCAAGTTCTTGAGGATGAGGATTCTGAGACTAATAATTCAGAAAGTTGTGAGAATTGGAAACCTGAGGATGAGGATGATACTGAAACTGGAGAGTTAAGTTCTAATTTGGACGGGTATCTAGAGACTGAAGATAATAATGAAAAAGAAAAAGAGGAAAACAATAGTGAAGGTAACTTTGATTAGAGTAAATCTAATAATGAGGGCAACCAGGTTATTTCTAGTGGGGGTAATAAAGTGGAAGATAACACTGTTGGGAATTTTGTTGAGAAGAATAAGGAGGACCATACGGCTATTACTGCTTCTCCTGTTAAGGGGATAGAGGAAGAAAAAAGGAAGGACTTTTCTCATCCTGAGGACTATGCCGAGGGTCGAAAGGAGGATCAAATGGAAATGGAGGATATCAATGACAATGTCTGTTCCCCCCCTCACGAAACTACTGAAGATGATTGTGACGCTATGCAGAGGGATACCATGCTTACCTTCCTGCATTCTGCTAAGGAGAAAGCTGACACCAGTCTCAAGGTTGATTATTGGATCTACAATGAAATAATGGGTTTGAAGAAAAAGGTGGAAATTGTGCAACATAACCTAGATACTATCAATGCTAAACTTAGTCATATGGAAGGACAGATGGGAGACATCCCTAAAAAACTTAACAACTATGAACAGAACCTCACAATGTTAATCAAGGAGAGTAGCACTAAGATGGAACAGGTCACCTCGAGTATTTGGGCAGCCGCTGCTAGCCTGGGCAAAAGGACGAATGAAGATATCATTTCAGTTGAGGGTCCGAGCAAAAGAACTAGGCAAAGCTCGAGGAAGAGTGCTATGAAAGCTGCTGCTACTATGGATGTTGTTTCCATTCAAGAGACTGTTGCTATTGGTAAGGAAGTAGCTAAATTGATCCTGGAGCTACAATAGTGGCACTGGGGTGGTTTCTCTGGTTTGGTGCCTGTCTGGTTTTGGTCGCTGGTTGGGGAGTCTAGTCGTGGTTTCTGGTTTTTTTTTTATAGTTTAGACTGTTTATGGTTCCAGGTCCCTGTAAAACCTGGGTTAGTTTGTTTTTGGACTTTTCTAGTGGTTTCAGGTCCCTATAAAACTTGATTTTGATACTGTTCTTCAGTTTGTTGCAGGTTCTTTCCTGGTTGGGCTATCTTGCTTTATCTTTCTATTGTTTGTTAAAGGGTTTTAGGGTCCCTTCAAAACCTGCTTTTACCGTAATCTAAAACTCCACACTAACTCTTATATTTTTATTCTACCCAATATCCCTGTGAATCCATGATATTATCCCATATAATGGCCCATTTATTTCTAGCATAAAACTTAAAATAAATATCCTAACTCTAACTCCACACCTAACTACTATTATCTAATACTCTATACTATAACATGATATCCAACCCACTAAATAAACAACCCCACACCCAAAATTGCACTTCCATGCATGCGAATTTTCCTAGCAGGCCTAGGGTCACGTGCTCCCTCAAACTTCTTGCAAGGGGATGTGACACTTCCCAACTTGCCACCTAAGACTGGCCCTTTCTCCAATACAAATCTTCATAACATGATACTTTAATGGCGCTAGTTTTTATGTTTTCATCTTAGGGCACTTTTTTTCCAAGGTGCCTAGGGATCTTAAGAAGGCACACCCCTCCATATTTCAAGGTGGAAGCACCTAAGGAAGGACCCTGACATTATGTCAATAGATGTCCTCTCTAAACCCTCCATGTGCTTACGTACTCAAAGGTTTTTTTTTTAAAAAGGTATGCGCTTGAAATGGTTGCTCACTTTTATTTTGTTATGCATTTAAAATTTTATTTTTTATTGGATGGAATCCTCATATGATTAGGTCTATGCTAAATAGGTGGTTATATATATTATTTTCTTTTCTTTCCTAGATTCGACATAAGTCCTAGTTTATTGTAACATAGTGACTTGATTGATGGGAGTCTTCCTTCTCAATATTCTGACTAGGTGGTTATTATAGGATATTTTACAAATTTATTTATTTTTTATTGTTGTTGTTATGTCAAATCAAGATATTGTCCCAATATTTTTTTATGCACAAGGCCCTAAGAATATTCTTTCTGAATTAAATATTAGACTGTAATAGGGGTGGATTTTTTTTTTGCCAAACCTCATACAAATTCCAGAGCATTAAAAGCCACCTACAGGCTTGCTCACTTAGGCATTTGGACTATGTTATTCTTATCTCAAACCAATTTCTTTCATCCCTACCATGGGATTTTGGTGATTAAGTTTGATAATGTGATGGTGTTTCTAACTTAGGAATTTATTAGAACTAGGAATCCAAAATAGCTAATCTCCATTCAAATGAAACAAACTATCAACATGATAATCTCCTTCCATTATATTGAATACTTAACATATAAACTTACAATGCAATCCTCTATATTTTGAATTGATCAGCTCTATCTGTAATATTTATTCACTCAATGTTTATGAGATAATTCTATCAAATGATCTACATATATCACAAGAAGGAGGAACTTAACTCATAACTTCATCATAATATATCAACTCTTATAAAGAATAATTTCTTACAAATAAAACATATACCATCTCTCAATATTTTCTTTCACAATTTCGAACAATAAACAATGATAAGCAACTCTCCTTTACATCACAATAGGTAACAATGTAGACTTGATATCATAACACATTTGAGAAGAGATGAACCATTGGTCTCTATTTACACACTTGATTTCTCCTTCAAGAAATATTTACAATATGGTCTTTCCAAGCTTTTCCTTTTGCTCCCTTGAGCACAAAATCTATAATACATCACAACAAACAACAAGGACCATGGGTGCACTCCACCCGACCATAGGTCTCCAAAGAGACCACCCCCATGCTAGGGGAACAAAGCTCAAACCAGGATTCACATACAACTTGCACATGCATAAACATTACAGTTTAGGACTTAAACAATTCCCTCCCAAGGATATTTCACAATGGTTCTCAAATCAAACCATAAACATAGGGTGAAGGGGTGTTCTAAAATGGAGACTTGTCATACCAAACCATATCTGCAATAAATAATTTTCATGCCCTCTCGGGGCTATCATAAATCAGCAAATTTCATGCCCTCTTAGGGCTATCATAAATCAACATTTTAATGCCCTCTCGGGGCCTCCACAATTCATCCTCCAAACTCACTACCATCAGTTGTAGCTTCCTTGAAACCCATACTCCACAAACTTCCTCTCTACACCATACTTTCCTTATCACCCCCAGCAAGATATGAATGGTTATGGCATACGATGGAGCCCATACTCCAAGGTTTTGAATACATTTTTCGAACCCAACTTAAGCCCTTCACCCTGGACTTCTCTTCCCTTCCCAAAGGGTGAGTGAAGTCCCATGCCCATAACAACACTCATGCACAAACATGGAAGATCCAAAAACAACAAAACAAGGGAAAATCCAAACTTCATGCTCAACACCACACAACACAACACAACACAACTAGTTACAGGATGGTCACACACATTTCCTTCACAATGTCATACTCACTACCTACAATCTCATGAATGAAATCTCAAGATTCAACTTCAAAATGAAAGAAAAATAACTACATGGAAGAGCATCATTCAAACATTCACATGAACACTACATCACAATGCATTGCCATGAATTCTACTCACAATATGAACTCACACCCCTACATGCTCATGAATGCAATACCATTATGTAAATTTGAGGAATGAAATATTACATGGACAAGAAGAAACTAACCTTCAATCTCTTGCAAAATGGTAATGACTGTTGTAGAAGAGCTCCTCCTCCTAAGCTTACAAACCCTAATAGTCTCTAAAATTAGAGAGTGGGTAGACAACCCCCACTAGTTTGTCCAAGACCCTCTAATAAGGCCTTCCCACTAACTTATTTTAGCAAAAACACTAAGCCATCCCCCCTTACAAACTTGTCTCCTCTAATTTTGCTATATTTGGTTTAGTGAAAACATGAAAGAGAACACATGTGACAAGTCCATTTTCGAAATGGTGGAAAAATGCATGGATAAAGGGGCCCTCTAGGCTGTCTAGTCACTATCATGGTCAAAATTAGGTCCCTAACATGCTGTACTATCAAATGGAAAGCTTATTTTCACATAAAGGACACTTTGGGACCACCTAATGACCCCTCAAAACCCTAGCCAAGTCCAAATTCGAATTTCCTTTGATTGAGACTCCTCAGGGCATTTTTCTATGTGAGGTTAACTTGGGTTTTACATTGGGGTTAGGTTTAGGTTAGGCTACTTGTTGTCAAACCCAGAATGACATGGCATCTCCACATGGACAACACAACTGTCAAGTGACACACACAAAACAACACATTACATTAAAAATGACTTGTCTACCATAATACATGAACTAGGCCACTACACACACATACAATTCACATATACTAAATAAAACACATTACAATGAGGTTTGAATCTCTTCCACTGATTCAACCTTGGCTATGTCATGTTTGTAGTAGTTTGAGCCTTAATTCCCCATTAAACCCATGGTCAAATTCCTGCACACTAAACTCAAGCATCAATAGTCCAAGAAAATCATGTAAGTACATATATGGAATAAATTATTATCTTATTCAACATTAGGCTTTCATATATTTCATCATCTCAAATCATTTCAGATATAACATTAAAATATCAAAACTTGCATATCACATTCCACATTTGGGTTCCATACTTCATTCTTTCCAATTTTCACATAAAATGCTCAAAATGCTATAATATCAAACTTTTCTTATCAAAATAGTATGGTCAATTTGATATTCTAAATAACTTCATAATCTATATTTATCATTGTGACAAGATGTTGAATCCACTGCTATCGGATCCCTAGGTATGCAAGTTAGGTCTCAATGCATGACACAATCTATCCTTTAACTCTAATTTCCACTTAAACATTACATTCTTACATTACAAGCATTTCTACCATTCAATTTCTATTAAAGTAATGTCTATAAATTAAAACATGAAATAGAATCCTTAAATACATCAATTAGATCAGAATATGCAAAGGTAAGTGAAAATCATCAAAAATGCAGATATTAAAATGACATAACCCTATAGTCTCAAAGTGTATCAAAACATAGAATTAGAATCATTGTAATGTGATTATCTTGGGGTTGGGGCCTCACAATGATAAAGAGTGGATATTCTCGTGAGCTGCAATGACAGAATTAAGAATTTTCCTACCTGGGATCACACCATTTTATTGAAAAGTAATAAGAGAAGGAAGCACCAGTAGCAACCTAGAAGTTAGGACTTTTGAAAAATTCTTGTAAAAGGAATTACAGAGACTAATCAGTCTAAACTAGTCTGGGGAATTCACCCCAATCTTTTTGGGAATCAGACATAGGAAGGTAGAACTAATTTCCTTAAGCATTCTCTTTGCCCCAAAAAATTCCTTAAGAACATCTCAAACATCTCTTCCAACTAGCTTCCATGTCTTCGTGGAAAAAGAACATGGGAAAACCATCCAGTCCTGGTGATTTGCCCCCTCCTAAGGAGCAGACAGCTTTTAAGATTTCTTCTTCCTTTGGAATAGAACCTAACAATTTATTATGTTCCTCAATAATTAAAGGAGGGATCACCTTTAAAAGTTCAACCTGGTGAGCAGGATCAATGTTGGGATCAACTGACATTAAAGAAGAAAAAAAGGAGACCATCTCTTTCGAAATATCCTTATCCTCAGTAATCTTCAAATCTCCCTTTTTAAGATATGATATATGAGTTTTGGCTCTATGCTTTAGAATAAAAAGATGGAAAAACCTAGTATTCTTATCTCCTTCATTCAGCCAGATCAATCTGGATCTTTGCCTCCAATAGATCTCTTCTTTAGTAACAATGTCATGATATTGAACCAATGTTTCATTCTCCTCTCCAACAAGGTTAGGAGTATACCCTTCCTTCTATATCTTGTCCTGGATAGTTTGGATATCATCCTTAATACTTGCTTTGCTCTTAAAGATACTACAAAAACATCTTTTATTCCATAGTTAACCTCATTTTTAACATTTCTTAACTTTGAGGCCACTCTAAATAGAGCAGTACCTTCTACATCAATATTCCACCATTTAGCTAAATTACTTTCAAACTGTGGATGCTGCATCCACATTTTTTCAAATCTAAAAGGAAAGTTTTTCTTGAGATTAACCTTATTAGCAAAAAAAAATCAAAGGGAAATGATCTAACCCAATTTTCTGAAGTGTCTGTAGTTTGTAAACAAACTCTTTAGTCCAATCAAGTGAAATGAGAGCTCTATCCAGATGTGCCTAAGTGTAACCATTACCTAGCCTCTTATTACTCCAGGTAAATTGAATTCCATGAAGATCCATATCCATTAAACCCTCCTTATTGATGAAATCCATAAGATCCAGTCTTCCTTCCAACTGACTCATATTTCCTCCCTTTTTTTCATGGTCATAAAGAGGAACATTAAAATCTTCCATAATAATCCATCAACCAAAGTAATCTTTACTCTTTATATGAGAGAGAGTGTCCCATACTTTTTTCCTAAGATTCTTGATATTTGGAGCATACATATTGACAATATACCAATCCTTATTCTGATCAATGCTAGTAATTTTAACCACCATGAAATATTTAGTAGCATTCAAAATAGTTCCTGAGTAATAAGATTTCTTCCATAACATTAGAGTTCCCCATGAAGCTCCTTCTAAACTACTTGCTTTTAAACAGTAATCTTTAAAATATTTAATTTGTTCAGCTTTCTCCTTTACCATCTTTGTTTCTTGCAGTAATAGAAAGTTTGGTTTATGCTTTCTAACAAAATTCCTAACAACATCAAGTTTATGGGTACTATTAAAACCCCTAATATTCCAAGTGATAATTTTCATATCTAATTTTTAGGGGTAAAATCCAGAATAGTTGTTTATCTTCCATCAGCAATATTCTGCATGCTTTCCATTTCTCTAGTTCTCCTACAAGATTTAATTCCAAGTTTATCCAAAGTACCAACATTTGGTTTTACCTTGGTTTTTTGGTCTAATTTACTACTTCTAGTCTCCACACCTTTGTGAACTATATTATTCTTCTTTTCTATCTTTTTCCTTTGACTCAGTTTATGTTTAAGATCTTTCCTCCTTTATCTCCTCAATCTCAAATTCATTCCTAAAGGGAAAAATTTCTTTGCACACAGGCATCTCAAGAGACTTTGGGGTAACATTCTGATTTTTAGTCAACTGGAGATTTTGAGAATATCTTAGCAGCATCAGTTTACTAGAGTCAGACAGAATTTCCCCCTCCTCTAATTCATCCAGCTCAACTAGATCTTCCCAATTATCATCAAGCTTCTCATAAATTACTAGTTGTTTCGTCAAATCCACCATATCTTCTATATTTTTCTCAGGTAACACAAAATCCAACATCATCCCATCCCCCTTTTTTTTCAATGTTCAAGTGTTCTTTCAAAGCCAAATTTGACATTTTGCCAACATCTTGGTGTTCAAAATTCAATTTATCCTTCATATCTTTCATATGAGTGTCTTTAGGTTTCCAAACTTTCTTTTTAGACCTTTTACTTCTTTCTTTTTAACATCCTTTTCAGTCTTTGGATTATTCTTTCCTTTATTAGGATAGTTTTTCACCCAATGGCCCTATTTTTTATAGGCAAAGTAGGTATTTGGAAGATCTTTGTATATAATTTCCTACATTCTTTTACCCAATTTTGATATTAGTTCCACCTTTTTTGGGAGGCGATTCAAGTTTGCCAGTTTCACATATAATCTAGCACTCTGGAGTTTAGATCTCAATGCCATTGCATGATCCATAGCAAATAGTTCCCTAGAGGAGCTAGCAATTCCTTTAAAGATATCTTCATGCCAAAATTCTAAAGGAAGGCCAGGGAGTCTAACCCAGATCGGTGTGGTTAAGAAGAAAGCATCCGTTAAATCCATATTTGGCTCCCATTTTTAATAGTGAGAGTACTTTTGCCAAACAACCATGGGCCTCCATAGACAACCATATTCATATCTTTTTTGCAATTAAAAACAAATGAGAAGAAGCCATTCAACATAGGGTCTATATCAACATCACCACAGATAACCCATTTTTGTTTAATCATTGTTTTCAAAGTATCTATATCTGGTTTAGCCCCCATAAATTTTCCCACAAGAGTAAAATCCATAGAAGACACAGAAAAATCAATGATTGGGTCTAGAATAAAAATTTGGAACTCACCTTTCTCCCAACAAGATTTTGAGGTGACCGACGGGAAGGATGATTTACCACCAGGTTTCCTACCAAACAAGGAAGACCATGTCCTTTGATCAGTAAAACCTATCTTTGGCCCTTCTAATTTCCTCTCAATGTTGACCTCCACATTCTCCAAAGGATTCTTTTCATTCTCAAAAACCTACACAGGCATGTGAAATGCAGAAGAAGAATCCAAAGAAAGGTCTTGAACCCCACAACTAGTGGTACCCGCATTCATAGTTTTTTTAGAATAATCCACATTATCAATGATTCTACCTTCTATCCCATCAACTTTTTCCAGATTCTCCTCTATTCATCCTTCTATTCCTCCAAGATCAGTTCCTCCTACCATATTCTCCCCTACCAGTTTCTGCCTAGCAAGGAACCAACCAATTCAAAAACACTTAGAGCGCTAGCTATTTTTCAATATGAGTAAAGTCTCTTGGCTTACAAAGATTGTTAGGTCTCTCCTTGTTAGAGGATTTCAAAACCCTATTAGAAGTGTTCCTGGTTAGAGGACTTCAACTAACAACTAAGCAAGCACCCTATTAAAGGATTTCATATAGCCTATTAGGACTACTCTATAAGGAGATTTAACTGAAATCACCTGTTAAAATGTCTCAACATAGATCCTGTGATTGGCACTTGCTTGCTTAGTAACAAATCACCTCTACACAATATCTTATTGATCCTACACAATATCTTATTGATTCTTTACGATCAAATGTCTCAATGTTGTATCCTTTTCTGTCCTTTGTTCTTCTCTAACCAATTCTACAATTCATTCTTACTTATAAGTCACCTTGAATGCTCTACAAACTATCTTGTTTGCTCCTTCAGCTCTCCATACCATTCACTCCTCTTTGTCATTGTAAAGATTTTAAGGCTTCATCCTCCTTAAGAAGACTTAGGTGGCTTAGGGTTAGGTATGAATCTACATCTGAGATTCATCTATTTTTTCGCTTAATCCTTCTCATTTTCTAATTGGTTGCATGTAATTGCATAGGGAATTCAAATATAGATTCATCCTTACCTCCATAATATCAAAATATAATCTTAAGTCATTTGAAGTCTCTAATGCTCAACATGCACTGTTCTGTATATTGTGACTCAACACCTACATTACTTGGCATCCATTGTTTTCCTAAATCACTTGGCATGGTCTATATGCTCAGCACCTGAGTGACTCGGCACTCATTGCAACTCAACATGGTCTAATATTTACATGTGCTCAGCATGTATTACTAGTTTGGCATAAACTGAGTAAATGACTTAAACTTAAGTGTGTTGACTCTCACTTGTCAAAACCAATCTAAGATCAAAAATCTCCCCCTTCAACATGAGTGTCAAAAACACTTGAATATTCATGATCAACCTTAATCTCTTGAGCATAACATATCCATGACTTGGCATATATGAAAATCTTCAAAATTTCAAAATTTTGCACTAACTTGTATACCTCAAAATTTGATAACTCCCCTAAGTTAATGTGTCAGATTTGTATTCAAAATATGTGCTCCCTTTATGAGTAAATGTGTCTCTAGTGATATAATTTGACTTCAATACACTGCATCTGATACTCTTTCATCTAATATGCTCTCTCTTAGCTGATACTTGTATCTATTTACTCAACTTCTCTAAAAAATGTATATCACCCAATGATATGACTCTGCTACTATGCTCCCCCTTTGTATATCGCCTCTTTTCTTTATCCCCCTTTATTATATTTTCTATCTTCATATTCTCTATCTCCCCTTTTATCTTTATCTCCCCCTTTATTATATCTCCCTCTATATTATATCTCCCCCTTTTTTACACTTATGTCAAATGGGTTATACACCTATAGTGTGTTTGTCCAAAAAGTATTTGTGGACATCCATTATTATCCTTAGAGTTGCATCCTAATTATCATAAGCAACATCCAATGACTTAATTTGGATTGCAAGCTTGGCAGCAAGGTGTACTAGACCATCTAAAGTAGGCAGATTGGGGTCTTTATTCAGCAAAGTCTCAACATAACCTATTTCCTTGTGCATTATCTCCATATGAGGGGTGAGGGTAGCCTAAATACTTGTCATTTTGGCTCTAATATTAGCCTCATCTATTGTTAAGATAGCTAACTAACTCTGTGTTTGAAGTAATGTTCTAAAATGCTTCTCACGTTGAGCTAGATTTGATGGTAGTCTTGCACCTGATGTAGATATTTGACTTTCCAAACTCAGAATGTGACTTCTAGTCTCTTGGGTGAAGAGTTTAGGATTGCATAGTTTTTTGTACAGTGAGAATATATTCTTAAGTACCTTCTTCACATCCTCAACCTTTGTTGCCAATGCAACTTGTTGTAGTGCTATTTCACTTGATATTTTATCATTTACCTTGCCTTGAAACTTCTTTTCAAACCATTCTAAGAGTTTTGCATTTGCATCAAGGTCTTCATTTGTGACCTTTTCCACTATATCAGTCAGTTTTTCTATGAGTGGCTTGGTCTCTTCAGGAGTTGGCAGGTTAAATGCATTTAAAAAAATTTCCTTCATATCTTGGAGTGCTTTCTTCTCCCTATGTTCACTCCTAAGCATTTCTTGATGCTTTTTCTTTTCTAAGGCTTGTTGTAAAATGCTTATTTACTCCAATGTCATAGTATCATAGTCATACTTTGGAATAAAAATTTCTTTATCAAGGCTTATGTCTCCATAATGAATTACCTTTCTTACCTTTGATGAGCTAGGGCTTGGTACTAAGATTTGCAATGGAATGGCTTCTGTGCTTGGCCTTTGAAGAGTTTGAGTAGAAGGAGTGGCAGATGCTAGTAGGGCTACCAAATCTTGGATGGCCACTCATTCCTTAACCTTTGGTGTTTGTTCACTTTCTTTAGGATTGCTTGGTTTATTACTATGACTTGGTTAGAACCTTGTTCTTGTGTTGTAAGTATAGATGAATCTATTTGTCTTGTCTCCTATTATTGACCTATAGTAGTGTCTTTCTCTTTTGCCTTCTTCTCAATTGTAACACTTGTATGAACCTTGGTGGATGTGTCTAATTTTGTTTGAATTAAAGGTTGTACATTGGTAACTAAAGGGATGATTGAAGGTGGTTCTTATGGATTCACCTTCTCCCTTGTGACTTTAGTCACAGCCTTCTACAATTCTTCTACACTAACTAAACTGGATTGCCACATAATTTGGCAGTAAGTGTGGATTGATCCAATATCTTCTTTAGATCTTCTCCTTTAAGTGGATTGATGTTCTAAGCTGATGCATTGGAAACATCCTTAACAATTATGGTTTTAGAGATCTTGTTTGTATCATGGGGAGGACTGACACTCAACACTTGTGTGTCCTATACACTCTGTTCTTCTTATTGCTACTCAGTTATTGCCTTGTCATCATCTTGCTTGTCTGTCTCTCCCCCAATTGTATTGTCTTTGTTATCATATTCCTTATCATTATCTTCCTTGTCATTATCATTATCATCATCCTTATCATCATGTTTACCCTCTGAAGAGTCAACTTCTCCTTGCTTGATAGTGATCAACCCATAAATGAGTTTCCAAATTTGTGTTGACTTTTTCACAACACCTCAATGTTATTTTGGAAAATGCTAAAGGTTCTATATTTAGGTGTGAACCTAACTACATATCTCTTGATAGCCTTAGAAATTTGTCCCTTTGTCAACTCTAACATTACTTGGGCTAATTTTGTTTCCCTGATGTATCTTTCCAAATTCAGACAATAATGCTATTTTTTGTCAACAACATCATATAAAACTTTTTGTATTGAGTTGGCAAATTCTAGTGGAGTGTTGTTAAACTTTAACATCATGGCATATAATGCCTCTTCCACTTGGTTTTTCTCTTATTTTCCCAGTTTATCAAAATCAATATGTTTAAAACCAAATAAATCAGCATTACTCTTGACATTTTCACATAAGTTCTCAAGATTAGAGAGAGGATTGTGACTTACCACCTTGAATTGAATGTTATCATCTAATTTTGTCTTTTATTCATCAGAATTTGGTTGTGCCACATACTTTCTTCTCTATATTTTCTACTATTGTCCACTTTGCTCAATTTTCTTGGTCTTTTCTTTGGCCTTTTGGGTAGTTGCACGTGTGCTGGCTCTAGTGGATGGTGTAGTAGGCTTGGCTTGGCTAGGTTTTACAACTTTCTTTTCCTTTTCCACTAGTTATGCCTTTTCCTTTCTCTTCTTTGACTCGGTAGTGGTAGGTGCTTCCTCAGCTTCTTCTCCCTTGGCACCTGTAGTCTCCTCTTCTTCCTTATCTTCTCCCATGCCTTGAGTCAAAGCTAGGGATTCTTGTGCTTGTGCTTGTTCTTCCTCTTCATCCTCTTCTTCATCTTCCTCTTCCTCTTTTACACCTTCACCAAACTTTTATTTTATCTTGTTAACCAACTTATCCTTCTTCTTGATTGTAAAGGTAGTCTTTAATTCCATGAAAATCTTTGATTTCACCATCTCATAGTTTCCAAAGACTATAGCAGTCTTATCTACTTCCTCTACAAGTAGGGTTGTTATGGTTGTTGAGGCTTCATCTATATTTACCTCATAACCTAAGAGTCTCAACCATCTTACCCTTGGTGTGGTAGCTTGCACCAATGTGTAGTCAACATCAATGTAAGAAAACATACATCATTATAATGTTTCTCCACTAAGGAAATTGGAATCCTAAGTCTCTGCTTCATTGACTTCTTAAAATATTCAAAGTAACTAGTCATTATAGTTTCAAAGTTTTCTCCTAATTGCTCAATGTACTCATTAATCTGCACTACAATTGATCTATTTGTCTTCCATCCTATAGTATCAAATGAGGGAAATGTGTTATGTACATACAAGAATATACAAACCAGCATAGAATCAAACTTTCACTGTGCATTCTTGGTTTTCCTTATAGCTTCAAGGTTCTCCATAAGTTGTTATAGTTGAAGTTTTGCTAGGTCATATGTATGTTCTTTCTTGACAATTTTATAACCAACATCCACGGCTATGCAGGGTACACTATTCAATCTACTAGATTGATAGAATTTATGTGAGATTACCCGTACAACAAAGTTTAGCAATGGATCAATGATGGTATCTATAGTCATACTTCTCTTATTCAAGATTACTCCAGTATTCTTCTCAATTACTCCCTTTGAATCACTTTTGAGTGTCTTTGGCCGATCTAGGGTTGGGTAACCAGTAACCCTATGGATTATTCTCTTGGTTATTTTGATTAGTCCTCCTTCCAGCCACAAGGAACCATCATGAATTTTTCTTAGCAAAATTTTTATCCACTTTGTCTTAAATATATTTGAAAAATCTAGGGCTCGTGTTAAACCCTTTTTCTCAACAATTTTGTATTCCTCTTCCAAGACACCATTTTTACATAGTCTGTTATATGCAACTCTTATCTCCATGTCACCAATGCTTCTTATTTTGCAATTGTAGGATTTCCTTATATCTTGCACCATTATCACATTTGGCAGGATCATTGATAATGCACCAGAAGGGTCTTGTTTATAAGCGATGTTAGGAATGGCCTTAAATACAGGTTACTTAACTTCATTATTGACTAGCTGAACATTTAAAACTTCTTTCCCTTCAACATTTTTCAAACTAGATGTCATCTTGTCAAATTAGGGTTTATGAAAATTGAAACTATGTGGCTTAGCTTCTGATGAGTACCTTAGAAAATCTATCGAACCAATGATGAATCTCTACACAAATCTTCTATAATCGCTTCTAACAAATTTGAGGTCACTACTGGCTCTTCCCATTCTTTCTCAATTTCAAAATGATGAAAAATGAGCTCAAATCGGTCATATACCCTTCGAAAACCTTGCATTTAATGCTAAGTGCTTACACAGTTGTAAGCTCTGCAATAACCAATTTTGGGTTCATTTGACATCTACTGATGTTTCTACCACTCAGTAGCTACTACGATCTCAGTATTAATTAGATAATGTGGTAGCTTGAAATCAACTAAGATTCGACTCAACATATACATGGAATGTTTCATACTCGACAACAACATGAAAAATTTAAAGATTTAGTACTATATCCTTTTGGAACTGATGTATGATATAACCTTTAAATATCAGTCCCACATACCTCTTGTTTTCCTAGTTTGATGAGGTGTGATCACCTGACCCATTGGGTGAAGTGATCCCTTCTCCATTTGATGTGCTACAAATATCTTTCTTTTTCCATGTTTTGTTCATCTCATCTCTGATGTGTTCAATATTTGCCTTGCCTTTACCTTTATCAAATTCACAACTTGGTGCCTTTGACCTAGCTAGATAGTATTTATTGATGTGACCAGTCTTCAAGTAGCTAAAACATGTAGTTTGACTCAACCATCTTCTGTAATTGCCACTAAAGTGTGTCCTAATACAATTCTCAGGAATATATCCATATTCTTAACAATAATGACAACTATATCTTGTATTATAATCCCAATTGTAGGAATTCCCATTGTTTCTTACCTTTGTTGGCTTGTTTGATGACCATGTGGACTTGGATCTACATTCAGAAGCTCTATGTCCATACTTTTGATAGTTGTGGAAATAACCTTCAAATATTTGTTTGTGTATGGTCTTGGTTCTGCATTCATGTGTTTGATGACCTTGCTTGTTGCACTTATGACAATGAATCATGTTCTTAGACTTGACATTTTGATTTTTAGTTTTGCTCTTGCACATATTAGCAACATGTCCTTTCTTACCACAATTATGATAAGTAACTTTCGAGTTCTTACCTTTGATGTTCCTTTCTTCTACAACTTAGGATGATTCTCCTTCTTTAGTGCTTGTGTAACCCAATCCTGATGTAGGGAGTCTCAAAAATTGCTCAAAGTATTTGATGGGTTCATTTGGCTTGTTGAAACTTTCAACAAATTCCTTTTCTCTCTTTAGGTCACTCTGCAATTGTTCATTTTGCAACTTCAATGTAGTTTTCTCAATGTCCTTGACATTCAATTCATAGTTGGTATTCATCATTTAACTTAGAGTATCCAATTGCATGTTGGAAATCTTGGTTAGTTCTATTGACTTCTCTTCCAATCTGTGGGCTAGAATTATTTTGTCTTCTTCAATCATGGCTTTGTCTTCCATAGACTTGTTCTTTTGTTCAATCACCTCACATAGTATTATAGCTTGTAATTCTTGCTCTAGCTTGAGATTTCTAATTTCCTCAGCTTGGCTTGAGATTTCTAATTTCCTTAGCTTGGATTCTATTCTTTTCCATTAGATCTGCAACAACTACATCAAATTCATTGAAGTCACCTTCTGTAAGTAGCTTGGTAGTGTCTATCTCTTTGTATAATGTGTCATTCTCCACAATAGCGATCTATTTCCTTCTCTTCAATGATTTCTTTACTTCCTCTCTTGCCTCATTCAGTTGATGTAGTATGAGATGTATTTCAACCTCCTAGTTCTTAATGGTTTTTCCAAACTTATAGACTTCCATATCAAGATCTTTCTTCAAAGCTACAAAGCTTCTCTTTTAGAGAAAAAGGATCTAATACCAATTGTTGGAATTACAAGTGGAAAGAGTAAACTCCTGGGGCGGGTGAATCAGTAGTTTAAACTTGGACCCATAAAACTTTCACCATTCATTCATCACATGCATTAATATACTAAAATAACATGTAAAGCATATGCATTTAAATCATATAACCATGTAAGCATTCACACGCATAACACCAGATATGATTACCCATAAACCCTGTAAGTGAGAAGGTAAAACTGGGGTGGGCATGACACCCACAAATCTTTACTGCTACAGTAATAAAGTGTATCCAATGAATGTTACAATGATTTGACCATGAAAAATGATCTACCCTGTGAAAGGTCTACCCTGTTAAAGGCTTACAATGACTATTAGGTCTCACCTTGTTAGAGGATTTCAACACCCTATTAGAAGTGTGTCTGGTTAGAGGACTTCAACTTACAACCAAGCACCCTATTAAAGGATTTCATATAGCTTGTTAGGACTACTATGTTAAGATATTTAACTGAAATCACCTGTTAAAATGTCTCAGCATAGATCTTATGATTGGCACTTACTTGCCTGATAACATATCACCTCTACATAATATCTTATTGATCCTTCATGATCAAATGTCTCAATGTTGTATCCTTCTCTATCCTCTGTTCTTCTCTAACTAATTCTGCAATTCATTCTTACTTCTAAGTCACCTTGAATGCTCTACAAACTATCTTGTTTGCTTCTTCTACTCTCCATACCATTCACTTCTCTCTGTCATTGTAAATATTTTAGGGCTTTGTCCTCCTTAAGAAGACTTAGGTGGCTTAGGGTTAGGTATGAATCTATGGCTGAGATTCTTCCATTTTGCCACTTAATCCTTCTCATTTTCTGATTGGTTGCATGTAATTGCATAGGGAATCCAAATATAGATTCGTCGTTATCTCCATAATATCAAACTATAATCTTAAGTCAACTCAAAAATGGTTTACATAGTTGTTTGTGCCATTACAAACAAATATATCAAAATTGTGTCACTCAACATTTGAAGTCTCTAATGCTCAGCATGCACTCTTCTATATACTATGACTTGAAACCCACATTACTTAGCATCCATTGTTTACTCAGCTCCTGAATCACTTGGCATGGTCTATCTGCTTGGCACCTGAGTGATTCAACACTCATTGCAACTCGATATGGTCTAATATTTACATGTTATGCTCGAGATGTATTACTGGTTTGACATGAACTGAGTAAATGACTTAAGTGTGTTGAAACTCACTTGTCAAAACCAATCTAAGATCAACAGTATGCATATGAATTAAGATTGTATATTGAACTATGGTGTCCTTCTTCATTGCCTAAAACCAATAGATTCACACAGTTAATGGTCATACAATCAAAGATTAACATTGACCTTCACTTGGTTTTGAGAATAGTTAAATATTCTCCACTAATCATGGCCAACCATGTGAACGTGGAAGCTCATTTGGCCCCACCAACCCTCCACCCCCTAACATCTAAATTCCCCATTAACATCTAAAATCTTTAAGAAAGGATCAATTTTTAAAGTACATACAAAGGTTCCAGACCTGCAAAAGTGACATCATTTTCCCATCTTCTAGTGCATGTCATTTCTCTGTCGCATCCAAAATAAGAATTTTCCACTTTGAATCAAGAATGCACATGCAACTACATTCTATATGCATGGACAATAGGCATAGAAAAAAAAAATGCAGCATGATTTCTATTGAGTTTTTAAATTTATAGACCATCATGAACATTAGAACTCTAGTTTCTATGGACAAGAGAATGTTTGTGATGGTCTATAACTTAAAATACCTATAAGAAAAAATGCAAACTTGTTGTATTTTTCAGCTCCATCTTATGGCGTATACATATGAATTGAGATTTCACATTGAACTATGGCCTCCTTCTGCATTGCCTAAAACCAAGAGATTCACATAGTTAGTTGTCATGCAATCATATAAGGTTAATGTTGAGCTTTACTTGGTTTCAAGAATAGTTTAATATTCTCTACTAAGCAAGGCCAACCATGTGAAGGTGGAAGCTAATTTGCACCCCCCCCCCCCCCCAACATCCAAATTCCTCGTTAACATCTAAAATCTTCAAGAAAAGATCAATCTTTAAAGTACATGGAATGTCCCCATCACCTCCTACTACTCTCAAGGGAATTTCATCTTCATTACTCACAAGCAATTCATCACAATTATTTACTAATTCTCGTACATCTAACACAGGTGCATCTAGGAATGTCCTCATTGCCTCCTACATAAAATGAATCCAATATTACAAAATGCCCCCTAAGAAATAATAGTTCAAGTGAAATAAACACATGAAAAATGAGAGAGAAAAAGAGGAATATACTTACCAATAGGCATTGTCATCGCATATGTAACCATGCTATGTGTTGAATGAGTTTTATTATTTTTCTGTTGTGCCAAGATCTCTTTGTTTATATACATACATACATACATAGACACACACATGTGTGTATGTATGTATATATACATATGCATACATACATACATTCATGTATGTATACAGAGAGATCTTTTTTAAGGTGCTAAGCAACTTATCTCAAAATCCTCCACAAAAGTAATGCAAACTATAAAAAAATGGGCAAAGTTTGCAAGATATTTTATAAAAATATATCATAGCAAATATTTTTAGAAATAAATAAGCCATAACCTAGTTAAATGGATCTAGTTGCTAACTAGTTGGGTTGATTATAAATTCTTGTATAACTATCATTAGATTAGGTACAATAAAATGAATGAGAGGAATAGATTATAATGGCATAACAATGAGATGCAGAGATCATAAGGGCATGACAACAAAATGTAGTGATCATAAGGACACAACAACAAAATTCTAGATCTCCACTAATATATACATACATACATAAATAAATTGTTGGAAATATTCAAGATATGGCAAGTTACTAAGAGGGGAGGGGTGAATCAATAACTTTTAAAACTTTTCTTTAAATTTACCACACATCCATCTATGCTACTGCATTCATTAGTATTGAAAGATAAAACATTCATCACACAAAAGAACACAATATTTTGATGACCAAAAACTTTCCAAATAGAAAGTAAAATTGGGGTGGGGATGATACCCACAAAACTTCACTACTGCAGTATAAAGTTGGCCTGTTAAGGCTTACATTGACCACTTCTGGTGATCTGCCCTGTTAGGAGCACAAAGGACTGCTAGGTCCACCTTGTTAGAGGATTTACAAACATACAATGAAGTATGCACTCGGTTAAGAGATTTATACAAAGACTATTAAGTCTACCCTGTTAAAGGATTTAGAAGACCAATTCACCTATTAAGATGAAGTAGTGGATCTACTTACAACTAATTTTTGATAAGATCCTTTATGCATTGATCACCTTATGTGATGGATATAACTTTTTTGTCTCTGTATTGACCTTGTTGTATTCCTTGAACTGTTGCTGATAATCTTTCGCATGTACTTCTCAAAAATATTATTTCATATTACTTCACTATTTCTTCATATATGTGATATCTTACAATACACCTTGCATATATGCATTTCAAATTTACAAAACTACAAGGTCAGCCAAAACACAAGTGAACAAATACATTACAAAGTTGGCCCAACAGTAAATAACTCAAGTTCACTGAACTGACTCGGTGACCTTCTGATACACGACATCCATCGCATTACTCGGCATCGGCTTGGTCCATACTAATCACTCAATGTACTTCTAAACTTGGTAACCATTGGTGACTCGGTAGATGTAGTGTCACTCAGTAGATACTGAACACTGAGTTTACCTTGCTTCACTCGGTAAACACTACTTCTTTCAATGCTCAGTTTACACTGAATCTTCATGATACAATTCAGTTGGTAAACACTACTTCTTTTAATGCTCGATTTACACTGAATCTTCATGATACAAACTTATTGCTTAGTAGGCACTCTGAAGCACGGTAGACACTAGGAAGCTTGGTGGACACTACTAGTCTTCACATTTCCTATATTCACTTGATAGCTTCATGAATGCTCGATGTGAATTGCTTAACTGCTAAGCTTACAAGGTAACCATTGAATGTTTGGTATAAATTGTAGACTGAGTGATAAGCTCGGTAAGCATTCATAATTGAATAAGTGTTGTCACTAATGAAAAATACAACATAATGCCAACAATCTCCCCCTTTTGCATTAGTGACAAAAACACTTATGAACTAAAACTTATGTTTACTGACATTTTGATTTTGATTTTTCAAAATTGATCTTTGTAAAGCTGTTGTATATACATATCTTACATATCTCCCCCATTCATATGGCATAATATATACATATCTTTTATTTGTACATATATCAAACATATATCAATTTATTTTCTTTCTTATTTCTCCACAAGTCTCTTTTACTCCCCCTATTCTCTTCCCTTGTTCATCTCATACTCCTCCTTTTTGACAATAATGCCAAAGAGTATATACAATAAATTCAAATAGGGACACTAAAATGTGAGAGAAATTGAAGTGTACCTTGAGAATATGAGACAATGTCTTATCCCAATTAGCTTGCAAAATTTTGTAGTTGGAGAGTACCATTTGAACTTCTGTAGAAAGTTTAATCATATGATCTGCTATGGAAAAATTGTTGTATTGGATCAATGTTTTTGAATAAGCAATGTATTTCTGCATTTGGTCCATGACTAGAAGGATCATATTCTGGATGTCAATCAGTGTAGACCTAATCTTGACTTCCTCTCTAAGTAGCTCTGCCTGCATTTTTGACAAAAATTTCACCTTCATGTGATGTGATGAGCTTGAACTAGGGTCAATCTGTAACTTTTGAGCACTAGCCTTCATGTCCACATCAATCTTATTTAATTTTTCTTTAACATCCTTGGTATACTCGATAAAATCACAAAGCTTGTCAAAAATTAATGTTACATTTGTAAAAGATTGCTCAAGGTTGCTCAAAATTGTGGATAATTCTACCTGCTTTAGTGCAATGTGTTGAGCAATTTGTTCAAGCACCCTATTGTCAAATTTCTTCTCTACCTTTTCAATGAGCTTCTCTTGGCCAGAAGTCTTCTCATTGAACTTATTTACAACATCTTCTAATTGTAACAAAATGTGTTGAGATGGATCAACATCAACACCTATAGCTTCAATAATTATGTTTTTGGCATTCTCGATTATTGTGAATTCTCTGTCCCTCTCTTCTCTTAGCTACTTCTGCCTTGCCTTTTTCTCTAAAAGCTGACTAACCAATTGTTAGAATTATTTAGAATAACTGAGAGGGGGGATGAATCAGTTATTCAAGGTCCAAATGCCCTATTAATACTTTTAATAATGAATCCATACTCTTTTCATCTGTTCAAACTTAAATCAGTCATATAAGCAAATTATTGTAAATCAACATGCAAAGATAAAAACATTCAAGATCAACACATGACACAATGATTTACGTGGAAACCCAATTTGGGAAAAACCACCAGTAACATGCTACTTGATTCTCACTCTTCTGAAGTGATGCCCTGTTAAAAGCCTGCCTTGTTAAAGGCTTACAACACACTATTAAATGTGACCTTGTTAGAGGATTTCACCAAACTGTTAGGAATGGGCCTGGTTAAAGGTCTTTTGGAACATTCACTTGGAATGTCACCCTGTTAAAGGATTTGTCTAATGGCTGTTAAACCAACCTAAGTCCATAGGATTTATCTTACTGTTACAATTGCTAGAAAGTAACGATAATGGTCTTTTGATCTGATATAACTTACAACATACTTTGCAAATTTCAGATCACTCTTTCAGTTCAATCCTCATGCTTGGCTTCAATCACTTCAGCTCTAACTGCTTGTTTCCCTCTCAAGCTTTGTCTCCTTGAGTCTTCTTACTCATTATGCCAATGCAATCATCCTTGTGGTCGTCAATTCAAACAGAGTTCCTATGTAATCTTCTCCTTAGCACATTCATCAACATTTCATGCTTTTATGCTTGACCACGGCTCTCTCTCTCACTAACCACTCTATTCTGCTCTTTTTCTTTATTAACTTATGTCTTCTTATATACAAGTCTGATTTACCTTTTCTGCTCAATTCTCCCTCTCCAATTTTAGGGTTTCAAAATGGATTAGGTAGGATACAATGTATCTACCCCATATCTTGTTCTCTTCTTGAAACTTCGCCAGTTGTATCTTTAAAATGTTCTACATGGTGTTCTGTGCCACCAACTCATCATTCTTATCTTCCTTTTAATTCATAAATTTCTAGATAACAACTTTGTCGACTTAGATCTGACGAATCTTTGATTTCCAAAATAATGCAGCAACTCGGCATTATTGAGTTACTGGTGCTCGGCACCTCTGTGTTACTCAGCACCTGCTCGGCACTTGGTTCTGCTCAGCACTTGAACTTGCTCGACACTTAACTAGGAATTTGCTCGGCTCTTACTAGCTTGCTTGGCACTTACTAGCTTGCTCGGCACTTGAACTTAGTTTGAGCTTTACAAAAGACTTAGCTAAAACCTTAGATCTTTGATATGTTTTAGTGTGCTCATTCTTCATATCTTTTAGTATGTCATCCAATACACTTTTACATCAATGGATTAGCTGATCCTTGTACTTCATTACAACATCATAACTTCAACCTTTCTCTAGGTTTTCTAGTTACATCTTATTGATTGCCTCCACCTTGACAATCAACTAATTGATAGTATTTGGATCACTAAAGCAATTGTAATCTCTGCAAGTAGAAAGTTTGACATCAATGAAAAAACAATGATTGAGGACATTCTTTACCAGTTCCATATATTATTCCAAAAATTGTTCTTATGACCATTTCAATCATTTCCAACAATCTCCCTCTTTGGCATTGATGGCAAACCAAACTGATCAAGTAATCAATTCAGTTACCACCAAGATTGTATACGTTAGCTTGCTGCATTTTCACTACTGATCTCATATATCTCCCTCTTTCTTTGCATTGATTAGTTTTCTGCATATTTCTCCCTCTTTGACATAAATGCCAAAGATGTAGCATGTTTATCATGCAAAATATAAGCTTTGGCTTCTTGATGTTTTTCTCCCTCTGTCACCATGCTTGTGACTGATTTGGAGTTTTTGTTCCTGTTGTCATCCTTTGCATCAACCTGTTAATATTTCATTGATTTATTCCTGTTGATGCAAGGCATCTTACTTGTTGCCTTAAACTTCTTGACTTAGGGTTATAACCCCCAACTTGCCTCTAAGATATTCATAGGCATCCTTGGGCAATGGTTTAGTGAAGATATCTGCAGTTTGTTCCTTTGTGTGAATGTATTCCAACTTCACTTGTTTGTCTTCTACCAATTCTCTGACGTAATGATACTTGATTGCAATATGCTTAGTTTTTGCATGCATTACTAGATTTTTGGATATATTTATAGCAATTGTATTATCACAATACAATATCACCGATTTTGTTACTTCTTCTTTCATTCCATTCAATAGATGTGTGAGCCATACAATGTTTGTACAATTGACTGCAACTGCCACATATTTTGATTCTACAGTGGACTGGGATATACATGTTTGTTTCTTGCTAGTCCAGGTAACTAGTCTTTTGCCTAGAAATAATGCACCTCCACTTGTACTTTTTTTGTCATCGATGTTTCCTCCCCAGTCTGCATCTGTATATGCATTGAGTCCAAATTTTCCATTCTTTTTGTAGTATAGACCAAAGTCATCAATCCCTTTGAGATATCTCATTATTCTTTTTACTGCTATGAGATGATTTTCTTTAGGATTAGCAGAGAACCTAGCCACTATTCCAACTGCTAATGCTATGTCTGGTCTACTATGTACAACATATTGTAGTTTTCCAATCATGGATCTGTACATTGTTTGATTGACTTCAGCTGACTCATCATTTTTGGATAGCTTGTTTCCTATGGCCATTGGTGTGCTGACTGGTTTGGATTCCTCCAATCCAAATGTTTTAAGAATTTCTTTGATGTATTTTGATTGTGTAATAAATATTCCATGTTTGAGTTGATGTACTTGCAATCCAACAAAAAATTTGATTTCTCCAAACATAGACATCTCAAATTCATGTTTCATTTCGTCAGCAAAGCCTTTGCAAAGTAATTCTTTACCACCAAATACTATGTCATCCACAAAAATTTCAGATACAATAATGTCTTTACCTTCTTCAGTTTTGATGTACATGTTGTTGTTATCATCAGTTCTTTCAAATCCAATTTGCACTAGATACTTGTGAAGTCTCTCATACCATGCTCTAGGTGCTTGTTTCAAACCATAGAGTGCTTTATGTAACTTACACACCATATCCCTATTGTTTTCATCAACAAATCCTTCTGGTTGTTCAATGTAGACTTCTTCTTCTAGTATACCATTTAAGAAGGCGGATTTTATATCCATCTAATAGACTTTGAAATCTTTGTAGGCAACCTATGCAAGTAAAGTTCTTACTCCTTCCATTCTAGCAACAGGAGCGAATGTTTCTCCATAGTCTATTCCTTCTTCTTGAGCATAACCCTTGCATACTAATTTGGCTTTATTTCTAGTAATCTCACCATTCTCATCTAGTTTGTTTCTGAATACCCATTTGGTGCCAATCACATTATTGTCAATTGGTCTAGGAACCAAACTCCAAGTTTTATTTTTTCTTATTTGATCAATTTCTTCTTCCATAGCTTTATACCAGTCATCATCTTGTAATGCACCATGTATTGTCTTGGGTTTAGATTGGCTAATCATACATGATTCATGTCTTAGTCTATTCCTTGTCATTGGTCTTGCATCTTTGTCACCAATTATTTGTTCAGCAGAGTGATGTCTTTTTACATATTTGGATAATCTTGGCTCTGTTCTTGTATTTGTTGCTTTCCTTGGAATCCTTTTTCTGTGGACATCTTGCAGCAATATGACCTACTTCATTGCAATTAAAACAAATTATAGGCATCTTACCTTTGAATTTTCCTTTGCCCCTGTGAAATCTTCTAGTGAGCAATGCTTCCAATTGTTCCACATCTTCCTCATCAGTGCTACTGTCACTAGATACATACTTCATTTTTCTTCCTTTCCTTGATTTCACCTGTTCGGCATCTTTCAGTGATAACTTGGCCTTAAAAGCAGATTCAACATTTTTAGGTTTCTAGTTGTCAAAGTTAGATAACTCAAATGCAGTGAGTCTACCTATTATACCTTCAAAGCTTAGATTATTTCCTGGTATACATCTTGGCTCTTGTATTACTGATACTCTAATAGCATAGATAGGGAGTAATGTCCTTAAGAACTTACTATTAACAGTATCTTCATCCAATTGACCATTCAAGCATCTTATTGCACTTACCACTTACTTTATTCTTGCACCATACTGAGCAGCATTCTCATTTTCTTCCATTTTCATGTCATCAAATTTTCCTCTGAGACTTTCTCTTTTTTCTCTTTGTACATTCTGATCTCCTCCATAGATGTCTGATAGGGCTTTCCACATTTTGAATGCAGTGTCACATCCTTTAATATCATCAAATTTAGCATAGCTGAGTGCAGAGGCAATTTCCAGCATTGTCTGGTTGTGTTCTTGTTTGTTTTTCATGTCTTCGACAGTAGGAGCACCAGTTGGATCTACATGTTCAGTGACAATTGAATTTTGGGCATAATCTCCTATGGATCCAAGATGTAGCTTCATCAAACTTTTCCATGCAACAAAGTTGTCTTTGTTGAGCTTGGGAACTTCTCTCTTTGGCATTTTGATCTTGTCTGCTAGTAGTCCCTTTAAACTGAATTAGCAGTCTGGCTCTGATACCAATTGTTAGAATTCTTTAGAATAACTGAGAGGGGGAGTGAATCAGTTATTCAAGGTCCAAATGTTCTATTAATACTTTTAATAGTGAATCCATACTCTTTTCATCTGTTCAAACTTAAATCAGTCATATAAGCAAATTACTGTAAATCAACATGCAAAGATAAAAACATTCAAGATCAACACATGACACAATGATTTACGTGGAAACCCAATTTGGGAAAAACCACCAGTAACATGCTACTTGATTCTCACTCTTTTGAAGTGATGCCCTGTTAAAAGCCTACCTTGTTAAAGGCTTACAACACACTATTAAATGTGACCTTGTTAGAGGATTTCACCAAACTGTTAGGAATGGGCCTGGTTAAAGGTCTTTTAGAACATTCACTTGGAATGTCACCTTGTTAAAGGATTTGTCTAATGGTTGTTAAACCAACCTAAGTCCATAGGATTTATCTTACTATTATAATTGCTAGAAAGTAATGGTCTTTTGATCTGATATAACTTACAACATACTTTGCAGATTTTAGATCACTCTTTCAGTTCAATCCTCATGCTTGGCTTCAATCACTTCAGCTCTAACTGCTTGTTTCCCTCTCAAGCTTTGTCTCCTTGAGTCTTTTTACTCATTCTGCAAATGCAATCATCCTTGTGGTCGTCAATTCAAATAGAGTTCCTATGTAATCTTCTCCTTATCACATTCATCAGCATTTCATGCTTTTATGCTTGACCACGACTCTCTCTCTCACTAACCCCTCTATTCTACTCTTTTTCTTTATTAACTTATTCTTCTTATATACAAGTTTGATTTACCTTTTTTGCTCAATTCTCCCTCTCCAATTTTAGGGTTTCAAAATGGATTAGGTAGGATACAATGTATCTACCCCATATCTTGTTCTCTTCTTGAAACTTTGCCAGTTGTATCTTAAAAACATTCTACATGGTGTTCTGTGCCACCAACTCATCATTCTTATCTTCCTTTTAATTCACAGATTTCTAGATAACAACTTTGTCAGCTTAGATCTGATGAATCTTTGATTTCCAAAATAATGCAGCAACTCGGCATTATTGAGTTACTGGTGCTTGGCACCTCTGTGTTACTCGGCACCTGCTCGGCACTTGGTTCTGCTTGGCACTTGAACTTACTTGGCACTTGAACTTGCTAGGCACTTGAACTTGCTCGACACTTAACTAGGAATTTGCTCGGCTCTTACTAGCTTGCTCGGCACTTGAACTTAGTTTGAGCTTTACAAAAGACTTAGCTAAAACCTTAGATCTTTGATATGTTTTAGTGTGCTCATTCTTCGTATCTTTTAGTATGTCATCCAATACACTTTTTCATCAATGGCTTAGCTAATCCTTGTACTTCATTACAACATCATAACTTCAACCTTTCTCTAGGTGTTCTAGTTACATCTTATTGATTGCCTCCACCTTGACAATCAACTAATTAATAGTATTTGGATCACTAAAGCAATTGTCATCCCTGCAAGTAGCAAGTTTGACATCAATGACAAAACAATGATTGAGTACATTCTTTACCAGTTCCATATATTATTCCAACAATTGTTCTTATGATCATTTCAATCATTTCCAACACCAATCTCATTTCATTGGCTGAGGCAGTGTCCAAATCTATCTTGGGAATAATAATTTCTTTATCTAAGTCTATATCTTCATCAATTTCCTTACTAGTAAGCAAAATTTTTAGAGGAGTCTTTGGTTTTACTTTAGTGCTTACTTCCTTGGATTTAGAGATAGACACAATAGTTGATAAAGATGGACTAGCAGAAAAAACTTGAATTGGTCCAACTAGAGGAAAATTGAGAGAAGTACCAACTGTATCCAAAATTGATGTGATTCCCAAAAATGATGTACCAATAGGTAATGTACAAGTTGGAATATTTACAATTAAAGAACTAACAAAAATTGGTGTAGTTAGAGCTGTGGTAGAAAAAATTGTAGAATGGACTGGCAGACTTACTATACATGAAGTAGAAGATGTTGACACAGTTGTGGAACTGATAGCTATGCACATTGTCGTGATGGATTGCTCAGGTGCTGATGAAGAGGGTTGTGGCTCGGTAGATGAAGTAACTGATACTTCCATAGAAGATACTTGGAGCTATGAGGTGGTAGGAGAAAATGATATTTCTAATGTAGATGCAATCAATCCTACTGAAGCTAACTCCAACCCTGATGATGTTGTTAGCTTAGGTGGAGAGTGAGGAAGGGAAGCAATGACTTCTATTGCAATCTTCATTGGATCATCTTCTTCATCCACTTCCTCCTTGTCTCCCTCTTCAACTTCTTTCCCTTTCTCTTCATCATCAGCCCTTAGTGTCTGATAATATTCAACATCAATAGTAGCACATGGAGTGTTGTCATCTTCTTCATCATCACTATCACCATCATCATCCTTGATCTCAACTAGATCATCACTAGGCTTATTCAGATGATAGATATTCTTCCACATGTTGTTGAATCTCTTACAACATGCTCAATGTCCTTAATTAGAATCAAATATGTGTGAAATATATTCATCATCTTCATGGTTGCCTTTACTTCTACCTCAGTAAGATTTGGCAATAGTTTCTTCAAGGATTGTTCATAGATGTCCTTGGCTGTTTGTGTGGCTAACACCCACCTCGGTTGCAATCTTACTAACAATTCTTTTAAGATTTGAGGAGCAATCTAGTCTAGGGAATACTTCCACTTTCCCATTTTGATGAGTACCAGCTCCTTAATCAACATCTTCTCGGCATCAATTATGGTTTCAAACTTTAAAGCCTTGAAGTTTTTGATGCCAGCTCCTTCTTCCATCTGTTTTAGCCTTTCTTGGAAGGTAAGTTGGGGCTTGTTGAATATTAATTCACCTTTATCTTTGCCTTTGCCTCTCCTAGTGAAAATAGTTGTGAAGGCCTTTGGAGGTTTAGTAATGAAAACCCTCCCTTTCTTCTTTGTTGGCTCTACCTCCTTTTCTGATTCTGGCTCTTCATCTTCTTGTTCTTGATCCTCTCCTTTTCCCTCGGTAAGCATTAAGGGACCAGTGGCAGTTTTCATCTTAGCAATCTTCCTCTTACCTTTGCTGATTGCTTGAGGTAGCTTAATTTCCAATTCAATTCTGGCTTTTGCCTCATCATAAGTGCCAAAGATTGGTTGATTGGGATCTACAGGCTCATTTACTAGTACTTCAATGATGTCCCTGGTTTCATCAATATTGACCTCATAAGGGAGAGGTTTTACCCATGCAACTCGGGGCTTGACTACCTAAATGTATACTCTATCACAGTCTACCATGAAACATACATCATCTTTATAATCCTCAACAAGTTTAAGAGGAATCCTAAACCTGTTATTCATTCTTTCTTTGAAGTCTTCAAAAAAATTGTCCATTATACTGTCAAAGTTTACACCTATTTCTACTATAAACTCATTTATCTAATACAAAATGGGAACATCCTTTCTCCATACAACAGAACCTTTGGATGGAAATTATTTTTGCACGTAAAAGAAGAGACGTGTTAATAAAGAACCAAATTTGCAGGGATTATTCTTTGATGACCTAATGTTATCCATATTCTTGTTTAGTTGCTTTAGTAGTAGCTCTGACAGGTCAAATTCCAAGTTTTTCCTCACAACTTTGAATGCTAAGTCTACTGCCTCACATGGAACACTATTAAAATGACTGGGACTGTAAATTTTGTGGGCAATTACATGAATTTTGAACCTTAGCTCAACATTAGTAACGATGCTAATTTGCAAACCTCTATTGTCCCACTCAGCTAGGGTTTTCTTCTGGAGTTCATCCCGACCTAGGGTTTTGGTGGATTTAACTTTGCTCAGAATGGGAAGGCCAGTAATCTTGTGAATCATCTTTTTGGTGATCAATACGGGATGCTCCAATCATAACTAACCATTGTGTACATGGCTAAGAATATACCTAATCCATTTTATCTAAAAGCTTCTTGGCAGGTGTTATATGTGTGTCAACCCTTTTGTTTCCAAATGCTTGTGCTCAGGTTTCAATGAGCCATCAACACGCATTTCTTCTAAAGCACTATCCATTTTTAGGGTTCCTATCTCTTGAATTGAACACTTAAAATGAGTGCAGATATCATTAATCAGAAGTACCTTTGGTGGAATTTGTGATTGCGTGCCATTAGGGTCAAGTGCCTCGGCCACTACTGGAACTAACTTGAAATTTGGTGCTTTCCACTCTACACCCTTGACCAACATCTCTGATCCTCTTTTTGCCTTGCTGCTACTGGTGCTTTCGAATGTCATTATTGCTTGATAAGTGATGGAAATCTTCAAACAAATTTCCTAGCTACAAAGTCGCTCAAAATCACTAAGAATCACTTGAATGCACCTGGAAGTCTCTTTGCTCTTGAAGACATGGTGAAAAAATGAAGTTGAATTCTGCCATTTTTTATGAAAATTTGCCATTAATGTTAGGTACCATTTTGATAGACTGTCACCCACTGACCTAACTTGGCAAGAGTATCAACTTGGCAGACGAACCAAATTCCTTTTACTCCCAACCTCACTTGGTAAGGACTTTAACAAAAAAAATTTGGTGGAGTCTGATGCAACTTGGTAAAAGATAACCTTTCTATGATCCTGGTGTATTTGGAATACTAATTGGATCATTTGCATTCCTCATATTCGATGGAACTACTTATGATTTACTTGCTGAGTACAGCTCCAACACATTCATAGGAATTTAGTTTGAGAGGATGGAGTCACCCACTTCTTGAGTGACTTCACTTCCATGATTTGAACTTGTATCCTTAGTAGATTTAGGAATCCATTACTACTTCATTTGTTTCCTTATGTTGTCATCCCTTGCTTTCTTTTCATCTTCAACTTTGCCTATATTTGTGCAGTTTTTAGCTATATGACTGAGTTCAGTGCATGTGTAACACCTTATAGTAGTATCCTTCTTCCTTAGGTGATGCCTTCCACAATTTATACCAGTGTGTCCATATTCTCCACAATAATGACATCTACACCAAGTATTGTAGTCCCATCCAAATATTGCCTCTACAAATTGTTCAACTGGATTGAATGATTTGGATATGCATTGAGATGCCTTGTGACCATGCTTTTTACATTTGTGACATTTACCTTCAAATTTTGGTTTCTCCTTGCATTCATTGGCTTTATGACCATGTTGATTGTAGTTGTAGCACTTTCCATTGAGTTTTGCTTTTCCATTGCTCCAACATTTGTTTGATGTATGACCAATTTTCCCACAATGATTACATGAGGATTTTTTATTCATTTTTGCACCTTGCTTGGAAGATTCATCTTGTTCTTCATTGTATCCAAGTCCTGCTTTACCTTTTTGCCTATGAAGATTCTGCTTATTTTGTTGATTCAATTGATTCATGTCTTCTTGTGATTTCAACATTCTTTCATTTATTTGTTTTTCAACATTTAGGTCATTCTTCAATTTTTCAATGATTTTCTTTTCACATCTCAGTTCTCTCATTATTCTTTCATTAATTTCCCTTTCATAATTTAGATCACTTCTTATTCTTTCATTCTGTGCTTTGAGAATTTTGATTTTTTCATTTGCTCTAGTAATTTGATCAATGAGGTCTTCATGTTGATTGGATTGATTCTGTTCTTCATTGTTTCTTGCCTCCAAGTCTTCATTTTCCTTATTTCTTTGTTCCAAAATTTCACATAGCCTGATTGATTGGATTTCTTGTTCTCTTTTGAGTTTCCTTACTTCTTCTTGTAGAGAGCCATTCTTTGCTAGGAGTTTCTTGATTGCCTCATTAGCTTCATCTAAGCTGCTTGATGGAAAAAAGTCTTCAATCTTTTCTTCAACATACTGATGGTCATCCATTTGTCTTGCAAGTTTCTTTCTTCTTTTTGGGGATTGGGAAAGATGCTCCTTTGCTTATTTCAGTTGAGCTATGGCCATCTCCAGATCTAGCTTTTCATTTTCGATTGCCTTGTCAAGTCTGAATATCTCCATTTGTCCTTAGATCTTTGCTCAAGTTGCCAAACTTTTATCTTGAGAACCACAATGCGTTGATACCAATTGTTGGAAATATTCAAGATATGACAAGTTACTGAGAGGGGAGGGGTGAATCAGTAACTTCTAAAACTTTCCTTTAAATTTACCACACATCCATCTATGCTATTGCATTCATTAGTATTAAAAGATAAAACATTCATTACACAAAAGAACACAATATTTTGATGACCCAGAAACCTTCCAAATAGAAAGTAAAACTAGGGTAGGAATGATACCCACAAAACTTCACTACTAAAGTATAAAGTTGGCCTGTTAAGGCTTACATTGATCACTTCTGGTGATCTTCTTTGTTAGGAGCACAAAGGACTACTAGGTCCACCTTGTTAGAGGATTTACAAACATATAATGAAGTATGCACTAGGTTAAGAGATTTATACAAATACTGGTAAGTCTACCCTATTAAAGGATTTAGAAAACTGATTCACCTATTAAGATGAAGCAGTGGATCTACTTGCAACTGATTGCTAATAAGATCCTTTATGCACTAATCACCTTATGTGATGGATATAACTTTTCTGTCTCTGTATTGACCTTGCTATATTCCTTGAATTGTTGCTGATAATCTTTCGCATATACTTCTCAAAAATATTTCATATCACTTCACTATTTCTTCATATATGTGATATCTTACAATACACCTTACATATATGCCTTTCAAATTTACAAAACTACAAGGTCGGCCAAAACACAAGTGAACAAATACATTACAAAGTTGGCCCAACAGTAAATAATTGGGGTTCACTGAACTAACTCAGTGACCTTCTGATACACGGCATCCACTACATTACTCGACATCATCATGCACTCGGTAGAAGTGAAGGCTCAGTTCATACTAATCACTCAATGTAGTTATGAACTCGATAACCACTGGTGACTTGGTAGATGTAGTGTCACTCAATAGATACTGCACACTAAGTTTACCTTGCTTCACTTGGTAAACACTACTTTCAATGCTCGGTTCACATTGAATCTTCATGATACAAACTTACTGTTCAATAGACACTGTGAAGCATGGTAGACATTGTGAAGCTCGGTAGACACTGTCAATCTTCACATTTCTTGTATTCACTTGGTACTGTCATGAATGTTCAGTGTGAATTGCTTAACTGCTAAGCTTACAAGGTAACCACTGAATGCTTGGTATAAACTGTAGACTGGGTGATAAGCTTGGTAAGCATTCATAATCGAATAAGTGTTGTCACTAATGAAAAATACAACATAATGCCAACATATACATGCATGCATGCATGATGTATATAAAGAGATCTTTTTAAAGGTGCTTATTACATCTTAGCACAATAGAAAAAATGATCCAGCTACATACATATTCCAAAATCCAAATAAAAAACAATAAAACTCACTGAACCCATGCTAAGTGACTTACATCAAAATCTTGCATATAAATAATGCAGAGTTAATGGGCTATATATATATATATATATATATATATATATATATATATATATATATATATATATATATATATATATATATATATATATATATATATATATATATATATATATATATATATATATATATATATATATATATATATATATAATGTATGTAGGGGAAATATAATGCCCATTAACAGAGGCATTAACTTTGCCCATTTTTCCTAGTCTATATATATGCATATGCATACATATATACATACATACACACATACATACATCTGCATCCTTTGCATGGTTTAGAGGTAATGTCATTATGGCAGAGGCTTCTGCAAGGGAATAGGCCTTGTGATTATGGAATTTACACAAAACAAATGGAGAATGATTAATGTCATGTTTTCTTTTCTTTTTTGTTTATTTTACGCAATCCTCCATATGGCCTATAATAATATATGTATTGCATCTACATTTTCTTTGCCATTATAGAAACAACATTAGATACTTGGGATCCTCACAAGGAGAGTGTACTAATACATGCATGGTTACATCCTCGGCTTCCATTTTTGAGCTAGCGTATGGAGCCTTTATATTAAACCATTCATTATAAATTGGAGAACGCACTTCATGCCTAACATTCAACTGATGCATCTGCATATGTAATTTTATCACCTTGGAAAACTATATTTGATCATACTTGTTTGGAACAATTGATTGTTCATTTAATTGTACCTAATCTTATGATAGTTCTACAGGAATTTGTAATCAACCCAGCTAATCAGCAAGTAGACCCATTTAACTAGGTTATGGCTTGTATACATACATACATACATACATATATACATACATACATACATAGACATAAATAATAGTAATATATGTATTGTATATGCATTTTCTTTTCCATTGCTTATAGGAGTGTTTCAAGGTTGGGAACCACTTCAACATCCTTTGCATGGTTTAGAGGTAATGTCATTATGGTAGAGGCTTCTACAAGGGAATGAGCCTCGTGAGTTAACATATAATGTCTTATAATAGTTAAGTGCTACTTAACTATGTCCAACATGTCTGCACACTAGAGGCATACTCCGCCTACCAGGCTGCCTACATACCCGTATCCACGAGATCAAGACCCTTGAGCTACTCTACCAAATATGTAGTTTTGGTTTCTAATTGTTTTGAAGTAGTTGTATTCCTATAACCACTGGTGAGATTTACTCACCTAATATAGCTCTTCGCCATCATACACCCACTCAGGCAAACCAAGTAGTTTTCTATAATTACAATATTGTAATACCCTGGTGCAACCTTTGTGTTGTAATTTATAGTTAATGTAAGTCTAACTTATATATGTCCTAACTCACTCCTTATATAGTTATGTTTAAAAGTGTGTGACAATAATCAATGGGTCTAAATAGACTAGTCAAGTTAATGCTAAAACTCATAGTTTAGCCTTCTATTTTCAAAACTTAGGTAGACTAGGTTGCATTTTTTGAAATGTCTCATGATAAACCACAAGTACAAATTATTCATTCTATAAGTGTGAACTTTATTCAAATGTAAAACAAGTTGAGTTTATAACTTCAGTGAAGAGTTTAGTGTAAGGAGTTACTACCCTGAACCTATACTACAAATTCCTAGGAGCCAAGAGGCCCTAGACCTATGCTATGTTTTTTGGAGACATGGGAAAAGTTGCTACCATCTCCAGTACTTCATAACATTCTAGATCATATAGTGATGTCCAAATTTACAACAACAATAGATACTTGGGATCCTCATAGGAGGAGCATGCCAATATATACATGGTTACATCCTTGGCTTCCATTTTTGAAATGCACACATGATGGTCTTCAGGTTTATGGCTTTGGAACTCTTGGTATCTATCTAGATTCTGTAAAACAAAAAGTGCTTGCATAATATGAAGATAGATGGGTGATTGCATCACTGGAGTAGCTAGTTGAGATGCACTATAATCAAACTGGAGGAAATCATTGATAAACCAAACATATAATGAAGAGGAAACTTGAAAACTTGAATGTTGATGTAGACACTTAAAATCGTCCCAAACACTATATTAATTTATTGAATATCTCCCTTGACACTATAATAAAGTATTTATTAACTAATTATATTTTGTCATATTCTTCTACTTATTTAATTAAATAGGTTCACTTCCCTAATGTATTTAAATTTAATTGGAATACTTCCCCCAAACGTGTTCAATTTATTTAATGCATAGTGCTCCATAAATCCCCTTTTAAATAAATTTCAATTTATTTAATTCCCTCCACTTTATTAAATTCTATAATCATGTGACTAAGTTAAATCCTATTTAATTTAATTATAATCCCACCTAAAACCTAGTCTACCACCCATCACTCTCATCCTTCTAAGCCTACCCACTAGTTAATCCCACTTAATTATCCTAAACACCTTCCTAAGCACCTTTTAGTACCTAAGTGTTTGCTCACACATGTATGAGCAACTCAAAATCCAAGAAAGCCTCCCTTTTATTAATTTATCCAAAAAATCTCTTTCACTCTTACACACTCATCCCCCTTTCCTTTCTCCAAGGTTGCTCACACATGTATGAGCAAACCTTGAGCTATCTCTATCACCAAAAAGGCTTATGTTGACCTTTGCATGGCTTGTCTTCTTAGCCCATTTGTATCCCTTGTGGCACCTATGTGGATCCTACATAGATGCCACCTCCCCAAGGCCTCTGTCAAACATATAAATAGAGCCCTTGTCTCAAGCATTTATTATCTCCCTTATTTGCATTGTTATCATCCTAGTATAGTTCTAGAGATCTTAGTGATTTTCACGCATTGTTGCTAACTCTTTGGTAGTTTTTAGATTTTTTTAATTTTTTATTAGACTGCAGGAATTGGGTGCAGCACAGCCCCCCCTATAAACTGCAGTGTGCCGAGTAAAATTTTTAACTTGATCGGTAATGCTGGCGCGACATGTCCACTAGTACCATGGGGACGGAGGAGATTAGAACCCGTGACCAACCCCCTGCAGCAGGGAAGATTTTAGCCAACTGAGCTAGGGCCCCTGCCCAATAGTTTTTAGATTTTAATTCTTGTATTGATAACTCATTTTATTTTATTGCATCTATATTCACCATCCCTGAATGCTTTGAGCATGGTTTTATCCATAACCATTGTTTGAAGAATTATCTTCACATCTAGTTAGTTTTATTCATCTTGCATTTCATTTTAAATCATCATGGGATTCACTCAATAGTTGTATTTGGGAGAGCACATCCACATCCTTCACTATTGAGCACACCAATAGGCTTCTTGTGGGCGCCCTTGTTGAACTACTCTGAGGTTGCATGAGGATTCTTTCTTTTCGATCACATTAAGTTGTAAAACTCAAGTATAGAATTAGTTGTATTTGGATTTGTTTTCAATCTTTGATATACATGTACAACTCGCCTGACAAGTTAGGTTTTCTTATATATAGCTAAAATGCTTAAATGAAAGCTTTTGAGGATCAAACACCTATGCCAAAGTTATAGCATAATGTGAAGTTGATTTTAGATATTAAAAAAAATTACATAAATCATTCCCCATTTGTTTTGATTATGGAGAGCTACACACAAAAGAGGGTGGAGAGATTTGAGCTCAAAACATTGGTGGAGATGTCATTATCATGCCCTTGTGATCATTGCATTTCATTATCATGCTCTTATGGTCTCTACATTTTGTTGTCATGCCATTGGTGGAGATCAATGGAGATCTACGATTTTGTTGCCATGCCCTTGTGATCATTGCATTTCATTGGGGTGCCATTGTGATCTCTGTATTTCATTGGTGTGCCATTGTGATCTTTGTGCCCTTACTCTGTGATTTTGTTTGTGTCATACCATTGCGATCTCTGTACCCTTTGAACTACAATATTTGGGGTCAAATTGTGATGATGATGTAATTTGTGGTGATTTTCATATTTATTTTTTGCAATTTGTGATGTAATTCGGGCCCAAATATAGTAGTGCTTGCTCTGCAATTTTCTTTAAGGGGAGAAGAGGTACCTATGTAAATGTTCTTTTCTTTTCCTTCTAAACATGTATCTCTTTATATTTCCCCAAATAGGTGATTAGAGAAGCTTCTCTTTATGTATATGTATGTGTATATACATACACACACATATGTGTATCTATATATGTATGTATATTCAGACATATATATATACATATACAAAGACCATGAGGGCATGACAACGAGATGTAGAGATCACAAGGGCATGACAACAAAATGCAGAGATGCAGAGATACATATATACATACATACATATACACATACATACATACATACATAAACACACACACACACACACACAGACCTACATATGTAATTTTATCACCTTGGAAAATTGTATTTGATCTTTACTCAATCACTGAGAGATAATTAAGCTGAGAGGCTTTCTACAGTGGAAGCATTCATCAATGTAAACTTTTTAGCATTTAAAAAAATTTGACAGTCATTTCAGTGTCATGTATATCAAAATGGCAAATAAATCATATTAATAATTATGAACATTAACATAATTTGATTTAATTAATTTTGTAACTGAAACAAGAACTAGCCATTTTTATCATTGTTGTCAACTTTTATTGCATTCCTAATTAGAAAAAGGTGATCCAAACAATCATATTGAATATTTGAAATATTTTATAATAAAGTTGTTATCAGAAAGAAAGAATCATAGTTGAAACATATTTAATAATAATAATACACATGCTACAATACAACTCTTATTTTATAATATTTCCAAAGGAAAAATAGACTAAAGAAGCTTTATTGAATTCACCATTATTGAGTTTGACAAGTGCATGGATGGTTACAAGCTAGGTAGTTGGGTGTGAAAGGAATTGAAGAACCTCCACAATGGTAATTGAAGGGACAAATGCATGAAGATTCAATAACCTGTTCAACTTAATTTAATATTTTAATAAATCTTTTGAAGCACAAATGTGGGAATGGTAATGAAATCGCATATGGTAAATCTTGACCAAGCTTTCTATGTAATTTTTTTCTTAATTTAAATCATCCATGCATATGGAAATCCCTCTCAAAAAATTAATGATTTCCTTTATAATATTTAACTTAAGTTGAAGATTTTCTTTGATTTTGTGTGAAATATGAGTATTTTAGAGTTTCATTGAAATAGATTGTTTGCAGAAAGCATGTTAGTTTTTAATCATGCTACTTTGAGAGGCAAAAACTTCATTTGCATAACGACAGTGAAGGATTTTTTAAGCATATTGCCATTAATTTTGGTTCTATAGTTTATTCTGTGTATCTAGCTCTGTCTCTTTACCCCTTTTGATTTACTTTTGATTTAAATATGAATGTACTCTTTTTCCCTAAATACAATTTCCTAACATTGTGTAAAAATCAACATTATTTCACATTTTTTTCTAGATTTGTAAATCAACATTTTTTTATCAATGCAAAAGTCATATCCCAAGATTACTTTATTCATTTATATATATATATATATATATATAAAGAATGTGAACATGAACAAATTTTTGCATACATAGTTTGGTATGAATAGTTTTGATTGAATGCAAGGATAATTGCTTGTGTGAATTCAAGACATGAATGATTAATTTAATTTAGCACAAGTACTATGCAAGTGTATATGTATGCATGCAAAGTAGTTCACGTAGTGAACTGATATATATACATACATGCACATATGCATACAATCATCATAATCAATTATCCTTGAATTTGACCAAAGCTATTATATATCAATAAGAGATACATGTTTAGAAGGGGGGGGGGGAAAGAACATTTACATAGGTACCTCTTCTCCCCTTGAAGAAAATTATAGGGCAAGGGACAAAGATCACAAGGGCACAACATGACAACCAAATGTAGTGATCACAAGGGAACAAAAACAAAATCCTAGATCTCTATTGATCTCCACCAACATTCAAAGCTCTCCACTCTCATTTAGATCTCTCCACCCTCTTTCACGCACAGCTCTCCACAATCAATAAAAACAAATGGGGAATGATTAATGTTGTGTTTTCTTTTCTTTTTTGTTTATAATCCATAATTCACAATCTACGAGATCTCTTTGTACACACACACACACACACACACATGTATGTATATATACATACATACATACATATATATATATATATATAATTGTGTGTGTGTGTGTGTATACATACATACATACATACATACATGAAAACAACAATGCACTTTCTAAGAGTTTACAATTGTTCAACAAAATTAATCTTTTACAAGAAAATACACCTATGCTAGAGTTACAACACACTGTGAAGTTGATTTTAGATAAGGTAGAGATAGATATTCATAAGTTTGATAATCAAAATTTAAGACACGAGAGTGAAGGAGGAGTGACTTTAGAAAGAGAAGGAGAAGGAGTGGCTTTAGAAAGAGACTATACAACAGAAACATTAACTAGACAACATAGAGGATATTATGGGAGCCACTAGATAGAATCTAGGAAAGTGTTGCAGTAGGTACTATGACATTGGAAACACCAATTAAATTGGTCTAGTTATTGATTAGCTAGCTTGATTACTTCATTATTAGATGATCCAATGGTAATGTTAGTTATTATTTTGACATACATGAAAATATTATTATTATTCATTATTATATATACATACATACATGAAAACAACAATGCACTTTCTAAGAGCTTACAATTGTTCAACAAAATTAATGTTTTACAAGAAAAGGCACATAAAGAACTATTAGCTCTAAATCAAGAACATGGTGTTGAACCAATATAGAAAGTGCTTAACATGAGAGGTCTGCAAATGAGGGTGTTGACCAATTTTGAAAACTTGAATGCTCAAATGAAAGCTATTGATGATCAAACACCTAAGTCAGAGTTACAACAAAATGTGAAGTTGATTTTAGATAAGGTAGAGATAGATATTTAGAAGTTTGCTAATCAAAATTGAAGGCATGAGAGCAAAGAATAAGGAGTGGATTTAAAAAGAGAAGGAGAAAGAGTGGTTTTAGAAAGAGATAGCACGACAGAACCAATAGCTAGACAACATAAAGGATATTGTGGGAGCCACTAGATAGAATCCACGAAAGTGTTGCGGTAGGTACTATGACATTGGAATTAGTTGCGAGTGTCTTTAAGAATTTATAGTCCAAATATCAAATGCACATAAGAGTGTTTCAAGTATTTCCATAGTCTCCCTGTGATGCTCCCAAGTATCAAATGCTTATAAGAGTGTTTCAAGGTTGGGAACTACTTCAACATCCTATGCATGGTTTAGAGGTATTGTCATTGTGGTAAAGGCTTCTGCAAGGGAATGAACCTCATGAATATGACATTTACATAGAAGCAAAACTTGCTTCTTCAACTTTGTACACTCAACTCTTCACTGCAATTATTCTTCAGTTCCTTGCATATGCAAGTTTATCACCTTGGAAAACTATATTTGATCTTGCTATCTAGGAACAACTGATTGTTCATTTTATTAGTCCTAATCTGATGATAGATCTATAGGAATTTGCAATGAACCTAGTTAATCAGCAACTAGACCCATTTAACTGGGTTATGACTAGTTTCTTTCTTAAAATATTTGTTATGATATGTTTTTGTAAAATTTCATGCCAACTCTGCCCATTTTTCCTGGTCTGCATTATTTTTGTGGAGGATCTTGAGGTATGTCACTTAGCATGAGTTGAGTGAATTTTATTGTTTTATTATTTGGATTCTGGAATATGTATGTAGTTGGATCAATTTTTCTATTGTACTAAGATGTAATAAGAACCTTGGAAAAGATCTCTAAATATACATGTTTAGAAGAAAATACAAAGAGATACCTATTTAGAAGGAAAATAAATGAACATTTACATAGCTCTCCCTTGAATAAAATCACAAAGCTAGGGCACGATAATGAAATCGTAAGCAAGGGCACGACACAACAATGAAATCATAGAGCAAGGGCATGACATGGCAAAAAAATCACAAAGCAAGGGCACAAAAACAAAATTGTAGAGCAAGGGCACAACAACAAAATACAGAGATCACAAGGGCACGATAACCAAATCGCAGAGCAAGGGCATGACAATGAAATACAGAGATACACAGTAACAAAATCGTAGACCAAGGGCATGGCAATGAAATGCAGATATCATAGCAATGAAGGGCACGACAACGTTCACAATTCTCCACCCTCGTTTGGAGCACAAGGGCATGGCAATGAAATTTGGAGATCACAACAACGAAATGCACCAATGACAAGGACATGACAACATTCAAAACTTTCCACCCTCTTTTGTGCACAACTCTCCACAATAAAAATAAATGGAGAATGATTTATGTTGTGTTTTCTTTTCTTTTTTTATTATACTCATGTGAGTGTCACAATTATGACACCAACATCGATATTATGATGATGTCAGGGACAATTGCAAAAAAAAACATGAAAATGACCACAAATTACACCATTATTGCAAATTGTTGTTACAATTTGACCCTAAATGTTGTAGTAGAAAGTCTCTTAATCACTCTAGAGTTCAAGTTATGTCTTCTCCCATGAAGTGCTTGCATTATTGGAAAAAATGTGTTGGGGAAACCTATTGTGGTTCCACAACATGCACCCCATTTTCAAATTTAGAAATAGGGACCCCCCATTTTTGGCTCACAGAAGCTTATTCGTCAAAAGAGGGTATCTTCTAAGGTGCCTCAAGGAGTAGAAATTTTGTAGTTTGGGTTTAGGAGTCTAGTCAATTAGCATTATTTTAACCCCTAGCACCAGTATAATAATGTTTATCTTTTGTTTAGGTCATCATGACATCCTCATCATCCATAGCACAAAAAAATAGTATGGTATTGCATATGCATTTTCAAAATAGGTGCCTTGAGATTTCAGATAAAAGGAGTTCAAGTCTATGAAAAATTGAGTTATAATAGGGTATAAATCATCAAAAAGAGAAAAATAAGCACATATGAGTGGTCCTAGACCTCATTTGAGCAAAACCCATAAACTATTTTCAAAACTGAGAACTTTGATTTTTGGGTGAATTGATCACCTTGCAATTTTGGGAGGTGCACTTTTTGAAGGTATATTTTTCACAAGGTGCTCTTTTTGAAGGTGCACTTTTTGTAAGGTGCACTTTTTGAAGGTGCACTTTTTTGAAGGTGAGCTTTTCACAAGGTGCACATGTGCATAATTTGATGATTAGGTGGAGGAATTGTCTCTAGAATGTGTGCACATTACAAATTTGAATATGTATAAGTTGAAGGACTCCAAAAGGTGCACATGTGTGAATGAGAGAAGGTGTGAAGGTGCACAATTCAAAAGTCTTGAAGATGCCTAAGGTCCCAAAGATGCTAAGGTGCGCAGGTGTGCAATTTTACAAGTTTTGAAGAATAAAGTACATAAGTGCACAAATGGGCCTAAATAATAATTATAAAAAAAAAAAAGTACACAAGAGTGGTCCTAGACCTCATTTGAGCAAAATTCAGAAACTATTTTCAAAACTGAGAACTTCAATTTTTAAGTGAATTGAGTAACTTGCACTTTTTGAAGGTGGGCTTTTTGAAGGTGTATTTTTCACAAGGTGTATTTTTCTTAAAGGTGCACTTTTTCAAGGTGTATTTTTCACAAGGTGCACTTTTCTCAAAGGTGTGTTTTTCATAGGGTGCACAAGTACAAAAGGTGAGCATTGCAATTTTAAATATGCATAAGTTGGAGGACTCTAGAAGGTGCACATGTGCGAAGGTTCACAATTATAAAGTCTTGAAGATATGCAAGGTCCCAAAGATGCTAAGGTGCACAAGTGCGCAATTTTAAAATTTTTGAAGAGCAAAGTGCATATGTGCACAAATGAGCCTAAATCATCATAAAGATCAAAATAAGTACACTAGAGTTCTCCTAGACCCCATCTAAGAAAAACCCAAAAAGAATTTTCAAAACTAAGAACTTTGAATTTTGGGTGAATTGAGCAACTTGCACTTTTTGAAGGTGCACTTTCTCAAGGTGCAATTTTTGAAGGTGCACTTTCTCAAGGTGCACTTTTTGAAGGTGCACTTTTTAAAGTTACACTTTTCCAAAGGTGCACCAACAATTTTGAAGAAGCAATGTGCTGACAGTTAACTATCAGTTGCTATTTTTTAACATTCATGCACCAAAAATGCATTTTGACAATAGTTTAACTCCCAAAAATACCTAGAGAAGGCCAATCTTGCATTTTTAGAAGTCCCAATGACTCTTAGGTCATCTCATGGCTTCTCTCTTCTTATCTTCTTCTTGTTTTATTGTTTTAAGTCATGTAAAGGCTCATGCACCCATTAATTGATATAAACAAGGGTGGAGACCTACATAGCACCATTTAGAGAGTCAATTTATATGTAATTAGCTATATTTTATTAGTTTTTAGCATGAGTTTTCATTAGAAGAGCTTTCACTCCCAACACAAAAGGAGGAGAGGATTTATTTTAAATACATGGATATAATATGTATTCCATGTCGATATTTTGATGCAATAATATATGTTATTGGTGCTCTCATTCTAAGTGTAGTAAATATTGCCGAAGTGTCTTATTTTTGTGAATGCATGTTCATGAATGATAATGGAACTAATAATTTTACTGCATTGCAATAATTATGAAATCTTTTAATTCTAGTGTTTTCCTTGTGTTAATGAATTTCATTATTGTGACAAATTGGAGAAAGGATCATACTATTGTTCTTACATAGCATTTTATCTTGTGTGAGTGCACTTTTTGTGGCCTCATGATTTGATGAAACGTGAAACATCTTTCATTTTTTATTGAAACTCCCATCGACGATTGTATCAATGGATTTGAGGAAGTGCTAATCTTAATTTCATTAGATTCCTACCATATCCTTTTGATAATTTAATTTGCAGACATGTTGTTACTTTGGCTTATGTCTGTTATGAATTTCCTTTTTAGCAATTTGCTTTAATCTCTTGTTACTCTATCTTTGTTATTTTCTTTTCAAACACTTGGTTAAAATATGAATTCACATACTTGCATTGATAAACTAAATTCATCATAAAATATAAAATACAAAAAAAACAAAAACAAAAAAAAACTTCCTTTATGGTTATATTTCAATAAAAGTTGTGCAGATTAGAAGGTACCAACAAAGGCCTCCTTGTGAACATACACATTTCTCTTCAATTGAGTTACCTAAAAGGTTGAAAACCAACCATTTGGAACCTTGGAGTTGGTCATTTATTATCTTTTCAAGAGAGGGATTTGAAAAGATTTATATCGTTAAGTATCATGCAAAATGACCACTCAACAGAAGTGGTGCTAGAAGGAGGGCCTAAAAACCATTCCTGCTAAAAAATCCAAGTTGTTGTTTGACAATTCTATAATTTTTGAAGTTCTATAGTTTTCAAAGTCTATAGAAGGTGCACCTTTTGGAGGTGCATTTTTTGAAGGTGCATTTTTTCAAGTAAACACAAACTAGAAGATCTCGACTAACCATCTCCCTTTCAGCAAGCATTAAGGTCTTCACTTGACAAGCAAGAATTCCTAGGACTCAATCATTTTTGCAAGTTTTGCAGTGATAAAGGGATACCTAGGCTTAACCCACTCACATTGTATATTCCATCATCATCATCCACTCTACATTTCCATCATTATGCACCGTATCTTTCTTCATGGCCTAAGTTCACCTTTGAACCTAACTAGTCCATTAGACGATTTGCCCAAAAATCCTATAAAAAATGCCCATGGTTCATCTATGGAGAATCACGAACAACAAAAGATCATATTGATTTTTTTAAGGAAATATGTAATCAGAACTAGATTCAACATATGGACATGGTCTGTCACTTTTTCCCTTAGACTTTGGAATAAACAACATTCAATTGGTTCTTCAATCTACCACCAACATCAAGAAGAAATTGGAACTCTTCTGACACTAGTACAAAAACAAAAATAGGTGACTAAAAAAACCACTAAAATTTGTATATATGTGACTAAAATTAGTCACGTGACTAATAGTAGTTGATATCTAGTCATTTATAACACTACTAAATTTACTAGTAAGAAATTTTAGCCATTTATTTGATCACTAATTTTGATCATTGATTTAGTGGTATAATTAGTAGTTGATTTAGTAGTATATTCAATTATGTGGCTAGTCACATATTTAGTAGTATATTTAATCACATATTTAATTGTATATTTGATAGCTGATTTAGTCACATATTAAGTAATATTTTTAGTAGCATATTTAATTGTATATTTGGTCACATATTTAGTATATTTAGTCACATGTTTAGTAGTATATTTAGTAGCATATCTAGTAGTATATTCAATCAAATATTTAGTAGCATATTTAATAGTGTATTTGGTCATAATAGGGCGCGATGGAATCAAACCACCATCCATTTTCTTGTAAAACAGGTGCTCTTCCATTGGGTTAGCATCCTTTAAAGAATGACCATACAATGTGTAGCTTTCTACATTATCTTGGTTCTTATCTTTTAATTTAATCACAATAATTTCTTTAGTAATTTATACCAAGTTTCTATATATATTTAGTCTACATTTATCTTGATTTTTTCTCAGATGGAAGTATAATTGATTATTGTACTTAGAAATAGCTAAATTTCCTCTATCTACATGATATATATTTCTCCTTAAGTTCTACATCATATAGTTAGAAACATCAATCAACATATTAATAAAACATCACCATTGTCAAAAATTGTTTAAACATCTAATCATGACTCACAACTAGTCTTAATCAACACTTGATTATAACATTGTTCATTTTTCTCTAAAGTTCATGCTTTAGACCTAGTTAGACCTACCAATGATGAATCCATATTCTATTGAAAATTCCTTGTTCCTTTAACACAAACACATTAACCTTTTGTTATTCAAACACCTCATTCTCTTATCATATTGAAGATTTACAGTCACATACTATAGATGAAAACATTCAAATGGTGCAATATAAGAACTTGCCTATACAAATCACATTGCTTGATCATAAAAAACCTCCTCAGCCATCTTACACTATTTCATAAAATGCTTGTATAATTACATTAACTCCCTTTTAGGTCTTTGGAACATTTCTTCCTAAATAGACCTTGTCAAAACTATAACTCTTGGTCTGTAATATAAAATCTATATAAAATTTTGCATTCAAAAGTTTTCCTTAGCCCCTTGCTAAAGATTGTTGTATTCTACATGGGATATATTTTTATGGTATCTAAATTTATTTATATTATATATCTCTCACATAGTTATTCAAACATATGTGCTCTTAATGCTAACAAATCTCAACAATCCATGAAATATCTGACTATTATTTCTGGATGCCATTGTGTGAATTTTTTTACATAAGCATTTCAAATAACACTTCGTGATCTGTCATCGAGATGAAAGAGAGCACAAGGAGAATAAAAAAAGAAATACCTAGACTTTACATATATGTATATATGTATATATGTATATATATATGTATATATATATGTATATATGTATATACATATATACATATATCTATATATACATATATGTATATATACATATATATACATATATGTATATATCTATATATACATATATACATATATGTATATATGTATATATACATATATACATATATGTATATATGTATATATACATATATACATATATGTATATATGTATATATACATATATACATATATGTATATATGTATATATGTATATATACATATATGTATATATGTATATATATATATATATATATATTACAAGTTTGATGCTCAGATGTGCTCAAACTCCCAAAAAAAATTACCCTACAGGCATATACCCAAATTCCCATGCCTGGATTAGTAATTTAGTTCTAGTTTTTTATTGGTGACTTCCATGGTGTTCTTTTGATTATGATTCTTCTATAATATTTGTGCTTCCAGCACATAGTTTGTGTGCTTTGAAAACATTGTATCAGTATAACAAAAGCAAAACCACATAACTACAAAATAAAATATCACAACTAACGCTAGCAACAATTTCCTGACATATTGAGAAATAGACTTTAAAATCATATTTATACCATATTGCATTCAACCAAAGTAGGCTTACCTTCTCAATATTGTCCATCATAAAACCCTTCACTTCAGAAACCTCGGCCTTCACTTTTGCATGCTTGTTGATCTCTTTTGGATGATCTACACAATATTGCATATGTTCCTTAATTTTTGAACTACAAAATTTTATCCAATGTTATTCATAATTGATGGCATAGTTAAAAGAGAAAAATTTCCTTTACTTCTATTATATATGCATTAACATCTATAAAATGCACACTTGTAAAACAAAATATGAGGTTAAAATTTTAGTAAGAACCATGAAAAGAGAAACATACTACAATATATGCATAAAGTCTTGTTTCCCTCAAACTTGCAAATTGTCACATAAATTTTTTATCTGCAAAATAATTAAGCAAAGAAAATGAAAACTCTCCACCAAAATATTTATGTTTTTCAATCAAAGAACATAACAAATTTCCTCACATTCGAAGAAAACAATCAAAATAGAGTTGTCTAAATAAATGAACCACTGGCTAATCATTTGTTAATGAATATTCCTTGATGGATGAGCATGCTAAATCCTTAAATGAAATGGAAGTAATGGAGGCAAGAACTTCCACAAGTTTGTTCAACCACACAAAATCTAAAGCAAGGCTAGTCTTTCATGTTGTTGAAATTCCTTCATATCTGCAATCACAATGAAGGCAGGGATAACCACAATAATCTGAGAATTTGTGAACTTTGATGCAACTGTTCAAAAATTATGATGGGGTTGTAGGTGGTTGTGTTGACTCTAAATATCTCAGAAAAAAATACAAAATCCAATAATATAGAAATAATATCAAGTCCTACAAATAAAATATAGTATATCACATTTTTACCTACCAAAGACAAGAAACTTACAGTGCAAACTTAGAAGAAATGTAATATTTACCCTTCACACTTTTGTTTTTGTTTAATTTCCTTGAGAACATCCACCACTAACTAGATAAATAAAACATTATAAGATATTATTGGAAATTGGAACAACGTTAGTATTGGAGATCCTCAAACCAAGGTGACAAAATTTTAATTGTCATTCTCATAATGGTATCTAGAGAAAGAACACTTACTGAAGAAAGGGGATCATTGAAAAATTAATAATTCTTCATCAAGAGATAATAAGTTTATCTTTGGCAGCTCAATAACTTTTGGAAAAGATGCTTAACATCAAGAAGATGTGGATCAATCTTAGTTGGGTCTTTATATCTTAAACTAACAATATATATTTCAACAAATGTTGATAGACTAGCAATTGGTTTTTGTCACTTCTATTTTTCCAAAAAAACTGCATTTAACATTTCAAATATTTAGTAAATGAAGATATGACTTCCATTCAAAGCTTTAAATTTACCAAACATGATAGAAAAGTGAAATAAAACTAACATTATCATTAACCAACATTGCATGCTTGAAATAATAAAGTAACACAATGTAATCCTAAGATCTGAACACCTATCACATTTCATAACAAGTGACAACTTTTAAAAGAGCATAAAATTTGAACAAAAAATGTTTTTACTCTATTTTCAATGCCAAGCAACCTAGCACAAATTGAATAAGGTAACTTCTTTCACCCATCTTGTAGCTTATTAAAGTTCCTAGAAAGGACAAAACAATAAATACTAAAAACACGAAAGGAACTTAAGAAACAAAAATCTTTCTTTTCACTCTTCTTTTATCAATGGTCATAAAAATAATAATGAACTAGAAGATTTTGTGTGGCCCATCGCACCCCTCACTACACACTAATAGTAGTGAGAAACTTGCTAGATCCATTTTTTGATTTATGTAGGAAGCCACTATATCATAAAAGAAATCTATCATCCTTTGAGAAACAAATGACTTACTCAAGGTTTTGTGCTCAGATTTGAGCATTACATGAACCATGTTTCCCAAGCTTCCATTTCAAATAGATAATAGATAAAAATCTGATGTAAAACAACATTTAAAAAGTGCATTAATTTGAATATTAATGTGATTCATTACATTATAGGTAAATGTGTATTAATGTGCATTCATTTGAGCAAAGAGTTGCAAATGGTGTCAAACATCGTTTATCTTCTAGATAAAAGTATCAATATAGAAGCAAACAATTAAATGTTTCCTCTTAAGTTAATAAAATGAGTTTGAGTGTGCAATTATGGGAAAATGATTAGTAGAAATATCTTAAGTCCAGTTTCAAAGTGACTCAAGGAACATCCATATAAAACTCTCAAGCTTAGTCCAACACATGGATATCTTCATCAAACAAGTGGAAATAATACATTGGACTGTAATATTTGAGCCTCCATTGCATCATTCATCATTGGAAAAAAAGGAAATATGTTTTATAAGCATGTAGAGATGGAATTTTTAATGCATACATTCAAAGGGATTTCAATGAATAACTTAACAAAGATAGTAAGGATTCGAGATGGAAAGGTCAAAAAAACTACATGCCTGAAGTGGTACATGACCATAACATATTCAAACAAAGCAATGTGGTGATTAATCTATCTGAGTTAGTGATATCAAGGGAAAACAAGAAAATAGTGTACAATAATTATAAGTTGTGAAAACACATAAATTTCTGGATGAAGAAGCTATATAGGCAGAGAAAAGACAATCTAATGATTCGATTCTAAGATACGAAGTTGCTATGAATATACCTGTAGACAATATCAGTACAATCCATAACAATTGGAAAAGATATGATGATGCTAATGAAAGCATAAGGGAACCTGGAAAAATTGAAAACAGTGCAGAAATATATCATAAGGAATATCAACAGTTGAGTTATCGCAAGAATAACACCAAGGTTTCAAGGCTTCTGATGAAGACAAATGTGCTTTGAAAAAAAAAGTCAAACAAATTTTTTGTTCTTATCGCTATGAGAGGATATGGTTGTGTTCATACACAATCCAAAAGAGTTTGCATAGATATTATGAAGATTAAAATAATTATAATTTTAAAGATATGAATATGCAACAATTAAAATAATATTAATTGAGTTATTGTTTGAATAATATTAAATTAATTTGAAGAAGTGTGATTCAATTTTGTAGAGAAGCATCTCTTCAAATTGAAAAGTCACGTCTTCTAAAATAAAAGAATAGATATATTGAATGAATGACAAATAAAGAAGGATGTGTACAGATTGAATAGTTTTGAGCTGGGCAGAGCAAACATAAAAGAAATACATATTCAGATTGAATAATCTGATATATATTTTATTTAATTTGGCTTTATAGAATCAATATGATTTTCTTGAATATGTTTTAAGTATTTTCAGCAAATCCAATTTTTGATTATGCAGCTCCCATTTTAGCTTGTTCATCGGGAGGATGCTGACCAAATAGGTCTCACGTTTCAAAGAAAACTAAATCAATGCTGATGGTCGTAGAGAGAACAACTAGAAATCCAATGTCGACCATTATAAACATAGGATACTTCTCTACTACAACTTTGTGGTTCTCTTAAATACTTAGCAAATAATCTAGGTACTTGGTGAAGAAAAACATTTTGGACCATGTTTTATGTTTAGTGGAGTCTAACAGAGTTTTACTCAAACAATATTTTAAGGTGCAAAATGCCTCACAAATTTTATAGGTTAGATGGTATCCTTTGCTAGGTATAAACATAATTGTCTCCTTAATTGATCATGAAAAGTAGATGAAATGGGCATGTTATACAGATGGACTAGGAGGTTGCATTAATAAATATACCTTAGAGAAAGTACAAATGACTAATTATTAATGATTAGTTATCTAGTCACTTATTTAGTCAATTATTAGTAGTTTAATTAGTCACTTGTGTTTAGGTGACTAATTATGCAATCACTTATTTAGTCATTTATTTGGTGGTTTATTTAGTCATATCTATTTGGTTGATCTCATGATTTTACCTTGTGACCAAAATAGTCACCTATACTTATAAATTGAAATTAAATAGTGGAATGTGATCAATTTTAGTCATGTGACTAAAAGCTTTAGTGGTGTGACTAAACATTTTACTTGCATAGTCACATATTGTGAGAGCAAGTTTCTAGCACAATTCAAGGTCTATATTGATCTAGCTATCCTACATCATCAGTTCATCTCAATTAAGAGGGATCCCCATGAGACTATTTCACTATTTAATCATCACTTCTATAGGACGTATCAAAGAATGGAGTTTCCCTACACTGTAACACAAGAGGCTTCCATCTAGATCTATTTTGGGAATAATGGATTCATTAACTTCTATTTACATGGATACCATTGAAAAGGTCTTCAAAGATGTTGTTACGTTCACAAAGCAAGTAGATCCCCATGGTAGAGGGAATTTTGTGTCTTCCTTCACTTTGAATAATACAGTAACCATACCACCATTTCTAATAGGAGCATCTATTATGCCCAATTAAAGGCACCTATTGAATCCAATACCTTTACTGACACATGTTACTATTGCTCTAATGCCGATAATTAGATATTCAGGGTATGAGCCTCAAAAGATCATATTCTTTGATCAAAAGATTTCTCCACTTCCTAAACTTGAGAACAATATGGCTAGTGAGTTTGAGGCCACGAAGAAGAGAATGTCTCTTTTATCCAATGAGCTCATCAAAATAAATTTGAATTCCTCAATAAACTAAGGCAATCATCCAAGATAAGTTTCTGCCCAAAAATATTATTCTCAAAATCAGGGCAAAAATTATGGCCCCTACAATAACAACAACAATGAGAATAATGGTATTATAGGTATGAGTCTAAGTGAAAACAGATATGGGTACAATGATGTTTTAGATCAGCTTGCTCAAATCATAGAAGAACAACCTTTGCAATTCAGTGCAATGGTGTTTGAATCATATGATAAATCTATAGAAGGACAAATTAATGAAGATGGTCAAGTGGAGTTTGTGTTCCCATTCAATGAAGAGAAAGAGCATGGACACTTTGGGATACATGTTTATTGCAACAATAATATGATCACACAAAGTTGAAAAGTAGAGAAAAATCTCTAATGGATGATGTCTCTCTATGGTTACATCCTACTCCTCCAGACATGTAGGTCTATAACACTCCAATGCATTATGTGGCTCCAACCAACATTACCCTAATAGTTTAGAAGGAATTACATATAAAGGACGAGGTTTTTAAAGATTTTATGAATAACATAACAAGAAATTTGAAGTATGTTGGAGAAGATCAAAATCCAAACATCCTTTTTCTTCCTAACTATTGTTGCCTCCATCTAAGGATTCATTCAGAGTTGGAATATGCTAGTTGCCAAGATGTAGCATTCAATGTGTTAGTGCAAATAGATCAGGCTGTTGAAATTGTCAGAAGCACTAAAATTGTTTCAAGTTTTGATGTTCCAATAAGTGTGGATATCCTAGGAAATTTTGAGAAGGCAAAAAATTTTGAGGTTCCAAATATCTACAGAGTTGCAAAAATTCTCAAAGTTGCAAAAAATGATGGAAATCTAGAAGATCCAAAGGTTGCTGAAACTTTTGAGTAAGGAAGTCATCAAGAAGAAGATATAAATGCTTCCTACTATGATATTGATCTCTCATTGGATAATGATGAGGTACCTCTCTCAGAACAAGATATGTCATCAAATAGGATCGATGGAGTGCTTAATTTAGTCTTAAGCTTGAATAAGGAGATGCCATTTTGTGGGTATTCTACACATATATCCGACCATGCAATAACTGAGTCATGTAGAATCCATCCATTTGCATTCCATTCAAAAGTAATTTGTCTTGATTTCTTGTTAGCTTGAGAGATCACAATGGAGAGTAATTATGATTGTGAACATGCTTCCTTGAGATATGAGGGAGAAAACACCTTGATTAGTGATATTAATAAATACTATAATTCAAAATGAAGGCTTATGATTGAGTTTTCTTGTCCCAAGGAACCTAAAGGTGATAATTCATGGTTTAAGGCTAATGATGATGATAATAAAAACCATAAAAATATTTTCCTATCTTTTGGGTCTTGTTCTGATATCTGTATTACATCATCGACGCTAGTGTTTCCATGTGTGTGTGGAGTTGTGTACCATGAGATAAGACCATCAAGGAGAAATTACAATGTGTGACTGTACCCCTATGGTGGTAGACTCACTAGATCAAGTGATATCTTTCCATTATCCCTCTCAGTTTGATGATTTCCAATTTGAATATGATACTAAAGGTAAGAAAACTTGTTTGTGGATTAATCGTGACCATGGAAAGTTACCAAAACTTCTAATTTTGTGTGATTTGTACCCAAAATTTGAACCATGATTGCCCAAATTTTATTTTTCTGAGTACAATGACAAGTCAACATTTTTTTAGAACTATATGGGGTGGTTTATTAGTACTGTACATAATGAGAAATCTACTAACAACCACCCCATGTTCTTATTATTCAAGTTTTTCTATATATAAGTGATTGTTACTATTTTTTGTTTTTAAAAGTTAGGTGTTAGTTTTCTTTATGTCGAGTCTATTTTGTTTGGGTTTTTGCATCATTTTGCTTCTTTTTCTTTTTTAGTCTTTGATTTGGGGAGTTAGTGTGTTTTGTCAAGGTTGTTCCCAACATGTGGTCCATCCCAAATGGTCTCAATTTTGGGAAGAGATGTTTCTTCATCAAAGCATTTGGATAACTTTGTTTCTTGTATGAAGTAAATACATATGTTTCTCATGAGTATAGAGGACTTTTGACTTTAAAATCAAATTCTAGAATGACTACTCTCAAAACTTTACAAATTTAAAGAATTGGTCATCTAGGTTATTTTCAACCTAGGTCAACAATGGCTAAGGGATAGTCCAAAACCCTCTAGTTTGAACAAAGGATTTCCCTATGGGCTTATCAAAATCTCTTGTTGGCATGTGAGTTTCCCAAAGTTCACTAAAAGAAGAATGCACGAGTAATCAGATTGGAAAAGGTCCATAAGAAAGGAACACCAATATCTTGACCACTTAGTTTAATCGTTGCCAAGAGAATTTTTTTTATTAAAAAAATGGTGTCATCAAATAGGATACAAGAACTTGGTATGAACTAAAATAAGGTGATTAATGGGAGCTAGCACAATATAATCATTGGTTCACTTCATTCAAACAAACAAAAGTTTCAAGGAAGAATCAAGTGGAAATGTATGATCTCGATGAGGTTGACAAATGGATCACTAGAAATACAAAAGACAAGTAATTGATGACTCATTAAGAGCCCTTTGAATGATTTCTCACATCTGGTCATATAGTGATTGGAAATTTGTTGATGGGGATTTCTCAAACTCTCACCAGTCAGTGAAAGATTGTTTCTATGTTGTTGCACACTCGTGGTGGTTGGCACTTAGGAGTGTCAAGGGAATTAAGACAATGAACACACACTAAGCATGAAAATTGAAAAGTTTTAGTTTCTTGTTTGAAGTTCTCAAAAGCCACTAGTGACATCTGGAATCAAGTTGCAAACTTGATACAAGTTTGAAAATTGCTTTTTGATAAAGAAATAACTTTGTCATTACTTCCTTTTGTCAGGGATATTTGTTGTGGTTCCACAACACATGCCTCATTTTTTACTTTGGAAATGGGACCCCATTTTTTGGCTCACAAAAGATCATTTGTCAGAATAGGGTATCTTCTAAGGTGCCTCAGGGAGTAGAAATTTTATAGTTTGGGTTTAGGAGTTTGGTCAATTAGCGTCATTTTTAACCCCTACCACCAATATACTAATGTTTATATTTTGTATAGGTCATCATGGCATCCTTATCATTCATAGCACAAAAAACTACCATGGTATTGCATGTGCATTTTCAAAATAGGCACCTAGGGATTTCAGATAGAAGAAGTAGAAGGAGTTCAAGTCTATGACAATATTGGGCAATAAAGAGGGTCTAAATCATCAAAAAGAGCAAAATAAGTATGAAAGAGTGGTCTTAGACCTCATTTGAGCAAAACTTAGAAACTATTTTTCAAAATTGAGAACATTGATTTTTAGGTGAATTAAGCACCTTGCACTTTTTGAAGGTGTGCTTTTTCGAGATGCGCTTTTTGAAGGTGTGCTTTTCTGAGATGCACTTTTTGAAGGTGCACTTTTTGCAAGGTACACTTTTTGAAGGTGCACTTTTCTCAAGGTGCATTTTTTTTGAAGGTGCATTTTTCACAAGGTGCACAAGTGAACAATTTGATGATTAGGTGAACGAATTATCTCAAAAAGGTGCACAAGGGCATATTGTGTACAAGGTGCACACTACAAATTTGAATATGCATAAGTTGAAGGACTCCAAAAGGTGTACAGGTGTGCATGTGAAAAGGTGAAAAGGTGCACAATTATAAAGTCTTGAAGATTCCTAAGGTTCCAAAGATGCTAAGGTGCACAGGTGGGCAATTTTACAAGTTTTGAAGAACAAAGTGCATAGGTGCGCAAATGGGTCTAAATCATCAAAAAAACAAAATAAGTACATGAGTAATCCTGGACCTCATTCAAGAAAAACCTAGAAACTATTTTCAAAACTAAGAACTTTGATTTTTAGGTGAATTGAGCACACCTTGCACTTTTTGAAGGTTTGCTTTTCACAAGGTGCACTTTTCTTAAAGGTGCATTATTTGAAGGTGTGTTTTTCACAAGATGCACTTTTCTCAAAGGTGCACTTTTCACAAGGTGTTTTTTTCACAAGGTGCACATTGTAATTTTGAATATGCATAAGTTAGAGGACTCCAGAAGGTGCACATATGTGAAGGTGCACAATTCTAAAGTCTTGAAGATGCCCAAGGTCCAAAAGATGCTAAAGTGCGCAAGTGCACAATTTTACTAGTTTTGAAGAGAAAAGTGCATAGGTATGAAAATGAGCCTAAATCATCATAGAGATCAAAATAAGTACATTAGAGTGCTCCCAAACCCCATCAGAGAAAAACCCAAAAACCATTTTCAAAACTGAGAACTTTGATTTTTGGGTGAATTGAGCACCTTGCACTTTTTGAAGGTGTGATTTCTTAAGGTGCGATTTTTAAAGGTGCACTTTTCCAGAGGTGTGCTAACAATTTTGAAGAAGTAGTGCATTGACAATCAACTGCCAATTACTATTTTTTAGCATTCAATGCATCAAAAACATGTTTTGATGACAATTTAATTCCCAGAAACATCTAAAGAAGGCAAATCTTGCATTTTTGGAAGTCCCAATGACTTTTAGATCATCTCATGGCTTCTCTCTTCATATCTTCTTCTAATTTTATTGTTTTAAGTCACGTTAAGGCTCATGCACCCATTAATTGATATAAGCAAGGGTGGAGACCTTCATAGCACCATTTAGAGAGTCAATTCATATGTAATTAGCTTTATTTTATTAGCTTTTTAGCATGAATTTGCATTAGAAGAACTCTCACTCCTAACACAAGAGGAGAGGATCTCATTTAAATACATGGATGTAACATGTACTCTAGGTCGATATTTTGATGCAATAAGATATGCTATTGGTGCTCGCATTTTGAGTGTAGTAAATCTTGTCAGACTGTGTTATTTTTGTAAATGCATGTTCAAGAATGATAATGGAGCTAATAGTTTTATTCTGTTGTGATAATTGTGTGATCTTTTAATTCTGGTGTTTTCCTTATGTTAATGAATTTGATTGTTGTGACGAATTGGAGAAAGGATCACTATTGTTATTACATAGTGTTTTGTCTCGTGTGAGTGCACTTTCTGTGGCCTCACAATTTGATGAAATGTGGAACATCTTTCAATTTTTATTGAAGTTCCCATCGACAATTGCATCAATGGAGTTGAGGAAGTGTTGCTCCTAATTTTATTGGTTTCCTACTAGCCTTTTAATAATTTAATTCACAAACGTGTTGTTACTTTGGCTTATGTCTGTTAAGAATTTCTCTTTTAGTATTTTCCTTTAATCTCTTGTTACTCTATCTTTGTTATTTGCTTTTCAAACACTTGGTTCAAATAGGAATTCATATAGCTAGATTGATAAGATGCATTCATCATAAAACATAAAATACAAAAATGATATCTTCCTTTGTGGTTACATTTCAGCAAAAGGTGTGTAGATTGGAAGGTACTAGCAAAGGTCTCCTTGTGAACATACACAATTATCTTCAATTGAGTTACCCAACAGATTGAAAAATAGTCATCCTAAACCTTGGAGTTGGTCATTGATCAACTTTTCAAGAGAAAGATTTGAAAGGATTTATGTCGTTAAACATCATGCAAAATGATTGCTCAACAAACCCATTTGGCCTAGGTGATTTATTTGGGCTTATTTTTTTCTAATCCTACTTCAAATTCTTCTTTAGAATTTTTTTCCATTAGGGTTCTATTTTGATTAGGATTAATTTTTCTTTGTATGTTTTCTTGAATTTTGTCTTACTTAGTAATCCTTCATCCTTTCCATTTTTTCTTAATATTCTCAAAGAAACATACCACTTCAAGGGCAATAACTATGGGATCCTCTAATGTTATACCTCCCTTATTCTTAAATTTAGTTATCTTGTTAACATAGATTCTACTTTTAGTACTATTATGGAAGAGATTTGTGTTTCTATCTCCTTCCTTCAACCATATTTCCTTGGACTTTTCTCTCTAGAACACCTCCTCTCTAGGTAGAATTTATTTGTATTTTGACATTAATTGCTTTATTAAATACACATTTTCATTCATGCCTAACTTAAATACTTCTAAATTAATTTATTCCAATTGATTTTCTAGTTCTTTAGATTCAAACGTGTTACCAAAATGTTCTTTGTTCCATTGAAGTAATTTAAGTTTAAATATCTTATGTTTATTGACTACTCAATATAGTTTGGAGCTTTAGACCTCAACCCCATTCCATCATTCCTCTATCATGTCTAATAGAGAGTGATCTTTGAGTGATATTTGCTCAAATTTTGAAGGGTATATTTTTGGGCCCTTATCTTCTAAGATTTGTAACAAGACCAAGTAATGATTTGAGCCTAAAACTGGTAATGTTTTAGTTTCCAAGATGGAATTAAAATCAATCATTCTTCTATGAAGGAAGAATCTATCTAAATTTTTTGCTATATAACTAGGGCATTTTATTCTATTATTCCAAGCAAAAGCCTTATCCTTAGTTTCTATTTTCATTAGTGATGATTTATTAGCCCAATTAGTAAAGTCAATGATGGCTTGGGAAGTCTTTTGACAACCACTCCATTTCTTTGAGTTAATCAAGATTGCATTTAAATCTACCTCCGCCCCCCAATGATACTCAATTGGTTGGGTTTGTAGATATTGGCTAGTTTCAATCAAAAATATTCTTTTAACAATGCTTTGAATATGACCATTAAGATTTATAAAAAAAACATTAAACCACTCCTTATATTAGTAACCTAGTAGCTTATCCAGTTGTTTTCTATCTTGTCTTCATGAAGGGAGATGACCCTCGGATCCTAAATGATCTATGATGTCTTGATGAAGGGAGATGACCCCTAGATCCCAAATTATAGATAAATCACTAGATTCCCCCAATGTCAAGCTACTAATAATTTCCCTAAGTCCTAGTTTCCTCTTAAATATAGTTACTACATTCAGGTCTAGTGTAATCTCTTGAAAAAGAAATAAGTCTGGTTTGGAGTTACTTATAAAATGCTTATTTAAGTGCTATTTGTTAGGTGCATTAAGGCCCCTAATATTCCATGTGAAAATCCTCATGGCTCCTTGAGAAGGACCTCCCCATTCCCTACATAGAAGATATTGGTTAGCTTGGCTTGACCTTTAATCTCACCAACTTTGTTTCTTAATTCAAATAATGACTCTATTCCTCTCTATTTTAGCCCAATCCAGGCTATCCATATCACCCTTAATTTGATAAATCTTCATTATATTATTTTGGCTAACCATGTTAATTAATTATTTCATCAAATTGTCCTTTGGTTAATTATCCCTCCCAAATGCCAAAAGTCTATCTAAGGATAATTTCTTTTGTATGTGCATCTACTAATTTCTTAATAAGGTGTTTGTGAGATCTTTAGTTGGAGTTTGAAAAAATAGTTGGATAATTATCAGTTTAAGATCAAAAGATAAGGTTCCTCTATCTCTACTTCCATGTCCATTTCAGGATACCACCTAATTGTCTATCTACTTATCGAGGAGAGTTGTCAATTTACAAATTCCTAGTAGGTAATAAAAACCTTTAGTGCAAACAACATTCGAGTGAGGCCTAATATATGGATTTATTCCCTCATATTTATTAATAGTACAAGTTGGCTCCTTCTTATCAATAGGAGATCAATTTTCATGAATATTGGGGTATTAAGATTATACCCCTCCTTTTCTATCATATTTCTCCTTCTTCCAATTTGGGAGCCATATTTTATTTGGATTTGTCCTTTAAAGCATTTAAATGAGTGGTAGGTGTGTGCAATGAAAGTATGTGTTAGGAACATAAAGCAATCTAAACATTCAAAAAACAAGCTCAAAACAACATTTAAGATTAAATGAAATAAAACATAAAAGAGGCTAGAAACTAGATGATGAACACCAAAGGGGCCTTATAGATCTTTGAATAGTCCAATAGGTTGGATGTCTACTCAAGGTCTTTGCTCAAATCTTCAAAATGTGTAGAAATTTTTTCATTATAAGGTTTCTATGCTATGCATTTTGGAGGCAAAATGACATAACAACAATGCATAAAATATGGATGAAAATGAAGGAAAAGAGTTGTCAATTTATAGGAAAAGAGAAGGTCAAATGGATGGTCAAGATGCAAAGACAAGAAGTGACTAAGATGCATTTGAAGGGAAGCATGTGGATTATGCTTTCTCAAATTTATAGCCTTGTGAAAAGTATCATAAGTAGAGAGCCTAAGAAGGGATTAGGCCTTGGAAAGATATTCTATAAAGGCACATCTTATCTCAAATCGACAAAATTCAAACATTGAGGAATGTGACAATTTTGGGAAGTTAAAAGGATTTTGGAGAGTAGAAAAAAGAAATGAAAAAATTCCTTGGAGGGGATAAAGGTGTGTAACAGTTTGACTTTGGTGTTGGGTTAGGATTTCTTAATCCTTGGATTAAGGTTGTGTAAATGTTTAAGGGATGATTAGACTTGGATTGAGATAAATTAGTAGGCAAGTGGGATTTTATGGAGGATGCATGTAGTGCCTCTCCCATTTGATTCTTGTAAATCATCCTGATGGATGCTACCTAGACGATCTTGCTTCTTCTGTGATCATGGTTAGGACCCGTGAGCAATCTTAATGTTTGGGGTGATTTGATTACATTATTTCTTTAATTGGTTGTTTATGCTTATACCTGATTGTTGAGCTTATGGTTGAAGATTATCAAGGGATAGTGTTGGGTTTATTATGATGCGATTGTGCGATGAATATTTGCATCATTCTTGTAGTAATATTTTACTATTGTGCAAATGAACGATTTAAATAGATTATTTTAATGAAATTAATTAGATGCTTTAATTTTGCAATTTCATATAATTATTGCTTCGACTATTATAGATTGTGCATTTACACTTGGTTGTGTGTGTTTATTATGCATGACTTATATCCCTGGCAATGACACATGGAGTTAGTGGTCAGACCTTTCATGTTGAGCAAATATTGTCCCTATATGGGTGGTGTATCTTTTATTGTTATTTTAATCCTTTGATAATTGGTAAATCCAGATTCATAATGCATTATGTGATTAGATCGTGAGTGTGGTTGTGCATTTAGGATTCTGCATCTATCGTGGAAGAGATCTAATTAAATTATATTTTAATAGCTTAGAGGGATTTTAATGATTTGATATTTGATTTAATTATTTTAATCACCATAAGCCTTTTCATAGTTGGATTCCATTTAATTGGAATTGCCCAATTTTGTCTAGGTTAAAAAGGGATTTAATTAAGTAGGCCAATTATTTTTCCTATTTTAATATTTCACTTTTGAAGTGAATATAGCCCAAAAAGTGAGTTCTCTCTCACTTCTCACTTTTAGATTTGAGTTTGAGAGAAAAATCCCAAAATCCTCTTAAGGAGGTATTGTTGTTTTACTCGTTGTAGGAGTTATGAGCGTGGGATTGATCTCATTGGATTCGGCTTGGGGAGAGCTTGGTTCGCCGAGACTTTTGACAATTTCAACAGAGTGATTATTTTATTGCGAGCATTCCCATTTTTTCCCTTTTGGTTGTTAGGTAGGGCTCTTCTATTTTTATGCCTCATCTCTGTTTCTAAGTCTGTTTTGTTACTAGTTTGCTAGGAGGCAGAGAACTAGTGTTTGCCTTCGTTCATGTATGTTGGCTCTACCCGGTTGGGCAGGTACTAGCATTTGTTTGCCTTTTGGAGTAGGTTTGGGGGTTTTAGACTGTTATGCTAGTCAATTTTGCATATAGACTCTGAACCTAAATTTTATTTGATATCTAAGGTTTTTTATACTCGATTGTAAAAAGGGTTTTAATTTCATTGAATTTTGGTCATTTTTGACTTTTCCTCGATTAGTGTGCCAATTTCCTTGGGTGTTTCTTGGCGCTGATGCTAGTCATGGATTTAGATAATCTATGAGGTTTCCAATCTAACCATGGTTTCTCTTCACATCATTGGGATTTGTGAAGAATCCATACTTCTAGATTTAGGCCAGTTGAGTGAGTTCATGATGTTCGGTGTTTTGTTGCCTCTTTGGGATTTATGTCAAATTTGTACTCCCTAACATGGGCCAGTTGAGTTCAAGATTGTACTTGTTTCACTATTTCATTTCTCATATCCAACCCTTGCATTTGTTCTATTTATTATTTCGTATAGTTGGTGGTGCCCACACATGAGCACGTGCATGTGCATTTGATAGGTTCTTGCAAGACTTGAACTCCTGGATTTAGGCTGGTTGAGGGATTGTTCATTTGTGGGGTTGGGTTGGGAATTTTTATTGCCTATGGGCACTCATCATGTGATGAGCATGGATATTTAGGGTAGACATGTGGAGTGGCTTCTCTCATTACCTCAAGTAACATCTCTGATAAGGTAACCATGAAAAAGTTTCTAATAAGTGATAATTGAATGAATTAATGGAAAAATAATCTTAATAAAAGATAAGATTATGGAACACCTATCCTTCCAAGGGAGTTGATCGAAGGTGTGTGTGTTTGGCCTCTTGAGGGAGTTGATCGAAGGCACAGTATCTGGCCTCCTGCGGGAGTTGATCGAAGATACATTCCAAGTTTGGCCTCTTGAGGGAGTCGATCGAAGGCTTGAGGTACTTGCAGTACTTGATGGCAATTATTGACACTCCACTAGAGTCCCTATTTAGTTATCCTACGGAGCTTCTAACTAGTGACCTGATGTACTGTAATGTCTTCATGATCATATATATGTTGTTATCATGTTCTTGGTTGGCGTATGTGTTAGCCATGGGTGATTATTTTTTGTGATTGTGGTTGGGTCATTATCTCCATGAGCATGTTGGGTGTGGACCTATGGGTACCACATGGTTGGGAGGTGTAGCTACCTATACCACTGCTGGGGACCAGTTGATATTATTAACTATCACCTGGGAAGTGTAATCTCACACACAACTAAGTAAAGTCTCACACAAGGATGTATTCTCTCATGCAAGCATGTGTTGTCTCTCATGAGGATGTATTCTCTCATGCAAGCATGCATTGTCTCTCGCAAGTGTGTACTTCCTCACGTGCACATTCACTCTCTTGCACATAGTAATGCAAAGTCTTGTGCAAGACCATAAGGCAGAGTTTTCTCACACAAAAAGTAATGGGCATTTTGGCTTGGCCGAGGAAAGTTTGGATGTTTGTTTTGGACACCCTATTGGGTTCCACACCTTCCTAGTTCAAAATAGATTTGCTACTGGGTATAAAATAATATATCATTTAAGTATAAATTGGCATATTTGAACTTTCCTATACTTAAGATATATTTTAATAAATGCAAAGATTCATTTGAGATAGGTTCCAACCCTTTAGGAGTTAAGATTAAGAATATGGAAAATTTTAGGGCTTCACGATTTCATACGTAGCCAAATTTTAGGATTCGACATTTTTCTTTCCGCGTGGTGTTTAGTAGATGAGTAGTTGCAACATTGAGCCCTTGTCTTGTGCATGACCACTTGAGGGTCTCTGCTTATAATTCTTGATTATGATATGGTTAGTGGAAATGTACTTGTATGTCTAACCATGCTAGGAAATTTTACCTTGGGCTTAAAAGAACACCTCTTTGTGTATTCTCGTGAATTGTATGATCTTGAATTCTAAGTTGTAAGTTATGGTTTAGTGTTTGGGGATATTTAGAAGTGTTTGTGAGACTTCTGCTAGTGTAGGTGAACATGTGCATTTAGCCATGTTCCCTATTCTTATTACCTTGTTTCGATGTTTCATTCTTACACTTGGTTACTTAATGTTGTTGTTAAGTAACTTATCTTAAGAAAAAAATATTCAGTGCATGTTTTATCCTTGTGTTCCAAGGATCTTTGGGCGAGGCATTACAATGCCAATGAGTGTAGAGAGAATGAGTGGAGGGTTAATTAGTTAGTTAAAATTTATTTATTAATTAAGAAAGGTTAGTATGCATGAAATAATTGGGATGAGTTAGACCAAGGGTCAAAGGTTTCATTTCGATTAAAGTTAGGGGCCATGAGCTCTAATTGTTGAAACATAATTATTTAATCAAAAGGGGTATTTGAGGACTAATTTAAACAAGCATACACGTTCATTTAATTTAATATAAGAATGGGGATTTATTTAATTATTGGACTATGGGTTGCCATTAGATAATTAAGTCGTCTATAGATACTTAATTAAATTACTTAACTAGTGGAATGACATGAATGAATTAAATGGTAAATATGTAATTGATAATTCCCTGGAAGATAATTTGAAATAACCCCAACAGGATTATTGCTTCTTAAACACCAAAATACTAAAACTTCAAGGGTTAGACATTTCGTCAAACACTTGGTTGACAAGCTCTGATACCACTGAAAAGACCTTCTAAAGTAACCCTTGCTAATTAAATCACACTTTTACTAAATATTTGAATCTGTGCTATTCTGTTCTTGAAGGAAAAATAACCACGGCAAAACACATAGAATAGGCAGGCTATAATATCTTCTCCATTTATTGAAAATATGAGACAATAGCAGAAATATATAAGAAAATGTTTCGAACCTGAATAGATATGAATCGCCAAGAGTTTGCTCGAATCTTTAGAACCTTGTTCTGCTGTCAATTATCATGAACAATTTGATCTTCAAATAGAAGGACCAAAAATCGGAGTAATTATCAAGTTCCCGAGTTCATATATAAAGTTGTCAGGTTGGGTTGCCGTTCACAGGCTGCTGTCTTCGTTTTAACCCGTGCGGAATTAACTCATATGCAGCAGTTGAACTGATCAGATAGTTGTTTCCACTGTCCAATAGATTACCCAAGTTGCTTTCATTATCTTGTCTCCAAGGGAGGGAACACCAAGAACTGTAACACGAGCTAGAACTGAAGCACATTCAGCAATCCTCTCCCTAACAATTTTGAAGTCAGATTTGCTCCATCGACTCAGGAAGTTATCCTATGCAATTTAGATATCGCTATTATTATGTGAAACTCGCAATGGATGCTCAGATAGTGGTAATTTAATTGACGGGTTCCCCAGTGCTGGAGCAGAAGTTGGAGTCGCACAAGTCTGAGGGTCCGTATGATGGTAACGCTATTGAATGGATATACTCCTGCTCTTCATAGTCGTATTGCAAAATAGAACCCTCAAATCTGGGTGTGATTTATTTATTCCCGTGTCCTTCTTACCAGCGCTCAGACTGTGTGTGATTTGATCTATCCAAACCAAGACGTTGCGCCCATGGGATATCTTTTCGTGCGTGCCTCTGTCTGTTACCTACGCCAGTGATAACAATTATGGACGCCTTCCGATGGGACTCGGGCTGGTTACATCCACATTTTCTTGGCATCGATCTTAAATCTGCTCCTTATCCTCCAGTTTGATGATTAAATCAGGCCCGCTATTTCATTAATTCGTAATCCTTGGTTTCCCAGATTTTTGCGTCTTTAATGATTTTAATGGATCGATCATTATATTGAGTGCAATAGTGATGGTTGGGAACTCGTATACAAAACCCTTCACTCCTTCAAACTACCACAACGAAAGTTATTCACCTTCAATACACCCGCAACCTCCCTCATTTCATGCGATATTTACTGGTCTTTAGGAAGTGACAGGAAGGTTAATGAAGACACCTGTTAGCGATGCTCAGAACCCTCGAATCCCAATTGCCCAACGGTTATATGAAAACGCTGCCCACTGCTCAATTCGCAAGTCTTAGAATGATCTCCCATTCTAGCCGGCCCAATTTCAGGAATACTGTATTTCAATAAATGTTCAGGAGTGCTTCACCATTGGATGTATCGCTCTCCTATTCCCATCCTATTCTTATTGCGAGCTTTTATATAAAATGCGGAAGATGTCCTTTACTCTTCTCAATTCTGCCCTTGACCTGATTATCCGAAATTGAATCCTTCAAAGGATAGAGATGCAAGAATCACAAAAATTGGCCTTAAGCCACAGATAATCGTCCTGATGAAATGACTGAATGTCACCTCCAATCTGCAATAATTCAGATGATATTTCACACCCTCAAAATTGCGTACCTATTGAGAGTTATCATTCTCAATGGCCAACTGTGACAATTGCGAAAACCTTAGGTTCCACAATGCACATGTGATTGAATCACAATCTGATAACAAGAGAGAAATAAACAACTGCTTCTCATTCGAATGAAGCCCCCGGGGTGCCTATTTATTCTTTTTCTCTCCATCTTCTCCAGAGACTTCTAGAACATTTTCGATCTTATCTCTTAAGTGACTTTATTAAATATTTTATGATCCAAGTCACTTTATTAAATTAATTAAATATAAAGTTATCTTTTAATATTTATTTATTTGATAACTTTATAAATAATTAACTTAATATCACTTATTTATTTAATTAAAATAATTAATTAGTCGTCCTTATAAAATATGCATTATTTTGGACAACCAGATTAATTAAATTAGTTAAATCGAACTGTCACAAAAAATGGGGACATGACATAATTAAATTAGATTATGAATTTGTGTAATTAGACTTAGGCGTCTACATCAAAAAATTTGTTTGATATTATTAAACCACCTCCATTTTGATTAAATTGAATTGCTATATTATTTTCCAAGTTAATTTGATCTAACTGGGCTTTATTAGATTTTGGGGAGCCTGATCTCCTGCTTGTGTTTATAGGATTAGGAGAGTTCAAGTGATCCTACAATTGATAGCTCCTCGATGCAATCTAGGCTGTAGATTATAAATGGATTTAGTAGTTATAAGTCTATTTGGCTTGATTTTTTCTACTCCAAGTTCTAAATCAATTAAAATTTTAACATTTGCAAAAGGAATAAAGTTCACTTCAAGACCTTTAAAGCCAACTAATAAGTCCCAAATCCTCATTAAAATATAACTATGAAGAATTTATGTAGGAAGATTGGGAATCATAACCCACTTAAGAACTTTCATATTACATAAATTCTTGGGATCAAAATTTGGAGACCATTCAAAGAATCTTAAATGACATCCCTCAAAGAAAGTAGGGTTTTCGTTCAATAAATTATACCTTAAGTTTTTTAGGTAATAAATATGAAGTCCCTTTTAAGAATAAAAATACTTACCTAGCTTCCAAAAGAATCCTTCAACCATTGCTCAATACGATCCACATAGTTCCTTGGGCCACACCATTTTGCAAAAAGACCATTGATCTTCTAGTATTCCCAAAGGCCTTCTATATAGACATTATTAAAGATTAACATATGCATTTCATCTACAATATGAGAAGGAATTTCTCTATGAACCAAAGAGACCAATGAATCCAATGGTTTCAATGGAAGCTTTAGACCAAAATTAATCCTTGGCCACCCTAAACCCTATTGTGAAGGCCTTGGTTAAAATTGCGGTTGATGGGGTTATCACCTGACTGAATGAGTCTTAGGATTAGAAATGGTGCCATGCCCTAATGGGATCATGTTAACTACCAACATGAATTTAGGTAGTTTCCACATATGAAAATAGTCCATATTTTCTTGTTATTACCCATTAGTGTTTTCTTTTTCCTTTGACCTTCATGCCTACACCATTCCTCATCAATATTTTTTCTGCTTCTATTACTATTTTCTTGTTTGGAGCTAGGGTTTGATGACTCCTCCCTTTTCTATTTTTTCCATGGAGCCATAGATATCAAGCCTTTCTACTACTTGGGGAAACCTTGACAAGGATTTCTATCCTATGTACAATCTCCAGGCTCTTTGCTTGCCAAGAAAGTGAAATCATTTTCACAATGGATAAGAATTTGATCTACTTATTTTGTTTTCCTATTTTTTTTCCTTTCCACCCTTGAGCCAGGAAATGATATAGTCATTGAGTCACAAGTTTCGCCGAGAGTAGAGCCATTTTTTTCTCAATGTTATTTTTCAAATAACTCCACTTTTAACTTAAATTTATATTTTAACTATACTAAATTGAATGTGCAAATTTAAATTCATATTAATTTCTATTAACAACTAATATTTTTAGCATATTAATAATTATGAAATTGATAATTAAATGCTAATAATTATGCCTTTAATTTTAATTTTGGATTTAGTAATTAAATCCTATATTTCTATAATTAGATTTTTTAATTAAGTAATTTTTATTAACAAATATATTTAACTAATTCTTGTTAATCAAATACCCTCATATTTAATATTTCAATATTTAATAGGATTTATTAATTGATCACATAATCAAACCTATAAGTCACTTAACCATCGAACATCACAACATTAGAACACATGATCATAACCAGATCCAAATATCGATAAACTCAAAATAACTATCATACTCAAAGAAAGGGTTCACAAATTCATGACACCTTAACGAATTTAGATATGTAGTCAATCAAATATTTGCAAATAAGTCAAAGATAAATAATGGCTTAGTTTGGGAATTGGATTTGTATAAAATCTCCCCTTTCTTACATTGAGATATTGTGATAGAGCACACTCATCCTAATAACTCAAGGATGTCAATGTTTGATACCTATAAGCATGCATAAAAGAATAACAATGGCGAGGATCAGTACATCATGTAGATCTCTCTAAGCAAGTTACTTATGACTCTGTTCCTCAACCACAATAAACACACCAATCATACACATGCAAGTATGGGGTAAGTAAAGTCATAACATAACTAACATTATCATATGCAAATAATCAATGTGAAAACAACCATAATTATTTAACTATAAACACATGATATCACACAACTATCTAATGGATCACAATATATAAATCAAATCACGATGTAATATAATACATCAATATCCTCAAGTATCACTAAAATAACCAATGCACACATCAAAAGTGGCCTAAAAGAGTTTGACAATAAGAATTGAAAATCAAACTATGAGTGGACACTACAAATGAAAGACATTTATTGCAGCAAGTTTGGAATTGGACACCCCAATTAAAGGTGTAGAATTTACGAGCGTTGCATAGGCTAAGATTTCTTAGAATCTATTAATTAATTCTAAGAATTCTTAAAATAAATAACAAAAGCAAGTGGATAATCAAACTAGAAATCAAGCATGACTAGCCACACAATGTCATGTGCTCTCCACATTCTCACTACTATTCATAATGACGCTATTCACACAAGACTAACAAAATCACTATGATTTTCATTTTTTTTTGACAAACACGGGTCTATGAATCTTCTCCAAAACATACAAATCCAAAGGTAATGCACATATACCATCCTCAAAAATTTATATTCTTAACAAGAATAAAAAGTGCATAACATGTACATTGGAATCCAATAAGAAAATTCTAAACTAAAAAAATGAAAAAGTACTAAGAAACCACAATAAAAAATTAAGATTATGCTTAGTTTTTGTTCATTAGCGTCATAAGTTGACACTCCTAATTTGTATAGACAATATAACAAATTTCAAAATGGGCATCATTAAATCAAATCCATTTTAGACTAAAACAAAATTACACTCAACGAAGAAAGAACTGAGAAAAGCAATTTTATTAAAGAAAAATGCTATTCACATTCTCATTTTTAAAAGTGGTCACACAAACTTTTCTCGGTGTTCATAAGAACTAAAATAAATATATAAAATCAAATCCACACGAGTTATCCATTTATTTTATGTTTCCATTCCTTACATGTCTACTATTTTGAGCTAGGTAAGGGCACAAAAAGATTGTGCATATGAGTGTCTAAGAGATCAAGAAGATGACATTCACACTAATCATAAATAGTTTAATATTATAATAAAACTATTATATCTATATTTGTTGACACTTGTATTGATCCGACAACTACTAATTGGTCCACACATCTCCTCATATATAGATACACATACTTACAAGTTCTTAACATTCATTAAGAATTCAACAATTCTTAGACAATCAATCATGGAACTTTACAATGCAAAACTCTTGCCACTTAAACTATGATCAAATGACTTGAACATTGTGATTGTTCATCAAATTGTAATGCTTGACACCTAAATTAACTCAAATTGATGAACTCCCACTTAACCATTTAAAAAAAAAATTAAAAGATAACATTTCTTTATAATTGATACATTAATTCAAATTGATTAACTTTCATTTAATCATTTCTTGCCAACAATCAAACCTTAACATATTTATAAAACTTCATTTACTTGAAATACACAACAATTCAACTTTTAAATCCCTATAAACACATCCTTTCAATACACAACAATTCAACTTTTAAGACCTCATAAACATATCCTTTAGTGGGGAATTGATAGCTATAATAAGATACATAAATAAATAATCACTAGGACAAAACTAACTAAAACCTGAATCACAAAAAAAAAACATAGCCAATTTGTACGGCCTAGCCCGCCAAAGACATGCGTTTGTGATAAATAAAAGGCATAGAAACCCTAAAGGCGAGCCTATAATTACTCACAGACCGCACACAGGGACCGCGCGGCTAACCGCAAAAGGATCCTTGGTCACATGGAGCCGTCGGAAAACATTATATGCCGATTATCGCCCCCCCAAGGAAAAAGGCAGAGGATTCTGCGTTTTTTTGTTTGCCATTCATGCCTTGCACTGAAGAGGGCGCGCAGAAAGGGCTTGAATTCGATGCAACTACAGCACAACAAAGCCTAGCAATCTCATCTTTTAGCCTCAGTTAGAAGAACCAGTACGTCAGAAAGGAGAGTGTATATAGAGAGAAGCAAGGAAGAGTAGAATTGTTTGCGAGGCGGGCCCTGAGAAGGCCATAAGTATATGTCCATCTCATCGATCTTATTTCATGTCTTCCTTGTGTTCGTTGCTATCTGCCCCTCTTGCCGAGGTTCGGCTCCGGATCCTCCACACTCAATCGCTGCAATATAATAGTACATATAGTTTTAATAGGAGGATTATACTCAGCACCCTTCAAGCTCTGACCGCTCAAGAATGATGGACGCTTCGCAGGTCAGCTAGGGTTTTCTCTCCTCCCTAATTTCGATTTTACTTTCACTGTTGATTTTTACGTGAATATTTTCAAATGCTGTGGTTCAATTGTATTTGATTCTTTTCATTGCTTTTGTTTCGATCGCTGCAAAGCCCACTTGCTTGTTAATTAAGATTCGTGTGTATTTCGTAACCAGCCTTTGTTTTGATATCTGAGCGTTATTTGGCTCATGGTGCGAAATTAATTTGAATTTGTAGTGGGGACAAGTCTGCTTTTGATGCAGGATAGAGATAATATGTTTATCCCTTAAAAAGTTTTTTAAAATTGTGCTTCTTCTTATGTAGGCTAGGAATTTTAGTCATTGAAATTGGATTGGCTTTTAAGTTGGAAATTCATAGAAACAAAAAACCTAAAAATTTAGAATGCCTTACATAACGCTATTGAGTTTCAGACCCTGCAAAATTATCTTGGGCGTAATTGGAAAACAACTTTCGTAATAAATTTCATAATTTCAATCACCCATAACGCAATCAAAGTTTTTTATAGAGTGACCGATAATTTGGAGAAAATGCAGTCCTCCATGCTGGAAATTGTGTTCTTTTCTCATGGGAACTCGGAAGAAGATATTTTGATATCACACCGAGAGACGGCGGGGCAGTTTCTAGTTTAAAAGATTCGGTTCTTTGTAAGCCTTGATTGAATTGAGTTTACTTTACATTTGAGCCAATTGAGCTCTAAACTCAAGTTTTCTCGAGTCTGTGAGTCTCATAACTATGCACTTAACTATTGATTTAAGAGCACATGACATTAATGCTGATCCTTAGTTCAGAAATATTCACGTATGTAGGGAAGGACAGAATATTCCAAAGTTTGGGATTCACAGATTGTTTTAATTTGATTGGGAAATCTACAAAAACTAACTAATATCTGGTTTACAGTGCATCAGTATCTCGTGAAATCTGTGGATGTCTTGCAGCTGTTCAATTCTTGGATTATAGAGTTTACCTGCTCGATGTAAGAGCTTGGTTTATATATGGATTGATTTTCAATGGCCAGATTCTCAATTTTGAATCAGATGTACCTCAATATGTGAGCTAAAGTTTCAGCCTTGTTACTTTGTATATGTTCTAATGTAGCATTACAATTTCACATTTCTCTTGTTATTTTGTTCTCTACAGATGTACTACCACCCCCTGAAGATGACTTGAGTTAGTTGGATATAGTTTTAGTTTTCCATTAAAAATAACTTTTTTCAATGTTAAAAATGTTTTTTAGTTTGTTTACCTAAGGATGATATCTTTTTCCAATTTGAGTTGTCCATTATTGAACCCAAATAAACAAATTGCCAACTAGGAAGGCACATCTGTCGGTTATCCTATTTTATATGCCAATTTTTTATGTTTGTTTTCCTTTTAAAATAGAAGCTACATGTTCAAAACCCTGAAGATATATTATTAATTAACTGAAATAAAAAATATGTTGGACTCGAGAATTTTTAAATCTGGCTTACTGTAATTGTATGGAGCCTCTGTAGTTCTGGCCATTTCATAACTTAAAACAGACACATTTCTTGACCACATCGCAGACATGTCTAAATACTCAATCCTCAATGATTGCAATGCAGAATCTTTAACTCACAGAGGACCATGGATAACAATGGATATAGGCATTGGTTGAATCTCCTTACATAAAAGTGAGGGATGCAAATGCTAGTTGCAATGAGCCATTTTAAAATTATATGATCATGCCAACAGAGTTTCTATCAACATTAATATTGATTTATCCTTTGTCCAAACCTATTTTAACTTTAAGTTCTTTAATCATAGCTTGATCAGATAAACAATTTTAAGCTTTGATATAGGTGAAATATGAAACTTATTTGATTGTACAGGACATATTGAAGGAGTAATGTATTCAAATCAGGCAATCACTTCCTTATTGCCATACAAGGCCTCTCTGAAATTGACTTATTAATAGTTTAACAGTAGATATTTGAGAAGAGATGGTTCTGGACTTATTCCTTCATGTTGCTCTCATCACCCTTTCCTCCAGCAAGGCTATTTGAGTGTTAATATTTCAATACGGACAACATAAACAGCAAAATAAAATAATGCACAATAAGACAATGAATTATCCTGCAAAAATCCTCCAACTCGAGGGAGAAAAACCCAGCCAAAAATATATTATCATGTATATAATGAAAGAGCAGAAGTCTGCTTTACAATTTGCCTAAACACTAGGGTAAACTGAAGTGATGATCGTAGCACCTATCAATATTTAGACAACATAAATTCCTTCATCACCCTTTCCTCCAGCAAGGCTATTCACGTTTAACATTTCAATACAGAAATGAAGATAAACAGCAAAATAAAATACTGCACAATAAGACACAATGAATTATCCTGGAAAAATCCTCCAAATCGAGGGAGAAAAACCCAGCCACAAGTATATTATCATGTATATAGTGAAAGAGCAGAAGTCTGCTTTACAATTTTCCTAAACACCAGGGTAAACTGAAGTGATGATCATAGCACCTATCAATATTTAGACAACATAAATTCCTTCGCATGGATCTTTCAGAAAACAAAAGGTATCAATCTGTCCTCTGGATTCCTCCCAGAAGAATATATAAAATTGTCTTGACCCTTCATTGCCTTGACATTACAAAGAAGATGTTATGTGTTGAGTCATATTCAATTTTATATATATATATATATATATATATATATATACACACACACATGAGAAAAAGATAATGCCTGCAGCTATAACATCAACACTGAGTGTCTGTACATCTCCTTTGTGTTGATAAAAAGGCTCAATTTTGATTCAGAGTCTATCAATTTGCCCAGAGTTTTGCCAGAAAATTAATTTTTCTATTTGTTATTTCATGGTTGCCACAATATAAGATTTATACCCTGTTTTCATTTTCCTGATGCTCATCTTATTTATACAGTCTGTTCTAGGTTGCTACAAGTGCTTTGATCTTAGTAGACATCTCTCAAGAGAGGTGAAAGGATTATAATGTTAAAATTCAACACTCCTTTCACCTCTCATGATTTTCATGGGCTCTAGAGCAAACATGTACTCACGAACTATGGTATAGAGGAGCTTATATCACTTGTCTCAGCATCACTAACTCACTAGTGGGTCTTGTGCTTACATCTCAGATAAGTCCTCAAGGTTACTGCATCCATGGTGGCATTACTTGGGATTGAGATTGACTTTGCTAACTAAATATTCATAAAAGTAGAGGAAGAAACACCATTTTTTAATTTCAAGTCAAATAATGGAAAAAAGTGCTGCTTTTCTATCTGTGAAGTCTAGAATATCGTTAACTTTTTTGCTTTTCCAAACCAAAGCAAGGGGTTTGTGGGGTTGATGTGCAGTGCGAAATAAGTTCTTCAAAGCCACAGGCACCTTCATTGCACATGCTATTAGTATTCATTGCAGATGCTATTAGTATCTTTCATAATTTTATGGCTTTAACCAAGCTTCAAACCTTTAAAAAAACACACGGACATGTGCTGTAGAACAGCTATAAGAAGGATGAAACAGATTCACTGATCTAATCTCCAATGTTTGGTTTCTTTGGCAAAATCTGATATCCAAATCTTGACACATCTGTATTCTGTATTGTTTCCATTGGATCTCTCCTAAAACTTTAATTTGAAGAACCTCTAATTATGGAGAAAAAACTAGTAGTGGGATTCTGGCTGCAAGATCTATATTTTTGAGTGTCTACTGGCTGTCTGGGTTTGACCTGCAGGACACGCAAGTCTTGGCAAGTCTGTTTGAAAATGCTCATTAGGGAAAGTTAGTGGGTTGAAGTTCAAGGAGGTTGTTGATACCACATATAACCTCTCCTGAAACTTAAATTTGAAGAACTTCTAATGATAGAGAAAAAGGTAGCATGCGAGTCTGCCTGCAAGATCTATGTTGTGAAATAGGGTGGTGGCCTCCAATGTTGAGCTAAGATAGAGAAACAACCACCAGAATGAGAGCTGGGTTGTTGAGAAGTTTTTAGTCATGGTAGGTTGCAAGGATGAACAATTTCTCATTGATGTGTCTCCATGTTTATGTGAATCAATAGTATCCCAAGGGCATTTAATGCCTTCTTAATGCCTTCACATATGTGATATATTGAACTAAGGAAGCTATCATTCCTGTATGTTGTTGATCAGCATGAAGAGATCTTTGCCTATAATTGGTTATATAAAAGAAGAAAAAAGGCAATGCATCTTTGACCAGGGTAGTGGCAGAAGGCGGATACAAAACTATTGAATATTTGTATGAACAATGATATCTCCACATATTTTATAGTATATTTCACAGTTGAAAATGCATACTCCCCAGATTCAACCTCTTGGAGGGAACAAAGTTAATAAATTCTTTCACTATGTAAAAAAATGCAGTTAATCTCAACACAAATCTGATGGTGGCAAACTTGCATTTACTCAAGGAGAATTTTAACAAGAGAAAATTTCAATGCGTAAGGATATAGGGGATCGAGCAACCTTGCATAGTCCAAAAGCAGTTTATTTGTTTTCATTGCTTGTTTATGTTTTTTATGTTTTTGATGTTGTGGTAAGAATTAACCTTTGAGGCTCTGTTTATGTTTGTTTGCTAGAATGATTAAATCCTTATGGTAACGCAAAGCTATTGGTTGAGGCTTTGTTGCTACATTACAACACAATTGGGTAAGAGAAATTGGAACCCTCCTAGTATTGCCTAGGATTACTTACATTACCTAAAAGTTGCGTGTCATCAAACTAAGTGCCAAAGTTCATTCTTTATGCTATGGATAGCTGTTAGACTCAGATTTTTTGGGATGTTCCTCTTGAGCCTTGAACCTCTTTTACTCAAATGTTCTATAACATTGGACCCAATTGGATTTGTGTCATCATTTGAATTGACATACATGTTGGTGAGTTGGAACTCAGTGTAGGCCAAGTAGGGGAACATGGTATGGAGCGGCAAGAATGTACCATGTAATCAACCAATGAGAAGGCTTAGTTAATATAGGATTAAGGAAGATGATTAAGGCAATACATTTTGTAATGGGCATGTCCTCTCACTTCATTGGGATTGTCTAATCACTTAGCATAATGAGTTGGCATGTTGTGGTTGGGATTAAGATATTTAATGTAATGCACTTATGTACATGGAATAGAATCTTGCTTCATTTAAATTGTCTAACCACTTAGCATAAGAGGTGGCATTGTGGTTGGATTAAGATATGTAATTTAATTGTAATGTCCCCTTTTTGGGACATTAGAAATATTGAAGTCTTATTATATACAATGTTAAAATTGACTAGGAGAGTGTAGACTCAAGTTATAAAAATGTCAATTTAATGTTATAAAGAGGGCAAAAGGTCAAGGAGGAATAAGACGAAAAGCTAGAGGGAAGTTGAAGAGTCACAAGGGAATAGGACGAAAGCCAGAGGGAAGTCGAAGAGTCTTAGTTTGGGTATTAAAAGGGAAAGAGGCTCATTCTTGGGCATGCTTGATTTATTGATTCAGTTTCAGTTTTTTCTCTTGTGAGAGTTAATCAGAAAACTTCAGCTTTCATCTAGTATGAGGACGTAGCCCCTCGTGTCGATAAAAAGGGGACGCAAAGCCATTGTCTGGGGAGACATAAGTTCAGGTGTTTCACATGCGCTTATAGGTTCTTATTCTAGTATTTCAATCTGACTGTTAATCTGTATTTAAGATTGGATTTGTTAGTGTTGGTTATTGTATTGCTGTTGGATAATGCAATAATGTTAAGGAGTTTTATGATAGTTTTCTGGTTTTGTCATTGTGCGTCTGTAATGCATTTCTATATGCTTGAAATCTTGAATATTATTCTGAAAAGAATAGGTTTATATTTATTGGAGAATCTACTGGTTTCTATTGCTGTTCGTAATACATATGCCTAAGGTTTTAAGTTCAGTTTTGAGGAAATAACCAGGTAAATATCTGGGGAATATTTCCTAGGTTTTATATCACTGGTTTTATAATGCAACTTCACAATTCTATGTTCTGAATGCTATTCGGAAAAAAAGGGGAAAATGAGTAAATATCCAGTTAGGGATATTTCAGTGGTATTAGAGCTGGTCTTTGTGCCAGCTTGTGAAACTATAACAGAGCCTAGTTATTTCAGCCAGCCTGGAGGGTTACATTGAAACAATTATATTCTTTCCAGAATTCTAAAAGAAGATGAGTTTGATGAGGTTATCATTACTTGCAGAGACTCAAATATTGTGAAGTTTATATACTTCTACATATACTCTTGGTTATTATAGGATAGTAGCTCATTTTTCTGAACAAAGGAATCATTTCCAAGATAGTTTGTGTTGGGATCTAAATTTTTTTGAAGGCACAACAAACAAAGACGAAGTGCAGTGATCAAAAGAGACGAACAGTTGTTTTGAAGGTGTATGAATATTAAGACAAGCTAACTAAGGAGCAAATTGGGATGTTAACAGGCAGGGCAGTTTGGGGGTATGACACTTGGTGTAGAGGTAGTATTCAATTTCTTCCAATGTCTGAAGTTTTGCATTCATGATAGTTGTGAAGGGCTAGAGGGCCAACACCCGACTGGACTCCAGTTGGTGCTCACGTGGGGGAAGAACGTCAGTGGTGACTTATGCTTACAAGAACCTAGTCTTTTCATGTGGGTTTCAACTATGGGTTGAATTGCGCTGAAACATTGAACTTGCCCCTGAAGATTGGCTATCGCATGTTGGATTTGGAGCAGAAGTTTATCGTTTGTATCACAAGCCTGCTGAGAAGTCGTTATGGTTGTGGTGAAGAGTGGATGCAAAAGATGCACAACTGTTTTTAAAGGTAGAGCTTGCTCGAGTAATCAAGAATGAGCGTACTTAAAGGGGATGACTTTGGAGAAATGGTGCCGTGAGAATATATAAGATGACTCCTCATGCATTGGTCTGTCTACAACATGCAGAACGTCTCTGTGAATGTATTCTAGAAAAGCAATTTCTCTTATATCACTATAGTATGGTTGAGCTGGATGACTTGTTGGTTATCTCGTTTGATACTAGAGTTTATTGGACGATTTCCTATTCTTGCTAGTCCTTCTACTCGAAATGAAGATCAACTCGTTTTGACGAAGCCCAGGAAGAAATCGCGCTTTAAAATTGAACTAAGTTTCCCTCTTCTCTCAGGACTACTATAGGAGTTACAGAATTGATTGCTAGTAAAGGAAAGAAACTATTACATAGAGGCACATAGGCATTACTCATAAACATTCGATTTCTGAAGATAATCATGTCTATGATGCCGTAAATCCAAGTGGTTGCAGAGAGATAAATTTTCTTTTAGAAACTATAGAGAGGAAGTTGTCGTTTCTAAAAGCCAGTAGAGAGTGTTTGTTGTGAAGTTGTGAGGGCTGCCTATTTTTGAACATTCAACTGCAAACAACATGTAATTTGTAACGTTAATTTGAAACGACATTATTGGGGACAATTATAAGTGTCGTTCTCATCCATGTGAATCATTGTGAAACAACTTAGGCGTAAGTGTACACATACGTGTTAAACAAAAGATTGGAAAGGGAGTTTGAAGTTATCATGAAGAAACTTGAAGACTCTAAAGGACGTAAAATTGCTGACCATATAGTTGTTTCTGGAGTTGTTATTTCTTAGATTGGGAGTAATTAGGGGGACATATTTCTTGGAGCCATTTTTGAAATGCGGATCATAGGAGAAAATATATCAGGTTATATAGATTGAAACTGGAATATCTACGTCAGAATTATACAAGACACATGCTTACATTTGTGGTTTGTTCAAGATGGGCTTTTGAGTTGCCCCTCGCAGATGTATCACAAACACGACTTTGAGGAATAAATGTTGTCTTGGAATTCCACATGGATGATAGACCAAAATTAATGAGATAGTGGACATAATCTACAAGATTTTAGTCAGTTAGTGGGCGTGCAAATATTCGTGAGTAGGACGAAAACTAGTTAAGGGAAGCACAAGAAATTTCTGCATGATAACTTGAGTTGCACAATCAGAAGAAGTAAAATCATTGGAGGAGGAGCTAAAACTGAGAACAGATGTATTAACTAAGGCTGAGCAGAAAGTTCTTAGAATGTCCAATGGTAAAACAGGACACACATCACCTTTGTAGGGTACAAAGGAAATGGCTGAACTCCATGAGAAGCTGCGGGTTGTAGAGAGTGGGCTTGTGACTCTTGCGAAGGGGTTTAAGGCAATAGAAAAGATCTATGCGATAAGATTAGATACTTGGTGCTCAGGAACAACTTCAAAAAGAAATTGAGAAGTTAAAGGAGGTTAATAAGTAGCTACAGTCTCAACATTCAAGATTTAAAGAAACAAAGTCAGGTGATATGATAGATAGGGTTCTTGCTTTGGAAATCGAATTGGTGGAGGCACTGAAATCAAAAGCAAATGAGTGTGAAAGTGTTATAAAGGAACTGAAAAAGCAAGCTAGTAATGTTACAACAAACATTGCAAAATGGATAAAACTTCCTACCTTATAAGACCCAATGGAAATTGACTCGTCAGGCCCCAACTACCCAGTAGCAAATTTTGGTTACTCAAAACTTAACCTATCTCATCAATAGGATCTGAGATCAGCTGATTGAGGTATAGGAGATAGGAAGGATAACTATGCCAAGGGAAAAGTAAGGAAAACCAAAGAATATGAGAGGAAGATTTATGATAAACATGGACATCCACAACATTCTAATGACAGACTGGTCTATAGAAGTGGAAATTTTGATATAAGAGTAGAAATTCTCAACATTTACAGAGAATATAAAAAACTTCCTAATCGAGTTCAAGATAACTTACCATTCGACGATTATTTGGAGCTTCATCTAGAGCAGCAAAATAAGACGGATATAGCAAAAAGAAAGTATTTGGAAGTAGTTCAGGATCTCCTTGCAAAAGATCAGTGCAAGAATGTGTATGAAGAAATTCTAGTAGACCAGAACCATCTAATAGAGGGTCTTGAAGAAGAAGAGCAGTCAACCCCCACTGAGTTACAATCTTTGGGTACTGATCATGCAAAAGAGATTACACAGGGCACAAGTTTCTACATTGGTGAGTTGGAGATTAGCTTTGACAAGCAGGTTGATGATGTTGGTTGCACTTGAGGTAATAGTAGGTCAGGGTCCTTGTGTGATGAAGCATATATTTCCTATACCCATGACGTGAATTTAGAGGAACAATCTAAGATGTCACTGCAAGATGATGAACTGCTTGAACAAGACAACAATGAAATGCATACCTTAAAGAATCAGTTGAAGGGTATTATTGACATTGTTGTGACATCATTGGTACATTATGACAACACTCACAAGATGGTGGAAGATCTCTACAGAAAGGTTCAAAAGGGAGTGGAAACAGATTGGCTTGTCTCTGATTTGCAAGTAATCAAAACAACTCTTAAAACTATGAAATCGGATTATTTGTATTTGCTTTCCAATAGGGATAACATTCTTAAAGTTGCTGAAACACATGTTTATCAGCTGAATAAAGAAAGGAATGAGATTAAGGAGCTCAATAGAGAGCTTAAGGAAAACCAGGAGGCATTAAATGATGCTCGGATTTCCCTTCAAGAAGCAGAAAATCAAATTAGGATCAGGAATCACTCTTAGGAACAAGAGGATAAAGAGAGGCAGGAATTTTTCGTAGAGGTAATTGATGAACTTGATAGCATTCAGTAGACGCATGCTTTGGATAGTTGCCCCAAGCGATCAAGTTCCAAAACTTTAGAACACATTCATATTATAGACAACCCTCTGTTTGAGGTAGATTGTAATGTCCCCATTATTATGGTTAGTTTGGGACAAGTAATACCTGCAAAAATAAACGTGAGAATCACAATAATAAAACTAACTATATTATTCTACCCTCTAAGTTAATCCCAATCTTAAGGACGTCTCCAGATTGCGCTTCATAGCTCATAGCTACTTCACCGTCATCCTAGGAGCGCACCCCTTAAGATTCTTCTTGGATGGGCATCCTCTATCCAAGGCCAGCAACATATGCATATGTTTGACAACATTAGAATATTCTGGCAACATGGAGAATTTTTGGCCATGGTGGTCGGTTTAAGGTGTTAATACCTTGCTACCCCCATGCTTCAAGTCTTATAATTCTTCTAATAGATTAATGTATTATTATAGACAAATTTACCTGTAGAAATTATTAGCAACATAATCTATTAAATTCAATTCTAATGATTGATATCTAGGAATGTTACTATTTCTGCACATCTTTGAGGATCCCTTAATCTGGCTTCCTAAGCCTTTGAGAGGATCCCCCATGTTCATGAGGAACGACCTTCGATTATTTGGCCGTCTTCCCTAAAACTATCTTTCAAGTCGGGCTTCATAATCCTTTGAGAAGACCCTCTGGGTTCCTTAGGATGATCCTCGATTAGTTAGCCATTATCCTTCAAAGACCTATGAGACTATCTTAACACATGTACTACATTTATCTTCAATAGATTCATTAATAAATAAAGTCATAAACATAATTAATTAAATATAATCCATAAATATACCTTTCTTACCTTCGTCTTTTCTTGGTCCATGTGGCTCTATCCTTAATCGACCTTTCAATGAATTATTCCTTCTAGATTATCTCAATTCTATATTTACTTTCCAAAATTCTTCATTTTCTTATTATAAGGAAAGGAAAAATATATGTTTTTTCATTTCTTCTTTTCCAAGAGTCACAACCTTTCATAATACGAATCCTTTGAAAAGACACAACATTTCATAGTTATAATCCTTTCGAAAAGTCGCAACACTTCATAACTAAAATCCTTTGGAAAAGTCCCAATATTTTATAATCAAAATATTTTTTGAAGAGTCACCACTGTTCATAATTATGACCCTTTCGAAGGTTCACATCTTTTCAATACCATTGATACTTTTTCAGAAAGCCACTTATTTTCTTCATATTACTTTCCTCTTCCATTTTTTTTCCTTTTTGAACTCCCCTCTTCTCTTCTTTTTTTCTACTCTCTAAAATAAACCCTCCTCCCTTTTATATTTAATTTTTAAAAAGTCATGTCTATTTGTTAAACATTTGTTAACTTTTCATTAGATTTAGTTAATTTATATTATTCTCTGCTATATTATTTATTTACTTATTTATTTGTGTTTATTTTATTTATTATTAAGTTCTATTTAGAAAGTTAACATACTTTCTACAATATTGTCTCTTGTATTTAATTTATTTCTTTCTTTACTCATTGAAATTTTATTATTTTTAATTATTTAAAATATCACACTAAATATTATTTTATTAATAATATAGATTAAATAATAATTATTTTCTTGTTTTATATTTAAGTATTAGTTTTAATATAACTATATTATTTATTTAATAACATTGTATTATCTAATTGTTATTAAAATTCTATCTTAAAATGGGGATATGACATAAATGCTGTTTGGATTTCCAATAACCCACTTTTTAAGGTAGAGGAGAGAATTCCTCTTGGATTCTAGGAAGAGGATGATCTTGACTTAAGAGATTCGGATTAAACTATAGTTCTTAACAGCGAAACCTGGTCACATGATGGGAGTGGTGATTTGACTTCGGTTGTGCATCATTGGATCAGTCCACATAGGGTTCTTGATTTCACACCATACAGGAGTTGGTTGGATTATATACATCAGCCTTTGGATAGTTTTTGGTGTCGTATTGAGGAGAGTTATGTTTTGATCATAGGGAATGCTTTTTCAGCTTCATTCTTATTCATAGTACCTATGTACTCGGAGGTTCTACAGATTGAAGATGCCAATATCGTATTTGTTGCGCCCAGGTTGTTACACTCAGTTCTTGAGTGGCTAGTTTATTACATCATCTATTTAGGTCGTGTTGTCACCATCTACTGGGTTATGCATAGTTCACTAATACATTTCTATCTTATCATATTCGCTGGTTATGACAACAAGGTATATCTTGCATACTATATATATAATATATATGACTGAAAATGCTAATTATAAAATGATACTTCAATATATTATATACCATACCAAATATAGTTGAATAGAGAAAATTGAAATGTGGTTCACAAACCATAAGTTTAAACTTGAAATTTGAAACTTCATAACCATTACCAATGACCATTTAACAAATTAACTTAGTTCAAGATGCAAGATTCAAAATTCATTGTTCAAATATGAATATCATAATGATGCTCATGATGACAATGAGCCGAGTAGCATGAACCAATGAAATGAAATAATGTATCGTAGCCATGTCAAAGTGAGTACAATCAACAAAATGACAAAATGTAAATAATGACAATGGAATCATCCCGAGCGCTCTCGAAGCATGTCTAAAAAACAACTTAAAAAAGAAAAGAAAAAAATATTTTAAAAAACTTTTTGAGCCATTTAGCTGGCCGCACCCCACAAGCACCTGAGCACCCGCGAACCACCCGCGTGCTTGACCAGTGCGGCCGAGGTGCAGTAACACATTTTCGGCCAGTGTGGTTACTCGGGTGCGTGATGCACCCGCATTGGGTGCGTACAGGCATCGGGTGCTTCGGGTTTTTAACCCAGGTGCGTACACCCGGGTTACACTGAAAATGAGTAAATATCCGGTTAGGGATATTTCAATAATACATTCTAAACATGGATGTTATCTTGCTTCATTGGGATTATGTAATTGCTCAACATAAAGAGCTGCGACATTGTGCTCAATGTGCCAGTTTTTGAAGCTCTTCCTTATGAGTTTTGTAAAATGCCATCTATATCTATGTAAAGCTAGGGACTTGGTAGGTAGCTAGTTCCTTAGAAGAAAATATTGATAGTAAGTTTGTGGTCAACGTGCCAACTCGTTAAGCTCTTCTTTTGGCAATGGCTTTTTTCAAGCACTATTGTCTAGCATTTTGGATGTCCTTTTGGCTGGGCATTGGAAATCATCATGGAATATATTTGACTCTTTTGTATTTCTAGAAGCTAAAAAGTTGTTCGGAGGTAGAAGATTCTCCCTAGTCTGCAATCACAATTTTGGTGGTTCACAGCCACCCTAGTCTGTCTTTGGAAATTTCATTCTGATTTTCACCATTGCTCCAAATTTGTGAAGTCTTCGTTCAAAGACAAATTTTTATTAGATATTGAAATCTGATATTGTGTTCTAAATAATATTCATAATCGGAACACTCGAGTATTCATTCTGTTTGCGGCATCATTTGGATTTATTATTATATCTCTTACCCAATATTAACATCGAAACTTCTTGCATTTATCTATCATATCAGTCTTCCGAAGTTGAAAGTATTTCTATTGCAGGTGTATTGTCCAACATTTTGGATGCACTTTATACACAAATGATTATGAATTATTAAAATCTAATAACTGATACACATCATCTTTAATTCACTATTATTATCGTAAAAAATGCATTTAGAATGTTGGATCGATTTTGCCTTATTAGAAACAAACACACACAACACACAATGCCAAAGCTGCCACTAGGGTAGGGCATTTGGATGAAGATGCTAAGAGCAGTGCAAGGGAAGAGAGGCTTTTAGATTAAAAAGGGAGCAAGATTGATCTAGCAAAATTTATAGGAGCTTTGAGTGTAGAGGAGTTGATTGATTTTTGATAAAGATTGAGGAGTACTTGTATGATAATATCTATGATCCTCTAAGTGTTAAGGTGGTACAGACCAAATTGAAGCGTCATCCGCACATTCCAAAGGATTTTAGTTGGAAAGGACTATGTGTGAGAAGGATATCACTTGCCAGGAGCAGTTTTCCAAAAATGTTGGTGAAGGTCTGTTCCTAGTCATCACTAGCTAAATCAATTAAGAAGCTTTAGATTTGAGAGGAGGGTAGTTAGTTGGACAAATTATATTAAGGAGTTTTAGAAAAACCATTTTTAGGTTGGGACATATGGAAGTTGATCAAAAAAAGGTGGCATGATTTGACAATTGGTTGTAGTTCAATATTGAAGACGAAATGAACATGTCTAATCTTAGATTCATAGAAAAAACATATCAATATGCCTTGAAGGCAGAAAATTGTTGTCTAGAATACAATAGAACAAGACCTAAGGAAGATGAATTTACAAGTCTATGGTTGGAAGAAGTGATCAAGGAGGAGAATGAGAACATCAAAACCCAAAGTTATGGTTGGGGAAGAAGTATTCCATCTACATGAAGGTGGGTATGGTTGCAAAGCAAGAGGATTCCAAGAAACTTGTTTCAAATGTGGCCAAGTTGGTCACAAGTGGAGGATGCTGTAGAAAAGAAGCAAACACTCGTTGGGCTAATTAACATAGAAATCAATTGCAGCATCAAAGGATTGAAGATATGACATATGGAGAGATCTCTTTTGATGAACATAACATTGTGGAAACATCAATTGAGACTAATGAACAATACTATGGAAGAGTCTTTTTTGGACACTATACAAATCTAGAGGTAAGGTTTGTAAAGTGATTGTTATTAGGGGTACTTGGTAGTGTAGGCAATCTTGCGTTGTAGGTTGATATGCAAAAAAGGCCATCAACTAGTGGTAAGAGAGCACCGTTTGGTTGGATTAAACATGTACTCTATAAAGTTGAAGTTTGGTCTGATATCCTGTCATGTTCCTTTGAGAGATCTTGTCAATTTGACATGGTGGCAATATAGTATGGAAGAGCAATACTTACACATTTGCCAAGAATGGCATAAACATATATATTGAATCTCTTGAAGGAGTGAGTAGAAGAAACTGTGTGTGATGATAAGGTAATGTTGAGTATAGGAAAAGTTTTCTTGAATGCGCTGAAGTCAAAGGAGACGTGTTATGTGCTCATGGCCATGCTTACAAAAGATATATCAATCAATAATATGTATGAGGAAGTAAAAGGTCTACCAAGTGAATTTGAAAATGTTGTATTTGGTGAGATTCTTGAAGGATTACTACCCTAGAGAGATAGTAGTCATCACATGGATTTGATATTATGAGCAAGATTTCCTATTAAAATTGCATGTAGGATAACAATAAGGGAAAATGAAGAGATGAACATTCACGTTGGTTTGAGTTGTAGGAGATTGATTATAGAGTCTAAATTCATGCATGGTACTACTAGTGCTTGTATTGAAAACTGGTGGAGAATGGTGCATGTGCATTGATTCTAGAGCCATTAACAAGATCATTTATTATGTGATGGCCCCTTTTGAAATAGGATTCAATAATCAATAATAAAAATAAAATATAAAATATAAAATATAAAATGTAATGAAGGGTGTCAAATTGAGATTTCTTAATTTCAATTTATCCTTCTGCGTATGTATGTTCTACAATTATCTCTACTAGATTGTGGGTTGTCATCTTCATAAGTGTGACCTAGAACGCCCGATTTGATTCTAACAACTTTCAGTATTGACATGGAGATGCTTGACCAAATTTAAAGACATCACCCATCATTCTTCTTCAGTCATCTTCCTTTAAGGAATTTGAAGACATCCTGTGTACAATCTTGTTTTTATTTCTTTCTAAGGGGAGGGATGCTGTTCGGCTAGATTGGAACTCCTTTAGCTATTGAGCGTCTACCACTAGTGCAGGAGACACATCATTGAGGCAGTGATGCATGGTCTCTCTTCTTCTGTTTTATGTGGGATGTTTTCCTTGCATGGAGTTTTGTCCTTTAAAAAGCAAGAACCTTATGGTGTTAGGAATTGTTGTTCACCTGGGTTACAATAATATTGTGCCGAGTCAATAATCTGAAGTGAGTTGTAGCAAAATATCACTAAACTATTATTGGTGAGAAAATAATCTCAGTAGTTTGTTAGTATGAGTAGTTTGAGTTTTTGAAACAACGCACATTTAGATGAGTTGTTCTCTGTAAATAATAATAAAGGATTGTTAATTAATCCTAAAAATATGTAATGGTCTTATTAAATAGAGAGTGTAATAGAAGCACATATTATTTGGTGTGTAATCTTTTGCAGGCTTCTATAAATTTGGCCCAAATTTTTTTAATATGGTATAAGAGCACATATTTTGTGCCTGTGAAATTGTGAAATCTGGTTATAAATAATGCATACTTGTGTGCTTCCACAAGAGAAGTGCGTGTGAAAGGTTTGATTTTTTCAAATAAGCAACGATAGTTCATTCTTTGACACTTCATCCATAATGCACCAAATTGTCACATTCTATAAATTGTGAAGTGTGAGGGATCTATGAGATCAGTTTGGGAACATTTGCTAGGAGATTTCAAGATGTTGTGAGGCTTTGCTAGTGTAGCAGAATCAACCGTGTAAATGGTAATAATATTTTTGGATAACATTCCCTGTGTAAGAAGAAATTAAAAAGAGCCATGGAAGGTGTATAATGCAATCTGGAGTGATTTTGTTTGTTGTTGAATTTGGGTCCTTCTTACTGTAAAGAGAGTGTCAGGGGTGTAAGAGTTGGTATACTATACCATGCAAGATTTGGCTGAAGATTGTGATCACCCAAGTTTTATGAACTTATGTGAAAGGACAAGAGAATAATGCTATTTTAATATTTTATCATAGGATGCAAATGTACAATGATAAATGACTTCAATGAGATCACAAAGGGAGCCCCTTAGTTTTATGGCCAGGGTGAACCCTGATGCATTTCATACTAGTAGTGTCTTCAGAAATTTCAAGGCCTAGCACATGTTTGATAAACTTCAACTTTTTAACATTTGTAGCATTAAAGGTACTTTATGGCATTGTGCAGATGAAACAAAGCAGACCTCCTTTGCTCAAATACTGTGTTGTTGTATGCTCTAGCAATTCCTCGTAAGAGTTTTTGCAAACAAAGCAAGTCAGAGAGCACTGTGGCACAGTCCAAAAAAAAAGAGCTCAATATTTTAATCCAAAATAGTCATTATTTGGAGTAAAGACTGTCACTTCAATTTATTCATTGAGAATGTCAGGTTGACTGAATGAGATTGTTGATGAGATAGTAACATGCTATAATGTTATAAATGGCAAATGATAAACATTATGCATAGGCTAAAGTGGAAGTGGTTAATTGAAAGTGTTCATTGTAGACTAATGATCTTCCAGCTTGTAAATCTGCTATGAAATAGTGTCTTATCCATAGTTAGAAGACAGATTTGAAAAGTACATGGCAAGCCCAAAACTTTTGACTTGGCAAAAACTCCACAGCTCAGAGAGTACTAAAAATTTAAGGTTATTAAAAAACATATTTTTTTTTGCCGAATTTATTTTCATAATGTATTAAATCAAAAAGTGACATCGGAAAAGGTGTGTTTTAACCATCGTTTTGCCTGTGTATCCACTCTGCCACAAAAATAATACTTGCAAAACATGATAACACAGTAAGTTTTTAGGGTTGTGAAAACAAATAGGCTTGCAATGTTTTACCTTATAATGAATAGTGATTGCATTACTTATTTTAATAATCCTGTAAGGTGTAACAATCTTGAATAAATTATAATATTATGAAGTTGTGATTAAGAAGAATAATGATATTTTGAACTTCTGATAATGAAGAAATTGTGATATTACGAGCTCTAACATTTTTTGAAAAGTGTAGTTTTACTGTGGAGGCTAATTGCTGTCATCTCTTGTTAACCAGGTTTTCGTATTTGGATCTTTTAGTGAGGATGAAGCGTCTTTCTTCCAGAGGGACGCTGTAGAAGAGGATGCAAAATTATTCAAGCAGAATGATTTGCTGTTTGGTTCTTTCGAAAGTCAAGTTGAATGTTTGCAGAAGAACCCTGAAATATCATCTAAGCAGGCATGTAATGGGGGAGTGACAGTGAGTGATCATTTAAGATCAAATGTCAAGTCTCATATTCCCAATGACCAGGAACATTTTGTTTCTAATAGGGAGAGAACTGGTGAGCAGTCCACAAGGAAGCAGGCTGTTATTGGGAGTTGTGATGCAAAAGGTATGCTGGATTGAATTTTCCATTATTAGAAGCAACATCATAGCTATGTGAAAGTAATCTTATTCATTTGAATTTTTTCAATCATGTATGCAGTTACTGAAGCAAATGGCGGTAATATACATTCGGTGAAATTATCATCCAGTGGTGAAAGCACAATAGTTGAAAATGGAGTCGACAAACTAACTGATAGAACTAAAAGTTTACAAGAATTCCTAGTTGAATCAAGCTCTAAATTAATGGGAAGTGACATAATTCAACAACTTGACTCTTTAAGCTTAGAGAGCAATGGTTCTGTTGAGGAATCTATAGAGGATCCAACCTTGATGAGAGAAAACATTCCTATGTCATGGGCAGCACGATTTGCAGGAAAAGAAGGAAATGGGCATGTTGCATATTCTCATGGAAGTGACAAAAGTAGGAAAAAATCTGGGGTAGTGTCAGCTATGCCAAAGCCTTCTCAAGGAAAAACAAGAACTGGCTTGTTTGAAAATGTTGGCAGCATTTCCTCAAGTGAGACGGGATTGACGATGAAGAGGTGGCAACCAAGAGGTCTTAAAAATGCAGGAAATTTGTGCTTTCTCAATGCAACGCTGCAAGCACTTCTTTCATGTGCACCTTTTTTCCAACTTCTACAAACCCTCAGATTTCGTGATATCCCAGAGGTCAGTGCTGGTCTATTACATGTTTGTTGCTCAGTCATGCTTAGTAGGGATGAGGATTTTCTATTGTTCATAAAACCCAGTAAGCATATGATAGTATTTTCTATAATATTGATATTGTGGAGAAACTGCATCGTTACTATTTTTGAAGTTTTTAAATGTTTTTCAACAAACATGATTGGTTTCACCCTAAAAGCTTTAGTTTCTCAAACAGGTTGGCTATCCAACACTTAGGGCATTTGTTCAATTTCTGGACGAGATTCAGGAGGAGAAACCTGCTGATTCAGTCCTTGAAAAAAATGAACAGGAGATTGGATGGCTTGAAGCTGGGAAGCCTTTCTATCCAACAATGTTTGATCCTGTACTTAGGATTTTTAGTCCTGACCAACCACTTAGTTCTCTGGGAAGACCCAGGTATGTATTTGCTCTGTATCAGATAAGGATTGCATTTTGGTGAATTATTAAATTAAAGTCTACATAAACTTGAGGCTTTTTTTCTTTGATACCCTTGGAATAAGCAATTGTTTATCATTTATTTCTTAATACATTTACTTACATTGCTCATTAAAAAATACATTCATTAGCCGAATGTTTATTTGATGTCGGCTGATTCGTCAATAACATGTTTTAAAAGTGTGCTTGGAAACCTGCCTTGGAATGTGAAGGCATATATCTGACAGAAATTGTTAAATGAAGATTTTTTCATCCCTACACATCATTCTTCTTAAGAAGCCCTAGATAAAATAGCAAGTCTATCGGGAAAGATTGCTTTGGCAACTGCTATGTTTATTTTGGATACTCATTGTAACTCTGTCTGTTTGTTTGTTAAGCATGCATTTCTTGATGGCAGTTACCTCTCATGCACTGGCTAGAAGCACTGCAGTGGTAGGGAAGGATTGACAGTATTCTGGAATTTATGTTGAAGGGAGAAATTGGTTATGATTTATTAATGTATGGATTGCCCTCATGGAATTGTGAAAATAAGTTTGTTCTGTTTTGTGTGTACAAGAATTGGTGATGTTGCAAAATATGTGAGCTCTTTGCTTTTCTTATCTATCATTTAATGGTGGCAGCTTCCATCATTGAATGTCAATGATATGACTGGTACTGTTATCCTACGTCAACAAAACAAACTAATCCTAATTGGATTATCTGCAGTGGGATTTGAGATTGAGGTCCAGGCATTTATGCCATAATGTTTGATTACGAGGCACATTACCAGTATATAATATAAACCGAAAATGTAGTACAAAATGAAAGATTTTATATGGACAAATTTCTACTGAAGTTTTCACTACCTTGAAGTTAATGCTTAATTCTCCATTTGCAGGTTCCTTCCACCTTCAGCTTTCCGAAGTGCAAAATCATTTAATTTTGCACAAAGGCTTGCAAAAATGAAAATCTATTTATTATGCATTATACTATTGAATATTTATTTTATGCTATCTGATGTAAGAAAGCTAAGCCTAAAGTATTAAAACTGGAGGCACAAGCTTTATAAAGCTAAAAAGTTGTTAAAACTGAAAGCACAGACAAAATTGTAAAGAAGAATAATCCTCATTTAGAAACAGATGATGATATTTTGATGCAAAGAAAAACATTGAAGAGTTTTTACCTTAACTATCTTGGGCATCTGTGACTTTTTCTACCAAACACTTTTTTGCAAGCAGATGTTGGAGGATTGGATATTTTTTGTTGGCCCTTTCAGAGGCTCAGGTTTGTATGTGATGCATATAAAAAAGGAAGTGGTTACTCAATTGTCTGGCACATTCAATTTATCATTGAATATGTAGATTCTAGGTTTTTTGTGCATATTGTGTTTTTTGGGAGTAACTGCACACTATATGTGGCACATCACCTTTTAAAAAAAATTTATAATGTGTTTTCTCCCATCTTTAGCATTCCTCCCCAAAAGCATTTTTGGTAGCTATAGGGCCGGGCAGTTGTATTGAATGTGAAGACGGTATTGAACTTGGACAATATGGAGCTTTCCATGTCACAGTCTTACTGCTGATGCATTTATTAGACAGTTTGATGTATAAAGTCCATGTCAGAATAAATAATCTAGGATTTTTTTCTGCTTAAGAATATTCTCTGAACTTGTTCTACAGTGACATTTAATTCTTAATTTCGTCCTCAGAAATCTGTTGGAATAGTTTGGAGGCGACATATTCCTTTTCCTTTTCATTTAGTCCAGAAATGCGTCTTGAATTTCTTTAGCACATTGAAATGGTCTTCTGGGATACACTCTCCCTAGATCTTGTATAGATCAGGATTCAATTGACAATTATAGGATAGGAGAGGAATCTTTCCATCTCAAACTTAAAGATATATTACTATACCAGAGGATAATATTGTATATAATATAAATACTTGTAAACCTTGGAGTGTAAAAGTTTTGCAGTTTTAGTGGCTTTGTTTGCCAACTGACATAAATAGCCCATAAAAAGCATTATAGACAAGATCTAGATAAACATATTCTAGATTCTATGAGGAATTCTTCAAAATCATTTCCCCATGGTATCTTTGCCTAAGCACCTCAATCTTTCTTCCATGCTATAGTTGCAACCACTTTGGGCTTGGGCTCTAACCTTTTTCTTTGTTTAGTTTCTTGCAGTTTCATCATGAACTTAGCCTTGTGCTTCCTTCCACCCAATATTCCCATTCTGATTTCCAAATTCCAAGGTGAACTAGAAACTTGCAGTTTGACCAAAGCTAGCACAAGCTATCAAATGATATTAACTGTTTCATAGTCCTGAAGGAATTCAGTAATTTATCCACAGTGCCTACTGTTAGTGCCTTCACAAACAAGTCATGAGTTTTTATTGTTTAGATTGGGATTATGTACCCACTGGATACCCTCATTGATCTATGGGTGGCAAGAAGAGTCCTAATCAGTTTTAATTTTTTTTGAACATGATATGAAGTTTTTTTTGCATATAATCTTAAAGCATGCTAGTTCATGATTCTCTCAACTGACGGCACTACTGATTTGGTTTAATGAGTTTCTGAAAGCGTGATTCCAATCATTATTTTCATAGCCAGATTGATACAAATGACAAATAATCTGTTTTTTGTGGATTTAATCCAAATTTCTGCTCAATATCTAATCAGTGGTTCTTCTGGCATTATGAATTTTCTGTTTTTGATGAGATTGGTTGTCCAAATTGATCATAGTAAGTGCTTCAATTTTTAATGTCTTCTTCCGTACCTTCAAGAAATTAGAATCTTGAGTTCTTCAATGTTTTGGACTGAAGCTGTGACAAAATGTTTGAGCCTATTATTACAGCTCATATAGTTACCAGATTATGCACTTGTAGAATCTCTGAAGTTTCTAGTAATTCGATCTATCTTTCATTGACCGACTAAATCCAAATCAATTTTAGATATCTAATCTATATTCTTGCAGACCTGTAAATCTTCTGAATTTTAATGAGATTGATTCTCCATATTGATGACCTTTTAGGGCTTAAATCTAGATTGTCTTCTACATTACCTTTGAGAAAAAAACAGACCTTGATTTCTTCATTATAGTCAATTCATATCAATTTTTGAATCCTAATTTGTATATTTTAATTTTTCAACCATTTCTAGTATACTTACTTCGGCTTAATTCTTGAACGTGTTTTTCATTTCCTTCAAAATAAATCTGAACCTTGAATTCTTCCATGTTTTAAATTGAAAATTTGCAATCAAATCTTCAAGCCTATCGTCATTTTATTACTATTCACAAGACAATATTTAAATAAGATATGTCCGAGCAAAAGATGCCCTTTGTTAATTATTTACCCATTACTTGGAGAAGGTTATATCATCTCTCTCTTGTTTCCTTGTCCTTATAAGAGATCATTATTCACAAAATCTTAATAATATATTTTGTTTAAGACTCACTGGGATCTTGTTTCAACTTCAGCTTATCCATTGCAATACACTAATCTCCAAAACTCATCGTCTCTTAGCTAATCATCTTGTTGTTATTGCAGGCAAGAAGATGCCCAAGAGTTTCTTCTTTTTGTTATGGATAGGATGCATGGTGAACTTCTACAGTTGGATGGTAGCAATTCCTCAATGATTACAGTTAGTGGAGAGGATGATTGGGAGACTGTTGGACCCAAGAACCGGAGTGCAGTGACTAGAACTCAAAGTTTTATGGATTCGGCGCTAAGTGACATCTTTGGAGGGCAGCTGCGAAGTGTGGTAAAATCAAAAGGTAAATATATGTCTAAATAGTTGTTGTAAAATCACATTTTTCTTATTGTTTAAAATCAATCTTGTTTTCTGCTGCATTTTATGAATATGGAAATTAAGGCTAATGATATATTAGACTGTTTGACTTTGACTTATGACTAATATTAGTTAGTGAATTATGATCTGAAACATTGATGCAAAACACATTCATTCAGTTTCATCCAGAAGCATTCTTAATCGCTAATATGGACTACAGAAATATCATGTCTCTTATGGGTAGATTTTTTTGGCTATTGGGGATATGCTTTTTTGGAAAATGGTGCAGAAGATCCTTAAAGATGAGGAAGAGAAAGTGCTTATTACTAGTTGTGGAAAAAAATCATGTCCTGAAATTAGTGTAGGTTTGAGTGTCACCTGGAGCCTTTATATGTCTATAGATACTGAAATGTGATTTAGGATATGAGTTACGAGAAACAGATATTAAAATGAAAAGAGGAACTGATTGATTGGAAACTGGTATGAAAGTTGACAAGCTTCCATGCTTGTTAGCTTATCAATGTGGTCATTGATGACAGTTGATTAGCGCACCAAAATGCTTGTCGAGTGTAAATTAATGGATCTATAGTTAGTTCCCCTTCATCAATTAATTATTGTCACACTTATGTAGTCTTTCAGATATTGATGTCCATCTATTACATTCAGCTGTTAAATAAGCTTGGAATTTGAGCAAAGTAGTCTAAAGTTGTAATTTCAAGCATTATTAAAATCCTATTGTAATCTGTTAATTGACCTATAAAAATGTTATAACCTCATAATTACATATATTATTTGAAGATAAATTAGGGCAAGCAGTAGAAAGACCTTTCAAATGCGTGCCTAAAAATATCAGCAATCATTTATATCAGTGATGTCTTATAGAACACACTTTGCTTTTACTTGTCAGCCAGAAAATATAATTGATCACTTATAGAACACAACATCACAATAATATATCACGCTTATACCCAAGGGAAACATCTTCCCTTTATATCCTGTCCTAACAATTGATTAGGTTGGCCTTTTGAGCTTCCCCAATGTACAATTATTTATATAGGACCTCATTAAGATATTTTGTTAAGGTTCCCAACACAAAGCCGGCTGCCAGTGAACATATCACACATTACACTTCAGCGATCTTCCCAAAATGATCTTTAAGATGTGCTAACATGGGCATAGCCTTACGAACATGTCTTCAACTATGATCTAAGCTCGCTCACCTCAATTCCATCTTGCTCATCAGATACAGCCAAAATACTGTAACCTGTTTTGTGCACACAAACCTACTACCAGTCTTCACCAAATGATCTGTAACTCAACCAATACTCATCCAAAACATACACAAACAGAAATGTAGTATTTGAATGCATTCTTGATCATGATTCTAAGCTTTCATAGCTTAACCTGTTATATCCCAACTTTGTTGATCAATTCAACCTTTGTGATGTACATTATCTTTATCATGAACACAAACATATATATATATATATATTTCGTAACATAAATGACAATCTTGTCATCAATACAACACATACACATCATATCGAAGTGCCAACCATCTCTGTAACCGTAACAATCTTCCCCTTTGGCATTGATGGCAATATATGATAAAAAACCATGTATGTTGGCTTTCTTTTTGAATTGATGGTTCAATACAGTTTCACACCAATCTCTCATTTGAATACAATTATTTGAATATCTTGAACATATAAAACCTATACATGCTCTGATATATCAGTTACTTTCCCTTCTTACATACTCTCCCCCATAGATATTACTCTTGCTAGTTTATCATGTGTTACTCTCACGCATTGACATCAATGACAAAGGTATCGATATGTCAATTGTAGAATCTGAAGTGCTCTCATTATTGCAAGTACATTGGATTAGTAAGATCCCACAAAGTGCCAACAAACACTTCAAAATCAAAACATTCACAAGAGTTCTTGAATTAACTCTACCTAAAGTGATCACTTCTCCTTAGGAGTAACATCAAGCATCCCGACCAGATGTATGAATGGTGCTTTGATTGTACTGGACTGATGCTATTCTGCATCAATTACTCTAAATCAGGTGGGGACATTATCCCAAGTAGACCTCTAAGGTACTCAAATGTATCCTCAGCTAATGGTTTAGTAAAGATATCTACTATTTGCTCTTTTGTACTGACATCTTCAAACTTGATTTCCCTTTTTGCCACCTTCTCTCTGAAAAAATGATACTTTATAGTAACGTGTTTTGTTTTTGAGTGTGAAACTGGATTCTTTGACAGTGTATAATAATAGGTTTTGAAAACTTAATACCTATATGCTTCAACATTTCCTTCATCCATATGATTTGATTACAATTGTTTGCTACTACATACTTTGCTTCTATTGTAGATTGTGAAATGCAATCTTGTTTCGTGCTTAGCCAAGAAACCAATTTTCCTCCTAAAAAGAATGCACCACCACTTGTGTTCTTCTTATCATCAACATTACTTGTTCTATTAGCATCAGCGTATGCACATAAAGTAAAGTCATGTGATTTGTCATTCCATGACTCAAAATCTGACGTTCCTTTCAAATATTTGAATATCCTTTTCACTACTACCAAATGTGTCTCTTTAGGGTTTCTTTGAAATCTTGTAACTATTTTAGCTGCATTTGCTATGTCTGGCCTTGTGAGTTAGATATTGCAATCTTCCTATCAATGATCTGCACCTTGTTTCCATAGCACCAGGAGATTCATTCTTGCTTGTTAATTTTGTTCCAATCCAAAATTAATTCTCCAGTCCAAATTTTGTTAAAAAAATCATTGACATGCTTGGTTTGCGATATGAAAATACTATTCTTGGTTTGAGTTATTTGCAATCCCAAGAAATATTCCATTTCACCAATCATAGATACTTCAAACTCATTCTTCATTTTTTAGAAAATTTATTACTAGCCTTATCATTGAGTCCAAAAATAATGTCATCAACAAATATCTGGATAATCATTAAACCATTTGAAGTTGTCCTTAATTGCATGTTATTTTTTTCATCACCTTTCTTGAATCCCAAACTTAGTAAATGTCTGACTAACCTCACACGCCATGCTCTAGGTGCTCGTTTCAGTCCATATGATGCCTTGTTTAATCCGCAAACCATGTCTTTGGTGAGTGGAAAACCATCAAGTTGTTCAAAATAGACTAACTCATCAAGATCACCATTAAAAAATGCCGATTGACATCCATTGGATATACCTTGAAGTTTTTATTAGATGCATATGTTAAGAACATTCTTATTGATTCCAATATTGCAATAGGGGCAAATGTTTCTTCAAGATCAATTCCTTCTTGTTGTGAGTATCTTTTGCATACCAATCTTGCTATGTTTCTCACTACTTCACCTTGTCTTGTTCTTGAAAACCCATTTCGTGCCAATAACATTCTTATCTTTAGGCCTAGGGACTAATTCCCAAGTCTTGTTCTTCTCTATTTGATCAGGTTCTCGTCTCTGAGCTTTTATCTAGTATTCATCTTTGCATGCTTCATCTTTAATCTTTGGTTCAACCTGTCATATCAAACTTATTTCCTCTCTTACCTTGTTTCCTGTTAATACTGCTATGTTTGTACTGCCAATTATCTGTTTCTCAGGGCGATTCCTTGCAACATACTTAGGCATTCTTTGCTCTTCTCTAGGTTCCCATCTAGATTCCTCTTTAGGTTCTTTGATCTGTACCTTTATATCATTATCCATCTCAAAAAACATGGTCCTATTTTGTATGTGGTCTCTGACTTGTACTATCTTCATTGTGTGAATCATAATCAAGAATTCTTTCTTGTATCTCGAACTTTTTATCATCTTTTATATTTGCACTATAACTATTGTTCTCAGTATCTAATTGTAACATTTATATGCTTTTCTCTTCAAATAATAACTAAGAAATATACCTTCACCACTTATAGGATCAAATTTCCCCATTTCATCTTTTTTCATGATATAACATTTGCTTCTAAAAAGATTCTAAAGTATTTCATATTAGGTGTATGTCCAAATCAAAGTTTATAAGGTGTCTTACCAATTTCTTGTCTGATCTGAACTCTATTCATAGTGTAGTAACTGCTTCTCTACAATAGATATGTGCTACATTCTCTTCTAGCATCAACATTCTCGCTGCTTTGCTTATTGACCTGTTCCTTCTCTCTGCTATTCCATTCTCTTGGTGTTTTAGGAGCTGAAAGTTGTCTTTTAATTCCATTTGCTTTACAAAAAATGTTAAACTAATTTGATTTGATGTAAATTCTCCTCCTTTATCAGATCTTAGACATTTGTTTCTCAATCCAAATTCATTCTCAACTTTAGCCTTGAATATCTTAAATTTGTCGAAAGCTTCTGATTTTTCTTTTAGAATGCTATCCACATCATTCTTGTAAAACCATCAATGAAAAGAATGAAGTACCTTTTACCATAGAATGCTTGTCTTTGTAGGTCCACACAAATCTGTATTAACAATCTCCAACTTTTTTGATGTAGCAAATATCTTGCTTAGAAATGAACTCTTCTGTTTAGCCATCACACATTCCTGACATACTATGTTAGAAGGTTTCATAATCTTAGGTAAATCCCTTACTGCATTACTGTTACTTATCTTCACAATTTTATCAAAGTTTATATAATACAATCTTTTGTGCCAAACCAACTGTCATCAATTCTTGCAAGCAAACAACTTATTTCAGTAGGATTCAATTGAAAGAGATTACCTTTGGTTCTTGTACATGTTTTGATCAGTTTACCATTTTTGTCCTTGGTTGTACATGTTTTCTCAGTGAATTGCGAATGATACCCCTTATCAACAAGCTGTCAACACTCAACAAGTTATGTTTCAATTCATCAACGAAATAGACATCTTCAGTGTTGGTTTTATCATCAAGTGTAACAAATCCTTTTCCCTTAATAGGATACGGAGCATTATTAGCAACTTTGACTACTCCACTATCATAATTGCTAAATTCAGCAAACTTTTCTCTGTCACTAGTCATGTGATGTGAACATCCACTATCTATAATCCAATGAGAGTTTTTTTTTTTCTACATGTGATACAAGTGCTTTTTCTTCTTAAACAAGAGTTTCATTCTTAATAGCAACAAATCCTATCTAATCTTCATCATCACTGTCTAAGAAGTTTATCTCTTTGAAATCAAATTCATCATCACTAGCATAAAAACAATCTTTTGGAATTTCTGATTTCACTTTTCTTTCTCTCTTAGGACATTGATATGGAAAATGATCAAGTTCTTTGCATTGCCAACATGCAAAAGCTTTCTTTTAGGTTCTCTCTTTACAATCAATGAAAACAATTTCATCAATCATTCTTTCTTCTTCTTGCATTTCTGCCCATTCTCTAGCATAATCTCCAGTAGTTCTTGCACTCCTAGTTAGTGCTTTTTTATCCTTACGTACACTAGTGTTAAAAGCAGTCTCAAATCTAGGTAGATTAGGCTCCAATCTAAGTCAAATTTTTGCAACTTTCCAATCAAAGTTTCTCTATTAAAATTTGCAATAATTAGAATGACTTCTTCTATTGCAATCACCATAGTTTCACAAGCAGGTGTTAATGATCTTAGAATTTTGTAACATACCTCATCCTCTGATATAGTTCCTTCACACCCTATTGTGCCTACAACAATCTTAGTAATCCTTTGAACACGACCTAATTGATTCATCCTCTTGCATTTTTACATTTTCAAGCATGGTTTTCCAATCAGTTGCATGCCAATTGAAACTTAAATCTAACTTCTATAACCAAAAGAGTGGGCAATGCCAAGAGGTAAAACATACGATGACACAATGATTTGTTAACCAGGGAAACCCTTGATTAGAGGGAAAACTGTGGTGGGGATAAAACCCATAATATGTACTAATATAAATATTCCTTGTGAAAGGATGTGACTTTGTTAGGAGCCAATTACAATACAATCAGTACATTAGTCCTTGTTAGGAGACTTACACCCAAGGAAAACATCTGTCCTTTATTCCCTTTCCTAACAATTAATTAGGTCGGCCTTTTGAGTTTCCCCATGTATAGTTAATTACATAGGACCTCATTAAGATATTTCATTAGGGTTCCCACACGTTATATTACAATTTACAACTTCTAATATAATTCCAAACATAAAGTCGATTGCTAGTGAACATATCACACATTACGCTTCAACAACATTCTCAGAATGATCTTCAAGATGTCCTAACACAAACATAGCCTCATGAATATGTCTTCAACCGCGATCTAAGCTTGTTTACCTTAATTTGTCTCGCCCATCAGATATACCTGAAATAGTGCAACCTGTTTCGTGTACACTTGCCTGCTACCAGTCTTCTCCAAATGATATGTAACTCAACCAATGCTCATCTAAAACATATGCGAACACAAATTTAGTATCCCAACATGATTCTAAACCCCGCATAGCTTTACTTGTTATATCCCATCTTTGCTGATCAATTCAACCTTTGCAATGTATAGAATCTTTGTTTGTAATGAATACAAACATGTATATGTTGACATCAATGACAAACCTGTCATCAATGCAACACATAAACATGATATCCAAGTGCCAACCATCTATGTAATCCTAACACATAATTCACCATATGCACATAAAACTAAAATCATGGAGTCACACACATGTCTTTCACCATGCCTACTCGTAGAGGGTTGTCCACCATACCTATTCGTAGAGGGTGGAACAAGGGCTCTAACCTCAAACTCTTGCCAGAGAAGAATAAATTTCTACCATGCCTACTTGCAGAGGGTGGAACAAGAGATGTCACTTCAAACTTCTCTTGTAGAGAAAAACTCAGTAACAAGGGATTTCACCTTGAACTTCTCCTTCACAAAGAAGAACTCGTGAACAAGGGATTTCACATCGAACTTCTCCTTCATAGAGAAGAACTCACTAACATCATGTATAAGAATGACAGATTTTCTCTATAGAGACTCCCTCTCAGCAGGGACAACTTTGATTGCCACAATAGAATAGCTATAGTAGTTACACTACCACATAAGCATGCAAATAATTAGATGCAACCTCCTCTTGAACCCAAATAGTTTTCCTCTGAATATCATTTCCTATATATGATCTTTCTCTTTTAATGAATGTATGCATCATCAATTCAGTCCAAGACTGCAAACAGTATCCCCATACAGTCTGCATTACAGTGTAAATAATCTCTCTATTACAAGGTAATTGGTAAATACTTGCTTATTAATAACAAAGACCGAAAGGTCAATTTATACAAAAGGAAGAGACGATGTTTCCTTAGGAAACGATCGTAAAGAATAGAAACATTCTATTCTAGAGAAAGCAAAAAACGAAAGCAAACTAAAGCTAAAGATATTTACAAGATAACCATTAACTAATAATAGACGTCTTATCTATTATTGTAATACCCTCCCTTAATGGTTAATCTATCTAACACACCAAGCTGTCCTTTGAATTTGACAAACTTATCAGGACCAAGAGGCTTGGTGAGAATGTCTGCAGTCTGATCTGAGGTAGGAACATACTGCAGATCTATAGTCCCGTCTTCAACCAGTTGTCGTATGTAATGACAATGAACATCCACATGCTTGGTTCGTTCATGGAAGACTGGATTCCGTGCTAACTTGATAACACCTTCGTTATGAACAAACAGAGTAGTCGGTCCTGCTGGTGACATTTGCATATCCCCAAGCATCCGACGAAGCCAGACAGCTTCACATCCTGCCTTAACAGTCCCTCTATATTCAGCCTCTGTAGAAGAGAGAGAAACTGCCTGCTGCTTCTTGCTGGTCCATGTGACTGCACCGGATCCCAAACTGAACACATATCCAGATGTTGACTTTTTATCATCAACAGAGCCTGCCCAATCTGAATCTGTGAACCCACTGAGTTTAGGATTAGAACTCCGAGAATACAGAAGTCCATAATCAGAAGTGCCCTTCACATAACGAAGCACACGCTTTGCTGCCATCCAATGATCAGCCTTAGGAGCTGTCATAAAGCGTGAAATATAGCTGACTGCGAAGCTGATATCAGGCCTAGTAGCAGATAGGTAGATGAGGCTGCCTACTAGTTGCCTATACGTAGTATCATCAACGGAAGGAGAATCAGACTTGGCTGATAACTTGAGACCTTTCTCCATAGGTGTAGATGCAGGTTTGCAATCCTGCATTCGGAATTTGTCTAACAAGGCTCTGGCATATTTGGACTGAGAGATGAATATACCAGAAGACTGTTGCCAAACTTCAACACCTAAGCAAGAATGCATGGGCCCAAGGTCAGTCATATCAAAAGACTGGCATAAGTGTTGTTTGATTCCCTGAATCAAAGATGTAGAACTGCCAGTGATGATCAGATCATCCACATAGATAACCAGAAGGATGATGTCACTGTTAGTAGTCTTGATGTACAGATTTGAGTCTGAAGAACTCCTCTTGAAGCCTTGATTACTGAGGTACGTATCAATCTTGATGTACCATGCCCGAGGGGCCTGCTTCAAACCATAGAGAGCTTTTACCAATCTGAGAACCTGATGGTCTTTACCAGCAACCTTGAAACCAGGAGGCTGCGTCATGTAGACCTCTTCATGGAGATCACCATTCAGGAAAGCACTCTTTACGTCCATCTGATGGACCTTCCAGCCAAACTGTGCTGCCATGGCTAAGACTAATCTGATGGTGCTCATCTTTGCAGTAAGAGCAAAGGTCTCCTCATAATCAATACCCTGACGCTGAGAAAAGCCCTTTGCCACTAAACGAGCTTTGTACTTATCCAAAGTACCATCTGATTTGTATTTGATTTTGTAGACCCATTTGTAGCTAATGGGTTTCTTCCTTGGGGGAAGATCAGAAAGGACCCAAGTGTTGTTCTTCAGCAGGCTCTGGTGTTCAGATTGCATGGCCTGTTCCCACTCTGGAATTCCTTTAGCCTCGGAATATGTTTGAGGTTCAAACACACTGTGAATGTTGGCCATAAGAGCAAAGTTAACAGAATCTGTAGTTTTGCCCTTTTTCCGAGTAGTTCTCCCATCAATGAGCTCATCATCATGAAGATCAGCAAGTGTCTTAGCCCACCACTTAGGCCGGAGAGGATAATGACCAACAGTAGTACTAGGAGATGCTTGATCAGCAGGATCCTGATCAGAAGAATCTGGATCAAACTCAGGTGAAGCATCTTCAAAACGAGGTGATCCTGCAGGAGAAGCCGGAGGTGGCTGTACAGGTATCACTGGCAGGACTGGAGCTGTAGGAGCTACTGGAGCCCTCCCATCAGGTGGACCTAATGGAAGCCGAACTCCCAAATCATGAACTTGCATAGGCTGGTCTACTGGATCAGGAACAGGAGAAACAGGCATAAATGGTCCTCGCTGCTCATCAAAGACTACATCGCGGCTGTATATGAGACGAGATGTCTCAACATCAATAAGGCGGTAGGCTTTGTGAAGACTGCTATATCCAGCAAGCATCAGTTTTTGACTCTTGGCATCCAACTTGGTGCGTGAAGCATCAGGGATCCAAACAAAAGCAAGAGAGCCAAAAACCTTTAGGTGACTGATTCTGGGCTTGCGACCTGACCAGGCCTCTTTCGGAGTTTTACCTTTGACCGCCACTGTGGGTGATCGGTTCAACAGATAAACTGCAGTGTTAACTACTTCTGCCCAAAAACGCTTCGGAACATGTCTATGTTCGAGCATGGAATGAGCCATCTCGGTGATTGTCCTGTTCCGACGTTCAACTACACTGTTCTGTTGTGGCGTGTGGGGTGTGGTGAACTGGCGTTGGATGCCATGTGTATCCAAGAAGCTGGAGAAAACATTAGAACAAAATTCCCCCCCCATTGTCTGATCTAAGAGTAATAATAGATTTCCCAGACTCTTTTTCAACTAAGGGTTTAAACTTCTGAAATACAATAAATGCATCGGATTTCTTTTTAAGGAAATACACCCACATTTTTCTACTGAAATCATCTACAAACAACAGAAAATACTTGTACCCAAGAACAGAAGGAGTGGCCATAGGGCCGCAGATATCAGCATGAACAAGCTGAAGTACTTGAGAAGCTCGCCAAGAATCGCCACTGGGGAAAGGTGTGCGATGTTGCTTCCTAGCCTGACATGCGTCACAAACTCCAAGGTGTTGGGTTTGAATCTCTGGCAAACCAAGAACAAGCTCATCCCGAGCAAGTTGTGAGAGATAATGCACATTTAAGTGCCCATATCGCTGATGCCAAAGTGAGCTGATGGAAGATCGCCGAGCAGCCATAGCTAAGTCTTGAGAATCACCAGAATCAGTAAGTCTGAAAAGACCATGATCCTCAAGACCAACTGCAATAGTAGACTTAGTCGCCCGATCAGTGATGGTGCACTGATGTGAACTGAAGGTGACTGCCAAGTGTGGAGAATGTCGCAGCAACTGACTGACCGAGAGTAGATTTAGTTCCATCCCTGGAATGTAGTACACATCAAGGAATATGAGCTTCCTCCCAACAGACTGAATTTGAATGTTGCCTTTACCAACAACCGTGTACTCTTCTCCACCACCAAAGATAACAGAATCTGAATAAGGCTGGTAGTCAGTAAACCAGTCTCTGCGGTGAGTGAAATGTCGAGAGGCACCTGAATCAATGTACCAGGCAAATGACTGTACATGATCTGCGGGTCTTTTAGCCATGAAGGCATAAAAGGCAGATTCCACCTGCTCAGTGTGCTCTGCACTGTTCGCTTTGGGTTGTGAACCTGATTGCTTAGACTGGGCAGCTAAGCGTTTCCGACATGCAACCTTCATGTGACCATACTTGTGGCAATAGTTGCATTGAATGTTCTTCTTTTTGGTACCATCGGATGCTGGAGCAGAAGACTTCTGCTGAGATGGTTGCTGAAACTTGCCCTTATCCTTCTGAAAGGATTTCGCAGCAAAGGCTTGCTCAGTGGAGGTGGAATTGGAGCTGCTACCGAACTGTTGTTTCCACCGATCTTGCTGAAATAGCAGGGTGCAGAGATCAGTGAACTTTAGATCAACACCAGTAGATGTGATGTTGAGAGTCTCGATAAAATGCTCATAGGAATTTGGTAAACTCCGAAGAGTGATTACCACAATATCCTCTTCCTCCATCTTGCGACCGATGGCAAGTAACTGATCACGGATTTCCTGAATCTGATTCAGGTGTGCCTGGAGCGAGGTGTGCTCATCCATGACAATAGAAAACAGAGTGTTTTTCAGAAAGAAGGCTCTGCTCTTGTCAGAAGTCTCATGAAGACCTTTTAGATGTGTCCAGATTTCGGCCGCTGTCTTGCCGGATGGAATTTGAGAAAGCTGGTCATCAGCTACGGAGAGTTTGAGAAGCATTACTGCCTCTCGATTGTTCAGATCCCATGTATCTTGATCAGGACCCGGAGAAGTCGGATGCTGCTTAGCACCTAGAACAAGTTGATCGGTGTTTTGATATTCGAAGATTGCGATGATGCGTTGCTTCCAGGTTCCATAATTGCGACCATTGAATTTGGAATTATGCTCGAGCAGAATATTTGTCAGAGATGCCATGGCACGTTTTTCAATGAAAAGCTGTGAAAATTTGTGAAGGCACGTTCTTCGAGGCAAAAATATGGAAGACCCAGAAGAATCAGAGAATGACCCAAAAGAGAGCTCGAAAAATCCAGAAGGAATCTGCTGTCGTTTTCTAAATCTGCTGGCTCGAAAATCGAGGCACAAAAATCGAGGCACCCAGAAAAAACGGACGACAACCCAGTTGAGCTCTCGAAAAACCCACCAAGAATCCCAAAAACGTGAGTCTTCAAAAAATGGCCACGATTTCCACGCGATTTGCAGACTCGTAATTCGGGAATTTCTCCAAGCAGAAAAACCCTAGGTGGGTTTTGGAGAAATTAGCTGAAATAATTTTGGAAAAATTTAAACAAATAATTTCAAGAAGAAATTATAATTTTTTCCGAAAAAATTTAAGTATTTAGCTCTGATACCATATTACAAGGTAATTGGTAAATACTTGCTTATTAATAACAGAGACCGAAAGGTCAATTTATACAAAAGGAAGAGACGATGTTTCCTTAGGAAACGATCGTAAAGAATAGAAACATTCTATTCCAGAGAAAGCAAAAAACGAAAGCAAACTAAAGCTAAAGATATTTACAAGATAACCATTAACTAATAATAGACGTCTTATCTATTATTGTAATACTCTCATCATCCCGTTGCTTCATGATCTGTCTCTGCAACCGAGAGAGATTAATAATAACGCATAAGGTCAACGTAGCATAGAGATCAATGCAAAAAGCATACACTATTTCCAGTTATATCACAAAACTTCATAATCATAGAATACTTATATCCTTGTAGTGAGATCTACGAAAGGAAACTGTTGCCTTATATTTGAAACACATAAACTTCCACGTAGGCCCAACAGAGATGACACCAAATCATCATTGTGATATCCCCATCAATATATTAATAAGAAATATGATTTATATTAATAATATAATATATGTTTTTATTAATATAATTATAATCAATATAATATAATCATTATAATATAAATATTATGAAAAGACATGACTCTTAGAAAGGGAAAAATATATATATTGAATAAAAAACTTTGAGAGATCATCATTCAGAATACACAGAAGTCATTAATGGGAAGCAGACTTTGCTAGAAATTTCAATGCTTGGAAGCCAATATCAATTCACAAATGAAATTACTTGCTAGCTTCACGAACAGGGCAGATTGATTTATGTGAAGTAAAACTATCAAATCCCATAGTTTCAGTGATTGATATGACCCGCAGAGGTTTGGAAAAAACTCGCATTACAGCCTTGGAGTTTTGAATCGAGCCGTTAAAGTACTTATTGCGCCATAAGTTGCAAAGTATTTAACAATGCGAGGAGTTTCTTCATCTTTGGGTCAGTGCATTTTTTAAGATGATATTGGAATTGAAACAGTAGAAGCTTTGGAATCAGTTTGCCATGGATTGAAGACATTTTTCCAATCAACCATTACTGTGCAAATTGGGAAGTGTAAGGCGCTCAGGCACCGTTCATCAAGTAGTCAGAGAACATTCTTCAAAGGGATACACGAGAATATGCAGTCAGCTACATAGTAAAAAAATACTCTCTGCTGCAGTCTAAGCATAGCCAGTGATAACAGAAGGAATCGTTGAATCATATTATCAGAGTTGTTGTCACTACCTCTTTGGTTCCGGATTATACATCCACAGGATACAATAATCGGCATTAGAAACACTATATCCTACAGAGAATTGCAAATTACACTCGACACTGGTCATTGATAGGTAGATAGAAAATGATTAAAATCCATATCGAATCAAATTTCACTCATCGATAGAGTCAGCCAACCATTATGTAGTATGGACATGAAGGTGTTTATTTTATGATAAACAAGACTCAACTAGACAGGCGGTCTCCATCAAGCTGTTAGTGGGGAAATATATTGCCGTGAATATGAAGTGGCAGATATTAAGATGTATTTATTTTAAATTGGTGGCGCAGATCAATAGTAAAATTATCAGAGTTGGCTCACTATAATATTCCGGTAACATGGGCCATATGTTTTATTTAAACATTAGAAAGCATTCAAAGAGGTCACATTTCTATTGGTTGGCTGGGAGATTATTGCTGTGAATGCATATTTCATCAGGCTCCAGACTACAGTCTTACCCAACCAAAAAAAACTCAGGCAAAAGCTTGATACAGACGATAGAAGGGAAGCTAATATCATTTGTACTAAGGATGCATCGCAATTATACATCACAGATTTCCACACATCCATTAGAGATTGAAAAATTCTGTAATTGGTGAAGCAACAAGTATATGATTATCATCTGCAAACAGCTTGTGAAGTGTTTGTCATCAATCAGAGGATAAGAGTCAAAAGCTTGAAAATGACATTCAGGTGCTTGACTAAACACTCAGCTACACTGATGTAAGTTGTAATAAAATTCTGGGTCAGATTTGATACTAGTATTGGTTATGATGATTTAGCTATACAAACTGTTTGAAGATATACGTGGAAACTGATTCCACCAAACTAAAAGGTGGTATATACTTGGCTCTGGAGCACTGATTGCAAATATAAGAACGGTTAACTTTATTTTAAATCTATTAATGTTTTATCAGAAGGTGGTCCTTCAACATATAAAATATTCAGATTGAACCAGTGATATAATAATATATACTATTCCCTTGTAGTGGCATCCTTCATATGTAGTGAAATTTGTTAAAGACAATCAGGTATCTTACAAAACCAAGGCTACGGGGAAACAGGGGAGACTTGGAGGTCTCCGGTACTGGTACTGGTAACGGTATGACTATTTTTCAAACAGGAAATGGGGGTACTTTTGGAGACGTCAATTTTCTTTTTAATACAATTTTAAAACTCCTAAGAAATACCATGGATTCATAACAGTGTGCTTTGAAAACAAGAATAAATTATATCAACTTGCATTTTCTTGAAAATTATATATACATGTGTACTAATGATCACTTGTGGTTGCAGGAATCTATCGAAGAATTAAATTTTGTAAGTCATCTTCTTGATTCTAGTGAACTGTAAGTCATTATTCAAGAATGCATGTATTATGTGTCTACATTGTGTTTGCTTCGTGTATCATTCATGTGTTTGCTTCGAATTTGTAATGTCCCCTTTTTGGGACATTAGAAAATTTAAAGACATTCATATAATATTAAAATTGACTATGAAAGCGTGGATTAAAATTATAAAAGGTGAATTTAGTATTATAAAGTGGGCCAAAAGTGAAAAGGAGAGACAAGACGAAAAGACTGGAAGGGAGTCGAAGAGTCACAACTTTGGGGATTAAAAAGGAGAGAGACTCATTCATTCAGGCATGCTTGGTTTATGATTCAAATTTTAGTTTCTCTCGTGTTAGAGTTATTCGAAAAGCTTCAGCTTTCATCCAGCGGGAGGACGTAAACCCTCGTGCCGGTAGACAGTGGACGCAAACCCATTGTCTATGGAGACGTCATATCAAGTGTCTCACATGTGCTTATAGGTTCTTTTCTTAGTATTCCAATCTAACTGTAAAACTGTGTTTAAGATTGGACTTTTGAATGCTGGTTATTGTATTGCTGATGTATAATGCAATAGCATTTTTCAAGGTATATTATGAGAATCTATGGTTTTATATTATTGGTTTATAATGCAACTTCATATGTTTATGTTCTAAATATTATTTTGAGAAAGAATCGGGTCAATATCCATTTGGGATAATTCAGTGGTATCAGAGCCTTACAAATCTTGCTAGCCCGTGGAACATATCTACAAAGGGTTATCATTTTCAGAGATGAAATTATTTATCAAAAGTTATTCAGTGAAATATCAACTGCAAAAATATAATAAGGAAAAGTATTATATTGTGGGTAAAGCCAAATTCTCAATGAAATGCTAATTTGAGATTTATAACTTAGTTTGGTAACTTATTTATACCCAGGCACTAAACGCTACCCATATTCTGTGGTATTAGTGGGTCATTCAACATTGTGAAAATATTTTTCAAAATCCTGCAATTAATATCAGTTGTATTTGACAATGATTTTTTGTGGAAATATTTGAATAATGGAACAAGAGTGGGATACAAGCAAAAATAAAACAGAATAAAAGCGAGTCTCCTCTATAGTTATCGGGATAAATAATTGTTCTGAGGCAACAACGCAAATTTTTTTTTCCTAAAGGAAGGATATCAACTATGGGAGGCCCCAAAAATAATAAAATAAATGGTTATCGGGGGACCCGATATTATCCATATTTGGTTAGGCTCACAATAGATTCACAGACCAATATTTTACTGTTGCAGACTATAGCTGAGAAATAATTTGTGAAACATGTTTCTCATTATCGGGCCTTCATTATTTATCGTGGAAAAGATTTAAGGGCTGTTTTTCTGAGAAGAAAGCAATTTTGAGTAGAGGTCAAGGAATTGGAGTCGTCTGGGCATTGCAAAGGTTGGTGAAATTAAAAATAGTCGCTTTCTAAAGTTTGCGGGCATATTGTAACTGGTGTAGAAGAAGGCCTTGACAGAAGAGTTCATCATGATCAAGCAGCGCAACACATATGAGAAGACCATGTAGCTGGGGCATTAGATCCTTCTTGTATGATCTTGAAGATTGGAGACTGTCCTTTTACATAGATCCTTGCTATTGGGTTGAGAAGAAGCTAGTCTGTGGGTTTAAGAATAAGAATTGACAGTAGTAGTGTTACAAGTGAGAAATTAAAATAGGCTACTAGCTGGTGACCAATTATGAATCAAAATCTTTGTAGAAGACAATTTCAGTATGGAAATATCTTAGGGAAATCTTGTAACAACCACGATAGAGATGTAACCCGGAAGTTTCTAGTCTTAGAAGGAGACCATCGTGAGTTACTTTGGGGTCACAGGATTGGTCTATTTGCCCTCGTAGGAACTTGTAACGCCAAAGTCGAATAGAAGAACCATTACCGTGGGTGTCGTGAAATGAATATTGCTATTCTATTTGTAACGACATCTTGCATTCCATGCGAATTGGGGAACAAACATGAATAGAAGGAAACGTAACAGCTCTAACTGTAGATATTATAATTGTGGGCCCAACTCCCTATTGGATTGTTGTCAAGCTGGTGGGTAGTAGGAGTATTAAATATTGATTAAGGGGATTAAGGAGCAGGGCTTACTGAAACTGCATATTGATTTGTAAGTTGTCGGAGTATGTGATTGCCATGTGGATTCTCCTTGAATCTATTTCAAGCAAGGACAAATGATTAGGCTTTGAATGTAACCGAGTCACACTTGTTGAGGGTAAGATAATATTTCAGGGTAAGATCCATATGTTAGGGGATCTGGTACCATTATTTGTAAGATCTGGCGTTTTCTTACCTCATGTAGTATACAACCCGTTTTATGTTCCTCATGGATTGTTCTACCTTTCAAATTTTGTCATCAAATTATACTGTAGGTTGGTAAATTACAACCAGAGCACCCAACTGCCAATGTTAGGGCTCTGTGAGATCGATTAACAGATGTTAACGATAAATTATCCGCTGGAAATAGAATACGACTCTTTGCAATTGTTGTATTATCACATGCAGGAGATGGCTACCAATAGCATCTGAAGGCAGCTCTACCCAAAGCTCTTGGCATCATTAGAGACATTAGCTTTGCCAATGGGCTATCCTGGATCCAACGTAAATTCCTTTAGCAGTTTTTTAAATTATAATGCATTTTTATTCTTGTGTGGCCTCAACCAACTCTAAGTATTCTCTTGAATATGAGATTTGATATTTCTTTTTGGACAGGTAACAAAGCTTCAGCTACTATTCAACCTTTTATGTTGCTTCATTTGGACATTTTTCCTGAAGCCGTTAGGACACTTGAAGATGCCCTTCGCCTCTTTGCTTCTCCAGAATCTGTTGAAGGTTATAGAGCTTCTACTGGCAAGGTATATTTTTAAAGTTTTTCAAAATCATAAATCATGGCCAATGCCTGCGTTTTCTGTACACAGAAGTTTTCTGATATAAATGAGAGGATGTTGAGATGCTTGGCAATGTACACTCATTTCAGTGTATGAGGAGTTTTCTCTATATGTGACATAGCTTTATCTTGCAGGACATAAAATAATATTGTTATGTGATTTCTCTGTTCTTTATCACATTTTTCAAAATGTTGATTCTATAATAATTTTTACATCCACTCTGCTGTTACTTTGTTCATTGTTGTATTATTTAGTACCAATTTTGTTCAACTTCACATATTGTATTTATATTGAATAGCATTCATTTATAATCAATCACTTCCCCCTCATACTCTTTAAGTATTATCCAGAATGACAGATTTGCTTTGGATATATATAGTATGTCAGAAAACATTTACTAGCATTAGTACATCTACAAAAACCTTGTTTGTTGCCTTGCAAGTATATTCAACTACAAAGTTTCATTGGAAAACGTGTCTCAGTTGTAATTTTTTAGTATTGAGTAAAATCTAAAATATTGTCTTACCACCCATTCAAATAGTAATGTTTCAAACTTTCAAGTTTTGCCCTATTGGTCTATTTTCTGTTTTGTTGTTCCTATTTGTATCTTTGAAGAAACGGTGCCTTTAGACAAGTTCACCAAGGCAAAAAACCGTGGAGGGTAATGCATGTAGTATGTTTCAAAGTTGACACCTTTCCTTGAGTGTACATCTGATTGATGATACACTTCACCAAAAGAAAGATATTTTTGTTAGAGAAATCAGCTAAGGTGGGATTTGAGGGGCACACTTTATATAGTAGACAGTCTGAAGATCAATGTAATGCCCCACAATTAGACTTTCAGCCATTTGCACATTAACACCAATTCCGATATTAACTTTCTTAGTCATCAATGATTTGAAATTTTGAAGAAATAATCCACATATACATCATCTAATGTGTAATGGGTCTCTTAAAATAGGTGGTATGACTACTCCATAACCAATCGTTTTAGTAGGAACATTCAGACGGTGCCAGTAAAATATCCAGCCTAACTAAGTCAGAGAGCATGCCATATTCATATTATGGAAAGTGTGGCCATGTCCCAGCAGCGGCAGGAACTTCAAACAATGGACCAGTTCCCCCCTTGGGGTATCCCACAAGCTGCAGGTGTGAACTATGACCAGTTCCTCTTGGGTCAACCAAATTGCCTCTTGGTTCACAAGAGGCAAGAATGTCTAAGTATCACCCAATTACCTCTCTTGGGGTAGTCATGGGAGGCAGTAAACTGCATCTCCATATTTTATATTCCCCACATGTGATTGATCATGAAATAGGTATATGCGTTTATATAAATATAAATATTAATCCTATTGCAATCATTATATAGCAGATTGTTTACATTAAGCTAGTAATGCACATGTCTAGAGAGATAAAAATATAAGCAGATCTCATAAAACATTATCCGTAATAAGCAGATTGATAGCATTGTTATTTTTGCTAGCATATAGGCAGATCAATGTGCTATTATCTATTCAGGCAGAATGAATACACTGGTCCATGCACTCCTCTGGTTCTACTTTGCCATGAAACATAGGTAGGTCCCCTTTGTCTTTCTTTCCTAGCCTCTCTAGGGCTGCAAGCATAGCTCTCTGATCTTCAGGCATATTTCTGTGTTCAGGCTGGTCCTCCTCCACTTCTTTGATTCTTTATTGTCTTCCCTACGTACCTGCCCCTTCAACTTATCCAATTCTCTCCTCATAGCCCTGTTACTTGCTCTGACTGCTCTGCTCTCAGCCATCTGCTCCTTCACAATTTTGGCCAATTCAATATTGGTCACCCTTAAAGGGATCTCCCTGTCCCCTTCTTCACCTTCAGACATCTTGTCTTTCACAAATCTTCTTCTTCTGATTCCTCATTGTCTCCCCTACGTACCTGCCCCTTCAACTTATCCAATTCTCTCCTCATAGCTTTGTTCTCTGCTCTGACTGCTCTGCTCTCAGCCATCTGCTCCTTCACAATTTTGGCCAATTCATAATTGGTCACCCTTAAAGGGATCTCCCTGTCGCCTTATTCACCTTCAGACATCTTGTCTTTCAAAAAACTCCCAAATCAGAATCTTAGTGGGTCTGGTACCACTTGATGCAGAGCATGGCAGCAAAAGGTGTTGATTCTTTATGAATCTTGGGCCTGTAAAGACTTCCTGGTCTTGAACCTTATGTCCTTGATAGGTTCTCCTATCTTGCTTGCAGATTCAACCTTTCTTGAGGACTTGGAATCAACATTCACTTCTTCTCTTCTCTTCTCTTCTAAATCAAGATCTTCAATAATCTTGTCTCGGCTCTAAGGCAAATTCCTTAGGACTTGGACTCAATTTGTGGGGCTTCACCAAATTGATCTAGAGACTATCTAACCTTAGGTCTACTAGTACTTATCCAATCCTTCTACAATCCAACAAGACCCCTGGGTCTTAGAACTCCAATCTTTCAATCAGACGATTTCTGATTCCAGGCCTAGGCTTCCTAGTAGGTCTAGAAATTCAGCTTTTCTCAGATAACACAAAATTTGTGAAAATGACTAGGCAAACTTATTATGGTTTCCAATTCCCTTTATGGAATACTATATGTTCTCAAACTTTCAGGTTTCAACTCTATTCCAGCACCCTAGAACTCTCCTAAGACGCACAGACCTAATTGGCCAAATTAGGTGTGGTTTCTTAAGGAAGTGTACTATGATGGGTTCACAGAATTGAAATGATGGATCAAGTGTGTGCTCCTACACCAATAACAACTAAATCCACCATTTTATTTGCCAAATCAATACTTCTTACATGACTGTTTCCTCAAACTATACATTTAATATGCTGAATACATAGGGATATTCAGCCTAGGGCACAGATGTAAAAATATCGACCCAACCCCTCCAGTTCTGCATTCTTGGAATCTGATAGTACATTGTCCTAACTTGATCTTCCCAAGTGGCCATGCAAATCCACTGGTGGAAAGTCAAGTTTGGGCTCCATTTTGTGTTAATCCCTAGAATTCAGGGTTAACCAGACCAGTTTCAGAAAATGGTTTATAATTTGTACCCTTCTGCACCAATTCACCCCAAACCAAAACTGATAGAAGGTTAATTCATTCCTTTAAGCATCCGTGTAAGATTCAGATGTCAGAGGAAGGGGATCCATACACGTCCGTACCAAGGGCCATTTCAGCAAAATTAAACAGAAAATAGGGTTTTCTTTATTGATTTCAAAGTAGAATCTGTACAATTGAGTCTCTCTCCTCTCAGAGAGATGAATTACATTTAAATAACCCCTAACCAACGGCTATAACCACCATTTGGTTATTGGAGGTTGTTTTCCCCAAAATGCAACTTTTAAAAGTTGCTGACAACATTTTTGCAACTTTGGCAGTTTTTTGCAAAAGAGGTGCAAAGTGTGTGAAACTTTGATCTTAGACCTATATTAAGACCTAGAACCTATTTAGATCCTAGGATAGGACCTTTATTCACACAAAACAAGAAAATCTAAAGCTAGGGGTCAATGAGTCCAATATAAACAAGATTTATAGAAACATCTTGATGCATTGACCCTTACAAATGACCGTTTTCTATCCTAGAAATGATTGATCTCTGAGGATCTAATCACAATGAAACAAAACAAGGCTTGAGCCAAAGGCTAATGGACACTCCTCTTCGTTGATGAAATTGATGAAGTTGCTTAGGTTCTTTGCACCACCTCTTCCCAGCAGTGTCTTCTCGCAAGAGCCATGCTTATTTATTTGTTATTAAATTTTTTTTTTTGTCTTTTAGTCACTTAATAAATCACTTCTTTTGCACTGATTAATTTTAATCATTACTGCAATTTATTTGATTGCTGACCTACTTACTTGGATCGCCAATATACTGCTGCGATGCTGAATTGAACTTCTTCCTTCACTGTCAGCTTGGGCTTGATTGAGTTTATTAGAAAATTGCGAGTCTTGCAATAAAACAGTTTTCTAATTCAATAGTTTCAGAGGTGTTTATTGAGGGGAGTACCAGCTGTAATGTCCCCAAGTCGGAGTTTTACCTGTTTACACAAAACAACAACTCCAATACTAGAATGCCAAAATTAACTTTAATAGTCATCAATGATTTGAAGAAATAATGCACATATACATTTATCTAATGCATAATGGGTCTCCTAAAATGAGTGGTATGCCTACACAACAAATCATTTTGGTAGCAACCTCGAGAAGGTGCCAGTAAACTACTCAGCCTAACCAGGTCCAAGAGCATGCCATATTCATATTATAGAAGACTTGCCCATATCCCACAAACGACAGGAACATGCAACAATGGATCAGTTCCCTCCTTGGGGTGTTCCACAAGTGGCAGGAATACCAACTATGGCTAATGATCAACCAAATCACCTCTTAGCCCACAAGAGGCAGGAATGTCCAACTATGACTGAATTCCCCCCTATTTGGGGTCATAGTTAGTTTGGGAAAGTTGGTAGACTGCATCTCCCTACCTTATTTCTCCCATATCTGAATGATTATGAAATAGGCATATGCATTTTTATGAATATAGATATTAACCCTGTTGCAATCATTATATAACATATTGTTTATATAAAGCTAGGAAATGTTGTTGATAAGATTGATGAAAATATAAGCAGATCTAATATAACAATATCTGTAATAAGCAGATTTATAGTATTGTTATTTTGAGTAGCATGTAGGCAGATTAATGTGCTATCATCTATTTATGCAGAATGAGTACATCACTAATCACAGCTCCACATATGCAGATCAGATGTCCTTTTTAGATCAATGTCTCCTGTATTCTTGGAATGCTTAATGGATGGTCGTTAAAAATCTTGTGATTTGTTTGTAGATTTGTCTCTCTTCCCAGCGGTGTCTTATCAAGATCTACATAAATGATTGTTTGTCTTTTAGTCACTTAGCAAATCACTTCTCTTGCACCAAATCATATTAAGCTTATTAAGCTTTCTCCTACCAATTTCTTTGATCACTGACCTACTTACTCGGAACATCAATAAACTGCCATGGTTCTGAATTACACTTCTTCCTTTTCTGTTGGCCAGGGCTTGATTGGGCTTATTCGAAAGTTGTGAAGTCTTAGAATAAGGCAATTTTGAAGGGCGTGACAGGTTCAGAGATGTGTTTATTGAGGGGCGAGACAGCTGTAATGTCCCCAAGTTGGAATTTTACTTGTTTACACAAACAACAATTCCAATAATAGAATATGCCAAAATAACTTTGTTAGTCATCAATGACTGAAGAAATAATTCACATATAAATTTTCTAATACTAAGCCCAAGAGCACGTCATATTCATATTATGACAAACTTGCCCACATCCCACAAGCATTAGGAACATCCAACGGTGTACCAGTTCTCCATTTTGGGTATCCCACAAACCAGAGATATGTTAACTGTGACCAATTCCTCCCCTTGGATCAACCAGATTGCCTTGCAGCCCACAAGAGGCAGGAATGTCCAACTATGACCAAATTCCTACGAGATAGTAAATCACATCTCCCTATCTATCTCACCATAAGTAATTGATTATGAAATAGGCATATGCATTTGTGTAAACATAAATATTAATCCTATTTGCAATCTTTATATAGCAGATTGTTTACTTTAAGCTAGTAATGCACATGACAATACAATATAAGAAAACCTAATATAACATTGTCCATAATAAGCAGATTGGTAGTATTGCTATTTTTGGTAGCATTGGGCAGATTGATGTGCTATTTTCTATTTAGGCAAAATGAGTATGTGCTTATTTGTAATTCCACATAAGCAGATCAAATGTACAAATGTTTAATTTCATGCCACTTAACAGACACGATATTGCATTTACAAGCTTATCTGAATTTCTGATCAGATGTCTTTCTTAGATTGATGCCTCTTGTGCCATTGGAGTCCTCAATTTGAGGTCCTTAAATATCCTTTGATTTGTTTGGGGAGTTGTCCTGCTTGCCAGCTGCGTCCTCTCTCAAAAGTCACGTCTCTTTATTTGTTGTCAACTAATTGTTTGTCTTTTAGTCACCAAACAAATCTCTTATCTTGCCCCAAATCATATTATGCCTTTTCCTCCGTTATTAGTTTTGATTATTATTGCAATTTCTTTGTTCACTGTCCTACTTTATGGGATTGCCAATAGACTGCAGCAATGCTGAATTGGGCTTGACTGGGCTTATTAGAAAATTGTGAAGTCTTAGAATAAGGCAAATTTCAATCTTTTCAGAGTTGTGTTTATTGAGGGGCGACAGAGTTGGTATTGAGATTGCATTATTAGGTACACTCTTGACAAGGGAAAAAATGATGGAAAAAAAGAAGACACTTACTGGAATCTGTGTTTAAGTAAAGGGAATTGAAAGCAAGCGTGTCTGTGATGTGAGGTACACACCTCTGACAAGTGTGATGATGCCACATACTAGTATGAAGTAGTAAATTGAAACAATTGAAATTTTATCCCATGATTAGGTACACACTTGAATGAAAAAATCTGAAAGCATGTGTAGGGCTGAAGTTATATTCACCAGACAAACTAATTTGTCTAGAGGAGCACATCTAAAAAAGTTCCGAGAACGACAAATTTGTATAGTGAGGCACACTGTGGAAGAATGATATTTTAATACGCAGAAGAAAAACAAGAACAAAAGTGCACACTAGTAAAAAGCGAACATAAAAGATCAATTTGTCTTTAAGGTGTGCCCTTCATGAAAGAGTTACTCAAACTGAAATTACCTGCACAAGTGCACACTTGTACATGTGATTTTGAGTTTTAGAGTAACATGCATTGCACACATGCGGACAATGGCAAAATTGCTAACAAAATCTATTGAGAGGTGCATATTTAAATGTAGGAGATTGTCTTTTTCAAATCAAAGATATACACGACATCAAAATTCCCAGTGACATCATATAGAGAGGGGCATGATTGTCTAAGATATTTCAATGATAAAAACTGAAGTCAAAAGATACAATACAAAGTCGGAAATTTCTGTAAACAAAAATGCAAATTCAAGTTATTGCCAAAGTTCATGTTGTTGGGCACACATATATGAGGAGAAGCCTGACAATATGCTTCTCGACATTTCAAAGACGGGGCTAGAAAAGAATGCATTTTGGGGATTGCAGTCCAAGGGAAATATCTTGGAGACAATGAGGGGACAGCTGTGTGTGCGTGTGCACGGGCATAGGTGTGTGTGTGCCTGTGGAGGTATGGAATGTACGAAAACTACATATTAAAATAGAGATTGAGGGGAGATACTCAAATTCAATCATGACAGCAATTTAAACTGTTCAATGATGACAACGGCACATCAGCAGTATAATAGCAATAAATATCAAAAATTAATCATGATAGCAGTATAACAGCAATTCAGTGATGACTTCATCATCAATTTTTGTGAATGTCATTTTGTTGAGTTGGTGAATTTATTTCACATCCCTTTAAATAAAGAATGCCTTGAAAATTTTCCTTCCATATTGTGTCTTTTTTGCATCTTTGTTTTCTTCAAGTTGCTATATGTTTGCTTGAGCAGCCTCGTCTCAATTTAATGCAACTTGGTATATAAGCATGTGGTATGCTGATATCTGATATTTTATATCATCTACTAACATCTCTATTTGTCTGATTTAGTTCATATATTGATTTGCTTATGAAATGTGCACATATGTTGAGTTTTATATTTAAAGATGTTTTGTTGTCTGTTTTCTTCTAAATGATGATAAAGTAGCCTAGTTTGAACTTGAATGGAATGAAGTGGATAGAACTCTGAATTGTTTGGCTGTGGCACAGGAAGGCATTGTGAGTGCAAGTAAGGCTGTAAAATTACAGACTCTTTCAAAGGTGCTGATATTGCATTTAATGCGCTTTAGTTATGGAAGTACAGGCACCAGCAAGGTACATAAACCTGTGCGATTTAATACAGAGATTGCTCTAGGGCGTGAATTGCTCGTCTCTTCAACAACAGAAGTAAGTCTTGAAGTTGTCAAATGTGTTTTTACTTCATATATCTTATTGGCTATTTCTGGACACTGCCTTGTCATTTTTGGATCATTTTTGTCATGTGTATTAATAAACTGTTAGAAATTTCTACAGGGCAGGAGATATGAGCTAGTTGCAACTATAACACACCATGGATGGGATCCTTCAAGAGGGCATTATACAGCTGATGCAAAATATTCTGATGGTCGATGGCTACGATTTGATGATGCTACTGTGTCTGTTGTAGGATTAAACAAAGTACTCCACGATCAAGCATATTTATTATTTTATAAACAAATATGAGAATCGAGAGATGCCACAATACATCTTACATGTCTGCATGGAGTTTTGTTTACAGACTCAGAATTGTCATGTAGAATTTCAATTTGATGTCTGATAAAAAGTTTAAGATTTTCTTGTATTGGGAAACAAATGGCATTTTTATTGATTATAGTTCGTTATGAAAATCACTACTATCTTGGGGGTCCCATATTGATTCTTTATTCATTATTCTTTAACCTTGTAAGAGAATCCTGTCTGTAACAAATTTCTTTTGCTGTTTTTTGGCATAGAATTATTTCAAATTATATGTATAACAATAAAAATCATTTGTCTCAACGCTTCGGAATCACTATAGCGAAATCTATAAACATGTTGATGGAATTCCTTTGAAAGCATTATGTAATAATTTGAAGGAAATCTACTATAAATTAAAGTACTTCCTTCAGATTTTAAATTAGCGTGGCATTTATGTCTTGCTAAGCATATGTTAATTTTGTTTTTGTAAGAAGTTCCCACGTATTGCTACCTCTTTTAAGCAATTCCGTGTCCAACTTTTCAATGGTTATGTCGATGACTCTAATTATGGGCCATGATAACCTTCAAGGAGAGCCCTAACAATGTCTCTATTGGAGTTTGATGTTGTCTTGTCAATTTGAAATTTATGTCAAAACTTATGTTTTTGATTAAGAATAAAACAGGTTTTCAAGGGATCCTGAAACCCTTTACAGAGAAATTAACAGAGGCAGGGCCAGCACAAACCCAACAACCAACAAGTTAGCAGACAAAAAACCCTACACGAAGTTCTTGAAAAAACCCTACACGAAGTTCTTGAGGAGCTCTGCTGCTTCCACCTCAACTGATTCATAATCAGCAACACTCTTCATATCTCAATATACTTGTTTGGACTATGTGCTTTCTTCCTGGTGCTAGCCTGATTCCTTTTCCTAGGGCTGAATATATCTATACGACTCAGAGTCTTGTCTATACGACTCACAGTCTTGTCTCCCTCAACGTCAGCAATAACTTCTCCCGTTTGATTTCCTCCAGTTTAACAATGAGGATCTTCAGATGCTGGTTGGAAGCTTTAATGATGTTAAAAGTCTGTTCTCCAATCTTAAGACTCTTCCAATTTTGTTGATTCTAGCATTCACTTCCCAAATTTTTTATTGTACTGCTGTGTCAAGGTGTCAACATTATCAATCACCCTAGTAAGCTCTTTTAAGCATTACAGGGAATGTGTTGTCCTTACCAAATCCCAATGCTTGCAAAAATTGAATTTTGTTGGTTAAAACACACTGATTGTTTTTGATATCTTCAATCTCATGATAAATCCACTTAATCATCTTGTAAAAATGCAGGACATTGCCTTTGGCAACTTGCAGAGCATTGAAGGCTTTCTTCATTCCACGCTAATTCTCTAGATGGCTAAAGTTCTCATGAGCTTTATTCCGCTTTTCCTTCTCCAGAAGCTTCTCCTCACCACCAATAGAGTGACGCCTAATCATCTCAGTATCAGTACCTGTTACCAGAACATAAGAGCCTTCCATCTTTCTGTCCTTGGGCTTATGGGGACTAATAAGACCCTTAACAGAGGATTCATCCATGTTGGGCTCATCCATCTGTTTCAAACCTCTTACCACGAAGTAAGGCAGCAAAGCCTCATCTTTCACTTTTCTTGTTTCTAGTAGACGGACCAGCTTTGGGACTGTAGGCAGAGGAGCAGCATCCTCACCACTCTCTTCAGTATCCATACCATTATCTCCTTCATATATCGTAACTAGGATACTCAGCAGTATTCCTAGTGAAGGATTTACTCTTATCACCCAAAGCACCCCCTTCAATATCTTCAAAACCAGTTCTCACCCCTTCTCACATTTCACATGGCTCTCCAGATCCTCTTCTTCAACTGAAAGAATTTGTTTGGTGGGGGAAACATAAGCCCTTTCTTACAGTAATCATAAATTAACAAAATGAGACATTGATGAATAACCTGTGAGTTAGGGTTCTTCCTATGATTTACAATGCTAGCATTCAAGGAAGAAAGCAGGTAGTAAGGGCAGGAGACCCAAATTTTATGGTGAAAGCGATCTAACAGAACAATTTGGTAATCATGGACCCTGGAATACCTACCATCCATAGATATGCATTCAATAATCAGTTTAGGAACTATACTCCACTAGGGTTTAATTTGTTTAGGGTCAAAGGGAAGTCAAAAACTTAACCAAAGCCTTCTTTTCGTCATCAATTTTTAGGATATTTCCTAACATTCTCCAATACCCTCTTCTTCCAAAAAAATTCCTACTAGACATGCATAGACCAGAGATTTCAGAAATAAGTTTCTGAGTTAGGGCACAAATTTCCATGTCACCTTCTTCTCATTCTCGCACAACTTCTACATGTAGGGAGTGATCCCTCCTCTTTATGTTAATTTACATGGATCAGTTTCTGCAAATGTGATTATATTGCCATTGATATTGATATTTTTCAAATGTAGATTCCAATCTCTTATAAATATAAGAATAAGAGACATGTCTCTATGATTAATTATTATTAGTTTATGTTTATATATATATATATATATATATATATATATATATATATATATATATATATATATATATATATATATATATCAACATTGTATCTTAATCTTAAATCAATTTGACCATAGCTATTATCTTAACATTGCCTCTTAGCTAGGGAGGATTTTTTATGGAACACAATATGCTCTCAAGCATATAGAGATAATATCATCTCAAAGTGATATACCTGGAATGACATTTACGGATATCAACAGAGATCCATCAACATGCACATATATATTAGCATATATTACATATGAAATTTGCTTCAATTCAACACTCCCTCTTTAACAAGGAGAGAATTAAACCAATTATAATACAAGATTTGAACACCACCTTAAGTGCGGTTTAAGATAGATTTAAGTTATGGTGTTTGGCAAAATCCGGCCCGAAGAACCATAACAAATTGATATTCACGGTGTCCGGCAAAAAGCAACCTGAAGAATTGTGATGAGTTGATTATCAAGGTGTCTGACAAAATCCGGTCCGAAGAACCATGATAAGTTGATTATCAAGGTGTTCGGCAAAAACTAGCCCGAAGAACCAAGATAACACTTGCTCCAACACATGTTGGTGTTAGGAGATAGGTCAACTATTGATAAGATCGTCACCTTACAATAGTTACCTTCTATTTGTTATCATAGCTTTTGGCACTTTGGGACAACAACTTAATGTAGTTTGTTGTGATAACAGGTTTTGCTATTGATAAGATCGTCACCTTTCAATAACTCCTCTCTAAATATATACATCAATGAAAGATCATCACCTTTTATGACATAATAACAACAACATCATGGAGTAACTCACATGATATATCCACCATGAACAAAGTTAGAGGGTGGACCCACCATAACTGCTACTAGAGGGTGGAACAAGGGTTTTCACCTTAGATTTATCTCTCATAGAGGAGAGCACATTACAAAGAATTTCAGTTAGAACTTCTCCTCATAGAGAAGATACCATCCACAAAGGATTGTATCTTAAAATTTCTCCCGTTGAACAATGATCCTAGTAAGTTAGGTCCTGTAGATATTCCCTTTGAGACTCTCTTCACCCAAGGATGCCTCTCAGAGTCTCTTTCAATTTGATATTAATCTTTCAACCTTCAGTGATAAGTCGTTATTTCCTCATGATGTATATAGGAGCAAGCCCATCAAAATCATACAGTCACATACATGTATTTTTTGACTCCCTCTAAGTATCTTCTAAGCTCCTATGTTGCCTTCAAAGAGGTGTCATATTCCCTCTTAATGTAGAAGAATCTCATAATCTCAATCATCAAAGATAGTTGCCCACTTTATCTGGCTTGATCACAAATTCTTTTAAGCTATTGTCATAAGTTGCCTAATGTGCCATTTTTCATTTCTTGCAAGATCAACTTCAGATATAAAGGAAAAGATCATAAGACACATAATGTGAGAAACATAAATCCATCAAAGGGTGTCTCATATGACTTGACATTTTAAATCTTTATTATTATTATAGGGTTAAAAAAAATAAATTTATTTGTTAATTAATTTTTAGTCTATCTAAATGCTAGAGCATGATGTCACAAATTTGAACTCTTAACGTTTCCCCTTGGTGCTTCTCTTGCCTTAGTGATTCTTTTCTTAGCACTTATAGTTTATGCAATAGTTAGGAGGAAAATGTTTTATTGTAAACTTTATATGATGAAGTTATCTCCAAGCATAAGGAAGGCCATTTTTAATGAATTAGTGACTATAGTCTACCTCCTAATATTGATCATTATTTAGTTTGTTGCATACTTAAGCAACCTAGTATAAGCTCTATACACTTCTTTGGAGGTTCATTAATTAATGCCACACCCTTCCTTGGAAATATGTATTTTATTATTTCTATGTTTTCGTATAATTTCTAGATTCATATGATCTAACTATACTTGATCTCTGTTGGGGAGGCTCTTGGGGAGTTTCAGATTGTGGATATGACGACCTCTGATGTTCTTCATTCGACATTTGCATGCATCTTAGTTGAGATGGATGACTCTAAGGGTCTCCCTAAGAAGATTTGCTTGGGTTCTTCGCGGGGTATCTGGAATTAGATCTTAGATTATGAAGGTCTTCCCTTCCAATGCAGGAAATGTCACGACTGGCCATGTGGCGGCTTGATGTTCTTCTAATAAGGCAAGATCAAAGCGAACGCCTTCCTGGTGGGCGGGTGTTTCTGATAAGCTTTACACTGTTACTAAATCTTCATCTATTCAGGATCAAGTTGCTGAAGGGTCTCTTGCTTTTGATGGTTTAGGGGATTCTATTGATGTTTTGGATCAGCCTATTTTGGAGGAGGTTCCTGCTTCCTAGACTGTTGGTCCTATTGTCTTGAATGCTGACCCTTTTTAGTCTGCTGTCTTTGAACCTACAGTACATGATGTTTTAGATTTTGGATTCGCCCAAATTGGCCTCTCCTAGGGAGAGTGTTTTGTTGGATGATACTTCTTCTCCAGTCTGTCATGTGGACTCCTTCGTTTCTTCAAGGGATTGATAGAATGATGCGGCTAAGCTAGAGGATGGATGGACAATAATAAAATGAAAGAAATCTAAGTACTCCATCCCTCCTCTAGATAAGAATTTGTGGTCCTACAAGAGAGGTTCTAAATCTAAATTTAAATCATAAGCTCCCTTGTTTAGGATTGATGTCCATTGTGGTGGGAATTTGTTGGTTATTCCCTATCTTTGTTTGGTGACTCACACTACTGTATTTGGGCCTTATATTGTTATATCTTTTGATTTGATGTACAAGGTTTCAGGTCCTTTCAAAACCTATTTTTACATAATCAGAACTATACCTTGATCTCTCTAAAAAATACTTCTTCAATTGTAATTGTGAGTGAAGGAGATCATCCAAAGAAAATGATCACTTATCTATCATGGTTGAATATCCCACCTCTATGGCCAAGCAATCTTATATCTTTCCATTGTGATAGTTTATATCTGATCTCATATGCGAAGCAATGTTAAATATTTGAGTCATAAATGTTTGACATGGGAGACTACATGCTTGTCAACATATTGTTAGGATCTCTTCCAACAATGAGCAAAAGCGCAATATGTCTGTGCTGGGGTGAGGCCAACGACAAGAATCACAGGAACAACGCTAGTGCCTTCCACGGTCTCCATAGATGTTCCCCATGAAACTTTGCCCATGCAATTCTTATCTTAATCTTATAATAATTCTTGATTTGGGTTTTCCTAATTCCAACTATCATGAAACCCTAGGAACAATATGAAATGACTTAAACATCACACACTAAGCTTCATTCTAAGACTAAAAGTGTTAAATAGTCAAAGTTGACTTATTTTTCCCAACCTTATTTTCTCCTTAGTGTGTGATGTTTAAGGGTGGCCGAAAAACATCGTCTTCACTGTGTAGTCCCATATCTCCCAAGCTTAATTTTCTCCTTAGTGTGTGATGTTTAAGGATGGCCGAAAAGCATCAACTTCACCATATCCTCCCACATCTTTGCCAAATACTCATCATTGATCATCATGTTGTGCTTGTCAATCACATGACTTTTTCAAAGCAGAGCAATGTCCTCTAGCATGTCGATCAAGCAGTCCATGAACTCCATGTACTCTGTCACATGTTTCTGCCATCATTAAACTCCAATGCAAGAAAATTCCTCATCAATACCTCTGTATAAGTGTGTGATATAACAATCTTGGGAAGAAAAAAACTATCTAATTGTTGTTTTGATGCTACACAATTGAAATTTGTAGTAAAGACAATAAAAGTTTGAAAAGTTTTGACTACCCTTATTTCTGAATTGAAAGCCTAGCTCTTCCACATCTTTATCATCATAGATAGACCCAAACATTATGGTATTATAAGTAATAATTACTCCATAAATTAGTTGTGTGGATATTACCTAGATCCATTCATTACCATCAACCCATCAACATTGAGCTCACAACATTCAAAATTGACCTCATTCCATCAAATGATATTATGGAATTTGAGTGCGTAAAGTAAGATCAATTTCGGGAATTACAAAAGAATCATCATTATTGTTTTGGAGAAAGCGCTCCAATATTGCACTTGAATGTTTTTTTGGCAGGGCCATCAAAACAGTGAGAAAACCAACAAATAAGGCCAGTTTGATTCCCCTCTTCTTAAGATAAAAAACAACTTGGATGCCATTTGCAAGATCACCAAGCTATGATTCAATCTTTCAATCTGTAGTCTATCTTACTATCTATTTACAATGGTAAGTCTTGAAGTGTATTTGCAATTCCATTTTAATCATTTGTAGTCTAGCTCTAATACCATGTTAATTTACATGGATAATTTTCTGCAAATATAATTATATTGCAATTGATATTGATATGTTTCAAATACAAATCCCAATCTCTTCTAAATATAAGAGTAGGAGACATGTATCATGAAGAGACATCCATGATTAATCAGATTAGTTAATATTTATTAACAATATAAATCACACACACACACACACACACACACACACACACACACACACACACCTTGTTATATATATTGTATCATAAGATTAAATCAATCTGATTGTAGCTATAATCTTAACAGCTCATCCAATCTTCCCATGTTGTTAGCTCCACCCTTTTCAAGTCCCCTCCCATTCTTAGGAATGCAAAGCAGTCGTAACCATTAGTCACACGGCTTGCGCAGAGGCATAATTTTTAAGCCAAATAATTTTAAAAAAACTCACAATATGTGTGGTGAGTAATGAGAAATGATGACTCCCTGTATCCTAGTACAAACCCCATGGTAAACATTGATTTCGATGTCATTACATGTCCATACCATCATTAAGATCAATCCTACCAACCTTACCATTAACTTTATCATAATTAAGTAGAGATATGTTATCAATTTCCATGTTCAATTCTCCTTCCCAAATTATATTAGCCAAGCTATTTGCCACTCTATTGGAATGTGCAATATAACATTGTTTTCAATGATTTTTTTGGAGTTCAATAGACTAAGAAGCTTTATATTTTCCTTATGAAAACTTCAAGATATTACTTGAATCACCTTTGATCTTCACATTCTTACAATTCAGGTGTTTGGTCAAAAGGAGAGCTTGATGGATGCAGCTATCCTCACTACAAATTGCACCATTGACTAAATTTCAAAAAATTGAAAACACAATGATTTTTAAAAAAAAATAAATTCAGCATTTGATATTCATGATTTGTATATTTTGTGATTGAAAACAACAAAATTTTTGAGAAAATTTCAATGTGTTTTCGTGAATCTGAAAAAGAATCATATTTTTGACTTTTTTTGTTTGTTTGTCTTTAGTGCATTTTGTTTGGAAATTAGGCAATGCCGAGCTTGATAAGCACCCATGGCTTCTGCATGGTGATTGTAAGGAAACTTGGCAATAAAGAATATAACCGTTTCCACATAACCCATAATAGATCTAACATAAATACGGAATTAAAATCCACATGCAATAGAATAGACAACATAACCAAAAAATTGTGACACAAGATATATCCTGGGAAACCCTCATTGAGGGAAAAACCCAGCCTCCAAAAGCATCCATCACCATGTATTATTCAGCAAAAAATGCCATTGCAATACAACCATGGAAGCCTTCGTGGCCATAGCCACAATCGAGCAAACTATGTGAATAAGCATGAATCCACACATCCCATGCCATGCTTTCAACCTTCACAAATGCTCCCTTGGCTAACCTGTCAAACCTTGTTCCGCTTGACTCTTGCCTTTCTCATTCTTACTCTTTGTCACACAACAACTACCCTTGTGGCTGCTTATATAGTAGCAAGTCCCACAAAATCACTAAGTGGTATTACATAAACCATGTGCTACCTAACCCACTGACCCCACATTTAATATTGGGCATTTAATTATTTTCTCTAATATTAAATAATTACATGAAATATTATCACAATGTTACAATACAACTCATCAAGAATATTTCATGGAAATCTTTACATGTTGCACGTCCATCTAGGTACAACATTACATAATAAAATAAAATAAAATATAACAATATTATGCAATGTGTGCAACACCCATTATCTCAACAATCTCCCACTTGTTGTATACATTGCATAGGGTCAATCCGTAGCCACATAAATGAACAAGGGAACAATCCCTCCCAGCACATCCACCATCATGGATCAAAATACACCAAGTGCTCCATCTTGGTACCCACAACAAAATCAAAGTATCCAACATCTCGAACATGAATGATCTCACCTCCTATTATGCCACTACCACTGGACATACATAGAAGCCATGCAAAGAGAAAACCACCCAACCTGTTGCATTAGAAGATCATAAAATCCTGTGCCAAAAATTCCAAGCACAAAAAAAAATTGATCCAAAGTTAATCATATGTATCCATAGTTGTCAAAATATCCATAGCTGAAATAGCACCCACAACAAGTGTCAAACCCATCCAACTATCCATACCTCAAAGGTATAACAAGTGAATTTCATATCATCGACATAACCAATCTATAACCTGCAATCACAAGCCTCAAGAGCAATACCTGTCACATATATACCAAGAAACTCCCACTACAAAAGATAATGTCAAATCTATAACCAATCCACTCAACACATCTCAAAGAAGTGAATCCATATAGTATCAAGGACATTTGCAATACATAAACTAATATCCTGCAAGAACGACTCTCATAACAAGTCTCCAATACTCTCCCAAGTTCTCCACAACCAATAGAGGAAAGAGATAAAGTAATAACCATGTCATCTCTTACATGACATACATGAGCACAAACTAGTGATCACAATCTCTAACCAATCTCAAATCCAATGTAAGCAAAACCAAACATCCAGGAAGATAACCAAGACTGGAGAAACCATGCAAATCATAACTTGTATCATGTCCTTCTACACACACCTCTAGATGTAAACTGTGCAAGTATGATCTCCTCCATAAAACCCCAACAAGAAGCCACAACAACACCCGGACCATACCATATAACTAATCATGGATGTAAGCCTCTCACAATAAGATCAAACTCAATAAAACCATTCCTAAACCAAGGAATATGCCCAATATAAAACCATCTCCCAAACTCAACCAGCATAACAACATATGCACATGGAGATAACCAATGCTAAACCATCTCTCAAATGAACCCTCCAGAACTAACTCATGTACCATAGCTCAAGATCCATATCCATGAAAGAAAAGCATAAATATAATGCACCTGAAAAAAATAATGGGCTATACCTCTCAAGTACCAAACCGCCAAGTAGACCAAGAGTGGGGAATGAGAATGCTCATCAAGATACCCAAGTCTCCAATCAAGACTCATCTAAGAACAATCTCCTCTCAAGTCCATATTAGGTTACTGCCCCTCGGACTTCTTGTTGAAACCATCAACCGTCCCAACAAATATTTCTCTAATCCAAGAGAAATCAGCGTCACCACCGTCTCTAAGTATCCATGAGCACCTATAACCAATCAATCCATGCCAACTCCAAATGCAACATAGCAATATCATGAAGTATCTAGCTTATGATCAGTGTACTCAATACCAAGAAACTAAACCAAGATCAATGTCAAAGTTCCAACCATGGCCTCAGGAACATAAACATGACAACATGATCTAAACCATCTCAACAAAAGAGATAACATACTCCACATGAACATACTATAACATGTCACAACTCTAAATGCGTATCAAGAGTATACCATGACATAATAATGAAACCATCCTCATACCAAGGATAACATGCCAAATAAAAATATAAACCATACCTTTACCAAGAACCCCATAAGTCCTCAAGATGCAACCATCTCCATACAATATGAAGAAAACCATCTCCACATACCATGAAGAACCATCTCCACACACCATGAAGATAACAAGTGCACCATGCAAATGTCAAAGATGCTTCTACAACAACAGGATCTAAGACACACCTCCAACATCTGCAAACACTCAGTAAATATATCAATGCCAAGAACTCCCACTCAACTGTGGTACCAAGTCTCCTATGACATCATAAAATCCATCTCCTACATGAAGATCCAAACCAAACTAGGAACGAATGCTGCACTGTCACCCCATCACTATCACAAGCTCCCACTAAACCGTGTATCCAAGCTATCCATGATATCATGATAAAAAATTCATCCTCTAACCATGAGAATCAACCAAGGCATCAAACCATCAAAGAACTCAAAAGTGCACATCATGAGCTCCTCAAAGGAAACCAAATAACCATGATCCTCAACCAAGAAGATATACCACCATAACTGAATAAAAAATCCAAAGTAATGAATATCAAGGATGTACCTGTTTATCCAATCATGTCATGCCAAAATCTATGACACCATGATCACATCCATGAACTGAGCATTTGTCTCTCAAAGTGTCCAACCCGTCAGCATAAATTAGTCAACCGCAATCCTCCACCATGACTATACCTGGTAACAATATCTCATCCCTTTTACATGAAAATAAAATTAACAAATCATGTGACTTAGGGCATAGACAACTCAAATCCAAGCCACCAATTTGAATATGCATCAATAATGAAAGATCAATGGGCAAAGTCAAGTCAAGCCATAAATGCAACTTGTAAGTATAGACCACTTACAACATTGCACAACTTGTAGATCCAATAAGTCATAAATATCCAAACCAAATATTGATAACCATATCATCATGAGACCAATCTGAAATATGAACTGAGTATACAATGACATCAAATTTTATATCTCCAATGCCATAAACTCACAATGTTACCATAGTCAAAATATATCTATAAACTATTCAGATTAATATATCACCAAATAAATCATGCCAAATGTGTACCAAATCTGAACCAATGTGTAGAGCTCTCTAAGAGCTTTTTGTTGACTACTCAAAGTCCAAAATCTGACTCCGTATGCCCAAGTTATGCCCTAATCTATGCTCAAAATAAACAACATCTGACTTTAGGGCTTTTAAAACCTTAAAAAATATCAAAATTATAGAACCAAACCTATACCATGTTGTAGTGCTCTGAATTAGCTTTCCAACGCCTATAAGAACTCTGAAATTCGATATTATGAGAGAAAGTTATGGCCGTTTTACTAAGATAGTCTTTTTACCATTTTCAGTGCGATTTTTCATTTTTATTTTTTTTTGTGACGAAAATTCCAACAAGATTAAATTTGATGGCCATCACAAGCTGAAACTAAAAAAATCTTTCATTTCCTCTGAACATGGCCAAACTAGGGCATATTATATATCAAAATTTATGGAAATGTTGACCCGGATCCAATGGTGAGGTCTGTTTTTACCCAAGAGGTCATTTATGCAAGCTCCCTCTGAAACCTTCATTTAAATGAAACATTCGAAAAATTATTTTATCTAAAAAATTTCACATGCCCAAATCTTTTAACATCCCATCATAACAGCAAACCCAAAACCCTCAGATTTGCAATAAATAATTCATATATCTTGCCCTTTCTTTTATCCTCTCATGCATTCCCATGGATTCAATCTAAGGTTACAAACAATAAAACCATAGCTCTGATACCAATTGTAGGGCCCATTTGCTGTTGCACCAAAAGCCATAACTCTTAGTGAACATGGAACACCACATAATTAACCACCTGTGGGCAGGGGAGCGCCTCGCATCACCCAACAATCTCCCCCTCGATGCGCATACCAAGTGCTTACACGGGTCAGGAAGGCATTGGGGAGATTTGAACCCATGACCAAGCCAAAACCAGGCTCTGATATCACTTGTAAGGAAACTTGGCAATAAAGAATATAACCGTTTCCACATAACCCATAATATATCTAAAATAAATACGGAATTAAAATCCACATGCAATAGAATATACAACATACCCACAAAATTGTGACACAAGATATACCTTGGGAAACCCTCATTGAGGAAAAACCCAGCCTCCAAAAGCATCCATCACCATGTATTATTTAGCAAAAAATACCATTGCGATACAACCATGGAAGCCTTCATGGCCATAGCCACAACCGAGCAAACTATGTGAACAAGCATGAATCCACACATCCCATGCCATGCTTTCAACCTTCACAAATGCTCCTTTGGCTAACTTGTCAAGCCTTGTCCCGCTCAACTCTTGCCTTTCTCACTCTTACTCTTTGTCACACAACAACTACCCTTGGGGCTGCTTATATAGTAGCAAGTCCCACAAAACCACTAAGTGGTATTACATAAACCATGTGCTAAAACCATGTGCTACCTAACCCACTGATCCCACATTTAATATTGGGCATTTAATTATTTTTCCTAATATTAAATAATTACATGAAATATTATTACAATGTTACAACACAACTCATCAAGAATATTTCATGAAAATCTTTACATGTTGCACATCCATCTAGGTACAACATTACATAATAAAATAAAATAAAATATAACAATATTATGCAATGTGTGCAACACCATTATCTCAACAGTGATTGGTCTGGGATTGTGTTGTATCTTATGTTGCTTTCTATGGATGTTTTCCATTGACACTAAGTCAAAACAAAATGCATGTGGTATTCAATTCTACAAGTTATCTTTATTGCAGTCTTCTATTTTTTGGGGGTCCAATTCAATTCTATAAAATATCTTTTTGCAACCTCTTCAATTTTACGTGGGACAATCAACCGATGGGTGGTTAATGAAAGCAGTTTACATTTTATTGATTTAAATATTCTAAGAATAATGATAGCGACCAAATATATTAGAGATTATTAGATTTTTGAATCATAAAGATTCATATTAATTTGCAACATTGCTTGCTCCATAACTTCAATTTGCTGCACATTGTTGTACAAAGTATTTTAGTTTGGTTCAACTCAGCCGTAGCTAAGAGACTTGTATACATCTCTCTCATGAAGTTGCAATAAACTTACATCAATGTACACGTTAAGGAGAAAATAATTTAATCTATCATAGGTTTAGATACCAGTAACATATAATGTATATGTCCTTTACTATTTAAATAATCAACCTTAATGAAAATTATTGGTGCTAATGAAGGATAGCCTTTCTTATGGCAACTTCCCTTCCAAGAGTTTCCACCCAATATCATTTTCTCTTGGAGATTGTTTGCAACGATTGACTGCATATTAAGCAATTAAAGTGGTAGGCATTTAGTTCTTTCTAGCAACAATATTTATTTGGGGTAAAAAGGAGTTTTCAAAAGTGCTCCCTAAATGTCGACAAATCTACAACAAAGACAAAACATAGTGAATATAACAATTCAACAAACAAAGTGTATGCCATATTATTACAAGATCTAAGGGGGTTATGTTTAGAACATATTAATACTACAATTGGCACAATTGTTTTGTGGTAGAAGAAGAAACAGATTTCCTTTTAAGTTCCCTTGTACATATTAAAGATTATTAGATTTTTGAATCATAAAGATTCATGTTAGTTTGCAACATTGCTTGCTCCATATCTTCAATTTGCAGTAGTCTGCACATTGTTGTACAAAGTATTTTAGTTTGGTTCAACTCAGCCGTAGCTGAGAGACTTGTATAGATCTCTCATGAAGTTGGAATGAACTTACATCAAAGTACACCTTAAGGAGAAAAAAATTTAATCTATTATAGGTTTAGACACCGGTAACATATAATGTATATGTCCTTTACTATTTGAATAATCGACCGCAATGAAAATTATTGGTGCTAATGAAGGATAGCCTTTCTCATGGCAACTTCCCTTCCAAGAGTTTCCACCCAATATCATTTGCTCTTGGAGATTTTTTGCAACGATTGACTGCATATTAGCAATCAAAGTGGTAGGCATTTAGTTCTTTCTAGCAACAATATTTATTCGAGGTAAAAAGGAGTTTGAAAGTGCTCCCCAAGTGTCCGCAAGTCTACAACAAAGACAAAAAATAGTGAATATAACAATTCAACAGAGAAAGTGTATACGACTTACAAGATCTAAGGGGGTTATGTTTAGCACATATTAAAACTACTGTTGGCACAATTTTTTTGTGGTAGAAGAAGAAATAAATTTCCTTTTAAATTCCCTCACACATATTAACAAAGTAATCACAACTTCTACAATAAATTTCCTTTTAAATTCATTTGCAAATTAGATGTCGATTTAATCACTTATAAAGAACTGCTAAGAATTTTCTATGCTTCCTACAAAGAGAATATGAACTGATAATCTAATGTAGACTCAAAATACTAATTGTACATAAACTAGGCTAAATTGTTTGACTCGACATGTAGCAATCATAACTAGCTTTAACTGTTGTTTCCAACTGCAGTTAACAAGTGTGTGAATATTGGAGATTGATTTTCTATTTTGGCAGACAAATAAATTACAACTAGTGATTTCTGGTGGAGAAGTCATACTGGGAGTAATTATAATTATCTCCTTCCAACATATAAAACATGTAGAGCTATTAAGAGTGGCAAATTGTGGCTGCCTAGCCAATTTCATTGGGAGTTATTAAAGGAAGGTGAGATTATTATAATTGTATCTTTCATTTGGTGCACTGCATGGGGCCTACCTATATAAGAGAATGCACACCCTCAAAAATAAATATTCTTATTGATCGCTTACAAAAGGTCAAGGGAAGAGTTCAAGGGCAACCAAGAGTCATGTTTCTCTCATAAGTTTGGTCTCTCCCATTAGTTGTTATGATATATGACCCCACAAGTGTTGCCACTATTTATACAGTGGGCGACGTAAGAGGGTGGACACTTGACTTGAACTATCAGGCGTGGACACAAGATAAATAATTTCATGTTGGAGATACAGTGGGTACCTTCATTCCCTTACATTTTCACCTTGAGATATACTTTTACCTTGTTGTAATTCTGTTGGTAAACATATTTGTCACAATAGAATTTTCCCAATGGAGTGTGTGGCAAACTGTTCGCAACAGTTGGAGAGGCCCTTGGTATGCAGCCTTCCTCTACGTTTAGAGGGGCAGCTCCCTCGTATGATATGATTTTGAACTTTTTGAATAAAGAATCTAAAACTAAAAGGTGAGAAAACTCATGATGACGAATGCACCACACGACTCCAAGGCTTTCCCGAACTACTAAATTAAAACCGCTAATAACAACAATCAAGATCTACGCTTGAAAACTATTACTAGCACAATGCTGATCCATAGATTCATAAACATCTACACCATACTGTGAGAATGCTCACTACAAAGAGAATCAACATTTCTAACAATTTAGATTTGGAAGAAGAGAACTCAAATTGCAGGTTCCTTTATTTTCTTACACCAAGAACTCAAGAGGAATTTCTGATTACAAAGACAAAATTTGTACATACTTTCCAAATATCATCTCCTAATCAAAATTTTAGCATAGTGTTCCCTTCTTCTAAAGTCAAAAAGTCCCTTTACAAAGCCCCAAAAGAGCCCTTATATAGACACATAGGTTAATAACCACCTTTCCGTGGTTAGTAACTACCCCCAAATACATGATTTGGGTGAGGTTAATTAACCTCAACAAAACTAACCTTAAATAAAATGTATGGCTTGGAATGTGTCTTCAGAAGGTCCTCCTTCTCTTTGATTTTGTGTAAAAGATTCTCCATCAGAGGGAAAGTGACAACTATTAGTAATGTGGAGATTTTCAAGTTTTCTCTTTGAATTCTCATCCAAATGTTGCTTGAGCTCGTCATGTATACAAGTCTGGGAATTTGAAGCTTCACATAAATATCATACAACTATTTTTCCGTTTGAATCTCCATAACGCATTTGACAATGCTGGCAATATGATCTTCCCTTCCTATCATGTTTTGATCCTTACTCCATTCTCCGTGTTGTGAAAAGTGACACTACTTACTGTTATGTTCTTTACAGCAACAATGGAGTTATCTTCACCAAGACTTCCAATACTGATCCCATGCCCTGGCCCACATGTAACCCCTTCAATGGCAACATTGAAGGATCCTGATCCAATAGAAACACAATCGTCGCCTGTTCCTACAAAGATGTTTCTAATAATAACATTGGAAGACTATCCCATATGAATTCCATCAGTATTGGGACTGTCCTCCGGAGCCTCAATAGTCACACCATCCACCAAAATATGATTGCAAGTATGGAAGTTTAGAGGAAACTGTTGGCTGTTGATTGAAGTGATCTTTCTTATTATGGTATTTGTGGTACCTGTAAATCTCAATGTTGCGGGCCCATTCTGATTCGTCTTCTTTGCATTCATCTTTCTCCACTAAGAAACTCCCCATCCATCCAAAACTCCATTACCCTCAATTGTTAAGCCAATCAGCTAATAATTTATGTTGTTTTCACTCCACAATCTGTTATCCGTTGAAGTAATAAGCTTTCCAGTTACCTGCATTGTAATCTTACTATTTTGACATGGCCCATCAAATGTAACTGGATTGATCAGAAACATCATCTTTGGGACATATACAACTGGTGAACCATTCGAAGAACAGACAACATTCCAAGCTACTAGAAAGGCTGTAGTATCGTCTGTTTGTTCGTTAGAGCTGGAGGTGAAGTTTGAATCATGGTGTCGTGCTTTCCATTACGACCAATAGCATTCATCATTGGAGATTATCATGCCGTGGGCTGAGAATAGATATATTCTACCTAACAGTTCACCTACGGTATTGACACAATCAACATCACAATATTAATGACTCAACTTCATTTACTTCACTGATGCACAGGCAGAAAGGAAATAATGAACAGTTTGCTTGAGACTCACTTCTTTTCCTCACATATTTCTACAGGCATTTTATTCAACATCTAGACGTGAATTTCAGTTTGAGTTCAGTCCATGACCTGCATCATCGAGAGCACACAAAAACTCATAGAATCTTTGTGCTGATGCACTCCATAGGCAATCATTGTCTATCATGGAATTTGATGAGGAAATCCACAGGTCACCTGCACACTTCTATACTCAACATGCACATTAGCTTTTAATCAAGCATAATAGTGCTGAACATACTGGTGGTAGACCATTCCATTATGTAACAAGGGAGAATATCTAGCCTTTGATCCGTTGCCTCTCACTGGACTGCAAATGGCATTTTGACAAACATATAACATGTTACCTCGATATTTTGGAATTATTCATCATTGTGTTCTTCGCGGCAACACTTTCAAATCTCCACAAATGCGTCCAAACTATGCATTATTACTACTGCAACATTCTTTGACCGTGGCTAAACACAAGGCTCTGATCTTAGTTGCCATGTTTTTCACTACTAAATTTAGTATTTCATTGAAAAATACCATGCCATAGATAACTATAATTGGGGTATTCCACAAAATAGTTCACATAATTGTCTTTGGCTCTAGATTTTGGTTTTACATCTCTTTTATTTTCAGAGTCCAAGATAAATATCAATTGTTTGGATCATCAACGGTCTTCTTCAAAACTTTCATATTGCTACCTTTCAATTTCTAACCTTCATCAATGTAGGCAGTGTTGGTAAACAGATTTCCAAAATCTGTCAATATGTTTCTTCTGTAACCTTCAATATGCCTCCTATCTCAGCATTTGCTTTTTAGACAATCTTACTTCCAGTGTTTAACTTTAATTAGCTAAACAAAGAGGTTAATAACTACCTCATAGAGGTTTAGAAATACGTGTTTTTGGAGAGGTTAATTAACCTATTCCAAAATGCGTGTTTTGAAAATTATCATTAACCTTTTGAGAGGTTAAGAAAAACACATTTTTGGAGTGGTTAATTAACCTACTCCAAAATGCGCAATTTGAAAGTTATCATTAACCTTTTGAGAGGTTAATGGTTAATGATAGACTTGAAAACACGTATTTTGGGTCTCAACATTAACCTGCGATAAGTTGGAGCTCAGAAGCTGGATTTTAAAAATTTCAAGTGCTGGGCGAAGCTAAGGACGAGGCGGAGACATGAAGATTCAAAAACTCATGAAAAATTAGAGATAAAATGGTCATTTCAATGATCAAAATGGGATGTATTTCACACGTAGCCAGGGGATTAACAGGTTCAAAAATTGAAACACTTTATGACCGGGCAACAAATTCTTATAGCATTGAACTAGAATCGTTTGTTAGGCATAGATCCTTTCATGAAAATTATTGGTAGTTTTGTCTAAATGTGTATTGTGTGGCTGCTACAGTTTTCAACTATCGAGAAGGTTTTCATGACGCAGTGGTAGTAAGTGCATCATCATACACAAACTATGTCAATCAAGCTATCTTTTGTATTTTGGAGAGTGGACAAGACAAGGTGGAATTGAACAAGACTGTAAATGTATGGTTCATCTGTGGAGTTGGGAAGCATTGGCAAAATGGTATCAAGCTCTAAATAAAAATTGCTCATGAATTATCACCTACACTTGCACCTTCATCTTCACCTTCTCCTTCTTTCGCCCTTGGATAAGTGCCTTTGTAAAGTGCTTTTGCTTGAGATTTCTACAATAAGCTTCTTCATCTTTAAGTGCTCACTTAGTTTCATCTTTTGACTAGTTATATGTGTTGTTGTTAAAGTGTCCAATAGTTGTCGACAATGATAATTCTAGTTTGTTTGAAATGATACTCAACCATTTTGAGTTCCTAAGACTAAAATGTTATAAGCTGAAGTTTTTGTGTATTTATTTTAAAAATCAATTATAAGAATCAAATTTCTAATTTTGGATTGGTCAGAAACCGATTTCCTTTAGCAAGATTTTTTATTTTAAAAAAGTAAAAATTATTATACCACCGACAATAAAAAGTTTTTTTAAAATAAATTATTTCTACATTGATAAATTAATAGATTATAATTTTTTAATAATATACATTTACAAATTATTTTAGAATTATATATATATATATATAAACGCTTTGAGCTATATATATATATATATATATATATATATATATATTTAAAGGGGTAAACACTTTGACCTGGAGCTATGAACCAATGAGGCCACAAATGGGGGACCTCATCCCCATGAGATTTGAACCTTGATGTCAAGGATAACAACGCAACAATTTAACCATCACAACATGCCACTATTGGCAGAATTATATTAAATTAATATGCATTCATTCAATATATAAATATTTTAATTTTTTGACACAATATATTTATTAAAATTACTAAATAATATAAAACAAAGATTGATATAATGAAAAATAAATATAAATATTTAAATTTTTACTATTATTTAGAATTATACTATAAATTCAAAATCCCTCATTTCTTTTATCATTCTTCAAAATTTAAAACATCTTTCACCTTTCAAAAAAGTATGACATAGCCTAAAGTGTATTAAAATATAAATATATTAACATATTTTAATAACTAAAGTTGAATACAATTTAATTTAATTTATTTTTAAAATTATATTTTAATATAGCCAACATTAATTATAAAAAATATATAGATAAAATATATTGATAATTTTTAATTATTAAAATTAATTACATCTTAAGTTTTTAGAATCTTTTCTACATTCTTTTAAATGATTATATTAATACATTTTAAATATATTTTATTTTATATAATTTTAATTTTAATTTTAATTTTTTTATGATTTTGATTGTGTGATTATTTGTGGATCAATATTTCAAATTTATATAATTAATGACATGTTGACTATATCCAACTAAAACCTACTTTAATGAACAAATAAAATGTGAGATTAAAGAGTTTTTATCAAAAGATTTAAAGTTTAGAATTTTTTGTGTGATTAATAAATTTATAATTTTTTAAATATTCAATAGCTGTGTTTCAATATTTTACTTCTACCTATTTAGTAGTATTAAACGGGCATCAAGTCAATAAATATATGATACAGTTGGATAGTATTTGTCCATTAATTAATCAAATCTTGAGGAGTAGGTTATACTTCAATGTCGTATTTTGACTTACTATATTTTATGGATGATTTCTTGATTTATATATGAAGTTGAAAGGGCTTTAGGCTCATAAATTTTGTTGTTCCATTTTACTTTAGTTTCATATATTATACTTTACCCCAACCACGTTTCTCCTTCTTGATATTAGCTTTCTCTTATTATTTTCACCCCTTCATAAGGCACATACTCCAACTCAATCATAACTCTGGTTCAAAAAGTTATTTATTATTTGACTCTATGAAAGATCACATGTTGTTAGGTGATCTTTTGTCTCAAGTGGGGTGCTTCTTCCACTTTGGCTTGTGGTGCTTATTCTCCTTTGCGTACATGCTCCTCTAAATGAGTCTACTAATGTGTCTATGCATATATGTTTGCCTTGCTTGCCCTAAATTATACTAGTGGTATTGTAGGTGTTAACACCACCTTTACTGCTTGTTAGTGCTAGTGGATGGTGAAGCTTTATTGATGTGGTTAGTAATGGTGTTTCTCAATCATTGCAAGAGAAAACTTGTCCTATTCCTTGTGCCAAATAATCCCTAGTGATAGCTTGTGGTTCAGGTGTGGTGGTGAATGAGAACTGCCAACATTAGGGTCTACTGTGAAAATTCTACAACCTTTCTTTTTCTTCTTCTTTTGGATCTTCACAATTGGGTGCTAGATTCTAGGATGCCTCTTGTGTCAAGTATGTAGTGCCCTCTTGTTTTCTTTTTTCATTGTGGTCCTCTAGATGAGGAGGTGATGTTAGGGGCCTTATTGCACCATGTTGTGATAATGCCTTTTTGATGATATAGTTTATGCAGTTGTGCTACCATGTTGCTTACTATGAATCTGAGATAGACCTTGTCGTTGGTCACTATATGACTATTCACTTATCATTTTCATGATTTTAGTATGTTAGTTTTGTATCCAACTATTGTGTTACATCGCTATTGTTCTTTGGATGAAAAAATTTATGTAGATATCAAATTATACTTGTGACTACAATGATGACCTTATATGTGAATCACTTTGTTTAGATTTACTTTCATAGATGGTATGATGGCCTTGTGGTGTTGCTATTGATTTTATGATGAGTGTTGATTTAGTGCCAATGAAATATTATGGTTGATTAGGTATAGCTAGTAACCTATTCTAGGGATTTATCATTTCCTCTCCAATGTTAATTAAAATGATATTGATATTAGTTAATGATTTATATTTTCATTTGATGATTAATGATGTTAATGGTAACTAATGATTGTTGATGAGATTTCATGTTATTGTCGATGATTAATGATACTTTGTGTGTTGTGTAAGGTTACAATTGTTATTGTTGTCAATAATTATCATTGTTAAATGATAATCAATGTAAATTGATTATCTCTTTTGATATCTCATATGATTTGGAGATTATTGGTAAAAACTATTGTTAATGAATGATTATTGATTTGTTGAGATAGAAGATTGTTTTATGTGAGAAATGATAGTATCATAACATTCAGAGAATGATTACACCAATAAAAATTCCCTTTCATGAACCATTATTATTTGATGTTGTCATTTTTAGAAAGTAAAGTTCACTAGTACAATTGAAGCGGGGCGGAGGTGGGGGAGGAGTGAATCGGTTGTATGCTTAATCAACTTCAAATTAAATTTATCAAACCCAAAATATATAACCAATAAATGGAACAACCATAAGATAACAACCATGCACAATAACAAAGGACTTCTTAACTAGGGAAACCTTTGATTGGTGAGAATGATGCCCACAAGGTGATGTACTAGTATAGAATTTTCTTGTGAAAGGATAAGACTCTTTTAGGATCCAATACATACAATCAATACATGTAATCCCTGTTAGGAGACTTTGAATCTCTGCAAGAAGATTCCAATTTGTTAGTAGCTGATAAGAAGTTAATTGAATTCATTGTCCAATTGCTTCAGAATTGTCTTCACAAAATAATTCTCTAAGATAACATCATATCCAAGGGTGAACTAATTGATTCAACAAATTATTTTCTAATATAGTTCCTTTGAAGTTCCCAATACATCCTTTGCTATGATATCATGAAATTCACATCCATATAATTAAAATTATGAACATACATGTTACACATATGACACTTACAACCAAGGAAAACATCTTTCCTTATACCAAGTCCTAATAACTAATTAAGTCAGCCTTGAGGCTTCCCTAATATACAATGAATAATATAAGACCTCGTTAAGATAATACATTTTACATTATAGTACACTTATACATCTGAAAATGAATTCCAATACATAGTCAACCTGATAATAAACATATGAAAGGTTAAACATCAACAACCATTACAAAATCATCAGTCGACCTGACAGTGAACACATGGAAGATTAAACTTCAACAACCATTACAAAATCATCGCTAGCATCCACTACCTCAAACATATAAACACAAACACATCTTCCACTGTACTGTCATCTCTCAACAAAATTCCATCTTGCTTAACATAAATAATTCAATTACTTATAAACAATCCCCTACAAACTGTAATTCAACCAATCTTTGATAAGTGTTCCATAACTCACACAAACCTTTTAATTACTTCTACCATAATGAATATAAGCCCATAGAACTGAGTTCCACAACCTTTGACCTCCCTGATAAAAAATAGCTTTGTAACTTTGATTTCCATAACCAGAAAACATATATGTTGACATCAAACCAAGTGATGGATGCAACACATAAGCACTCAATCATCTCTCTAACCATGCTAATAGAATCCCCCAAGGGAATATCATCAACATTCATGCTAACAATCTCCCCCTTTGGCATTGATATCAATGGGGGACTATTTCAGAACTTCATTGCATTATCATTTTAGTAAAAGAAATTTTGGCATTTATGGTTTTTCATCATATGTTGCTATCAATACCAAAAGGGGATATTGTTAGCATGAATGTTGATGTAATTCCTTTGGGGGAGTCTATTATCATAAAAGGAGAGATGATTGAGTGTTTCTGTGTTTCCTATATTGGTTATATGTATTTGATTTAATAAATTTAATTTAAAGTTAATTAAGCATAAAACTGATTCATCCCCACTCTTAGTTGTATTGGTGGACTTTACTTTCTAACAATCATATGTGCTTTGACTATTTATGTATATATGATTTAGTACACATGACGTGTAGTGTTTGAGTGATGAAAAATACCTAACATGGACTCCACTTGAGTTCATAGGCTCAAGCATGCCTAAAACATCTTTGATTGTGGGTGAATTGGAGATATTCATATGATCAACCATGTTTCTTAAGGCTAATTATTGTTACTATTCTTGGGCAATAAGCTACCTACTAGGGAATTTAACATTGTCCAACAATCAGTAACAACACACAAAGAAGTGGAATTAGAGAAGTTTTAAATAGACTAGTTCTAGATGAAGGTCCAACAAACGTGATTGTGGTTTCCTAGAATGTAGAAGAAATAAGTCCTAACAACCCCCGTGTATCCTAGTAAGCTAATTCGCTGACTCCAAGGTCTTCCTTGGGTGAAATTTCTTAACAACCCTCACACTGTGATCAAGGAAGGTGGATTGAGAGTTAGATGGGCTAATGACCCCTTCCCCTTCACAACATGGTTCAAGAAGCAAAAACATTCTTCGATTTTGTACTCTTTTTATTCATGGCTTCATGTTATATTTGGTATATCTAAACAAGCCATAGATCTTTTTTTGTTTTGATTTTGATTTGATATACTTCTATTATTTATGATGATCTGAAAAACTTAATATTATATGTATCAGTCTACTTTAATTACAATTAATTAAAAAAATAGTCTTTCACATCTAAAGTTTTAAACCATACTTTTGACCCTTATAGTTTTTATGTAATATGACATAAAATGTCTAAAAATGAATATATCTATTATATTGTGGACAAAGCATCTTTTGACAGCTAATTTTATTTATTATTGATATGTGAAAAACTCCCAACTAGAAAAAAATTACAACTTTACTTTCAAATATACTATGTATTATTCCTCATCTTAATTTTTTAATTTATCACATATCAATTATGTTTTATAAAATTATTAGGAACTTTTAATGGTTGGATGAGAAGGGTAAGACAAAGAAACATAAATTTAAGTGGAAATGACATGTAAGGAGAATGGATGTTGGAGGTCTAGGTTTTACGAAATTGAGATGGCAAGGTATTTCTCTTGCAACAAAATGGACAGCCATAGCCACTAAAGGCAATGAGCCCTAGAAAATCCTTATTCGTAGAAATATCGCTAGAGGTGTTCCACACTTGGAAAATACTTGGAAACAATTACACACCCATGATGTCCTCTAAAATAAGGGGGCAGTCAAAGTAGAGGTTTCTTTTGTTTCAAGCCAATTTAGAAAGTTTGGGAATGGATTAGATATTAGATCTCAAGAGCTAGTGTGTCAGATAGGAAATTCAAGATACATTGTGAGAAGCCTTCTTGGGTGAATCTAGAGAGAAATGGAAAAATAGTATCTCTCCTATAAGGATGATTTTCTATGCACTAGTACAAATATGGTATCACAAAGTTTAGTGGCCATCTCAAAAAAGGAAAGATAGTCGAGTGGAAGCCTTAGCCTCAAAATGTCAATCCCTACCCATCCAAAAGAGGGTCTTCTCCATTCTAAAAGATGTATGTGTGTCCCAAAAGCTTTCCTTTGTATGTGATGAATCCACTAACAAATTTCCCATGTTGAACTAGCTAGATGCTTTGTCTCTTTTTAATACAAAGCTATGTATGTGTGGAACCTACTTTTAACACTTCACTGATATTGAACCATATTAATTTTAAGTGGTATGTGAGTCACAACTCCAAGTTTTGGACCAAGTGTTTCCTTTCCCTGTAACACAACCTACTTAAGCCCAAGTTGAGATGCTTTTGATGAAAAACTTTTCTCCTCAAACTATCCCTTGTCGAAATAGATGATAACTCATACACATCCTCAGTATTCAAACAACTACAATTAGATTTTTATATTGTTTATTAATGTAGCTTTGCTAAAGGTGTTTGAAATTCTTTTGGAATTGATATAGGATTGGATATTTCTATTTGCCATTATATTGTAGGTTTTATCCTGGACTTACTAAGAACATAAACCTTTTTTGGGCTATGTACTCCTCTGATATGCTTTGGTTAATTTGGTTTTTTAGGAATGAGGATGTTTTGAAAAGATGGATTAGGGTTCTTACCAAGGCTCTGTGGAGACTCGTCCATCATCACATATATGTGCAAGTTATCTTTAGCTTCAATGTAAAAGAGCAACATTTGTCTCAAAGTTATTGAGGACTGCAATAATATTTTAAAGAAGCTTGATGTTCCATTTAAGATCCATTCAAATGTAGAAAAGAATTATAAATATGATTGCACACTCTAGGAAATGATAAGATAAATCATCTGGAAGAAGAGGATCTCTGAGCTAAACAACGTCATAGGTTTTGATCAAATTGTAGAGGATGGAGTAGTTGGTAGCAATAGAAAAAATAATGTACCCCCTTATGGGACCTTCTCAGAATGTGATCATTGGAAATACTAATACAAAACCTACCAAGGCATTTATTGTTGTGCAATATCCAACAACAATACACAAAGAAGTGGAAACAAAGAAATTTTAACTAAGCTAGTTCTAGATGAAGGTCCAAAAATCTTGATTGTGATTTCCCATAATGCAACATAAATAAGGGCTACTAGACCCCCCTATTCCATGTAGTTTGAACAATTCCCAGATCCTGACATCTTCCTTGTGTGACATTGCTCAACAATCATAACACTATGATCAAGGAAGATAAACTGAGACTTAGATGGGCTAGTGATCCCTTTCCTTTGACAACTAATTTTATCATTTTCAAAACAAATATATGAAAAAATCCCCAACTACAATAATATATTAAGTTTGAGACATATATTTTCTTAACAAAAGTAGTCACAACTTCTATAGTAGAAGTAGAAATAATTTTCCTTTTAAATTCCCTCACAAATTAGATGTCGATATAATCTCTCATAAAGAAATGCTAAGAATTTTGTATGCTTCTCATAGAGAGAATATGAACTAATGTATTCTATCGTAGACTCGAGATACTAACTATACATAAACTAGGTAAAACTATTCAACTCAACATGTAGTAGTCATAACTAGTTATAACTAATGGTTCCAATTGCAGTTAACAGACACATGAATATTGGAGATTGATTTTCTATTTCGACAGTCAAATCAATTACAACTAGTGATTTCTAGTGGAGGTTGTACTGGGATTAATTATAATTATCTCCTTCCAGCATATGAAAAATGTAGAGCTATTAGGAGTGGCATTTTGTTGCTGTCTAGCTAGTTTCATTGGGAGTTATTAAAGGAATTTGAGATTCTTATAATTGTATCTTTCATTTGGCACAGTGCATGGGGCCTGGCTATATAAGAGAATGCAAATCCTCAAAAATAAACATTCTTATTGATCACTTACAAAAGGTCAAGGATAGAGTTCAATGGTAACCAAGAGTCATGTTTCTCTCATAAGTTTGCGCTCTCTCTCTCTCTCTCTCTCTCTCTCTCTCTCTCCCTCTCTCTCTCTCTCTCTCTCTCTCTCTCTCTCTCTCTCTCTCTCTCTCTCTCTCATATTAGTTGTTATGATATGTGACCCTGTAAGTGCTGCTACTATTTATATAGTGGAAAACGGAAGAGGGTGGACACTTGGCTTGGCCTATTAGGCGTAGACACAATATAAATAATTCCATGTTGGAGACAACACTAGGTACCTTCATTCCCTTACATTTTCACCTTGAGATATACTTTTACTTTGTTGTAATGCTTATAGCATTGAACTAACTTTTTTTTTTGGCATAGGTCCTTTCATGAAAATTATTGGTAGTTTTGTCTAAATGTGTATTGCGCTCCTACTGCAATTTTCAACTATCTAGAAGGTTTTCATGATGTAGTGGTAGTAAGTGAGTCATCATACACAAACTATGTCAATCAACCTATCTTTCATATTTTGAAGAGCAGATATGACAAGGTGGAATTGAACGAAATTCAAAATGTATGGTTCATCTATGGAGTCACGAAGTATTGAAAAATAACAATTACTCATGAATTATCACCTGCACCTACACCTTCATCTTCACCTTCTCTTTCTTTCACCCTTGGATAAGTGCCTTTGTAAAGTGCTTTTTCTTGAGATTTCTACAATAAGCTTCTTCATCTTTAAGTGCTTACCCAGTTTCATCTTTTGACTAGTTATATGTGCGATTGTTAAGGTGCCCAATAGTTGTCGATAGTGATAATTCCAATTTGTGTTAAATATTACTCAACCAATTTGAGTTCCTAAAATTAAAATGTTCTAAGCTAAAGTTTTTGTGTATTTATTTTTAAAATCAATTATAAGAATCAAATTTCTAATTTTGGATTGGTCAGAAACCAATTTCCTTTGCCAAGATTTTTGATTTAAAAAAACTAAAAATATGGATACCAACAAGAGTCAATTTTTTTTAAAAATAAAGTAATTTTACATTAATAAATTAATAGATTATAAATTTTTAATAATATACATTTACTAATTATTTTAGAATTATATTAATTAATATGTATTCATTCAATATATGTTTATTTTAATTTCTTGACACAATATATTTATTAAAATTACTAAATAATACAATACAAAGATTGATATAATGAGAAATAAGCCTAAATTTTTAAATTTTTACTATATTTTGGAATTATATTATAAATTAATAATCCCTCATTTCTTTTGCCATTCTTCAAAACCTAAAACATCTTTTACCTTTCAATAATCTATGACATAACCTAAAATGTATTAAAATATAAACATATAAACATATTTTAATAACTAAAGTTGAATACAATTTATTTAAAAAAATTAAATTAAATTTTAAAATAGCCAACATTAATTGTAAAAATATATAGATAAAATATATTGTCAATTTTTAATTATTAAAATTAAATACATCTTAAGTATTCAAAATATTTTTTACATTCTTTTAAAATGATTAGGAGTGGCAGTTTGTGGCTGCCTAGCTAGTTTCATTGGGAGTTATTAAAGGAAGGTGAGATTCTTACAATCGTATCTTTCATTTGGCGCATTGCATGGGGCCTAGCTATGTAAGAGAATGCAAACCCTAAAAAATAAACATTCTTATTGATTGCTTACAAAAGGTCAAGGGAAGAGTTCAATGGCAACCAAGAGTCATGTTTCTCTCATAAGTTTGGTCTCTCTCTAATTAGTTGTTATGATATGTGATCCCACAAGTGCTACCACTGTTTATATAGTGGGCGATGGAAGAGGGTGGACACTTGGCTTGGACTATCAGGCATGGACACAATATAAACAATTTCATGTTGGAGACAACATTAGGCTCCTTCATTCCCTTACATTCTCACCTTGAGATATATTTTTACTTTGTTGTAATGCTTATAGCATTGAACTAACCATTTGTTTTGGTATAGGTCCTTTCATGATAATTATTGGTAGTTTTGTCTAAATGTGTATTGCACACTTGCTGACATTTTCAACTATCTAGAAGGTTTTCACGATGTAGTGGCACTAAGTGAGTCATCATACACAAACTATGTCAATTAGCCTATCTTTTGTATTTTGGAGAGCAAACATGATGAGGTAGAATTGAACAGAACTCGAAACGTATGGTCAATGTGTGAAGTGGAGAAGCACTGCCAAAATTGTATGAAGCTCTAAATAAGAATTACTCATGAATTATCACTTGCACCTACACTTTAATCTTCACCTGCACCTTAATGGTGGGGTTAGAACAATGTCTAGAGCTATAAAAGATTTCAAAGAATGGACAGATAGGAACTTTCTCATTGACATTTCAACATCTAATGGAGTGTACACTTGGAATAATAGAAGAAAAGACTTTAGCTATATAGTAGAAAGATTGGATATATTTTTCTTTAAAGGAAAATTAAGCAACCTGAACAAAGAGATCAAGGTTGAAATTCTACCAATGGCAGGATCAAACCATTTTCCAATAAAAATTAAAATCAAAGAACAAAACAAACCCAATAGAAACCCTTTCAAATGTGAAAAGATGTGGTTCATGTATAAAAAAACTTCATGAATAATATAAAAAACTAGTCGCAAGAAGAACAATTTTAGGGATCTAAAATGTTCTGCTTTGTATCCAAACTTAAGAGCTTAAAAGAAAAGATACTAAAATGGAATAAAAAAAACTTCAAAAATATATTTAAAGAAAAGTTAGATATAGAAGAGAAACTCAAAAAACTAAACAAAGAAGTCATTAAAAATGGAATGAATAATGAAACTTACCAACTAGAAAAAGAATACTTAATAAAACAAGAAGAAATATTGGCCAAAGAAGAAGTGTACTGGAAGCAAAAATATAGAGAAAAATGGTTGGCAGAAGGAGACCATAACATGAAATAGTTTCACAACAACACCTTACACCATAGGGACTGTAACAACATACCAAAAATGAAAAAACAAGCAAGGAGTACTTACTGATAATCCAAACAATATAGCAAATGTTTTTGTAAAATACTTTAAAGATATTCTCAATAATTATGAAACATCTAATAAATTAAAACAAGAAGAAATGTTGAAAACTATACCCAAGATTATCACACTTGATGATAAAAAAATTCTCAAAAAACCATTCAAGCTGCAGGAAATCAAAACGACTTTCTTTAATATCAATCCAAACAAATCTCCTGGACCTGATGGATTTCAAGCTTTATTTTTTCAACAATGTTGGGAGCTAATAGGAGAAGAGTTATGGAAAGCATTGAAAGCATCCAGGAATGGAGGAACACATCTAACCAAAATCAATCACACTTTTTTGACTCTTATACCCAAGAAAAATAAGAGTGAAGAACTAGGAGACTATAGACCTATAGCTCTTTGTAACACTATATACAAGGTATTCTCCAAAACCTTAGCTAATCGCCTCAAAAATTTTCTGCCTAAGTTAATATCAGAAGAACAAACAAGTTTCATACCTAGGAGATCTATCCTAGATGGTATCTCAATCATTCAAGAAACAATCTATTCAACAATAAAAAATAATGAAGTATGTATGTTACTAAAATTAGATATACAAAAAGCCTATGATAAAGTCGACTAGAGATTCTTATGTAAATATCTTGAAGCTTTTGGATTTTCAAAACAATGGATAAATATAATCTTTCAATGTATCTCCACCCCCAAAATTTCAATCCTCGTCAATGGGACCCCAGAAGGATTCTTTAGTATATCAAGGGGGATCAGACAAGGTGACCCTATTTCACCTTTCTTGTTTATCATTATGGCTAAATCCTTTGGAAGAGTGATCAAAGTAGCGCAACTTCAAAAAAAAATATTAGGTGTAAAGGTCACCAAAAATGTGGAAAATACCACTCATTAACAATTTGTTGATGATACAATTCTAGTCAGAGTAAGTACAAAGAAAGAAATAGATCACTTCAAAAATATCCTCAACAATTACACTGAAGCATTTGGTCAAAAAATCAATGCAGAAAAATTGGAAATCTTTTTCTTTAATACAACAGTGGATAGATAGGATTATATCTGCAATAGACTAGGATTCAAAAAGGGTACATTCCCCTCTAAGTATCTAGGAATATATCTAGAAAAAGGAAACAATAAAAACCAAGGCTGGGAACAAATTTTGGAAAGAACAGACAAACAAACAAAAGCATGGAAAGGAAAATGGCTAACCAAGGCAGGAAAAGCTACAAAAATCAAATCAGTATTATTAGCTTTACCCATCTATCAACTCTCATGTTTACAACTACCCAAGAACATAAATCAAGATATTGAAAATAAGTTTAGAGACTTCTTTTGGAAAGGCTTAGAAGACGAAAAGAAAGCAACACTAATCAAATGGGAGAAAATATGCAGACCTAGAGAAGCAAGAGTTCTAGGAATCAAAAACCTAGAATGGTAGAATGAAGCTTTAGGAGCAAAACAAGTCTGGAGAATGTATCAAGAAAGAGATAGTAAATGGGCTAGAATTCTATACAACAAATACCTAGATATAAATGACAGCATTTCATTATTTAGAACAAGGAATCCCCCCAAAGGTTCGACAGCTTGGAATTTCTTAATGAAGTGTCATCCCCTCATAACCAAATATATGACCTGGGATATTGGGAAAGGAGATAAAGCATTATTTTGGGAAGACTCCTGGAATGGATACCCCCCAATTGAAAAATCAGGTCTGAATCACAATGCCATTTGTCATTTAAAAAATAAATGGGGCTCCAAGGTTAAAGATTACATCAGAGTAACCAAAACCCTTGTAGAAACCTCCTAGGAATGGAAATCCTTAGCTGAATGTGGCCTGTATGAGACAAACCAGGAGATCCTAGAAAATATTTTGAAAGATAGGCTGATCAAAGTTAAAAATAGGGAGGATAGGCTTATCTAGGTAGCATCCAAACACATAAACTATAAAGTAAAAGAAGGATAAAAAAAAATAACTAACTCTCAGAGATGGGAAACATTAAACATCCCAATGAACCTATGTTGGGACCCAGGAGTGCTTCCAAAAGCTAGTATCTTATGCAAAGAAGAATCATAAACTATAGAGCACCTCCTATATCAATGTAAATTTGAGGACTGCTGGATATGGCTCAAATCAAAGCTTAATTGGTTAGCCCCCCTACCAGAAAAATGACAAGATCATATAATTGGATGGCCAAAACAAACAAGCAAGCAAGTATATGGAAAACTCTAGAACATCACCCGAAAAATTCTAGTATGGGACATATGGAAAGAGAGAAATAGATAGATCTTACAAGACAAAGAGCTAAACACACTATCACTCTACAATAAAATTGAAGATAATATAGTGTAAGTTATAAATAGCAACTTAAGAAAAAACATGATAAAAGAAGTCTCATTCACAGAATGGGATGCTGAAATCAAAAAACATTGGAAACTTCTAATCAATCCACCTCAAATATATAAGAAGAATAATAAAATGGCCAGAAAAGAATGTAAATGGGAACCACCCCCAAAAGGTTGGAAGAAATTAAATTTTGATGGGGCCTCTAGAGGCAATCCTGGTAAGGCTGGAATAGAATGTATAGTTAAGGAAGAAAAGGGGGAACTGGATAGCTAAAAGAGAAAAACCTCTAGGAGTTGCATCAAATAACATGGAAAAATTAGAAGCAGTAGAAGAAGCATTAAAAATTTGTATCAAACTAAGAATTAAGAAAATTATAATTGAAAGAGATTCATAGATAATCCTAAACACACTTAGGAAAGGAAAAACTCCAAATTGGATTATAAATTCTCAATTCGAAGCAACTTTAAAATTATTGGAAGAATTAAAAGAAGTTAGATTCTCCCATATATTTAGAGAAGACAACTATGAAGCAGATTATCTAGCTAACATAGGTACAGATGGAGAACACGTCTTTATTTTTAATCATTGCTAGTGCATGTATTATTCAAAGACTCTCCAAATTATCCCCCTTGATAATTGGCTTTATGATTACCCAAAGTGGTTCATATATTGGCTCATGATTCTATGATCACATAATATCAGCCTACAGAAATAAAATATATCAAAGTGATACTTTAATTATGACTTGAGAGGGAAATCATCATTAGAAGAACTTAGGAATGGCATAACCTAGAGTAGTTCTAGATTCTTCCATCTAGATATTATTTAAAACCCTCCCTTAATCTGGTTTCCTCATTTTTACCCCTCCTTTCTAGCAACAGGCTCTGGTTAGCTTTTGCATTATGGAAACTAACATTTCCCTGTATCATGCCTTTGAAAGTAGAATAATGGCCTTTTGTGGCTCTGTAAAACCGAAAAGATGGAATCAGCTATTTCGACCCATTGATGACATGAGTAGAGTGGTTGTTATTAGGGTCTTGGGGGAAGGGGTTTTCAACTATGAATACTCATGGCGAACCAACAACAATATACTAGGGTTATGGATAGGTTGCCTAGCAAGGGCCAGAGTAGCAAAATGGGATATTATCAGATTGAGCCTCAACCTATTCGACTTGAGTTGGCTAATAGGTTTGGAGGAAGTAGTATTCAACATTGATGACAAATTAAAAATTCCTTTTCTAGAGGCCTATATGGAGTACCAGTTAGGCAGCCCTGAACTAGCTAGAAGCCCAAAATGCCCTAGTTTGGTTATTCGAGACAACATCCACTTTTATAGAGAATGACCAAGAATGGAGGCAAGTGTGCAATATTTATTGCATTGGCGAGCTATCATAGAGGACCCTATGAGGGATTGGCTCAAAAATTACTTACAAGCCTTTGATGCCTACATTCATCTGGAGGTGGATTTTTTAGACCTGGATAGAATTGAATTCTACCTACCCAACTATGACAGGTCAAGCAGGACCAGGAACACTTACGAATTTCATCTGGGTTCAAGGGTGAGAAACCTCCAAGAAGCCAATAAAATTATCACATGGTCTTCAAGAATTGGAACTAGGCAGCTTAACCAGGTTTGCGAGTGAAACCTATGTCTTTGCTTTGGTTTTTACTTTTTCCCTCTTCCGTCAATACAACTTCAAAGCTGATATAACTGTAGTTAGTCTATAGTTTTTGAGGATTGGTTTGGTTATTTTTTCCCTTAACAACATATATATTGTAAAAAGTCTTAGATATAACAAAGCTACATTTTACCTTGGCAGCGTATATTATGTATAAAGATTAATAGATGTAGTTGTGTTGCACTTTACATAGACAGTTAGGATAGTTTTTTGGGAATTAAGGCTAGATAGTTTGTATTGTATAAATTAGACAATATTAATAAGAAATCCATATTTAGCTTATCTTGACTCATTTTTGATTAGGCTTGATTTGGCTCCTGGCCAAAAATTCTTCAGACAGTCTGCATTCCATCATTAATCTTAATTCATCATATTTTTACCTTAATTCGATTTACAAGGCTACATCGTGGCATGAGCAAACAAGATTGTTAATAATACTTAAAGATATCAGAATAAAAATGGAATACAAGTAACATTATAATAAAGTTTACAACAATACAATTATTTTAATACACCTCATAATCAGTAAAAGAGTGCCTTCACCCTTAATTTGCAATTTAATCTATTAATCAATCGAGACACAAACTTTTAAGCCATCTAATAATTAGTAAACTAAGGAGAACAATTATTTGCTAAGATTCGGTCACTTATATTTTCAATTATGGATTTCATATTGGAGCTCATTGGCTCCTTTATAATTACTCCCCCCTTTTGGATTATAAAGATATGGTATCTTATTATATTCTAACTCTGGATTAACAATTAGCATTGTATGGTGGTTAGTTGGTGGTGTTTCTTATGTTATCAGGACTCTTACTGCAAACACTAGGCGACATTCCTCAGAGTGGAGGCGAATTATCAACACTAAAATTACTAAAAGTATATTTGTATGAAGAAAGCTATGAAATTTATTTGATCAAATTTTATTGGGGTATGCCCATTTTATTTTTGTATAATAAAGGACTTTGGTCCCAGGCTAGACTGGAGGTTTTCTTTCTTCGTTCTTTCCTACCAGTGCCTGTCAGAATGGAGAATCTTATAATTATTTATGATTTCTTTAATATAATTATAGACTTCAGCTATTTATCGATAAAAAATAAATCACATTCAAAATAAACCATGATATAAACTATAAGCTAAAAATTTTCAAAAGAAGAGAAAATGATTGCCCTTAAAAGAGAATAGTAATTTGATCTTATAGGTACAAGTTTACTCATAGTAGAGAATATTCATGAGCTCCCTTGCAAATTCTAAGCCACCTACACATGGTATCCCTCTTTAAGGAGTTGTACCCCTAAACATCTCTTTTGGAGGATGCAAAAATCTAATCATAAGTTTTTTTTGATTTTCAAAATAGACGGTGTAAGCTTGAAAGCAATGAAAATATGTCATTTAAACATGAGCTTCCTAATTATTTGTAGAAATAGAAAAAGTAAATAAAACATATTAAAAATTGATTTTCTTAGGTGACTTATCTAAATCATACATGCTTCTCTAACAAAGCTCACTTATTAATACCATTTCATACTAGTATCTAAGAAAGTTAAAATTTAGAGTGTTTTGCTAAAGCCAAATAATAGGGCATACATCAACATTGAAGTTCCACTATAAGAGATAAATGTCAAAAGATAAAAGGAATATGCTTCTCCCAAGAAAGGAGTTGAGGAAAAAATCAAGCTTGAGCACACATCAAAGTTTGAGAGATTTTTTATATTTGGAGACAAAACAAAAAGTTTAAGGCTACAACAAAGGTTGAGGAGGAGAAATTAAATATTTGCATTCAATCAATTTTTTGTTTTGTAATTTTTAATGGAATCTTTGTATTAAAAAGAATTTAACAATGATCAATTATTTTAAAAAATTAGTATGCTTTTAATAGTCTTTATATATTTAATTTAATTTTTATTTGAGAGGGTAAATATACTTTGAAATCTATGTCTATGTTACAATCAAATACACATTAAAGTAGGGGCAAAAACAATAGTGGAATTAGCATACATATATCATTTAATTTAATACAACAATATTATTGATAGGTGACATACTTTTATCTTGGCTTGACCAATATTCTAATTTTTGTACAGACATGTTTCACTTTATTTACTTTACTTGCTACATATTTTTTATCTACTTATTATTATTGTGCATCTTTATTCACACTTCCATAATTTTGCAACACAAAAATTTAGTCCTAAGGTACACAATTATGACCTTATAATTTAAATGATCAAATTCAAAATTTCACTTCATTCCTTGTATTAATTATTATGAGATGATTTAATACATATGTGTATGAGATGATACTAGGTTATACTATTTAAAGAAATTCAATATGTAATTAGTTCACATGTGATTATATTGGAGAATAATTAGAGTTCATTTTGATCTTTAAAAAGAGGTTTAAAAAAAATAATTCCATTTGCATGGTTTATGTATGCCACCTTGAATATGATCACATCATTCTTAATAGGAATTGCTAAAGGGATTTGACCTCAATGATCTCATTCGCCCATAAACTTTGTTCTCTTAATCAATCATTAAGCATCATACTATCTACAACATAAAGATAAGCACATTTTGCAACATCTATTTTATTAGATTGATATTGCACAACACCAATCAAATTCACATGACAAATAAATTCCATGATATTTATAAATAAAAAATAAGATCTTTTAAAATAATGTAACAATAGTTTATTTATTTCATATAATTTGAATATAATTCTTCTATTGTCAACTCCAAAACTAAACATATCAATTTATAATTTATATAACTTCCACTTATTTATTATACGTATCCACTCTAATTTTATTAATTTATACTCATTAATCATATTATTTATAATCAAGAAACAATACTAAACTAGTAGTTGCACAAAAGACCCCATACAAAATCTATTATGAAAAATTAATAAAAGAAATAAAAATAATAATATGAAAAAATAACGACGTCTTTAACAAATATTATATTTGAATAAATAAATTATAGAAAGGAAAAAAATTTTAAAATTAAACTAATATAAAAAGTAAATTAAAATAATTTAATAATTATAACCTAAATCAATTTTAAAAATAAAAAATACAGATCACAAGTGATTATGTTTTTAATTAATAGGAAAAGAAAAATAATAGTTAAAAGTGAAGATTTAAAAAAAAAATATATATTTTTTGATCGGTAAACGGTCATAGCCTTGATTTATTTTATTAATAAAAAAATTAAAAATACAAGAATTCCACCGTTCTGACGGGCACTGGTAGGAAAGAACGGGGAAAAAAAAGCCTCTAGTCTTGCTCAGGATCGTAGTCCTATATTATACAACGATAAAAGGGGCATACCCCAGTTTCATTAAATCTTATATCATGTCAAAAATTATTACATCAAAAGAGCTTTAGATATATATAGAAACCAATATGAATTTATAGCTGCAAAGGACTTGCTTATAAGACATCACATAATAAACAATAAGGAGTGTTAGGGGTTAGTGAAAAAATTAAAGTGAATTAATAATATCATTAAGTGGAATCTGAAGGGAGCAAACTCCATTAAATAGTAGATACTTGAAAGATTTCGAGGTACTTGGACATTGTGACAATAAAGTGAGTAATCATGAAAAGGAACATAGGCAAAAGCAAAACTGAATTTGTATCACTTTATCATTTTTTAAAGGGATTGAATGATAATCAATGCCAAAATCGTGTGTTAGGAAAATAAAAATGAGAGAGCCACTAAAGCAAACAACAGGAACCCTAGACAATTGACAATAATGAATTCCGCATCCAAATACTGAGATTTGAAAACCAAATAGAGAGGCTGGAATATAGATAAAATACTATCTTCATTTATACTGGTTTAAATATATACATTTCAAAAACATTTATATGCAGAATTTGGTTTGAGACGAGGACAACTTATAAAATGCGTCCTTTCAACCAGCTAGTCGAATAGTATGTCAAGACAGTTCAACTATCAACATTATGTAAATACCCATACTAATTAGAAATACTAAAACCTATTATAATTGGGTCGTATTTACTACCAAAATGACCCAAATACTACATTTGTCAAAATGTTTTCTTAAAAACCATGATAATCTCCGAAGCCTCATGTAGATTTGTGGCATTTGAGCCTAGAGGAAACTCTTAAGCCATCCTTCCTTTGCTTGATTTGTCATAATTAGGTAAATAGAATTCCACATTTTCCAAGTTGGAGAGATTAGCATCCGGGTGAATGTATGCATCAAAGGCCCTTAAGTAATTCATGAGCCAATCTCTACTTGGGTCTTCAATAATACCTCTCCATCTAAGCACGAAGTTGATGCTTGTTTCCATCTTTGGCCACTCCTTAAAGAACTGAATGCTATCCCTAATAACCAGACATGGATGCCTCGGGCTTCTTGCAAGCTCTGGACTGTCCAGCTTGAGTTCCATATGTGCCTCAGGGAGGGGGATCTCAAGCCTAGCATTGATGTTGGCTACCACAATTTCTAGCCTTATTAACCAACAAGGGTAAAAAATGTTGCAGGTCAGCCTTATAATGTCCCATTTCTCCACCCTTGCCCTAGCCAAGCAACCTACCTAGAGCCCTATGATATCACTGTTGGTCCTCCATGAATACTCATAGTTAAAAACCCCTTCTCCCAGTGCTCAACTGACTGCGATTCGACTCATATCATCAATTGGCCGAAATAGCCTATTCCATCTTTCTTGCTTAATTGGGCCACAAAAATCCATAGTACAATTTTCAAAAGCATGAAAAAGGCAAATGTTAGTATCCATGGAGGACCGAAATTGCAGACCACAGGCTTCAACTGAAATGAGAAAAAAAGGTTCAATAGTGATATATATAGAAATATGGCAGAAGGATCTAGACACCCAAATAATGACTATGACACCCTAGTGAGTGCAGGAGTGCCTCTCAAAATCATAATAACGAGGATAATTTAACACGAGAGAAATATATTCCTCATCATCTGGTAGAAGGCCCAATTAAGGTTTTATGAACTCTCACGAGGGGAATAAAGTGGCAATGCATAAAAACCAAGGATGAAGAAGTTTATAAACTTTGGTTATACGTTAAAGAATTTATTCCATTTGTTCCTTTATTAGCTAGCTTATCGGCTTCCTTGTTGCTTTCTCTGTATATATGCGAAAACTTTACTTCTTCAATTTTTTTTAGATGTTTGATAATTGTTTCTAATTTAGTGTTTAGGATCCAGTTTGGGGTTTCTCCTTTTTTGAGAGCACTTATTATGATTCGAGAATCCCCTTCAATCATAATCCTTTTAATATTAAGGCTAATGCATAGTTTAATTCCTTCTTCTACTACTTCAAGTTCTACTACATTATTGGTTGACATTTCGAGAGATTTAGATCTTTTTGCTAACCAGTTACCTGATTCATCCCTTATGATGCATCCTATGCCTGCCTTACCAGGATTTCCTCTTGAAGCCCTGTCAAAATTCAATTTCTTCCATCCAAGAGGTGGGGGTTCCCATTTGCAAGTTTGCCTAGCTAGATTGTTTTTCTTTTTATAATAGAGGGTAGGATTAATTAGTAGTGGCCATGATATTTTGATCTTTGCATCCCAATAAGAAAATGTTCCTTCTTCTCTAGGTCTCTTCCTAAGATCACTATTCATAACTTCCGTAATATCCACTTCTAATTTTGCGATGAAAGCTTGCTCGTTAAGACTTTGATTTTGGAAGATGTGGCAATTTCTTTTTTTCCAAATCTCCCATATAAGAATTGCTAGGGAAATATTCCATAGTTTGCCATATACTTTATTTGAAGTGTCTTTAGGCTAGCCCAATAGATGATCTATCCATTTGCCAGCAAGAGGGGTAGTCCAATTCAGTTTGCATTGGAGCCACCTCCAACATTCTTGAGTAAATTTACAACCATATAGGAGATATTCTGCATTTTCTTCATTATCTTTGCATAATATGCATCTTGAAGGTCCTTCAAAGCTCTTTTTAAAAAATTCTATCTGCTGTTAGTATTCTCATTTGCATGGCAGCCTAGAGGAAAATACTTGCTTTAGGGAGTCCTGTTGGGTCCCAACATAGATTGAGTGGGAGAGTGCTAGCTTCCCATCTCTGTGAATTTGTAATCAATCTGTACCCTTCTTTGACTTTATAAATCCCATCTTTAGAGGCTACCCAAATTAGTTTGTCCTCCCTATTTTTGATTGAAATTGGTCAGTTTTTTAGAATGTTTTCAAGTTTCTCTCTATCCATCTGGTTTAGTCCATAGTTGGAAATGGTTTTCCATTTCCATGTCTTACCTGAGTCAGAGTCAGATTCCTCTATATAATCTTCCACTTTTGTCCCCCATATTTCCTTGAGATGAGTTATTGCTTCTGGAGTTAAGTCTGAACAGTTTGGGGGAGGGGGGTGGAATCCAGTCCATGAATCTTCCCAAAATAAAGCTTTGTCGCCTTTCCCTATATCCCAAGTGAGGTATTTGGATATTAGATTTCAACAATTAATAAGGAAATTCCAACCTGCAGAGCCTTTGGGGGGGTTCTCCAATTCTGAATAAAGATGTACTATTCGAGGGATTGAGATATTTATTGAATAGGATTCTGACCCATTTCCTATCCCTTTCTTGATACAATCTCCATACTTGTTTAGCACCTAGTTCTTCGTTCTGCCATTCTAGATTTTTGATTCCTAGGCCCCCAGATTCTTTATGTTTGCAAATATTGCTCTAGCTAATTAAGGTCGCTTTTTTCTTTTCCTCCAATCCATTCCATAAAAAATAAAATAGTTTCTTTTCCATTTTAAGGTTTATATTCTTAGGTAATTGTGAATAAGAGAGTTGATAGGTGGGAATTGCTAATAAAACTGCTTTGATTTTTGTAGTTCTCCCAGCCTTGGTCAACCATTTTCCTTTCCACGATTTTGTTTGATTATCAATATTCTTGAGAATGTGTTCCCAACCAGGATTGGATTCATTACTCTTGTCAAGCTATATTCCTAGGTACTTAAATGGCAGAGTTCTTTTTTTGAACCCAAATTTATTGCAAATTTGGATTTAAAATAAAATCTTATGTGAACAAATTAGATTATTAATAATTTTCAATTTAAATAACATAATATTTACTAAAATATTTTAAATAGATTAATAAATATTATATACTTAAATTCAATTTATCAAATATGAAAAAAAATCATTTAAAAAAATCCATAAAAGAATTTATTATGAAAAATGAATAAGAGAAATCTGAAAAAATAACGTCTCTAATAAATAATCAATTTTAAAAATCAAGAGTTAAATAAATAGAGATCATAATATGAGCTAATTTAATTGGAGATCACAAGTAATTAATTTTTTAAATAAATAGAAAAAGAAAAAACAAAAGTTGAAAGTGAGGATAACTAATAATTATCAAAGAAGACTTAAAAGTGGAGTGAGATAAGTAATAATTAACCGAAATGAAACTTTTCTAATGAACTAACAACTTTTCCCTCAAAATTTCAATTTCATAGCCTATCGACTAAATTAGAACCATTTAGAAGAATATGTATTAAAAATAAAATAAAGCTAAAAATAACTAAATTAGCATCTCCTACTTATAAAAATAACTAAATTAGCATAAATTCTAAATGATCGTCTTCACTATAAAAAATAATAATATTAAATATTTAAAATAGACAAGAGCCCAAAATAGTTAAATTAGCATAAATGTTAAATGGTCTAAAAAACAAATATAGAAATTATTAAAATAAAATAGGCCTTCATCTAATAGTGCAACTGGTTGCTTTTCCAAACTTGGATCGATCAGGGGCAGAAGGAGATACGCGAGCTAGGGTTTAAATACACAATCGAGCAATCATGAAATTTTAAATTTCAGTGAATCTGCTTGTGAATTTGATTGCCAAGAAGTGAGGAGTAACTAAAGATTTACATCAGAAGAATGGCCAGCTTTATCGATTCCCAATTGAAGCAGAGAGAGGGCATCCTCTGCGCAAACAATTGTGGATTCTTCGGATCTTCTGAAACAATGAATTTCTGCTCCGCGTGTTATAAGATTCACGTGAAGAACAAGGCCAAGGCTGAGGAAGATGTCACTTCTTCCACAGATGGCGATATTTTGAAAGGGAACGAGTCGGAGATATCAAGGGATACTTCTTCAGCTGTTACAGAAGAGGAAGGGGAAAAGGGGAATAATGCGAACAAAGTTATGGTAAATCGGTGCAGTTCGTGCAAGAAGCGTGTGGGATTGACAGGATTTCATTGCCGCTGCGGAGATTTGTTCTGCGGCCTCCATCGCTACGCAGTGGAGCACAATTGCCCCTTTGATTACCGTAAAGATGCTCAACAATCTATCGCTAAATGTAATCCAGCGATCAAGCCGGAGAAATTTCAAAAGTTTTGATTTCCTTCGTCGCATGCTTGCTTTTCTCTTTGTTTAACTTATTCTTTGTGGACCTTTGCTCTTTTTTCAGAGCACATAAATGTAGCCTTTGCAGTGAATTTTACGAGTAGGTGTAATTTAGGGTTCTGAATATTTGCGATTACAGTCTGAAATCTCTGTGCCTGCAAGTACAGGTTTCTGAAGCTCACACGTGAGTCGACATTGTATTCTCCAAACTAATGTAGTGGGCTTCTTCACATAATTTTTAGCAATTTCATTGGGAAATACGAGTTCTTAGTTTGAAATCTGTTAGTAGAGAAAACTATAATTTCTTAGCTCTCAGAGCAAATAAAGTGTTTATTTCCTTCTTCACATGCTTGCTTTTCTCTTTGTTTAACCTATTCTTTGTGGATCTATGCTCTGTTTTCAGAGCACATAAAGTTTAGCCTTTGCAGTGAATTTTATTAATAAGAATGCAGTTGCAGTCTCAAATGCTTACTATTGCTTTCCAATCTAGTTAAGAATCGGGCTACTACTACAGCTCTCTGTTCCCCGCTTTTTATTCAAAATTGCATAATTTTCTATCATGCCCAGGATTTTTAGCTATTTCACTGGCAGGTTCCAGATATATTTGTCTTTAAATCGATAGAGGCGCTTTTATAATTTTTTTCCCTCTGTATGTTTTTATCCATTCTTGTGGGTGGAATGTATAAAATCCTTTGATTGTCCTCTGTTTCAACTGCGTGCAAGGCACAATTGTTATTTTGGCAATGCACTTGCTGCTCCATATAAATGCAGTATACTTGTTTCTCCATGTATTCTTCTTTTGTTTTCCACCTCTGCACAAAGGCTAGATTTTTACTGAGATATCTCAATAATCTTTCCTATCCCATGTTTGACTATATATATCTTTTCGTTCATTGTCCTTTGCACGAGATGTTAGATCTTCAACAGGTAAACAAACTAACAATGGCTCACTAAAATACCAGATGTTGTGCCTTATTCTCAGTGGCATGTTTTCCCACCTGAGCTTCAAAATGATACCGTGAAATTCTTCTGAACTACTTGATAGTTTGAAGATTGACTGTGTTGCGTGTGCACTTCTTCTTCATAGTTTAGTCCCACATTGATTGGTCTATGAAAATCTATTGTAACAGAGATATATAAAAATGTTCATGTTCCAGTGCATGATCACGGAGCCGCGTGGTGGAGACAGAGCGAACTATTCTTTCGCCTTTTACTAAAGAATACCGTGTCTTCGCCACTCAAAGCGGCATACGCCTATTTTTGGAGGCTTCCTCTTCTCTAGAGGAGGCCCACGACACAAATTCAAATTCAGAAGATGAATAATAATTTTGGGTCAGTTTCTTTTTTGTACTTCGATTTTAATTAAAACAATTACCATTACAGTATATATATGTATAATATATAAACATAGTGTTAGACATGTATACTTCCATATGCATATATAGATAATAATAGATAATTAAAACATAGTGTTAGATATATACTTGCATTCTATGCATATATATACATATTTGGCTGTTTTTGCAACCCTTTCATATATACAAAGATATCCTTTCTATTTGAATAACATTCTTTCTTATGAAATAGTATTCTTTTCTATTTTGGAATAGCATCCTTTCTTATTAGATCATGTTCTCTTAATAGATCTTGTTCTCTCTCATAACATTCTTTTATATTAGATCAACATATTTATGTATGTATGTATATATTCTTCTTATTATTAGAATAATATATTTACATACTTAGATATCCTTCCTATTAGAATATCATATTTCCATATTTAGATATGCTTGCATTTATACATATTTCAATATCCTTCCTCCTTATTAGAACACCATATTTATATACTTATATATCCTTCTTATTAGAATAAGATATCCTAATCCTCTTTATTATTATTAGATAAAGGTTAGTCAAAATCCTCTCTAGATTAAAGGTATTTAGGAGGATCTAAGACAATTGCGCACGTTACACTCTAGAGATACAACCATTGCCTTATACTAGTTGCGTACTCCCTATGTACAATCAATCTCAAACTACTAGCCTATTCTTTATGTATAATCAACCTCTTATACTATTAAGCATTCCTTGGATATAATCAACCTCATACTATTAGCGCACTCTTTATATATAACCAAACCTCTTATACTACTAGCACACTCCTTGTGGAATAGATAACTTTTCTCATCTTTGCTTATCAATTGTGGTAGAAGGTTTCCCAAAGTAACCCATATGAAGTAATAAATGTTTGTTTGGTATTGATGCCATTAGAATTGTGAGTGAGTTGGACATTTCTAAAGTCAAACAAAAGAATTTTGACATCTCATATTGTTGATAGCTCAAATTTTCAAGAGCTTGTAGGATGACCTTCATTTATTTTTGGGTTGAGTGGTGAATCTACAAGGCTATAGAGATGATTGATGTCCTAGAGGGGAGACTTTTTTTAATGATATTTTAAACTTTGAAAGATCCACTTCAATAGCCCTTGTTGAGATGATGAAGCTCAATACCTTGCCTTAAAAATAAAATAAAATAATAGAACTAAGGCGAACCTTATATTCTACAACATTTGTAAAAGGAATGAACAACAAACTAACTTAAAGAGACAAAAATGATTAAAAAGCATAAAGTGGAATAAAATATACATCGTAGTCTTCCTTCAATGACCAATCATTTTTTAGTGGCTAATTTCACTAATTGGCTATTTAAAAAAAATGAGAATCCAAATTTGGATAATACTTCAAGATTTAAGGCATCCTAAGTCACAAGATTTTTACAATTTTTAAAAAATATTTAAATTGCTAAATAATATATTTTATTAAAAATTTGAAATAAAGATTCACCACAATATTCAATACATGGTTATATTCAAATTTATTAAGTTTTATAATTGAAATTGTACAAATCAAAATTAATTAATTAATAATATATCATAATTATTAGTTACAGTAGGGTTTTATCACTCATATATTTTTAAATTTTCATTAGTAACATGAATCAAGTATAGCACCCCTTATAAACTATAATGCATCAACATTGGCATAACATGTTCTCCAGTGCCATGTGAGCTAGGGAAAACTAGATTTTGTGACCTCAATGAACTTTACCACATGAAATTCTCACGAATAGATCCAAACTCCAACCAATATTTAGTTTCCATTATTAATTTCAAATATAATCTAGTGATCCTCATTATATTCCATGAAGTAAAATTGTTACTATTTGATTTCTAATTCTTATATGACTAAACTTTCATTTGGATTGTTGATCTCAATAGAAATCAATGGTATTGAAGAGTTTGGGGTACCATTAGCATTAAATTATTGCTGATACATTTATCTCACATAATATAATGAGGTTATTAGATTATATTTAAAATAAATAAATGCTAGCAACTAAATATTATAGGTTAACCAATAAAGTAAAATAAATTACTGTGTCATGTGTTGATTACTTGTTTATATGTGTTATTCATGTGCTTAGATGTTAGATATGATATTGCATGTTGTTACATGATGATGCATGGTTAAGGATAATGTGGTGAACAATGTTAAGTATGGTTTATGTTTAGAAGTGATAAATTTGAAAGATCCTAATTCACCCCCCCTCTTAGCATCTCACTTTCCAATTAAATTTCCAACAATTGGTGTCAGAGACGAGTTCTCTAAGAACAAAGTCTAATCATTTGAGAGCCAAATATCTTAGAGATGGAAGCATATAAACTGAGAAAGGTGATTGAGAATCAAAAGCTTGATTTGCAACTTGCATTTGACCAAGGCTTCAAATGAGGAACTAAAGACATCCTTAAAAAGAAGGAAGGAGATGAGAATTCAACAAAATGATACACAACACTGGGAAGAAAGAATTGAAGATATATGTGATGAAGGCAGATCTAGTAAAATTGATTCAACAATAATAGATATATTGGAGAAAAACATCTTGAATGAAGAAGAAAGAGCACTAAAAAGAGAACATAAAATACAATTTGTGAGACTATGTGTAGTTACTGAACAAAAAAGGCTAAAGAAGATAAAGCAATGGTCGAAGAAGAAAAAAGATAAATGGCTACAAGTCTTGATGAAAGGATCAATAAAGTAAAAAGGTTGACATAGTCAATTTGACATGGTCAAGCAGTTATTAAATCCCAATCATGAAATTGCAAGGAAGGTGGAAGATATTTCAGACCTGAGATCATAGCATAATCATCTAAAAAATAAATTGAGAGCTAAAAAGGAAATCATTAAAAGAAAGAATAGATCTGGAGAGGCAATGAGAAAACTTGATGAATAGTTAAAAGCACAAAAAAGATCTTATGATACTACTAGATTATGCTATACTGAGTTTACATCATCTACCGAGCAAGGAGAGTCATCAAAGCATGGAGAAAAAAGGAATGTAAAACCAAAGAACAAGAAGCCTACATGCTATCATTGTGAAAAACTAGGTCATAGAGAAAATGTTTGCAAGAGAAAAATGGGTAAGTCCAATCCTAAGCCTAAATCAATGATTATTATTTCAATTGCAATAGGCATGGAGATCAAGCATATGAGTGTAGATCAAAGACACTAGTTGCATCTAGATTTGAAGGTTATTAGTACACATGTCAGAAGTATGGTCACAAGGTAGAAGATTGCAAACCTAATGCAAAACAAAGTTGGACACCCAAAGGTCAAGGAAATGCAACTAAGTAAAGCAATGCTATAAATTGGGATTACAATACTTGGGTTAATTTCCAGTTATGTGGAAAGTATGGACATTGTAACACCCCGCTCACTAACCCAAGAGAAATTAACTATGTTACAATGTTTTACTGAACATTTTTTATTTTTTAAAGTTTATACAACATAAGATAATAGTGCAGAAGAAATATAAACATACACATCAAGTAGACATAAGGAATTAAAAATTTATAGTTTCCATTCCTCAAGGCTCCCTTCACATTGAGTCACATTTAAGAAAGTTTTATTAATTAATTTTAATCTTAAGCACAATTTTCATAATCATACATGAATAATAGATACAAAATCTCATAAGAATACACACAAGTACAATTGATACAATGAAGTACACCGAAATAACATCCACTACACATGTAGTAATAAATACAAGTACATCCAAAATATAATACATCATCTTGTAAGATCTCAATATATAAAATACATGAATACATGGATACAACATCTCATTAGAAAGTCTCCAAGATAAGAATAAGAATGATAATGGCATAACTGCATCAACGAACATCCAATACTTCAAAATTGAGGGGTAACCAAATGGTAAGAAGTCACTAACTTCTAACCATGTGGTCACCTAATCAGGCTCCCACTCCCACTATGCAGGGGAGATAATGTATGATAAACACACAAGTAATCAAACCACAAAATCTACAATACAAATCCTAGGTAAGAATCCTAAAATATTTCTAACACAAGTGGTACTAATCATATGAAAAGATGACCCCAAAGGAAACCCAAAAAAATCATAAATATAAATATAAATAGGAAATCTAAGATGCATACGGGGAAGTGCCATCACATGAGTCAACTCTATGGTTACCCCAGTAGTCTCTCTAGACTCTGCCCCCCCTAGTGACTCTATGTGGCATAAGTAATTATCCTTTCATATAAACAAGGAAACTAACTATGCAAGATCACAATCAAGCATCTTCTCCCACTCCCATCCTAGCATGTACTAGCACTCAAGGAATGAGCGAGGAACACTTAATTTGTTTGATTCATTTTAAAACCCTCATTTAATGCATAGTATTATCATTTAATTAAGTTACTTGCAATGAGTTACCCTAGCAACCATTTAGGGCCCTGACCCCCATTGCAAGCCACTTCCCATTGTACACCTAGATAACCTACCCTAATACTCCATTAAAAATAATCCAAACAATACCAAAACATTCTTATAGACCACAGTCATGAAAGTCACCAAAGTAAAATAATGGAGAATAGGAAAGAATATCACATCCACACCAGGATTCATTATCCATATCAATATAACATCTCAAAGAATCATCCATCCCATAATGGATATCCAATAATCATAGTAATAATCCATAAAGTCTCATAATCATGAGAACAATAAACCAATATCAATAACATCCATCTCCATCATAGAGTACATCACACATAAGATAACCATTCAAATTATAGATTAAATCATAAAGTTACATAATCCACAATGTAACCATCAAGACCATATGTCAACATAAATGATAACATAAGGTGACCAGATAAATTGAAATTAACAAAATAATGGTCGTCACCCCTTTGGTTAAAAGACATAATGATTGAAATAAGAAGGATTACTCACAATTATAGTCCAAACCATACATGGACTAATTGAGACATAAAAATGGTTATATCATTCCACTTAGAAAATACAATCACATATGGGGTAGATGGCGCCTAGCCCTTTATTAATATAGAAGGGGCCCCTTCCCCTTCCCCTTACCCTTATAATAGTAGGGGCACCCTACGAGAAATTTGTATGGTTTGTTTAGGGAGAATAGTAGGGAGATGCCTCTAGTGTTCAATACTAATTGGTCAACTACATAAACCCCAAAACATCATAAAAGAAAACACAACAAAGCCACATACAAAGAAATCACAATGATAATACAAGTTTAGCTTTGCAACAAAATTAATTTATATTCTAAAGTTCAATTTGGCTATAAAGGTTTATGTTAAAAAACATGCATGAATTCCTATAGTATTTAAGTGTAAATAGATTCTTCATATATATTAAATCATTGTGATTAATCAATATTATAATGATATTTCCTATAATTTATTGAATAATTTAATATTCAACTCAAAATTTATCTTTTGATTAAATATTAATATTTTGTCAAATTTAACTATTTCATATTATCTTTCTATTATTAATTTAAATGATCTTAGATTTTAAATAACTTAGTTAATATTATAAATCTTTATATTAAATATTAATATCAATAACATTCTTAGAGTATTACTTTAACTTCCATATAAGTTCAATAATAATATTTAATTTCTATTGAACTCGTAGTTCTGTTATAAATAACTCAACTTGAATTATAAATATAATTAAATATATAATATAATTAAATATATTTTCACTCAATATATTAGTTAACTTCACTATAACTCACTTAGAATACAACTGAAAAATAATTAAATATCTATTAACTTGCAACTACACTTGCATTATAAAGATTTAATAAGATTTTATTCTACCAAGAGTTAACTAAACTTAGTGATATATAAATAAAAGCGTTAGTTTTTTAATTTTAAAACTCACAAGTCACAAGAATGTAGATCATAGATGAAGTCTAATTGAATACTGAGAAAGAAAGGTAATGCAATCAATTAGGATTACAATACATGGTATTCTTGCACTACATGTGAGAAATATGCTCATATTGCTACAAATTGCATGAGATTCCACTATGGAGGTAGATTTGGTAATTAGAGGAAATCTGGTATAGCATGTTGTCATTTCCACAAGGTTAGTCATTTAAGCAAGAATTGCAGATACCAAGTGTCTGCACCTAGATAGGAAAATCCAAAAGGAAAAGGAAAAGTTAATGTGGATGAAATTTACGAACAAATGAATAAGATATGGAGGAAGAAGTTAGAAGAGAATGAAACATCGAATGTAATTGGTGGTGATACCTCATCCAATGGATTAGATGAAACCTCCACTTCTAACTAAGCCTTAAAAGAAGGTAAGAAATGTACTACTATTGATATATCTTACATTAGTTCCTAAAATGAAATGGAAGGAAGTCCATATCTGCATATTATATGATGCATAAGGACAACTCATGAAGTTTGGAAATTTTTCAAAGTTGGCAAGTCACACCAAGATGGTCGGTAACTAAAAGTTGTAGCATTGACTAGGAAAGTAATGTTGTAAGGAGAAATGGTGAGTTACATGAGAGTAAGACAATTCTACTGTTCTAACCAAGTAAGTTATGGAAATGGAGTATGACTGAGAAATCAAGTGGTAATTGAGTTCATTAATGATAATAGAACATGGGGTACGAAGCATTAATATGCCCAAATGCATATTTAAATGAAAATTTTGCATATTTTATGGGATAATGTAATTCATTGTTTACCTTGCATTCCAAAAGCATAGAGAGAATTTGTGCCATTTGTGAGAGCTAACAAATTTAGAAGTATGTGAGTGCACATTTTCTTGAGAATCAAAGAGAAAAGACGAAACTAGTGTGAACCAAGTAAAGTGTGAAGTGTTTTATTTGCTGAAACCTTAACGTAGGAAAATAGCTTCAAGTTTTGCAACTATGAAGAGAAATGTGAAGGAAAATTCAATGAAATTGATCCACAATGAGACATGTGAGGAACCAAAGTATAAATTATACCTAAAAGTTGCTATGCAAACTGAAAAGGTGGGTGCATTGTCTTCTATTCCACCTAGGGTATTGTTGGTGAATGATATTTTTTCATTCTATCACCACAAAATTGGAGGAATTCATAATTTTGAGCTCCAAAGTGTATGGAGAATTGTGTGAGGATGAGAAATTAAAAGATGAGTATAAACACTTGGAGACCAATGGTCTCACACACGCCCTCCATTTCCCAAAGTAACTCAAAGGTGACTAGATTCACATTATTTTGAGCCAAGTTCATGACATGAAAATGTGGTTGGATGAACTTATTCAGATTGCATAAGGTGTAATTCATATGGTTACTGGGTATCCCATAACAGAGAAAGCCAAAGAATTCTAAACGACTTCCAAGAATAATATTGAAGCGTACACAAAATATTACCGAGATAATTGAGGATTGAAGGTTGCTCCAATTGAAGAATTTGAATTGAAATTTGGATTCTATGTGGTGGCATACAAAAAGATTCAACCCAGCAGACCCAATAGTGTGCCTTGCATGACATTTGACCTAGGCTATAAATTGTGAAGAAGTGTCGTAAGTATGACATTGTCGAGCTACAATTGAGGCAATTCACATAGAACATGAAGACTACTTAGGTTGTAAGGTTCAATACTTGAAAATTTATCTCATTAGTGGTATGCATTTCTTTTATTTGCAATATTATTTTCCCTTCATTGGTCAAGAAAATTGGAGAACACACACTCCCACCATATACCAAATCAATGAATTTATTCAGACACTAGGATACAATTTTAATAGTCTAACGACTAAGCATTTTGGTAACTTTAAGGAAAGGATGGGTCAAAGGTTTAGGATTCCCTCATAGTTAGTGGAGAAATATCATGATGATATATGCTTTTTGGTTGATACTGATAACGCACTAGTGAAAGCAGTGAATCCTCGGGTTGCATGACTTGCACCTATGGATTATGAGATCAATATACATCAAGCCACCAGGGCCATTGAAGCTCTATTGAACAATCTAGTTGATAAGAATGCCCATTTAGGACATATAAATAATCAAAAGAAAACATCAGGATCTGGATATTATTTCTCAAAAGGTATTCAAGAAAACTAAGAAGATGATTGTTTATTTGGAGAGTAAACTTGGTGTAAGAGAAGTTAATCAACCCCTGATGTTCACCAAAGGCAAGGGTGAAGATATCGATAAAGAAGAGTTACAAGTAAATCTATCATTGTTTTTGAACCACAAGCAAAGAAAGGAAAGAAAAGACTGTTGACAACACTAATAAGTCCAAAGAATACAAGAGCAAGAACCTAAGCTCCATAGTAAATGACAACACCATTGAAAAAGGGTATAGTGAGAATCACCAAGCCCTATCAATAACAAGTAAAGACTTATCAAAATAAAAAGGAGGCTCCCGAGTCAACAAGAAAATCTTTTAAGAAGCCCGCTCAAAGGAGAAGAAGACTAATTCTGAAAGATGATAATGAAGAGGGAGAGGACAGTGAGAGAATTGAATCAGATGAAAGAGTACAATTTAGAGTTTTTGTAAATAAGAGACCTGAAACTATAGACGAAATAACTGAGAGCATAAAAAATGGAAGAGTTTTTTCTACTTTCAAATACTTCAATTATGAGTCTATGAGTGAAGATGACAAGAAATTTTTTGAAGATGTTGCGATGTCATGATGACTAGAATTAAACATACACCTTTAGAAATTGGTAATCAAATTCCTAATGACCTATATCAAAGAATTAACAATTAATGGAAGTAAGGCCTAAGAACCAAGAAGGAAATGCAAGGAAGGACAGTAGCTACTCTTATGCTTAATCTCGGTCTTGAGGATATAAGTGAAGCTTTTGGAGCACTATAAAGATAGAGCTATTCATATTTTGACTGGTAACCTACAATTAGTCAATGAGGACTCAGAGATGATTTGGAAAGAAGTATATAATATCAAGGATCCTGAAGAAGTAATCCAAGTGGATAACATCGAGCCTGAGAAAAATATTGAGCTTGATAACAAAGACGGAGAATTTTTTAATATTTCACTACAAGACTGGGAAGATTCTATTAATTGGAAGAGCTATAAAAATTGAAGATGCTTAGATAAAGATCCAGATGGAAACTTGAAGAAAGATGAATATGTAATGACTAGAATTGAGAAGAAGGATGAAGGTCCTGTATATACCAAGTCACCATTTTCACATATACCAATATATGCACCAGTTTTTAAAAGAACCAAACCATATCCTACATTTGAAAAAAAGGAGAAACCATAGGATAAGAATGATATATCTATTTGGTCATTGCATAAACTTGATGATACTATTCCAATGATTACCAGTGAAGAACAAAAAGATATAGACACCAAGCAATAAGCTCAAGGGATGCAAGGGAACAAGGGGGAGAAACGTCTAAAAATAAAAATTTTGAACAAGGAAACATAAATATTGATAAATAACATGCTCAAACTAGAGGAGACTCCACAAAGAAAAAAGAAGATAATTCTACTACAAGTGAAGAAGCACCAACCCACAGACCTTTGAGTGAGGGAATTATTGGGAAAGGCTAATTAGATTCTAAAAATATCAATAATCTAGAATATTTCTCATTATCCCAATTTAACTGATATACTATTTATTAGCTCTCAACTTATACATAACCTGATACCAAGCATCAGGGTGAAATTTCACAAGAAAAGAAAATGAAGGAAGATGAGCAATAAAGTATTGCACAAGGTGAACAAAAAAAGGAGAAAAATGATGAGAAGCAAAACAAAGTGAGGAACCCAAAGAGACACATCATGAGTCCATAGCTCTATTGACATTATAATTTTCTCCGAGCACAAGCCATATTGATTCAAAATGAAAGAAGATGAAGAAAAAGAAGAAATAAGCTCTAGCAATCAAATCTAACCTAGTGACATTAGATGAAGTGATTGTTATACCGAAATGGGATCCAAATACATTGGAAAAAGAAAGAATGGCAATATATACTGAGCTCTATGAAAGAAAAAAAGGAGCAAGCTAGATTAAGAAAGGAGCACAAGTAGAAACAAGTGCTACATGATGCCTAGGAAATTTTTTCTAGATGTTGTTCTAAATATTGTATTGAATGACAAGACACCAATTTAAGATCAAATACTACAAGTTGTGGACAAGATCAATGCACCAAAAATAGATACACAACCAAAGCTTATAGATCAAGTAAAGAAGAAAATTGAAATACAAGTATTGGATAAAATTGCAAGTGAAATTGCTATATTGCAATTTACTTTTTGAATTGGAGAATATTATGAAGAATGTTTTATTATTGTTTCACAAATTATGTGATGTTTCCCAGTTAAAAGAAGAAAGTAATTTAAGAGAAGAGATCAAAAAAATTAAAGCATCTCCATTACCTCATCTTGAGGTTATGTAAGATCATATTAAAGAGGCAAAGGATCTCATAGAGGTGCTATGGGATTATCAATTGCTAATCACATGACATATCTCGCAGCAAGGCTAAGGATAGAAAAATAGATCATTCAGCTCATCAAGTCCTATTGGGATAACACATTGGAAATATTACAGAAGAATCACAAGTATTTTCTTGATCCTTTGGATTGCACCCAAGGTAATTATTTTCATGTTTACAATTATTTTGACATCATGTCAAAAAAGGAGGGGAATTATATTTTTTTCTATATGTTTTTTTGTATTATGTTTATATATGGATTTATAAGGGGTTGATATAATACAAGCAAAACAATATCGAAAAAGATTTTGAAAAATAATTTCTTCTGAGGAAGTATATGTATAGGGGGAGTTGTATTTATTTTTTTACATAATATTTTTGCCACTAATGTCAAAGGGGGAGAATTTTATTCCCATATATAATCATATTTCCAATTAGTGTCAAAAATCTAAGTGAAAGAGATCATAGTAACCGAATTACTATATTGACTGAGCAATGAAGGAGGACATGAATAAGTGTATAGTCTACATCGAGCTCAATACTCACCGAGCTATTCTATATATACTAAGTAGAAGACCTCACCAAAATAGAAAGAGTAGACTGAGTAAAGATTCCACCAAGCTACATAGTTATAATTGAGCATTGGTTACATTGAAAGATTACACAAGGAACAAAGTATTTATTGAGTAACACAAAGGGTACATACAAGTTTGAATTGGCACAAAATTTGATGAGACATGATCATGCCGAGTGGAAAAATGGTTTACACTAATTAATTTCAAGATTTGCAAAGATTTCTTGAAGAATTTGAATTTCTTATTTCATGATTTCAAGGCAGGAAAGACCAATCAAAATGAATAATGGAAAAGGAATGAAATGATGGATTGTTCTAGATCGTTGATTTTGATCAATGATGGATTAAGGAATGTTCCTAAACCCTCATTAGGTCACATATCAAAAAGAAAAAAGGAAACTATAAAAGGACCTATAAGAAACAATTTAAAGGTTATTGTTGTTACTACCACTGAGAGAAGTATTAAATCAAGAAAGGAGATTAGAGGATAGAGTAAAGTATCAAGGATATTAGAGGTTAGAGATCATATATTCAGAAAAAATTGAGAAGGAATTGCATAATCAATCACAAAAGGTAATATATTAGTGAGAAAATGAGGGATCTAATCAAGAAAAGTAAGTTGATATTACAAAGATCATTTGCTGCTACTATCTAATCACTATGGTAGCTCTAAATATTTGAAAAAAGTGGACCTAATGGTCTTTTATATAAATCTCTTAATCAAGTACACACTTAGAGGAGTGTTGTAAAATCCTTGAGAAAAGTAGATCCTAGAAGATCTAATTGTAAACTCCTAACATAGTAAGTCACTAGAAGTGAAAAAATACTATAGCCTTAACAAGGAACCTTCTTGTTGTAGTAGTGATGGATTTTTGGGTACCATCCTCACTGTAGTTTTCCCTCTGAACAAGAATTTTTGTTTGACCAAATGAATATGTTATGTATTATGTTTTAATCTTTATGATTTTATGGTTGATGAATGTTGAACTAGTTGTGTTACTTTCATTTACAAGCAATATGTTTAATGTTTAGTGATTACCTAGTGATAGAGGAATCATGGAGAACACTAACTTTGTTTTAAGAGAATTTTTTTTGAGGATACCAATTCACTCCCTCCTTTCCCCTTATCTTAGATTCATACATTTCCTAATAGTCCAATAGTCCTTTCCATCTTGTATTACAAACCCCACAGGTTGATCTATGCATACCTCTTCTTCTAGGACTCCATTCACGAAAGTAGACATTACATCCTTTTGATATATATTGAATTTCTTGTATGTCAAAAATGCTAGAAGTATTTTGATTCCTACTCTAGCTACTGGTGTAAAGGTTTCTCCATAATCAATTCCTTCTCCTTGTGCATATCCCTTGCAACTAAGTTTGGCCTTGTTCCTTAGCACTTCCCCATCCTCATTTATTTTGTTTTTATATACCCATTTTCAACAATGGAATTTTGTTCTTTGGTTATGGAATTAAGGTCAAAGTCTCATTTTTCTCTAACTTCTCGATTTATTCCTCCATGACATTTAAGTCTTCATCCTTCAAGGCTTCTCTTTCTCAACTTGTGAGAGTAGATAGGTACTCTTTTTTTCCTTTATCCTTATCATCAACCCAACATATTTATTAATTTGATCACTTGAGTGGTATCTCCTTACATATTTTTCTCACATTATTTCTTCTCTTGGTGCTTCATTCACTAATTCTTTAGGACGAACTACGTCTACTTGTACTTGTTATTATATGTAGCTTCTATGGGTTCTTCTATTATAGGTGTAAGACACAGTGTGTATACTAATTTCTTGTATTATTTTGGTTCTTTGTTTTCTCTTCATCATTTTTCTCAGAGAAATCATCTTATTTTACATTTGTAGACTCCACTATTTTTTTTGATTTGATGTTCAAGCATCAATAAGGTTTTCTCTTTGTGGAGTATCCTAAGAAGATTCCCTCATCACTCTTAGGTTAAAATTTTCCATGGTACTCATCACTTTTGATGTATAAATTAGTTCCAAAAACATTAAAATAAATCACCAATGGCGAGTGTCCAAATTATAGTTCATATGGATTTTTGCGTGTACCTTTCTTTACCTATACCCTATTTAGGGTATACATTGATGTGCCCACTACTTATCTCTAGTATACTTGTGCAACATTCTTCTATATCATGAGAGTTTTTCCAAAATCTATAATTATATGATTTCTTCTTTAAATAACAACATTTTACTAAGGTATTCTAGGGGAAGAAATATCCCTTTTGATGTCATGATCTTCATAGTAGCTTAAAAAATATTGCAAGGTGAACTCATCTACCTTGTTTAATCTCACACACTTCAAATATTTTCTTGTTTCTCTATCCACTTTGGCCTTCAAAACTTTGAATATGTGGAATGCCTCATATTTTTATGTCAAGTAGACAACCCATATCATTCTAAAGAATTCATCTATGAATAACATAAAAGATCTATCACCAGTTACACTCATAGTCCTCATTGGACCACACAGATCATAGTGCACTATCTCCAAAATGTGTTTAGAATAAAATTATTTACTAGAGAAACTTAAGCTCACTACCTTACCTAGTTGATAATATTTGTACATAGCACTATTAGGTTTAGTGATTAGAGGAAAGGCTCTCATACATTTCTTTCTACCTACCTTTACAATGTTATCAAAATTTACATGGCATATTATTTTATCATGAAGCCATATACTTTTAGATTTGGCTATTAAGCAACTATTTATAGTATAGTTAAGGTAAAATAGGTTCTCAACTATTTCTAACAAGTTACTTGTCTTGCCTACTCTCTTGCAAGACCTTCTATCAAATTCAACTTTATAACCTTTGTTACTAAGTTGAGCTTCACTCAACAAGGTATAGTTTTGTCTTTACACCCAATAGGCATCATCATAATTGGTAGAATAATTTAGGTATATAGAACCCTTACCTCTTACAACAGAGAGAGAATCATTGTCAAATTTGATTGGTCCTCCATCACATTCCTCCATTTTGAGAAATTTTCTCTAGTCTACAATCATATGATGAGAGAAGGCACTATCAATGATCTAGCTTTCATTGTGTCTTGTGCTTATCAAAAAAGATCTTTCTATCCATTCTTCCTTTATTGTAAAGAAGTCTATCCCTTCATCACCATCTGAATAGGTTGACTCTTCATCAATCACACCTTCTTCTGCAAGATGGAAATGCTTCTTTCCTTTGTCTTTGCTATTTTTTTGCCTCTTTTTCTTCTTTTTCCTAGAAGAATCAGGGAATTTTGAAGCCATATGTCCTATCTTACTATAATTGAAACATTTTAAATGAAGTTTACATTTTTACTTACTTTTACCTTGAGTCAATCTTCTTGCTAGTAGTGCCTCTATCTCTTCCTATTCATCTTTTTCAGGCACAAGGCTCTCGAGGTCTCTAAAGACTCTAGAAGTGCTCTCCATTTCTCTTCCTTTTATAGGTTCATTATGTGTGGAAGATGCTTTGAATGTTGATTCTCCCTTAGAAAGGTTATTTTCATAGTTTCTCATCTCAAAGGTTGTTAGATTCCCTATCAGGGCATCAAGAGAAGCCTTAGTAATCTCCAATGATCCAAGTTTTAGAATAGCTAATATGCTTATGGAATATTGTGGCTGCAACATCCTTAATATCTATCTTACCACATCATATTCCTCTAGTTTTACTCTAACCCCTTGTATGCCTAGCACCACATCTTTTATCCTCTTACTATACTACTCAATGTTCTCTCCCTCTTGCATATTCAATTCATCATACTTTCCTATCAAGCTATTGGCTTTTTCTTTCAAGACATGTTTTTCTCCACCATAGGAAATATTGAGATTTTTAAAAATTTCATATGAGGTGTCAAGACTTTCTACATGAACATATTCAACATAAGCGAGAGTATTGACAAGGGCATTCATATTAGAAACAAAATTTATTTCTCCTTTAATTGTTTTGCATTAAGTGGTATTGTATGATGGACATATTTGGTCTCTACATGCTTCCAATATAAATCTACCAAGGTTATAAGATGTAGCTTCATTTTTACACACTATAGGACATAGTTTTCTTTAGAAAACTTCTGTGCTTATCTTTTCATAGTTTTGATCTTTTCCTCAAGTTTTTAAGTTTATATCTTCATAGGACTAAGACTCTAATGCCATTTGTTGTTGTGACATGGAGCCTAATTAGACTCAAAGGTTTATTCGCTATGGTTTCCCCCCATATTATTTCTACAGGGGTTTGGGGGTAGCACCCCCAAGATGAGGTCAAGGGGTAGCGCAAAAACTTGTAAGTAGAAAAAAAATGCATAAAATGTCTTAGGGTTAGGGATTTCACAATGCATGATGAAATTGTAGCTTCTTAAAATAGTATTGAGTTGTAAGAGATTGTAGATTGTAATCACTGGATAATAATAATACTGGACTTGCTGTTGGTTGATGTAGCCCAGGGACTAGGTGAACCATGTTAAATCCTTGTGTCTTGTGTTCTCTTATGTGCGATTTATTATTTTATGATATTGGTTATATTTGCATGTAATTTTTATTTGTGTCTGTGGTTAATCCTAACAAGTGATATTAGAGCCAGAATGTCATCACTATTATTTTTAGCTATCCTTTGTAAGAAGGTCTCACGGTTGAGTGGGAGTCTCAAAGTTGAGTGGGATTAATGGAAGACAAGGGTAAGCTAAAGGTTGAGAATTTTAAAGGGAAGAACTATTTTTTATGGAAATTGCAAATGGATGACTATCTTTGTTAGAGGGATTTATGGTGGCCATTAAAAGAAAAAGCCAAGAAACAAGGAAATTTGACATATGAGGAGTGAGATATTCTAGATAGAAAGACACTTGGATGTATTTGATTATGTCTCACACAATCGGTGATATTTAACATTACAAAAGTGAAGACAATGAAAGAATTGATGGAAACCCTAGAGAACCAGTATGAATAGCCCTCTACTTCAAATAAGGTATTTCTCATGAAACATTTATTTAATATGAAGATGGCAAAAGGTGGATCTATTGTAGATCACTTAAATGAGTTTAGCATAGTTACTACTCAATTATCTTCTGTAAATATTAATTTTCATGACGCTCTCTTGATTTTATGTTCTTTGTTGGAAAGCTGGAATGACTTGGTCATGGCCATGAGTAAAATCTAATGCCCTAAAATTTGATGATGTGATAGGTGTTATTCTAAGTGAGGAAACTCATAAAAAAACCTCAGGTGGATCTACATAAATAATTTCTTTGAATGCACAAAGTAGAGGTAGAATGAGTGAGAGAGGAAGTAATTCTAGAAATCGTGGGAAATCAAGAGGAAAATCAAAGGGGAAGAGGTCTCAATCCAAAGGACCAAGAGATTGCTACTATTGTGAGAAACTGGGACATAAGAAGAAAGATTTTTGGACTCAAAAGAACAATGAAGGAGATAACCCAAAAGAGAAATAGGAGGCAAATATGGTCAGTAATAAATCTAAAGAGGGTGCTTTACTTCTTTCTTAGAAAGTGTTGATGATTCGTGTGTTTTAGATTTTGGGGCTTCATTTCATGCTACTCCCCATAGAGGTTATTTCCTATATTATGTCCAAGGGGATTTTGGAATTTTTTATTTGGGGGATAATGAACCCTGTTAGATTGTTGGAAAGGGAAAAACTAAGATTAAGTTGCAGAATGGGAATCATTGACTACTTTAAGTGGTAAGACATGTTCCAAGGCTGAATAGGAATTTAATTTCAGTAGGGCAACTAGGTGATGAGCGTTGCACAATTAATTTTAATGACAAAAATTGGAAGGTTTCAAAGGTTCCCTTGTAGTAGTAGAAGGCATGAAAGTAGGCACCTTACATCTTTGTGCAGGTCATATTGTTCCTTCTGCTTTAATTATTTCAGAGAAAAATGATTGTTTAGGAATAATTACTGCAGTTGAGAAGGGAGAACAAATAGTTGTTGTAGATCCAGATACAATGTTATGGCATAATAGACTTGGGAACACGAGTGAGAAAGGTATGAAATTACTTAATTCAAAGAAAGTTTTACCAGGTCTGAAACATGGCAATATGAATTTTTGTGAAAGTTGTGTGTATGGAAAATAAAAGAGAGTGAGTTTTGTGAAGAGTGGGAATGAAAAGAAAAATGAGAAATTAGAGCTTGTGCATATAGATGTATAGGGACTAGCTCAGGTATCTTCCCTTGGTATCTCTCATTATTATGTTACATTTATTGATGATGTAACCATAAAAGTATGGGTTTATTTCCTTAGATAGAAATATGATGTATTTTTAAATTTTAAGAAATGAAAATGCTTGGTTGATAATGAGACTGATAAAAAATTAAAATGTCTCAGATTTGATAATGGTGGTGAGTATTGCAGCAATGAATTTGAAGATTATTGCTTCACTAATGGTATTCATAGACATAAAACTATTCCAAGGACTCCATAAGAAAATGGAGTGGCTAAACGCTTGAACAAGACAATAATGGAGCATGCACGAAGCATGAGGTTTCCTACTAGGCTGGCCTTGAATATATGGGTGGAGGCTATCAATAGTACTACATATTTGATTAATAGAGGTCCCTCTACTCCTTTCAGCCATGGTATTCTAAAGGAAGTATGTATTGATAAAAAAGTGAGTTATTCTTTTCTCATAACCTTTGGTTGTGATGCATTTTCACATATAGATTTTGAAAAATAGAACCAAGATGGAAGCTAAGCCAAAGAAATGTGTATTTTTTTGGATATAGAATTGGTGAATTTGGTTAAATGAGAGTATAATGAATTAATAAGAGTCATTGAATTTCCTCACCCATGCCTTGAGTTCTAGTACAATCTAGGATGGGAGGAGAGAGGATGCTTTGTTGCAACCTTGCTTCATTAGTATGCCTTGTTTGTATGAAAGGATACCGGTGCCACATAGAGACACTAGGGGGGCAAAGTCCAGAGAGGCTGCTAGGGTAATTTTAGAGTTAGCTCATGTAATGACACTTGTCCACTTACATGGTAGATATCCTACATATCTTTGTTACCTCTGGGTTTAGATCTTACTTGTGTCTTGGTACCTTTGAGATGGATTGCTATTAGGTTTTCCTTGACTTAGATGTTGGATATGACTTGTGGATTGATATATGTTTGGAACATGAGATCATCTCCTTAGTATGGTGGGAGTAGGCCATTTAGGTTCTACAAGGTCAGATGGTAGTGCATTTTCTTATACCATTGAGATTTGACAATTGGATGTTGTTGCTAGATGTACGTGTGTAGTTGTTTCTTTCTTTTTGATCTTGTATTTCCATTGTATGGTTATATCCTATGGTACTCTATTTGATTTTTAGAGATCTTATGAGATGATGTATTTTATTGATGATGTATATTCTTTGAGCTTTTCATACACTGTGACTTGTATAGTGGATGATTATACATTTTGATTTTTCCAAGTGGCCTCTTATGTAATTATATACTATTGAATTGGAACTATACTTATAATAATTCTTTGATGTGGTTTTGGTTGTACGTTAGATTTAATATTAATAAAACTTATTTAAATATGTGATTCAACATCATGGTACCCTTGAGAGATGTAATATGTTTATGATGGTTGTATGCATGTGAGTCATTGATTTTGCTATATTATCTCTTTTTGTTATTATCTTTTAAAAAAAAAGTTTGGAAAACTTAGTGAAACTTTAAGTTATTTTCTTCTGGGTTCCCTGGTGGGGCATTACATCACCCAATCCAATGGACAAGGTGATCGTATCATCTCAAACTAAGTAAGAAAGGTATGTAAGGAACTATATATTTAAAGATACATCTTACATTAGTTCCTAACATAAAATGTGCTAAAGTTCATATTTGCATAAGTAAAGATGCATAAGAATAGATTTATTAAAGGACTAGTGCAAAATAATCTGTACATAGTTAGTGTCAAACATCAATGATATTATCTATATTGACTGAGAATTGCAATATAGAATGAGTACCTTAGAAGCTAAACTGGTGCTTAGGATGAGTTAGATGTAAGAGATTGAGCTATATAGTTAAAACCTAGTTCAAAAGCACAATGTCAATCGAGACAGCTGGCTTCCACCTACCTGAGTACACAACATTAATGGAGACCCTAAATCAATAAAAATAAAGTATATATCAAAATTTGAAGACATTATTTCATACCTTGCATATAGAATTTGAGAGCATAGAGAAATTTGAGCAAAAAAGAGATCCTAAGGTGATTTAAGAGAAAATATGAGACAAGAAGATTGATCGAGTGAAAATTGAAGTGGTGCCAAGTTATCCAAATAGAAGAAGCTTATGAAGTCTGACAGAGAAAAAATGCAGCTTCATCATTTGCAGGGAAGAGTCAAGAAGTAGAGGTTAGAAATCTTCAACTGGTGAGGAGTGGCACTTGTCCTACACCTAAATTTCATGCTATTCCTAAAATCACAATGAAATGTGACTCAATGGGTGCGTTATCCTTGATACCACCCAAGGTAATCATGATACACAATGTGCAAAGTTGCTACATGTGTAAAATTGGAGAAGTAGGTGATTATGAGATTTGGGAAGCTTATGAGAAATGATGTAATGAAGGAGTTTTGAAGGAGGAATTCAAAATTGTTGATAGGAAATAGTTAGCTTACGCCCTAGAATTTTGACATAATCTTAAAATTGAATGGATCAAGGCTGTGTTGAGAAGGATCCACGACATGAAGTTTTGGCTACATAATGGACCAGTTGAAATAACCAAGAAGATGATTCATAAGGTTACTAATTATTCCACACTATACAAGAAGAAAACCATGTAAAGTTTGAGTTGAGAAGAATTTGAAGCCAATAGAGGAGCCAAGAGGAATGGATGAGGGTTATCCATCACAAACATTCCTAATCCATTGATTGAATTTGTAGTGAGAATTATTGCTCACAAATTCTATCAATCTAGTAGATTGAACAATGTACCATGTATGGTAGTGGATCAAGCATGGAAGATAGTCATGAAAGATCATGAATATGATCTTGTCAAGTTGCAAATACTACAATTAGTAGAAAACTTGATATCCATCAAGAAGGAAAAGAACTCAGTGTGTAAGTTTGGATCACTTGTTATGTGTAAGAAAACCTAGAGGCAAAGATATGCACCCAAGGCAAGAGAAATGAACTTGTATAGATTACAAAAGGTCTAGAAGAAGATGAAGAAAATGATAGTAGTGATGAACAAGAGGAAGAAGGAGTCAAGGGTAAAGCCCAATTGTTGTCAAACCACATAGAAAGAAGGTTAAAGGAACTACAAAGAAGCCAATACTAACAGTCCTCTCTCCTCCACCACCTACAAAATCAAGGACAAGGGCAACAACTAGTGCCAAGAAAACTTCAACACAAAGAGCAGTGGAGACTACTAAGTCTAGTGGATCAAAACTAAAGAGAAGAAGATTTCTTAAAGGACCACCTACAAGGAGAATACAAGCTATTGATGAGGTATGTGCTAATGTAAGAAAATCTTCAGGCTTATCCAGTTTTAGATTTGTGAATGTGACACATTGGATAATATTGATAGAACAAATGTTGAGGAGGCCAAGATAAATATGATGGCTAATTAAAAGTTAGATCCAAATGAAGTAGAGAAAATAATACCTATATATGTGTACAATAGACTTGTTAGAAGGTGGAAACATGCAACAAAAGAAGAGAAAAACATTAGAATTGACACATTAGCCAAGGTCATGCTTGATCTATCACAAGAACATAAGGATACATTTTTTGAGAGATACAGAAATAGATTTGTTCCTAAATTGAGAATCTTTACGATGTTGCAGAATAAGACTAAAGTTGTAATTTAGTAGAATGAGTTACTTTGGAAAACCATTTTTGGTCTCATAAAAAAGAAGAGAAGGATATTGAGACTATAACCATTCAAGATGATGAAAGTGGTGAAATAAGTTTAGGTTTGTCAAGTCTATAAGGAAACATGTCACCAATTTGTGCTGATGCCCCTAAAATTCTAGAGAAGTCCTTAAATGCGGACAAGGAGGAGTAGGAGGTAGAAGAAAATGATATGGACACAAGTGTAGAAATTTATTTCATAGGTCAAGAAGGACTAAATGTTTCAGCACCTCATATTGAGGAGAATAAAGAGGAAAATAAAACTATGTTGAGTGCTACTATTATTGTCTCTAGCATTAATGTACAAGCAAGACTGATTGGTGATAACCCCACACCATCTCCCAAAGTAGTGCCGAGAAAAAACAAATCCTCGCACAAGGAAATCAATAAAAGATAGCTCACCAAATATTGAAATTAGTCTAGATGAAGTTATTGAGATGTCATAATTTCTTTTGGAAAATCTCACTCTTAAGAAAACAATTTTTTTGCAAGAGATTTTGGCTAAGAAGAGAACATCAACAGAAGTAGGTATTGCATGATGTTAAAGATATTTTTGGTGAGGCGTTTGATATACAAAATTTTGATGGGAAAGCCCCAATCATTTCCTAGCTTGTAAATATTGTTGAACAAATAAATGCTGGAGATATAGAATCCAATGAAAAATTGATGGATTAGTCAACAAAGAAATTTGAGAATAAGATTGTGGACGAAGTATCAACAATCATTGTCAAGTACAAATTTTAATTATAGGAATGTGTACACGACACAACAAAACTAATTTAGAAAGTACAAAATTTGTACAATAGTTTGTGTGATGTGCCAAGATTCACTTGTGATCTTTAGGAAGACATCAATCAGATTCAAGTTGATATGAAGCAATCCAAAAACATGAGATCAAAGTTGATCTCCATCCAGTCCATGATAATACCCCAGTTGGAGGATACGTAGAGTTAAATAAAATCAACATAGGATCTTATCAATAAAGATCATAATCTTTCAATGGTTGAGAGTTTGATTGATTTGGCAGCTAGGTCACACTTGCAAAACCACATTTTGGAATCAGCAAGAACCACTTGGGGTCATGCAATTGCTATGATCAATGAAGTTCACAAAATTTTTATTAAAAAATATGGTTTGATTCCACCCATTAAACCCCAACAATAGACATAAGTGACAAAAATAAGGGGGAATTGTAATAATGATTACATATTTTTAATGGAGAATAGAAGAAAAGATCAACAAGGGAATGATCAGAAGAGTCAGAGTTCAGGTGAAGAAGGAAAACATGGTATGACTCTAAAACAATCTGATTACTTAAGTCATGTGTATATATTGTTCATTATTTTTTTAATCTAGCATAAGCCAAAGTTTTGTAGTTCGATATGAACTAAGTCATAGGCTTAGGGGGACTACTCATATTATCATTGTAACAATGTAATCATGACAAAGTGTTTTCTCTACTAATGTCAATGGGAAAGATTGTTGATATCTCTAAGTATTGTTGTCTATTAGTGTCAAACACTTAGTCATATACTAGGCAGAGTCATACAGTGATCATTGTGACTGACCTACTCTAAATAGGTTGATTCATGAGATAGACTTGTATATAAACATGTTTATACCGAGCTCTATGGGAGAGAAGTAAGTCTTTGGTCTCTGAGTATTTTCAATGTAAGCCGAGTTTAATGTTTACCGAGTGATTTGAGTATATTGTTATCGAGTTACACAGAGGTGCTGAGCATGGTATAGACTGAGCGTCAACAACATTTATAGTAAATGTCAAGTGTCAGAGACAATAAGTGTCAAGGAACGCAAAATTAACATTCAAGTTAGGAATGATACAAACTTTGAGGTAAATTGTTTCATCCTGACATAGACAAGATATTTAATACTTATAGAGTTTGTTACAAAGAACATTACATGTTATTTGATGTGGATCATAGATCCCTATGTTCTGTGATGAACAAATTAGATGGAGAGGCAAAAAAAGGAAGCATCTAGAATTTTTTTAATGAAATATTTAAATAGAGATGATCTAGACCTATTTTAGTTTGGGAGATAGAGTAAAGGAGAAGGAGAGAACAAGTAATTCATGCAATTCAAGTGTTAATGTGTGAACATTGTAGAGAAGGAAAAAAAGTTTTGTTATTCCATAATAGAGCAAGGAACCTAGTCAAAGTAGTGAAGGGTAGAAAAGCCATATCAGACCAAAAAGATCAAATTGGAAAGATGAGATCTAAGAATAACTTATTAGAGAAAATTGAGGATTAGGTATTGAATTAGTTTTAACAGATTGAGTGAGGGTAAATATCTTAATAGAGTGGTCTTAATAGATCTTTGTAAATCTCCTAATAGAGTCCTTATTCTTTTTATAAGTGTGAAATCCTCTAATAGGGTGAGATCTCATAGTCTCAAAAGATTTTAACAGATCAGACCCCTCATAGGGTAGATCATTGGATATGGTCAAACATTGTAACCCTAATAGGTTTACTTTATTACTGCAATAATGAAGATTTGTGGGTGTCATCCCTACCCCAATTTTACCTTCACCTTGAAGTGTTTTTGTTTAACCAAAATCATTGTGTCATGTGATTAATTTTCATGCATGTGATTGATAGATTAGAACTATATGTTATTATAGTTTGATTTTATAAGTTATGCATGCATAAGAAATTGGATATGAGATGGTAAATATGGTGAATACATTAGTATTGTGATAAAATTAAGATGTTACAAATCCTAATTCACCCTCCCCCCTCTCAATATTATACTTCCAATAATTGGTATTAGAGCATAGTTCTCTTGGAGAAATTTTAACAACTTAGAGTTTAGATCTTGGAGATGGAGGCTTTTAAATTGGCCAAAGTTTTAGATTAAGGTAATAATTTTTGAGTAAGGTAAAAATAGGTTTTGAGGGGACACAAAACCCATTACAAAAAAAATTAAAAGATCCAAGAAAAAGTATCCACCCAGTTTCACAAGGATTTTAAATTGGACAAAGTTATTTACAAGAAGGTGATTGACATCTAGCTCATACTACAACAACTTGAGACAACAAGACAAGAACTGAATAAATCCCTAAAAAGGAGAAAGGAATTGGCTATTTAGGACAAACAACTTCATTATGAAGAAGTTGATACTGAAGGATTGTTTGAAATAGTAAATTCAAATGACACATTTGTAGAAGTACTAGATAAGAACAAAATATTGAAGGAATAAGTCAAAGGACTAAAAAAGGAACATGAGGTTCAATCAATAACACTATGTGAAGTAACTAAGCAAAAGAAGAAAGCTGAGGAAGACAAGGTTGTTGTTAAGGAAGAAAAAAGTCTAATGGCAACTAGACTTGAAGAAAGGATATCTAATGTACAAAAGCTCACAAACACTTTATTAGCTCTTGATTTAACATGGGTTTCAACTACTAGATAGCCAAGGAAAAATTGCATCTAAGGGAAACTATCTCCTATGATGGACAAAATTTGTCTAGAACCTAGGCCAACAATAAGGTTGAACTCCTTCTTCACTTTAGGCTCTGCAAAACCTAGGTGGGTAGACCTTAGATTCATCTATAAGGTACCGGTTCCTAAAATGTAAATCTGAATCTATATTAAGAAGATGAAAACCCCAAAACCTTCTATGCTCATGCAATGACAAAGACATGAAATAGCTACTAACATTATCTATGAAATTCACAAGCTAAGAGTGGGTATCCTTTTTAGCTCTACAACATGAAAGGGAAAATAATTTGATTAATTGATTGATATCAACAAAATCCACATATAAAACAACAATATACTTGTAGATCCTATGATTGATTAGTGCCCTATCCATTGGGTATTCCATAAATCACATCATACATTAGTTATAAGATCTATCCATTCACTTTGTAAATGAGACATCTATGTTCAAACTAATTCTCATACTCATACTATCCTTCTTGTGAAATATGCAACTCTACCAAGATATATCATGCACTTACATGATTCTTTGAATCAAAAGAAAAACACATCAAGACATACAACACAAAATGAGATGCAACTGGATCTATGTTCTTTGCCCATAAAGCACAAAATATTGCAAACAATGGAGATAGGAGACAAGAATCAGAATCAAAGTAAGTAACTTATTACTCTTTGTATTTATTCCTTTGAAATAAGTATGTTCAAGATGTATGAAAAGACTCATAAAACACACAATAGACTAGAACTATACACTAAAACTCCATTAATGTTGTTCATACAAAGAGGAAATATTGAGGAGAATGGTAGAAACATGACTAGAGCTTTGCTCAATAGTTTGGACCCAAAAACATCCAACCTTAGAGAAAGGAAAAATAAGAGAATAAGTAGAAGAGGAAGAATTCCTAGATCTGATTTGATGATGCCATTTGTCCACTTGAAATCCTTCCATCTATTAAAGCCAAGCCTCTCTTCTCTCTTCAACTAAAAATTGCATCAAATCCCATCATTGTGCATAACCAACTATGAAAATATCTCTACGAATGATGAGAATACCCTTCTTGATAAAATATCTATCTACCACCAAAAACTCTGCTAAAAGTTTCACCAAGCTAACTTGGAGGAAAAATAACATCAACAATAGGATCCTTTCCAAGTTTGGCAAATACCTACTTCCCCATTTGGCCACAAGTTGAATCTGAACTACCCATACAAGAATGCAGTTGAAAATAAAGCACCTCAGATAAATCTAGTACACACTGATACCTATGCAAAAAATGATAGAAAATATGAAAAGTAGACTCCAATAGCTTTCCAATGATATATAATATTCCTACCTTTGAGTAAAAAATGTGCCCTAGACATTAGTTTGAAGTTGTGTACCAAAGAGATAAACATGTCCTTATTATTTTGCAAATATTTCACCTTGTTATAAAGTTTCAACTTTATGGTATAACCCATTTTATTTAAAAACTACCTTGCATGTCCATTCATGAGAAGAACATAAAAAATTATAAACACTTCAAAATTTTCCCTCTTTTTCCAATTTTGGGTCAAACTTGGTTGACTAGCCTAACATGTGGCAACACACTATTTGTTGCTCCAATCCTCGTCATCTACCACATTACCATCTAGTCACCACCTCCAGATGGGTCACTACATCAACACCACATGGCACTCTTTGATTGGCCCCCAATGCCCAGTCAATGCTCCACCTCAATCAAATCCATCAAGGTGCCCCTGTCACATGGCAACATCTTGCCACATCTCATCTCTGATAGCCCCAGCTTGTGAGTTAGTGAGATTTCTCCATGTGTCTTTTGATGATGTCATCTTCTCCATCCTTTACTACCACATGTCATATCCTTATTCACTGGCATCGCCACCTCTGACCAACTAGATGCCACATCACCATCTTCCTATTGGGTAACATGGGCCCGCTATGATACTTGTTGCAATCTTGCTTCTTCACAACTATGCGGCTTCCTTTGGCAACAATGCAAGATTGTGTCACATGGCACTTCCATCCCTATCACATTGCTAGGTCCCATCGCCATGCGATGCCACCTTACTTTATCTCATTTCTAATGGCTCACTTGGTGAATGAGTGAGCTAGTGCCACTTTTCTACTCCATCCAACTTGGCCTCCTCAATTTTCTTGTATGTGGTTTTGTATTATTCATCTATTTTGCAAGATCATTGCTAATGTCATCCTTTGGTCAAAATTTACTTCAAATTTTTCCCAATCAGCTTGGTGGGCCCTTACAAATCCTTCTCTGTATCTGCAAGCATGGACAACTATAGACACATAATCTTCGTACAGTTTGGTATAAATCAATCTATAAACATTATCCCCCAAGAAATTTGGGACAAACATTCATTCCTACATAATACCCTAAAACCTACACAAACATCCCTCATGGTAAAGAGTGATCAAATAATTTGTTTGTCTTCATGGGAATCGACAATGAGATTGGGAGAAAACAAAATTTAGTTGTTGCAATGATAAGAGGGAAACAATAATCTTCAAACTTCACCCAATAGTGAAGATCTCTTCACATGTGTGCACATTCTAGGCTGAAAAATCCACAAGAAAAAGAAACAGTAGGAGCCATCAACATTAAGCTCTGCTATTTTCCTTTTGCACATGAAATTGTGAAATTCCATACATTTTCTAATCAAGCTATAGTTTTTTTCAATCAAGTTGTTGATAGGTATTACTTCATATTTATATTTTAAATGTGTGCCTCCCAACCAATTCACCCCAGGCAATATTCCTTCCAAAATAATGGCATTCACACCAATCATCTTCAATCATGTAATGATATTGTGCTCAAGGCTATAGAAAACTACTTGAGACTTACAAAAATGTCCCACTTCAAAGTTACGCTTTTCTCCATGCTATTTGGACAGACTGGGCATCGTTTGTCTATTTTGTGAAATCCCCTTTAAGAAGATCACTAGTTCTGTTGAAACATGAGCTCCTCCCACTTATGCATACATCTCCCCTTAATCAAATTTGTCAATACTATCATTGTATAGTGGATAGACAATTGAAATACCTTTTGTAATTGCTTGCTCTAAATATTAAATCACAATCATCATATCTATGATACATAAATCCTTTTTGTTTCAACCTGCAACCCATTTCTCTTTAAGTACTCCATTAGTCCTCTTATATTTTTTTCATATTGGGGGAAAATTTAATTGATGGGGTTTCTTCTTTATTATTTCTATTTTATCACATACACGTTGCCCCCCTTTTTTAGCTCCAATTTTAAAAGATGCTATTTCAACTAGTATTCATTTGTTGACATTTTACTTCCCAATGTATTCCCAATTATTGATCTACCATGCAAATTGGATATTTTTAATGCTTAGCCACCACATATATTCACCATAACACACTCTAGTGTTAGATTTTGTATTTGCAAATGAAAAGATATTTGGAAAAGATGACAGGTTGTACTGTAGTGGAAACTATTTAAAATGATTTATATGCTCTCCTCTATTACCAACGGTAAGATGGGCATCATTGAAAATCTCACTTGGAAAAAATTTGCATCGAATTATAAGGAATAACATTCTTGCTTCAACCAAATTCATCAAGGAAATACAACTCCATGTTTTAGTGATCTCAAAATTATACATGCGCTGCCCACATTCATGAAACTTTTACAAATACAGATAGAAAAGTCTTCTACTCTTAATTATATGATAGGTTAGAACATCTCGCCATGGTGTGGAATGCATATTAAACTAATTGGACATCAGGCAATTTGGCTTCCAAATTATAACCTCTCTCATCCTCAAATTAAAACTCAACCAATTAAATATATTTTAGTTGATGATATGTGTGTATCAAATGTCTTTAATGATCAAATTCATTGTAAAACATCTTCAAACTTTACATTGTCGTACCAACTCTGATACAAATTAGTCCAAAAGTGAGCCTAGCTAAAAAAACCAAACTCAAACACCTAACATCTTAGAAATGTCCTAATTGATTCTCTTGGACTGACTATAATCAATTAGGATTCATTATTGATCATTGATTGAACATTCATATCTTTCCTTTTACCTATTTTGAACACTGTCACTCTTTGTATCAAGAGGCATCTAAGCCAGCCTTAAAAATTGATAAAATTAAGTGACAGGGTGACTTTGTAATTATGTTCTCTAGTACATACTCTTTCAGTATGTAAAATATTTCCTTGTGAAAATTTTAGTCAAAATATATTTATTGACAAAGTTGCCCTTCTCAAGCTGCTCCTACAAACAACCTATTAGAAACAAAAAGTTGCATTCAATTTGACCTTAAAAATTGGTGAAACGACCATTTGGGGGAAAAAAGGTCTGGGGTATTCATGCATTGTCATGTGGAGAGTATAAGTTTGCATTTTTAGCTCATGATGAGTAACTAGGAAAATTTGGCAAGTGCATGAAGTTGGGTATTTGGAACTGCAGAACTAGGAACAGTAGCAGAATAGTGATTTTTTGCAAACAGAATGGACTTGGGGAAATATGCAAATGGGTTCATGAAAACTTAGACTAGCACACTGGAAATAATTTTGGTTTTGAACACAATGGTACAATAATTATAGTCCCATTTATCATGGTTTCAAAATTATAACATCTCAAATAGGGCTATCAATCAATTTATAGTTTTAGTTACTAGTGAAACTTAAGAAATTGCATTTGGAATCATGTTTGAAAACTAGTCAAATGGATTAGTCATGGGCTCAGATTTGGAACATAATAAGTCTCTGACCCCTAGAAAATATTAGTGAAATAATTTTCTCATTTTAGTCAAATGGATCAAAGTTATAACTGGTCAAACAAGGCTACCCAAAATTTTGAGCAATATGCATCAACATGACAATAGTAAACAACCAACTTTGAGGGATTCGAAACCAGGTCAAAACATATCAAAATGACTTGAAAGATGAAATATATGTTCTTTGATATGCACACTAAATAGTACCAAAGTGGAAGTTCATAATACTTTACCAAGTACAAGATATTTAGATGCAAACTAGGCTTCCTGTCATTGTGTAACACTAAGGCAAAAATGCAAATTTGACAAATACTCAAAATGACACTTGGCAAAATGACTTAGAATGGGATTTTTTCATAATTAAACACATGCATGTACTAAATGAAAGGTTCTAAACACATGAGACATGTCATAGGCCTCAAAATGACAGTTGGGTACATATGCATGAAAAGCTCTTATATGGGCTTGATTAGACTTAGTTTTCATAATGGTACTAAAAAATTAGAGTTACAATTTTGAGTCCCAACACACTCAGCTTGATATGATGAATCAAATAATGGTTGAAAATCATGAGTTGAACATAAATGATGTGAAACTAGAAAAATTAATATCACAAAAGGACTTACTAAAGAATGAACTAAAAACTGAGAATTCTTCAATAAGTCCTTGTGGAGATATTCAACAAGCCAAATGAAGTAATGAAATACTTTGATGAAATAATGAGGTCATCTGGCAGCACTATTGGTCCAAGATATTCACCTACCAAGCAAGGAGAATCATCTAGGAGTGGAGAACTGAGAAATGCAAAATCTAAAGGCAAACCAACATGTTAATAGTGTGGAAAATTGGGTCATACTGCAAATATCTACAGGAGAAAAATGGTATGCAAAATCCTAAACCTAAGTTTGTTGGTTTTTTTTTTTACTACAAGAAGCAAAGACATCAAATTCATGAGTTTAGGTCAAGAATGAAGAATATAATTAACTACACCTATAGTTGAAGGCTATTGTTACAACTATCAAAAGTATGGACATAGAGCATATGCATACAGATATAGACAAAACTCTATTGGATTAGTCGAAGGTAGAACCATGCACCTAACAATGTATGTTCCAAATGTCACAAGTTTGGACATTCAAGCAAATACTACAGGACTCAAGTACCAACAAAAAATTACAGCACCAATTGTAAAGGCAAAGTGGACGTTGATCAAACAAGGAAGGAGATGAATAAAACATGGAGAAAAAGGTAGAAGATGGAAGTAGTGGAACTGATGGAGTTGCGATCACCCAATCCAATGGAGGAGGTGATCATATCATCTCAAACTAAGAAAGAAAGGTATGTAAGGAACTGTATATTCAAAGATACATCTCACACCAGTTCCTAACATAAAATGTGCTAGAGTTCATATTTTCATAAGTAAAGATGAATAAGAACATATTTATTAAAGGACTAGTGCAAAAGAAACATGTACACAGTCAGTGCCAAACATCAGTGAAATTTTCTATATTTACTGAGCATTGTAATATGCACTGAGTACTTCAAAAGCTAAATTGGTATGTAGGATGAGTTAGATGGAAGAGATTGAGCTGTATAGTAAAGACCTAGTTTGAAGGCACAATGTCAACCAAGACAATTGGCTTCCACCTACACGAGTGCACAACTGTAATGGAGACCCTAAATCGATCAAAAGAAAGTATATATCAAAATTTGAAGACATTATTTCATACCTTGCATATAGAATTTGAGAGCACAGAGCAGTTTGAGCAAAAAAGAGATCCTAAGGAAATTTAAGAGAAAATATGAGACAAGAAGATTAATTTAGTGAATATTAAAGTGGTGTCAAGTTATCCAAAGAGAATAAGCTTACAGACCCTAATAGAGAAAAATGGCAACTTCATCATCCGTAGTTAAGAGTCAAGGAGTAGAGGTTAGTAAAGTTCAATTGGTGAGGAGTGACACTTCTCCTCCACCTAAATTTAATGCTATTCTTGAAATCAAGATGAAAGATGACTCAATGGGGCATTATCTTCAATACCACCCAAGGTAATCATGATACACGATGTGTAGAGTTGCTACATGTGTAAAATTGGAGAAGTAGGTGATTACAAGATTTGAGAAGCTTATGATAAATTATGTGATGAAGGAGTTTTGAAGGAGGAAATCAAAATTTTTGAGAGGAAGTGGTTAACTTGTGCCCTAGAATTTCCATGTAATTTTAAGATCAAATGGATCAAGGTTGTGTTGAGTAGGATCTATGACATGAAGTTCTGGCTACACAATGGACTAGTTGAAATAACCAAGAAGATTCATAAGGTTACTAGTTATCCGACATTGGACAAGAAGAAGACCATGTGAAGTCTATGTCAAGAAGAAGTTGAAGCCAACATGGGAGCTGAGTGGAATGGACAAGGGTTTTCCATTACAAACATTCATAATCTATTAATTGAATTTGTAGTGAGTAATTAGTCACAAATTCTATCAATCTAATAGATTGAACAACGTACCATGTATGGCAGTGAATCAAGAATGGAAGATAGTCATGAAAGATCATGAATATGATCTTTTTGAGTTGTAGAGACTACAATTAGTAGAAAATTTGATATCCATCAAGAAGGACAAGAACTCAATGTGTAAGTTCAGATCACTTGCTATGTGAATTTCCTTTCATATTGAGAAGTATTTTCCTAGTATTAGGAATATTGTTTGGGGTAAAGGAAAACCAATGATAAGGAAAATCAATGAATTCATAACTCAACTAGGAAAGAATTTTGAAAATGTCTTGGACACATATTTTGATGAATTCAGACAAAGAATGAAGATGAGGATGAGAGTTCTAGATGAGTTAGTAATGAGACATTACAATGGTGTATGTTCTTAGTAGACACATATAACACATATATAGAGGCAGTAAAGCCAAGGAAGACATGGCTAACAACATTTGACTATGAGGTTGATAGTGATACAATTAATGCAAATATTGTTGCATTATTTAAAGAAGAAATTGACAATGAAGCATTTTTTTTGGAAAGTATGAAGAAGCTAAAGCAAGAACCATGATAGATATCAAGATAGCTTCCAAGGAAAAGAAAACAAAGAGAATGATTGAAGGCCTAGACGCAAAGCTAGGCACCCAAGACAAGAGCAATGAACCTCTATAGATTACACAAGGTCTAGGACAAGATGAAGAAAAAGATAGTGGTAATGAGGAAGAGGAAGATGAATAAGGAGTGAAGGGTAAAGCCCCAATTTTTTTCACACCACCTAACAAGAAGGATAAAGGAACTATAAAGAATCCAATGGTGATATTCATCTCTCCTCTTCCACCTACCAAACCAAGGACAAGGGCATCAACTAGTGTTGAGAAAGCTACAAAGAAAAGAGCAATGGAGATTGCTGAGTCTAGTGGATCAAAAGCAATGAGAAGAAGATTGGTTAAAGGAACACCCACAAGGAACACAAAATATATTGATGAGCTATGTTATGACCTAACCAAATATTTAGGCTTATCTAATTTAAGATTTGTGAAATATGGCACATTGCATAATATTGATAGAACAAAAGTTGAGGAGGCCATGATAGATATGATGGAAAATTAGAAGTTATCTCCAAATAAAGTAGATAAGAAGATACCTATAGATTTGTATAATAGACTTGTTAGAAGGTGGAAATGAGCAACAAAAGAAGAGAAAAATATTAGAACTGACACATTAGCCAAGGTCATGTGTAATCTATCACAAGAACAAAAGGATGCATTTTTGGAGAGATACAAGAACAAATTCATTCCTAAATTCATAATATTTATGATATTGCAAAATAATACTAAAGCTATAATTCAACAGAACAAGTTACTTTGGAAAAGAATTTTTGGTCTCATAAAAAAAGAAGAGAAGGATATTGAGATTGTAACTGTTCAAGATGATGAGAGTGATGAAATGAGTTTAGGTGCATTGAGTCCACAAGCCAACATGTCACAAATTTGTCTTGACGCCCCTGACACTCTAGAGAAGTCATCAGTTACAAACAAGGAGGAGCGAGAGGTAGAAGGAACTAATAAATACACAAGCATAGACATTTCTACCATAGGTTAAGAAGGAGTAAACCTCATATTGAGGAGAATGAAGAGGAAAATAAGATTGTGACATGTGCTACTATTGTTGTCTCTAGCAATAATGTAAAAGAAAGACCAAGTGGTGATAACCCCTCACCATCTCCCAAAGTAGTGCTGAGTAGCAACACTTCTACTCCTCGTAGAAGGAAAACAATAAAAGATAGGTCACTAGATATTGAAATTAGTTTAGATGACATTATTGAGATGCCACAATTGGATTTGGCAAATCTCACTCTTGACCAAAAAATTTTGTTGCAAGAGATTTTGGCTAAGAAGAAGAAGTAAAAAGAGCTAAGAAGAGAACATTAGTAGAAGTAGGCATTGCATGATGTTAAAGACATTTTTGTTGAGGCATTTGATATACAAAATTTTGATGGGCAAGCCCCAATCATTTCCCAGCTTGTTAACATTGTTGAGAAAATCAATGTTGGAGATATAAAATCCAATGAAAAATTGATGGATTGGTCAACAAAGAAATTTGAGAATAAGGTTGTGGAAAAAGTTTTAACAACCATTTCCAAGTAGAAAGTTCAATTACATGAACATGTATAGAACACAACAGAACTAACTTAGAAAGTACAACATCTATACAATATTTTGTGTGATGTGTCAAGATTCACTAGTGATCTTTAGGAAGACATCAATCAGATTCATGTTAATATGAAGCAATCCAACACTATGAGGTCAAAGTTTATCTCCATTCAATCCATGATAATACCTCACTTAGAGGTTATGCAGAGAGAAATTAAATCAGCACAAGATCTTATTAATGAAGATCATAAGATTTTGGTGCCTAAGAGTTTGATTGACATGGCAACTAGGTTACATTTGAAAAATCACATTTTGGAATTAGCAAGAACCACTTGGGATCATGCACTTGATATGATTAAACAAGTTCACAAACCTTTTATTGAAAAATATGGTTTGATTCCACCCATTCAACTCGAACAATAGACATAATTGACAAAAACAAGGGGGGATTGTAATCATGATTACATATTTTTAATGGAGAGCAAAAAAAAAATATCAATAAGGGAAATGTAATGATGTTTTGAAGAGTTTGAGTTAGAAATTAGAGTTTAGATGCAGAAGGAAAACATGGAATGACACTAAAATAATTAGACTACTTAAGTAATGTGTATATATTGTTCATTATTTTTTTCTTCGGCATAAGTTAAAGTTTTTTAGATCTATAGGAACTAAGTCATAGGCTTAGGGGGAGTACATATATTAGCATTATAATGATGTAATCATGAAAATGTGTTTTTGCCACTAATTTCAAAGGGGGAGATTGTTGATATCTCGAACTATTATTATTCTATTAGTGTCAAACACTTAGTCATATACTAGGCAGAGTCATATGGTCATCATTGTGACTGGGCTACTCTATATAGGCCTAGTCATGAGATAGATTTGTATATAAACATGTATATATTGAGCTCTATAGGAGCTGAGTAAGTCTTTGGTCTCTGAGTATTTGCAATGTAAGATGAGTATAATGTTTATCAAGCGATTTGAGTATATTGTTGTTTGGTTACATAGAGGTGTTGAGCATAGTAGAGACTAAGCCTTAGAAGAATTTATAGTGAATGTTGATTGTTCGAGACAATAAGTGTCAAGCAACGAAAAATTAACATTCAAGTCATGAATTATACAAACTTTGAGGTAAATCATTTAAGGATGACATAGACAGGATATTTAATACTTGTAGAGTTGTTACAAAGATCATTATGCATTTTATGAAGTGGATGACAGATCCCTATATTCTGTGATGAAATAATTATATTGAGAGGTGAAACAAAGAAGCATCTTGAAAATTGTTTACGAAGTATTTAAATAGAGTTGATCTAGACCTATTTTGATATGGGAGATTGAGTAAAGGAGAAGGAGCGAACAAGTTATTTATGCAATTCAAGTGTGAATGTGCAAACATTGCAGAAGAGGCAAAAGAGTTCTATTATTCTAGAATAGAGAAAGTGACCTAGTGCAAGCAGTGAAGGGAAGAAAATCTATATCAGGTAAGAGATCAAATCAGATTGAAAAGAGGAGATCCAAGAAAAACTTATCAGAAAAGACTGAGGATCAAGTACTGAATCAATTTTAACAGATTGAGTTAGGGTAAATCTCTTAACAAATCTTTGTAAATCTCCTAATAGAGTCCTTACTGTGTTGTAAGTGTGAAATCCTCTAACAAGGTGAGATCTAACAACCTCAAAGTATTTTAATAGGGAAGACCCCTCATAGGGTAGATCATTGGATATGGTCAAACATTATAACCCTAATAGGTTAACTTTATTACTACAGTAGTGAAGATTTGTGGGTGTCATCTCTACCCTTGTTTTACCTTCACCTTGAAGTGTTTATATGTAACCAAAATCTTCGTGTCATGTGATTACTTTTCATGCATGTGATTGATAGATTAGATCTATATGTTATTATAGTTTAATTTTATAAGTTATGCATGCATAAGCAATTGGATATGAGATGGTAAATATGGTGAATGCATTAGTATTGTGAAAAAGTTAAAATCTTACATATCCTGATTCACCCCCACCTCCAAGTATCTTGTTTTTTAATTTATGCTTCTAATAGTGAATGACTAAATGTTTGACATAATAGACAACAAGACTTAGGGATTAACATTGCTCCCTCTCTTTCTTCAACTATGAGATTTAATCATTGTTGAACATAGAGAAATTGACTCCCATATTTTTAAAAATCAATGCATTAATCTACCCCACTTTTAGCTTCATCATATGGAAAAATGATTTATTTACATTTATAATCATTATCTTCTTCATGGGTGTATGCAATTCCCATAGAAAAAATTGCCTCACTTAGATCACATTTAGAGCTAATGAAAACATCATGAAATCCTTCTAAGTCCAATTTAAATTCATTTTTTTCTCCTCTCAAGAAGCTATCAAAGATGAGTAAAGCACTCAAGTCCCAACTAGGGAAGAGTATTACACAAACCTCTATTAATTATTGTTTTCCTCTTTAAGGAATCATATTTTCTTTTACTTCTGCATCAATTTCTTCCTTATGCATCCTCAATAAATCTACCTCAATATTAGGAGTAAAGTTTAGATAATTTTGATCATTTTTTTTACCGTTGTAACTAAATACAAAAGACTTAAACTCTTTTGGTTTTAAAAAAAATGTCTGCAATAAAAGTATCATGTTTAATTAACCTTGTATCATGATTAATATTTAACCAAGTTAAAATTTAGTTATTGGTGTCATATTTTTCTTTGATTTTTATGAGATTCAATCTAGAAACAACTTCTTACTAATTAGGATCATCATCTATATTTTGAACAAATATCCCTTAATTGTTTCCTTTTTATTTAATTTTTTAAATTATATTTATTGATGAATTTTGTGGTCTTTTCCTCCTCTAGATTCCTAAATACATTTTTAGTTTTTAAGCCACAATGGATATAATTACTTTACTTTATTTCTTCTTGCAACAACAACCATATCCCTAAGGGTCATAGTGGCTTCTTGCCACATTCTTGAGAAAATGATATTTCTTTTTACAACTTCTTCTAAATCATCTCATAATCTCTTGTGGACATTTTTGGTTCCTCAAATTATTGATTGACAGACCTATGAGCCTTGCTTACTCAATGTTAGGTAATTCAACACAATTTGGCCAATGACTAAGATTGATGCTTAATGATCAAATCCTCTTCTCTTTAGGCTCTACTAACCTAGGTGGGTATACCTTATGAAAACTGATTAATCTTACTTATACATTTTTTTAAAATTGATGCTCTTGAAATTTCAAGTAGTTCTCAAAGAAAAATCAAAATTTTGAATGCTTAGAATTCTTTAATGAGTATTTATAATTTGAAAATGTAGAACACTTGAGTGTGACAAAGAACTCTACCAACTTCAATTGATAACAAACCTTAGTGAATTAATTTAGACCAGTTTCTTATTCAAAATTGGAAAAATAGAGTTAAATTAATATTAACTTCAAGATCATTAAAAATATTAAGAGATAGCATACACTTACCATCAATTACTAGATAGAGAACTTTAACACAAACTTAAGTTCAATTGCTTTTAACTTCAAGTTTGGAAGACCAATTGAACAACAAAAAAAATGCTTGTAATTATTTTATTATCAAGAGACTATATCAAATTTCAATCTATCAATGAAAATGTGAATCTAAGAGGACAATCTATCAAGTGTAAGTGAAGATTATTCTACAAATTTTTTGGAAAGGGAAACATAGTATTTTTATAAACTTCAAAAAGGAGTAAAAATGAGCCATGAAAATTTGTAATATCAACTCAAGATCTACATAGTTTATATGCTTATGTGCTATACCCTAATTTATAAATGTATTTTTCTATACTCTTATCGATATCTATCTAGGTCCTTGGTGCCTATTCTTGTAGGAAATGAAGCAACACAACAAAAAGCTCTAAACCTTAAAAATGCTTAACTAAAACTAATTGCAACCAGACATAATATTTACACATAAAAAAAAATCGTAATCATCATGGAAGAAGGCCACACAAAAAATGTCTAACATGTCATTAAGGTAATCTCAATCACCAGACTTTTCTCCTTGTTCAACTAATCTCAGCTCAATCTCAGCTTTATCTTCCTTCAACTTGAGCTCATGAGAGTCACTCACATAACTTACATAGTTCTTTCTAAGATCCAACACAACCATGCACATACTATTACTAATATAAAATTAGTCCTCTTCTTCAAGAGAAAGACTTGGCTATGTGAATGGTTTTAGTTCTTAGGCTATTGGATGTTCTTGCACTAGTAATCCCATTCTTGCATCTAGAACTAAAACTTATGTAACTTGGTTATAAAACTTTTGCAACTTGGTTACAAAATTCTCCATCAAAATAAAAAATTTCTAGTAGATTTTTTTGTAGGGGCAACTTCTACCCATTTACTAAAGTAATCAGTAGTCACAAGAATCCAACTATATCCTCCATTGGAATCATTAGTGATTTCTCCTATGAGGTCAATCCCCCAAATTTGGAAATGATCTTGAGCTTGTAAGGTCCTTAAGGGAAGATCTCTATTATATTTTAGCTTTCTAAAGAACTTCTAACATGCTTCACATTTTCTAGCATATGCATGGCAGTCTCTTAATATATATGGCCAATAATATCCTATACACAATATCTTATCGGTTGTAGTTTTTGGTTGAAAAGTGAGCTCCACAAAGTCCCTCATGGAACTCTATCAAGGTAACCTCCTCTTGATATGTGTTTAGATAGAAAAATAATATACCATATTCATTTCTCCTATAAAGATCTCACTGAATTAAAACATATTTTGTTGCTTGCAATTTTATGGTCCTTTTTTATTTTCATCCAGATTGTCATGAAATTTCATGTGTCTCAAATAAAAAATAATTTATTTATACTGGGGAAAATGTTCAATACTGACAACTATTTTTTCAAGGTTCACTTGATTCACTTGTACTACCTCTAAGTTAACATCAACCATAAGTTTTTCCAAGACTTGGCTTCTTACCTACTTTATAGTCTTGATATTTATATTAAATTTCTAAATCTGATTAATCCACCTAGATATCCTTCTTGTAGTTTCTATCTATCTAAAAATATCCTTAACATAGAATTTGGTAAATATGCAATCACTTCAGTACCAACTAGATATGGCTTAAAGGATTTTACAATTTTCACTAATGCATAAGCTTATTTTTCATTTATGTCATAATTTAATATAAAACTCTACAATTTTTTTCTAAAGAATAAATTTGGTTGTCCATATCCTTCTTTATTCTTTTGCAACATCACAAAGACTATTTTATTAAATGAAGAAAAGGAAAATATTTGAAAGGGTTTCTTAAAATTAGAAGTCTTTAGTACCACTACCTCCTTAATTACCTAATTTATGTCAAAGAAAGCTTGCAATGCTTCATCATCCTAGATCATCTTAGCTCCTTTCTTTAATATCTAGTAAATAGGTTTGACTATCACTAGAAAATTTGAAACAAATCTTCTTACAAAGTTAATTTTCCTAAAAAATGTCTGGATAGCCATAATTGTCTTAGGGACCTTTATTTTGTCAATTGCTACCACTCTTTTAGGGTCTATTATGACTACATCCTTAGATAAAATATGTCCAAATAGTTTTCCTTTTGTGACTCAAAACTAACATTTCTTTTTATTTAAAGACACTTTGTATTCGAGGGTTCTTCTAAATATTTTTTCTAAATGATTGCTATGATCCTCTTCCTTTTGTGTATAAGTAGCAAGGTCATCCTAGTATACCTCAAGAATTAAAATCATTTAAACCTTCAAAACCAATTTCCATAGCTCTTTGAAAAGTAGCCCGTGCATTGGTTAAACCACAATTGATCCTTGCATACACATATGTTCCCCATGTAGTGGTAGAAGCAGTTTAATATTACTTTGATTGCCTTACTTTGACCTAATTGTAACTTGAGAAGTCATCCATCATGGAAATAATTTCATTCCCTACTACCCTTTGTAACAGTGCTTTTATGTTTGGAAGAGCATAATTATCCTTTAGTGGTGACATATTTAGATTTCTAAAATCAATAGTCAATCTGATATCCCTATTTTTCTTTCCAACAGGGACACAATTTGAAACCTGTGTATAATGTCTAATTGGTTTAATGATCCCAAGCTATCTCATCTTAATAAATTCCTCCATCTTTTGTGCAAATGTTGGGTTTATAGATATTTTCTTCTATCTAAATAGCTTAGAATATAGCTTCAAAGGTATTTCATGTTGGAACAAATCATCTCTTGAAGCTTTCAACTCATCATAAGACCATGCAAATACATGCTTGAAATTTCTCAACAAAGAGACAAGGTCTTCTCTAACCTTAGGGGTCAGGCTTTAACCAATATTTTTTTTTTTGAGGAATTTTCATTCCCAAGATTAACTTTCTCAATTTCTTTGGGTACATCAGTAGGCTTATAAGTTTTAAGATTCTCATGTTCATCTAATATTATTTCTAATTATACTAATCCTTCGAGTATTTTATTGGATCTAAGTTGAACAATTTCTTCTCCAAACAAGGTCTCTTTATCATCTTGATTCTTCACAAAACCATTCTAATCAATTCTTTGATCTTGGTAATGTTCGTCATAAGTTAGAAAGTCAAGTAAATCCTTGTCATCATTAAAAAAATTCCAATTGTGCACATTGTCTAGTATAGATGGTCTATTCCTCATTTCAATCTGTAGAATTCCTTGTAATTGAATCTCAATTTTTTTGATAGCTAAGTTATCCATCATATCAGCCAAAATATTCTCTCTCCTATTAATCCACTTTATTGAAAATACATCAAAGAACTCAATTAAGTCCCAAACATAGTTTATGTACTACTTCAATTTTGAATTCTTAGCAGTAAATTGAATTTTAATTTGTGACACTATCAGTTCAAAATCCCCCAAGAATGGTATAATTTTAATCTTGTGCATCTTAGCCATATTTAATCCCAATATCAATGCTTCATATTTAATAATATTATTAGTGCATTCAAAATTCATAAAGAAAGAATATTTGGAGATTTTTTTAGAGGGAGATATAAGAATTACTCCTACACCATTACCTTCCCTGCTACAAGATCCATCAAAATGCATCTTCCATCTTCCACTATTTTCTTCTTCCAAACAAAGTTCATTAGATTTATCAATGCATTGAACTAGTTTACTCAAGTTTACCTTAAAGTTATTTGTATTAGTTCGACAGAAGTTGACACCATAATCAAGACTGAAACTTTCCACTAGATATGTGAATCTTGGTTCCCTATCAATTCTTACATATCTTCCATTTATAGGGATGGTTGCATAAGATAAGTATAAATGGACATATCCTCCACCAAGTTGTATTGTCTTGAAAGTAACATAGCATAATAAGGTGTTATTTTCACCACAATGACATCCATTTTGTATGATAAATCAGGACATGAGGGAAACTTGAACTCAATGCCTTTCAAGACTCCTACCACTACTACTAACTAGTTATTCATTGCATAGAACTTCCCATAAGGCATATCCTTGTTAAAACCTAAGTATTTCATGACATTAGTAGGCATAATATTAACTAGAGCACCTAAATCTATCATGCAATTTCTCAATAATTTATTATTAATTAACTAAAAGAGGTATACATGTGGTGAATTCTCATTTATATTTATCCCTAGATAAATGATTCATGCACCATTAACATTTTTCTCTCTTGAAATATATTTCTTGTTTACCTTTGGTAGAAGATTTAAGACTTCCTTTCCATACTCAGGGATCTTGACAATTTAAAAGAATGGAACCATAATTTTCATTTGTGATAAATCATTTGAAACAAATGAGTTAGCATTTATCATCTTCTTGCCTATTATTTTCTTATTAAGAGGGTGACTTTCCTTTTTTTTTTTTTTTTGACTTTGTACTATCTTCTCATTATTATTTTTACGCAAATCAATCAGTAGCCTATTGACACTTACTCTTCGTGATTTCTCCTTTTCATGATTTATAGTCTTTTTTCTCAACTTATAACTACTTCTACCTTGCTCCACTACTACAATGGTGTAAGATCTTATTTCTTCTTCACTTGACTGCCTTACCATTCAATTTTATTCTTCATTAGAGAAAACCCACTCTTAGCACTACTAAAATTCCCTCATCATGTCAATATCAAGAATGTATTCATCTTCCAAGGAATCATCATCTCCCTTGAGTGGTTTTGATGACAAAATAATAATAGTTGGTTGTTGTTCCCATTGCCCCTCTTCTTCCAAAACACTATGAGAAATCAAACATTGATTAGGAGCATGTGAAAACTTACAAATTTCACACCAAGGACCATTTTTCACATAATTATTACTTATCTTTAGAGGGTTAGGGGTTTAATTTTTCCTTATAGGTTTTACATCCTTCAATTGGTCTTGTATGCATATTTTGCAATCTAAATTTGTAAGGCCTATCATTTTTGTTAGATTTGAATGTTTCACTTTTATTTTGTTTAATTTGTAAATCTTTGATCATATTCAATAATTTATCAATCTTATATAACCTCATCCTTTTTTTGTTTTGGAGCTTTGGGATTTAATAACTTTGGATCCCCCCCCTCTCTCTCTCTCTCTCTCTCTCTCTCTCTCTCTCTCTCTCTCTCTCTCTCTCTCTCTCTCTCTCTCTCTCTCTCTCTCTCTCTCTCTCTCTCTCTCTCTCTCTCTCTCTCTCTCTCTTACTAGCAATTTTCCTCTCATTCTCAATTGTTGCAAAAACTTTGAAATCTTCTTGCAATGTGTTGAGCCTATGAGACCTTTTCTCATAGTGATTTTTCTATTAAAATCACTTAAGTAAAAATTTATCAAGAAAGAATCTTCTGGTCGAATATCTCTCGGTATCTTACTCAAAAACTTATTAGACCTTTTATTGAACTCTGCTATTGATTCGTTAGAATTATTCTTTATTCTGTTTAATTCATGAGAGGAAAAATATGAATAGCTATGATCCCCAAATTGTTCAATAAACAAATCCACAAATTCATACCAACTAGAAATAGAACTATTAGGAAGTCCTCTATACCATTCAAGAATGTCATTAGTGAGAGACTACATAAGTAGTTTCATAAGCATATCCTCATGATTTTCTTCTAATTATTCATAGGTATTATTCAAATTGATAACATTTCCTTCAACAGATTGAGTCCCCTCTCCATAAAACTTTGGGATTATAGTTCTCAATCCATTTTTTATTCAATTTGGATATCCCACAATTCTTGTGAAGTCAAGCTTCTTGTGTCTTTCAATCACCATAAGAGCTCTAGCCCCTTGTCTTAAATTCATTTGACATTAATTTTTCTCCCTCTAATTGTTTTTTATATTTTTTTGATTGTTCTAAAAATTATTCCTAGTATTTTTGGCATTTCTATTCACCCCATTATAGTTTCAATTATTGTGACATTCATTTGCCTTATTATGACCTTGTCTCCAATGTCCACTAGTCTCCTCTCTTCTATTTCTTCCATACAAGGTTTTTCTATTTAAATTATTGCAAATGAAATATTTATTCTTATAAGGTGGGTTATATTTAGAAGAGTTACTAACCTCTTATTTCCTTTTCTCATTATCCTTCTTAGGATTAATAATTTCATCTTGTTTTATGACAATTCTTTCAAGTATCTCATGAGGAACTTGTCTCAAAGCCTTGGTTTCCTTTTTGGGTGAGATAGTACACAATATATTAAAGGCTACATATAGTTTATGAGCATCTTATTCATTTTCTTCTTTATCATCTTCTCCCACTTCATCTTCAACTTGGTAGGTTTTTGGTTGATTATCATCATCAAGGGTCCTTATATTATAAAAAACATTTTTCTTCCTTTCTAAAGTTTCGTCACCAAATTGTTCACCATCTTTATTAAAAGGTCCATTTTTTCTATCAACAAATCTCTTGTTACTAGTATACAACATGTCTAAAGATTGGTTCATTTTTCTTCTAGTTCTCTTCCTTGGAGTCTACTTTAGAAATTATTTCCCTTCGTCGACAGATGTCCTACCACACATACACTTTATAGACCAATGCCTATAACTTTCCTTCCTTTCAAAATGAAAAGTTTGATCATTCATAAAAACTTACATATATTTTTCACCTCTATCTTGAGGAAATATTCTATCAAATATTATGGGCTTCTTCTAGTAGAGTACACTTCAAAATAAAACTTCCACTTCTTTTGGTTCATGAAACTAAAAGTTTTGGGTAACTTCACAATGTTAATTGTGAGAAACTCTCCCCAATAGGGTCACCAATCTGTTTGTTCCTCAAATTGTTGGTTCAAAGACCTATGAGCCTTTCTTACTCAATGTTGGTAATTCAACACAATTTGGTCAATGACTAGGATTGATTCTTAGTGATCAAATCATCTTCTCTTCAAGCTTTGCTAACCTATGTGGGTATACCTTATGAAAAATGTTTCATCTTACTTATGAATATTTCTTTAATTGATTCTCTTGAGATTAAAAGTAGTTCTCAATGAAACTCTACTAACATCAATTGGTAACAAACCTTAGTGAAGTAATTCAAACCAGTTCCTTATTCCAAATCGGAAAAATAGAGTTAAACTGTTATTAACTTCAATATAGTCAAAAATATTTAGAGATAGCACACACTTACTATCAATTACCAGAAAGAAAACTTTAACACAAACCCTAATTCAATTATTTTTCACTTCAAACTTGTAAGACTAATTGAACAAAAAATACAACGCTTGCAATTTTTTAGTATCAAGAGACTATATCAAATTTTAATCTATCAATAGAAATATGAATCCAAGAGGACAATCTATTTAGTGGAAGTGAAGATTATTCTGCACAATTCTTGGAAAGGTAAACGCAATATTTTTATTAAATTCAAAAAGGAGTATAGTTGAGCCATGACTATTTACAATATCGACTCAAAATTTGTATGGACTATACACGTCTATGTTATGCCCTAATTTGTATATGCATTTTTCTATATTGTTATCGATATCTATCTAGGGTCTTAGTGCCTCTTCTTATAGGAAATTAAGATGTGCAACAAAAAGCTTTAGACCCTTAAAAAATGCTTAAATAAAACTAACACTAGTACATTTTCCATTGATTTTTGACCAAAGGCCATTTTGGCTTATGATTTTGTTTTTGTATATGTCCAAAAAGGTCAAAAATTTGACCTTTATAAAGTTTAATGTCAAAATTTTGACCAACATGAGATATAAACAAAAAAGAAGAAGAAAATTAATTCTTATTTCATTTCATTCTAATGGCTACACATAGGAAGGAGAAAGGGTTAAGCACAATAGTATAGGTATTCAAACAAATCGGATTGACCTGGTGATTTCATACATTTAGCTCAATTATATTGGACATGAACATTTGTTAACCCAACAAATGCAGGCACGAGTCAGAATAATGGTTGGAGAGCTGTGTGGAGAGCCATTTGTTAACCTTAATCCATATCATTGGGCACAATACATTGTGTGGAGTGTCATTTGTCAACCCAAATCCAAATCAGTGGAGTTGAATATTGGTTAGAGAAATGTGGAGAGTCATTTTATATAGTTCCCAATCAGTCAAACTGACAACAGTATCGTATGGTGGAGGTACTTGAGCTTCCTTAAATATTCTTCTTAATTAATTGAAATAATCACTAGACTCATGGATTATTCTCTATATGCAATATTTTGATTATTCTCTTTAGCCTTGCAGGAATAATCTCTTCCCTAGTACTGGAATAAAATATATATCTAAGAAAACTTGCAGAAGAAACAACATTGCCAACCATTTTTGGGTCTTTTCATCTTCAGTTTTTTAAGACATTTGTGGATGATACATATCTTTGTCAATAATAATGCCTTCAACCAGCTTTGTATCCTCTAGCCTTCCACCAATTTTTTTTTCAACTTTAATCAAATCCAAGTTAACATATTTTCTTTCCAAATCTATAACAACAAGAACTACTTTGATAGTAATCTCTACTAACATGTGTTTGTATCTATTAACCTTGCATCAAAGGGAAAAAAAAAAAAACTTCAATATCAGAAATTTGACACTTAGAAGAATCAGTTGTTAACATAGTTGTATGTACAATAGAAATTATTCCTTGTGAAATGAGAATACAAAATGATAAGACATCAATATCTCCAAATGTCAAAACAAGTATATCAAAATCAGAATCACATCCAATGTATAGTTAAAGTTTCTCCAGACTTTGATTAAAGAAAATTTGCAAACATCATGTGTGCAATTAAAATATTTACAATTTATTTTATATCATTTTTTCCCCTTTGTATAGCACTTCACTAAGCTATTACACATTGCTACAAAAATGGCAGATACCCTAACATAATTATGATAGGAGTAACTATCCAATTATTAAAATTAAGTAAAGAAGACACATGAGTACCATTCCCCCAAATACTAGTCCATTGTTTAACTAGCATATGTATACCCATATTTAATTTCATTAAAATCAACTCATCATATATGATATTAGAACTATAAATAAAATAGATGCATAAGAAAAGAATAATGCATGAAGTCTACCTTAGTGGAATCTTGTTGAATATTCTTTTCCATCATTAGAAAATCCTGGTCACACTCTTATCACAATCCATTCCAAGGACTTTATCTAGTCCATATACAATGTATCTCAAATGGTGTTTTGACATCATTTTTATTTTTTTGGTAGTCTTCCTTGATTAAGGAAAATGTGGGAATAGAAGACAAAAGTGAGACATCTAGTAGGTCTAAAATAAGGAGATCAATTTGAGGTCAAAACATCAGAAGAAAATTCAATAAACAAATGCAATTTTTCCTTGCTGAGGGGGGATCATGTTCTTATGACAATGAGACCAAAGGTGATAGGTAGGTTCCCTTTAGTTATACACATGTTCAAAAAGAATGGGTACCTAAGGAACTACCTCCACTTAACATTGCTTTTTTTTGTTAACAAAAGGATATATCACATAGCTCCATCTTCATTACATGGTTTGGGCTTATTTTCCATGGACGACATAAAGGTCAGTTATAATAAAATTGTTTGAATTGATGGAGTATTTAGGACCTTGTTACAATTACAATAATTATATGTGGATCATGCAATAAAAAAAAGTATGCATAGGTATGCATTGTCAGGAAATTATATTAAATATAAAGAAAATGATCAAAGTAAAAGGCTTGCTATGTATATTGATGGAAGGCCAAAAGCAATAGGGAATATTGTAGGTTTTATAAATAGTTATTGACTTGTGTCAAATAATAAGTAGTCGAATTGTATATTCAAGGCACACGAGAGAAATCATGTTTTTGTATGTGCAATAAAATTAATAAGTGTAGGGGAAGAGCTTATAATAGATTACAATTTGAATTGTGTCGATACAAAAAAAAAATTGTCATGGGACTGGTAAGTATAACATATTTTAAACCAATTGTCTCCAATTAATATTGACTCCAGTATATAATCTACTATTTTATTAATACTTTTTTTGGTAAGTCTATTACTTTCATTTCATTGTTGATTGCTACAAATCACTAATATTTTTCATAGGGCGACATGGATCCACTAGAAGGCATAGCAAGGATGTTCCTCTCACACCTTCAACAAAGGTAAACCTTAATTAGTATTATTGTACAAATTATATAGAAAAAAATTCCATATTATGTTATTTTCTTTATGGCTTTGGAGTTATTTTGATAGAATTTTACTGATATTGATGTCACAACTTGATACTTATTGATAGGGAAAATAAAAATGACAACAAATCAACTGCGGTCTAAAATTGAGGTGACATTTTTAGATGACATCACATGTAGCATTGACCTCGGCTTCATGGCTAATAATATTATAAATAAATATAGTCACAAAATTCTTACCCTTGTTATGGAACAAAACAAAACCGAGGAGACAGAGGCACTCAAATATGAATTGATACGTAGAGTCAATTGTATGAAGGTAAGTAGTAATTAATCTTAAGTGATAATAAAATTTTAATAGATTTTTATATTTTATACTATCTTATGGATCATGATCTAAAATATGATGTGTTATTCTTACTTGATTTTTTGACACCTATGAAATGTGGTCAACATGGCGAGGTTGTAGTAGTGCACAACCTTCATGTAAATAATTCTTAAACCTTTAACCATTCATTTAACCTTTGTATGCATTATTGACTCAACTTATGTTTGGGATGCTTCTAGTACCCCATTTGATCTTTATCCATTGTAAATGTCTTTGCTAACAATTTATTCTTCAACTCACAATGAAGTGTGGACACCTCCTTTGATCACTACTCTGATACTGTTGATTGCAATGTTGACAACAAGGAGCTTGTAGACGTCATTTTTACAACTGGTAAAACCTTATTTTCTATATTTTTTATGTGCTAATCATGCATTGATTTTTTTGGGGTACATTTATGCTCATAGACCTATTTTGTGCACTAATATATACACCTATAGCTAATACAAGAACATAGACCACTACTACAGAAGCTTAACCATTTCTTGAATCAGCCCATGTTACTAGTACTAGTTTGTTTGTGGCATCATTGTTGTTGAACAAGAAAACTATGTTTCCATTAAAAGTACCAAAGCTTCCGGGTGCTTTAAAATTGTTATTATTTACATTGTAATTATAGTTTACTTATACATAACTCATTTTAGATTGATAATCCCATGATGTTTTTGTAGGAAATGACATTTTTTTATGATACTCCCATTGAAAAGACATTGAAGCTATTGGGCTCACCATACATAAAAGGTATGCAACTTTATATCATTGGTACAATATTTTTGTTTTCTTGCATTTATTGTACTATATTAAAGTTATTGATCTAACAATTTTATTTTTTCAAAAAAAGTGGAATGAATAGGGTCTTGAATTAAAAAATCAGCTCAAATGTTACATCTTTTCAGGACCTCTTTGGAATTTTATTTTTTAACAATGCCCTACTTCTTAAAAGAGCATCCAAATATATAAAGACTATGAAGGACTAATATAGAAGGGTTGTAAAGGTTAACCCAAAGTACAAGTGTCCTCCTATGATTCCACCAATGGGGTGGAATGAAATAATAGAAGATGCAAAAGAGAAAAGGCTATAGGATAAAGGAATTGAAACAGGAGGGGAAAAATAAGGTATTTCATGATAGTATTAATTATAATGTATTCATGCACTAATATGTTATTTTGGTAAATATATAGTCTAACATGTTTAAAACTTTTCATAGATTGCAAGACACATCAAAAGCTACAAAAATGAGAGCACAAAAGGTTGGCCAAGACAAACTTGGCTCTAGTGGCTATATAAAACTTCACTCTTGACTTGTAAGTAAAAGCAATGGTTTTTCATATCAATTTTTTTATATATAAGGTTGCAAATAATTTTGTTTAATGAAATCATACATGCAAAATTGACGATATAAGGAAAAAATATAGTGCATGGAATTCAATGTAGAGCTGACAAATGAAGACAAATAAATTTCGTTGAAGGATATGAAGTCGTGGTTGCACGCCTATGCCAAGAATTTGAAAGTCATACCCAAGAATTTGGTGTAGCAGATGAGACATAGGTAAATTGGTCAAATAAAAAGTAAATCAATTTGAATAGTTGAGAAATTTCATGTTTGGTATTAATTTCCAACATAAATTGACCATTATATATATATATATATATCAAAAAATGATTATAAGGTGCATGACATTTCACTGTAGCCTTCAAATCCTATCATAGAACCTATGCGTGACGAAGGCCATGATATGCATCATAGTGGTGGAGGTATTAATTTTCTATTGGAAATAAATTATGTAATTATTAATATAATTAAACATCTTCAATTGCAATTGGCCTTATGTATAGCCTTTTTTTGAATATTTTAGAGCATGTTGAACATCATGGTGAATGAGTGGAGTATGTTCAAAGTGTTCAAAATGTTAAGGTGACATCCGATCAAAATATTATTGTAGATGATGTGACATTGTCAAGTAAAGAAAAATGCATGTTCTGTTCTATTAGTTAATGAAATACTTATAATAGTACAAAAAAAGTATGTGAATTTAACCCATTTACTTGTTATTGCAGGAGATCCCCCTTTAGTGCAACAACCTCATGCTCCTCAAAGTAGGAGGAAACATCATAATTTGGCATTACAGCCACAAGAGGATGAGAATGAGGAAGATATTGCTGCTCCTATCAGCTTTTTCCTTAAGAAATCTAAGAAAAGAAGAAGAAGAAGATTTTAAAAAAAATGCTCTTTGATAAACCTTGTTTGATAAACTTTGTTTGATAAACTTTGTTGGATAATGAAAGAACATCATTTTAAGTGGTTATCTATAAATTTAGCTTATTAATATTGAATTTTATGTCATGTTAATGAATATTTTTTTGTGTTAATGAATTCATGATTAGTGTTTAGTATTAATGAATTTTATGTGATTGTATTGATTGAATGTTATAGTTTATAAATGGATGAATGAATTATGTAATTAGATGTTAATGAATAATTTAGATTGATGTTAGGGGGAGAGGGGTGAGGCTAGATGAGATTCCACCTTTATGTTGTTGGCCTTGTTAAGTAGAGAATATTAAACTATTCTCGAAATGAAGTGAAGCTCAAACTAACATACCTTCATTTTTTAATCAATTTCATTCATTCTAGGTCTTTACTCATAAGTGCATTTTGAATGTGTCATTATCAAACAACTATCAAATAACAATCTAGAAAGGCCAATACTCAACTTGTCTAGCATGATTTGAGTTTATTTTGTGTAAGTATTCACTTCTTAAATACATTAAATTTGTACAGTTTATGAACTATTTGAGATCATATTAGCCTATTTCATTTTTCAAAACTTCCTTTGCTTCTAAAAAACTAACATTCAAATCATATTCTATTTCATATACAAATAAATTAGTATATGGACACATTGACAAGGCTTGCATATAGGGGTACTCTATGTTTAATATTGAATAATTAATTTGTGCTTAGCAATGATGCTTGAGTTATTTTATCTAAATTTGACTATAAATACTCTATTCACACTTATGCTATACTAAACTAATTTTATTAGCAAATCATATGCATGGTGTAAACACCAGTATTTTAATAGAGTTTTAGATTTGGGTAGATTAATTTAGTAGCTATTTTAATCAAAGAATATGTCAAACCAAAATTTCAAGAGTCATGAATACAGTTTTAGTTCATTCATATTTAAATTTTAACTACATTTGAATTCAAGCACAAATATGATAAAGTCACTTTCATCTTTGCATATAGGTATTTAATGTAAATTTGAAGCAATTTGTATGGTTTAGTGTTATTCCTTGGGGAACAATGGGAGTTATAGGGTAATGGTGTTGGTGTTGTTTCAGATTTTTTGTTTAATCTGGCTATTCAATCACTACAGTGTGCAAAATCATGCAGGTTAGTTAAAGCTTATTCTAGTTATAGCTAAATTTCTTACATAGTCATAATACTTTCAAGTAAAAATCTTGAATTGTGACAATTTTAAATAATGCTTTTGTAATGTGTTTGGTTGATTTATACTATTAAAAAAAATAGATTTACTGGATTTCATGAAAAACATTGGCGAACATTTTATTGATTAGATTTTCACAAAATTTTGAGTATTCATAAAACTCCATGCTCTCAAATCTTATGTCTATTTTTTGTTTTATGAAATGGAGAGCTCCACTATCTATTTTATACATTTAAAAGTACTAAAGCTGGTAGTAACTTCTCCCATGTCTCTAGAAAATGTAGCACGGTTCAGGGTCCCATGGCTCCTAGGAATTTGATTAGATCAATAAGACAACAATAGAGATTGAGCAATCAATATAAAATTATAGTTTAACATGTATTGAAATACTTAAGAGATTCAATCAAAGTAAACTTGAAGTTTAATCTAAGGAAAAAGATAAATGAGACAAGGATGATGTCACCAAAAGATGAAATGAGCACATGTAATCCTTGAATTGAAGTTGATATTGTTCACCACAAATACATGTGTTGTTGGTGCATACAAAGAACACAATCTAGAGTGGACAATAAAATCTATCTTTCTATTGAAAAATGTCTATATGAAGAAATATGGTTGTTTTATCTCCAAATTTGGTCTATATATTTATAGACAATGAACTGGTTATAATATGAAAAGGCATGACCTTTTGTTTACAAAATAAACTAAGTCATCTACTTGATAAACCCATAATTATACAGTAACTTAATCAAAATAGGGCTCCAAAACATAATGAGTCACTCAAGAGGAATCTAATGTTGGTTCCTCTAGAAAATCCTTACATTCTTGAATATGTGCTTGATATTTGTCATCATTTAGCAAGTCTAATCAATGATCACCTCATGAGCCTTGATCTCCATCTTGATCATCCATTCAATTTGCTCACTAATCCTTGTCATCTCCATATCATCATTCCTTATTGCTCCCAGGACATGTTCCTACATCGCATGGAAAATCCCCATCCACATGTCCTGATCGATTTTTTGTCCATCTACATTATACCAAGTTAGAACTCCATGCTCTACTACCAGATTATCAAATAGCTTTAAAATATCTTTAAATTCTTTGGTGTATACCTTATGAACTTGGATCAATTTATTTATCTCTTAGATATCTTCATCCTCTACAAGTTCATTCTTCTCTTTAACAAGCTTTCTATATATTTCATTACGTTGGATAGCCAAGGGCTTGTATCCAGTGTCTAAGTCCCAAACTTTCCCTAACTTTGGAAACAAGGTTTTGAAACAGTTTTTCAATATAGAGCCATATATTTCCCTCCTTATGAAATATATATCCTTCAGCCTTTTATTCTCCTTCTGTAATCTCTTCAACTCAATCTTCAAGGCATCATTAGGTGACTAAATCATAGATTGAGTCTGTGGCCTTACTATTTTCAACATGCCCTTATACATTGCTTTTCAATTATCTTATTCAAATGTCACATGTTTCTTTTGTGCTTGATTAAATAGGGAAACACCCACTTGCATAGTAGCTTATTCATTAGGGTTTGTTACCCCCAATTTCAATGTCATCAAGTGGCCAAAGGCTTGATCAATATCAACAATTTGAGGCATCTCATGTGGAGGATAGAGAGGCCATAATAGTGTAGACTTCACATCTTCTAAAAATCTAGAACCAATAATCACATCCTTTACACCTTGCACATCTAGTTTCATGTCTTCCTTTCTAGATTTGATTATGCTATCAAATATATAGGACACACTTAGATCCCATCTAGGTAAAACTATGATTCCTGCTTCATTAAGAAACTGTCTCCCTCTTGTTGCAATCATATTCTCCACTTCTTTCTTGATATCCTCTTTTAGGTTAGCCATCAACTCCTTTTTCATTTTCTGGAGTGATATGTTGAACATTATATTTTAATATCATGCCTCTATACTTATAGACACAAAAAATAAATTCTTTTGATTTCACTAAGTCATCATCACTCAAAATTTTTTAAACTCAAGGATCCTTTCATCCTTCTCAACATCTACTCTTTCAACCACTTGGACATCATATTCCAATTCTTGAATTGTTGGCCTATCTAGAGTTCTAGTCACTAGAATAGGGTAGTCTGGAAAATTCCCTATATCATTTCTAAATTGTTCCAACTCTTGCTTCCTCTTCTCCTCTAGATCTCTAATGAATATTTCTTCATTCTTAAAATTGTGATGGACATACTCACCCAATTTCTATAACTTTCTACAAGCATGGATGTACCCTTCAAGATCATAATGAGTCCATGGATCCATAGTGTACATATGATATTCAGTCTGCAATTTTTCTCTAATTTTATCACATGATTTAGTCACACAAATTGTAAAATTACCAAAAGATAAAGTGACAGGGAGAAAAGTTTGCTTCCTTTATTTCCCTCCAAAATATTGCCTGTTAGATCTTGACATTTGCCTCACAATCTCCAATTAAGCAATCCTATCAGGTACTAAAACTAGCAATCTGTATGGCATACCCTCAAATCTAAATACTCTAAAACATATAAAATAATTATATGAATATGGGTCACTTGAATTGTGCTTGATCTTTTCCCCTTATCCATTATCCTCAGGTCTTAAGAATCTCTTTATGTTAGTGTTGATGGAGGAGAAGGCTTGATTCTCAAACAAGTATATAGGGGCTAGACAAAATAATCCTCAAAAGTAAGGTAACAAGATGCACTAGATCTATAAACCCATATGGAAGTCCACATTTTAAATGGCTTTTCCTCCCCATTTATTTCCTGTGCATTCAGTTTTAAATTTTTATGCCACAGATTTCTCAATTGGCCATAATATTAAATCATGTGCATGAGTAGAGAATAATGTTTGAAAGTAGGACAATTAGCATCATTGAAATTAAAAAAACAATAATGAACATTATGAAAAACATACTCATCATAGTCATAGGGCCCAGGCTCCAACATTTGAACATCAGATGTTAATACCATGGGTCCAATTTCCATTAGGTCTAGAACTTTTACTCCTCCCACTTGCCCATAGGATTGATATATCATATCAAAATATGTATCAAACATCTTAATGTTAAATGATAGTCCATATACCTTAGTTAATGGTTCCCTGATAGTCTTATATAGGATTAGCTTCCATTGCATATAAGATATATATGGCATCTTGTACTTATTCTTCAACTCAGTAAATAAAAACCTCTTTGTGAGCCCGTCTATCAATTTGAAGACCCCATTTAAGGAATCAATCAAAATTTGCATGAATCTCTCCCCTAAACTATCATAGATACACCTATCATTAGCATTATACTTACTGATGATTGCCTTCAAAAACTTGACATTCACAAATACATTGGGCATAGTTAGTTTTCCCAAATTCATCTCCCATGGATGATAGATAGGCACTTTGTGATTTCTCCTGACGTAATGGTATAAGAAAAGTTCATAATCTTTCATCCTTGTCCAGATGTCTCCTACTTCACTATATTAATCTTCCAACTTATTAGGAGAAGCAAATTTAATTCTTATAGATTTAGGCCCAACAAAATCCATTTATTCAATCAAGTCCTTATTCAACTTTATGGGAGGAAATTCACCTTCTGTTCTTTGCTTCTTGTTTGCTTTCTCAACCTTTCTCCTTAGTATTGAGCTAGAAATTTCCATGCTTCTCTAAAAGTCCTTTCTAAATCAAATTGCTACAAACTTTGTGCACTAATGGAAAGCTTTACAACTTTTATGAAATTCATTGAGTTTGGAATGTGGAATGATCACCCTTTTAGTACAATGCACCTTACGTGCTCTTGCATTTATTTCCCCACATGAATCAATGTCATAAATATTTTGATCATTGTAATATGACACAGATTGCCATTGGTCATTTCTAGTCATTAGTTCCTTGTTCCATAAAATATCTTCAAATATTTGATTGCTGCAACTCCTAGCAAAAAATAACTACACATCTTTGAGTGCTATGTCTCATCCCCTGAATAGAAATATGTTTTACTTTTCACACTTATTGCTATAACAATAGCGATTCCCCTATCACTCATCTTTATATAGAAAATCTCATTTTTCTAACCTCTGATAGGTACTTTCTTTATAGAGTATAGTGATCACAAGTTTTAGTCTTCATTACAAGTTTTCATCTTATTGCTATAATACATAGTGATACACAAATGCTCATCACTCATCGTTATTTCAATTTTTCTCCAAATGCAATCTGTGATCAATTTTGATCCATCACTATAGGAAATAATGACCCCTTTTGAAAATCACACTACTTTATCATTGTAACACATGGAGATCAACCAACCTTATCGCTAATTATTGCAATAAAAACTTCCTTTCTTTGATCACTGAAAGTACTTATCACAATATCATATAGTGATACAACCCACTTCATTACTGATCGCCAAAACAAAACAACTCTATTTTGACCAGCGATAATGTCATTTCCCATTGCCATAACCAAAACCTCATCTCCCCACTTAGTGATGATTGTTGAAGGTTATAGTGGTACACCTTTCTTTATTGGTCATCACCATATTGACAATATATCTTCTCTGCATATCGATAAACTTGATTGATATATGTTATAGTGATATCCCGCCGAACTTTAAAGATGACCCTACTGCTATCACCATAGTATACATTAATACTTGATGCTTCATCACTGTAGCTATAGTGATATATGAAAAAATAATATATCATAGAGTTTTAAGAAAATCAGAGCCAAGATCCATAGATAGGGACCAACATGTGATGAGCAAGCCCTGGGAATGAATTTTGGCATAGGCACCTTTGATTTATATGGAAAATCATGATTTCCTACAAACAAAAAAGAATGCAGTAAGTAATTATTTTATTTGAACACAACCATATAATCAACTTAGACTATGAAGAATATCCTTGAAATGATTAAACCTTCTATATTTGTCAAACTTTTGATCAATCTAGGTCAAAACCTAATGAAGTTAGTTGAACTTTCAATTAGATGTGCTCAAGCTTCTAACCAATGCACCGACAAGGTCACTGTCATGGATTTTACATCCTAGTTAGATGGGCCACCCTTTTTGAACAACATTAGTGGAAGGTTCGACAACCAAATATAGCAAAATGTTAGTGCCAATTTCTCCACCTTAACCATGGCTAGTTGAAAACTTGACCAACCTTTGTCACAATTTTGATGAAATGACTGACCATGATACTATCTATTGACCTTATGGTCAAATAATTTTTTAGTTTGTAACAAAACACTTAATTAGATTGATTGTCTACATTGTTACCAAGCTCTATAGTTGCTACCAAGCTTCTCATACATCTAACAGTGTATGCCCAGTTTCGTAGAGTCTACCAAGCTCATTAGTGCAAACTATGGAAAAAGTAGTGTTAATAAAGCTCTATAGTGTTAATTGATCTTATCAGTGTCTATCGAGCTGGTAGTATTGATGAACCATAGTGAAGGTAGTGTTGACTAAGATATAGTGTCAACAAAAAATTTAAGTGTACCGAATTCTTCAGTATTTTTTGAGTCACCCAATGCTAATGGAGTTCATGTTAACATCATATTGGTTTTGACATATGAGTGACTACACACTTAGTCATATTCCTAAAGTGCATGCCAAGAAAGTAGTGTGTCAAACATAAGTTGTTAGATAATGCAAGTTAAGAAGACTATGCAGTATGTGTTGAGCACTAGTATGTGTCGAGTAGATAGTTAGTACAAGTCACTTCAGTAATTAGAAAGTTAGTATGTGGTGAATGATTCAAATGCCAAATGAATAGTGAATACTGAGTCATTCAAAAGATGACTTACATCATTAAAGATATAGTGGATGTTGAGTATCAGAGGCTTCAAGTACTAATTAAATAGTTTTGGACATAGTTGTTTGTAATGGAACAAACTCCTATATAAACCATTTTTGGGCTGACTTAAGGATTATTTTGCTATTATAAATGATAAGGACAAATATTTATTGAGAATTCCTATGCAGTACATGCAACCAATAAGATTGAGGGATGTTCTAAGTGGCAAAATGGGTGAATCAAAATCATTGATTCTTACCTAACCCTTAGTCACCTAGGTCTTCTTAGGGAAGGCAAACCCTGAAGAGTTTAGTGATCTAAGAGAGAAGTTTGCATGCATAGATAGAGAATTCATGGTGACTAAGGAGTTATGAATTGAGATATTAATTGTAGAATTAGTTAGAGAGAACTGAGGAAAGCACAAAGAGGATAAGAGTGATACATCTGATTAGAGAGGATCAAGTATACATTAGGAAAGAGGTGATTTATTATATAGCAAAGAAGTGCTAACCAAATGATCAAGGATGAGACATTCTATCAAGTGAATCAGTAAAATCTCTTAACAGAGTATCCTTAATAGGTTTCAAGTTCTAGCAAACTTTTGTATAAATCTCTTAACTAAGTGCTTACTTCATTGTAAGTTGAAGTCTTTTAACCAAATACACTTCTAATAGAGTGTTGAAATATTTTAATAGGGTAAGATTTAACAATGTTTGTAAGCCTTTAATAGGGCAAAACTTCCATAGGGTAGATCATAGTTTATTATAAAAAATTGTAACCTTCATTGGATACACTTTACAACTACAATAGTGAAGATTTGTGGGTGTCATCCCCACCCCAATTTTAGCTTCTCATTAGAGGGCTTCTGGGTAACCAAATATCTTGTGTCATTTATGTGTTGAATGTATATGTTTTCATGCTATGGATGAACATGCTTAGTTTGATATTTCAATTTATATGCAAATTGTGAGATGAATGTGTGGTGAATGATTTAATGGATAAAGTTTTGAAGGACTAATTCACCCACCCCCCTCTTAGAGTTTACTTTCCCTATTTTATTTCTAACAATTTCGATCAGAGCCTTGTTCTTTAAAAAGGAAAGCTTTGTAGCTTTGAGAAAAGATCATGAAGATGGAAGTCTAGAAGTTTTGAAAATTCATTGAGAACCAAGAGACTTAAATATAGCTTTCCCTACATCAGCTGAATGAAGAAAGAGATGAGTTTAAGAGCTCATTAAAGAGAAGGAAAGAGATAGCTATTGAGGAGAATGACACACATTACCAAGAGGAAGACACTACTAGATTTTTTGGAGATGGAAACTCAAGTGAATTTGATGCAATAGTTGCATATCTGATGGATAAGAATGGTGCTCTAATTGAAGAGGTTAGAAATCCTAAGATAGAACAAGAAGTTCAAACAATATTTCTATGTGAGGTGACTAAGCAAAAAAAAAGTTGAGAAAAAAAAGTCATGATTGAAGATGACAAAAGGATACTAACCAATAGAATAGAAGATAAGACATCATAGGTACATAGGATTGCTAGCATGAAATTGGAAACAATGAATTAGGTGATGATTTCCAATCATGAATTGAATGGTAAGGACATTAAGATCACAACCTTGAAATTACAGAATGAACAACTAAGAAATGATCTAAAAAGAGAAAAAGAATTTGATAAAAATTTCAATAGACCTAATGAATCCATCAAGTATTTTGAGAAATTGATGAGATCTCCTAAATCTAACAATGATACTACTAGATTGGGATACACTAGTACTGAGGAAGGAGAATCATCTAAAAGTGGTGAACAAAGAAGCAACAAAAGAAAGAACTACAAACCCAATTGTCATAATTTTGGAAAGATAAGTCATTCAACAAATGTTTTCAAGAGAAACAATGCAAATCAAAACCCTAAGTAGAAGTTTATGGGTTACTGTCATAAGTGCAATAAGCAATGAATGTAGAACTAAGACTGCAAGCACACAAAGATTTGGAGGATATCACCACAATTGGAGAAAGTATGGACATAAAGTATATGAATGTAGATCTAATGCCAAGTGGACATCAAACAAGAAGACAAAGGGGCAACACAATAGAAAACCATACAATGAGGATTACAATACAAGGTATAGTTGTCACTATTTTTAAGAGTATGGACATGTTTCTAAGAATTGCACTAGAACACATTTCAGAAGTGACTACTATGTGCATAAAAGTGTCACACTTCTATAAATTATCATTCTTGAGAGAACCCATGGAAGAGGGAGTCTTAAGAGCCACTTATAGATCTCTATCTATGACATGTAAAGGCTATGAGATGGTGGCTCTCAAATGAACCAAACTATGCAACCCTTGCAAGGTGCACCATAGAATGAGATATTCAAAGTGTAGAGGCAAGAATGCCAATATCCAAGAATCTAGAATAAAATGCAATGCAAGTGCAAGCTATTCTAAATGAAATACAAGCTAACAAAGAGAACTAAGCTAAAGCATAAATGAAACTAAGCTAAAAATTATGTCATAATGTAAGTAGAATGAGAGTTAAGCTAAAATGCAATAATGCAAGAATGCTCCAAGTCTCCAAAATCAACAAGAAAACCTACAACATAACAATAGCATGCGAGACTAAGATTTTTTGAATAAGGAGAGAGCCCTCCCTTTTAAAGAAAAATGGATGGTAGAGATTAAGAGGCAAAAGAGGAATAATCAAGGGAGGAGAATACATCTTGAGTGATCCATGAGCACAAGCATCTCAACCAATCACAATTAATAATTAACTTTTGAGAGGGTTTGAAATGTGTGGAGGAGAATTAAAGTTATTTTAAAAATAGAAGATTTGTCCCACCTAGAAAATTGTGCATTAATGTGTAGAAAAAAATGCCTTTTCTTTTATTTCTAAAATAGGAATAATGCTTTATGCATGCACACTTAGGATAAGTGGGAAATGGGGAATTTTATTTAATTAAAAGGGGGACATATTTTTTAGTTTAATATGAACTTAGGATAAAGTGGTCAAACTATAGGTTAAAATAATATAATGGATTTTGGAGATTTGATCAAGGATAAGCATTAGACAAATTATGCAAAAATTCTAGAAAGGGGATTCATAGTCTAGATGACCATTTTTGGGTGATTACATTTGCCCCTCTTTAACTAATGTGTTATCAATCTAGAAACACATTATGTCAAAGAAAATAGAAGCCAAGTAGGCAACAATAAATATATGGATTTGATTTTGAAGATAAAAATATAGAAAGAGATAGCAAGTCCTAAATGTACAACTTGATAGCAATAGTGCTCAACACTAGGATAGAGATGGTATCAAAACTCAAGAAGAATACTAACACCAAGAAAAATAGATAGATCAAGAGAAAATAGATAGTTGTAGAAGAAAGCAATTTGCAAAAATGATAGAATATTATTGCCCCCTTAGGATTGAAATCAAAATGAGATAGAGGAGATGCATAAATAAGCTAGATTTGATCAAATCAGAACAAAGAATAGTTCATAATGATATATAAGAGATTAAGACCAAAGAGTGACCACCAAGCAATGAAGATATGCCCCAATTTGACAAAGTTTGACCAAGAAAGATAAAGCATAAGAATTAGGTCAAATAAAGAAGAAAGATGAAATGAAATAAAAGAAAAGAGTGGAATAGAGTAGAAATGATGATTGCCCCAAAAAGATTCAAAGATTAAGCCTCAATTTGTTAGCCAACTACATAAAAGAAGGAAGAAATTTTTGACTAGCAAGATGAAGTCGAATTTGGATTTCAATCTTGAAAATGGATCCAAGATGTCGAGATTAGAAAAGATAGGTCAAAAGCATAGATGAGATGGTAAGATAGAAAAGAAGAGAGAAATAGAAAATAAGAGATAAGATAAGATCGAGAAGAGGTAAGAGAAGGATGAACATAGTTAGCTGACACATCCATGAAAGATAAAGAAGAGATCTCTCTCAACATGAAAAATGCATAGCTAAGCTAGAATGAACCCTGGAATGCAAGCTAGTATAAAAGGTGCAATTGCAAGAATTACATAAGTAGGTCCTAGTTATTATCATCGAGCCTTATTAGGGACATCATAAGATCATGCAATCATCACTAGTAAAAATATGAAGATATGAATATGATCTATGTCAAATAGAAATATGGGAATCCAACTTAAGCATCAAAGACATGTAAGTCAAGATGACTAATACAATTAGATTTACTAAGTTTAGTATAGCAAGATTACACCTGTATCAAGTCATAAGTGCTAGGATAACCCTAAAGTGTAGTCTTGCAAAAATAGACAAGGATGATACGTTGTAGGTCCAAAGTGTCAAGTAGGACAAGCATGAATGCTTTAAACACCTCAGACTAACAAAGTATACCCACAAGAAGAAAGCAAGTAAAACATGCCCCATGCCCCCAGTCTTCTAGTCCATGACATCCTCAAAAGACTTATTAGGGAGGGAACACATAGCAAAGAAATAATCATAGACAACACATAAAGAAGATAGAGTTCATCATAGCTCAGTCATTTAAATGTTTAAGTGCACGTGTGTAAGTCACTTGGCCATTTCTTCAATATTTGAATCTAATAATGAGAAACATTGCAACATCAAAGACTATAGGAAAACTATATAAAAAGTGTTGAGAAACACTTTTTGTCAAGGGGGTGGTGTTGAGAAACATTGTTATGTGAGTTGCCAAAGAAACCCTAATGCACAAGGAAACCTCAATAGGCTAAGTAGCTATGGCCTCGAGATGAGGACAAGAAACAATCCCAACCTAGGAAATATGTTGCAAAGTGGGTGATTGAGACTGATAGAGATAGGTGCAAGGGTCTCAAGCAACACTTGTTTCTAGGTTTTCACCACTTGACATATTTTTTCAGGACTTTATTAAAAAATAAATGTATTTTTAAATTTTTTGATTTTTTTGGTGATACATCAAAACACCTATTGCTAGGTTTTCACTAAGATCATTTTTTTAGGACATTTTTCTAATTTTAAAGATTTTTTCAGCATCATGTATGATTTTTTTTTTTGTATTTTTTAGAATGATTTAGAGATTACTAGTACTCAAGCAAGATCACATCATTTTCTCCCAATGTCTAGCAAGGTGTGTATATGAGCAATGTTAGTATGCTAATAGAAACCAAATTTAAATAAAGCTTCTACAAACTAAACAAAATTCATAAACTTCAAGATAGAATAAGATGAGCTCTCAATTGAGAATATGAGCCATTAATGGGCTCTCTTCAATGAGAAGCTCTCTTGTTGAGTAGCTTTGTCTAAATAGATAAGATGTATGCTCAAGCTTTATGCTTCAAAAAGGGCTTCAAATGGAGTTGGAATTTGGGTGTGAGTGTATGGTTTTGATGTAAAATGGCTTCTTAAAATGGCATTATGAATTTACTTCATGGATTGTGTTAAAATGGCTTGGGAGAGGATTCCTTAAATAGGCAAGAGGCTTGAGGGTTTGAGGGCTAAGATGCAAGGATGGAAAAAAGCTCATGGAGGGCTCAGATTGCATGAGAGGAGAGCACATGGATTGTGCTTCCTTACAGCCAATCAAGGAGTGACACATGTCACATGGTGAGAGGATGGAGGAAAGGGGAAGGATGATTCAGCAAAGGAGGCTCAAGGGATAAAATCTTCATAAAGACCCTCATAATGGCTTGTAAGAGCAATAAAAGGGCTTGGAAGAGTCATTTATGGCCTAGTGGGCTTCATAAAGTTTTATGGTTGAGATATTTTGAGGGAGATGAGAGCAATTTCGACTTGGGCTTGATTAGGAGGGTTTTAAGCTTGCTTAGGCTTGTGCAAATGATTAGAGGATGGATTAGGATGGTTTAGGATTAGCTTAGGGATAGGCAAGTGGATAGCATTTAATGTGGGTGGGTGAAGGAGGAGATATTTGTTAACTTTGGCTTGGGTTAGTAACTCTTAACCCATTTTTAGGGAATGTGACAAGGTTAGGAGGGGATTAGGATTAGGTTTAAAGATATCTTCTAGAAGAGTCTAGACTTTGGATGAGGATAAAGACTTTCTAGAATAGTCTTGAATTTCCTAGGATGAGGATGAAGACTTTCTAGAAGAGTCTAGAACTTCTTAGGATGAGGATAAATTAGATTTTTAGGAAATAAATAAAGTTTTATTTATTTCAAGGGTTTGGGTTGAGGAGATATTTATTAAAACTTTTTTTAATAAACATGAGGATTAATATTTAATCTTAATTAAATATTTTGAGTTGGGATTAGGGGTAGGAAATGATGGGATTAGCCTTTAATCAAAATTAAAGAAGGATTAGAAGATTTTGGAAGAGGTTAGTGGTCTTAAGGAAATTGGCTAAGTTTTGGGCAAAAAATAAATTTTTAAATTTATTTTGGGTTTTTTGGTCAATTTATTAATTAAATAATTAATAAATAAGGAAATAATGTTTAAATAAGATTTAAACATTTTTGGGAGGGATTCCTTAATTAAATATTTTTAATTAAGATAAAGGGATTTAATGGCATAAAAATAAATAAATAAATTAAATAAATAATTAATTAATAAATGATGATGTCATTAAAATTTTTTCAAAAAATAAAAATACTTTATTTTCTAAAGGTTTTTAGGTGTCTACATTTTTCCCCTCTTTGATGTGATGCCGCAAGTGGCATGGCATCAAAGATAAGAAAATAAGATGCCCAAGGCTAGAACAGAAGAGGAGAGAATGGACTGCAAGATGCCCCCTCAAGAAGGTGGCAGGGAGAGAAAGTGAGGCTTGACAACTTCTTGAAATGTACAAGAATCTTGGTGGGATGAGCAAGAAGACTTAGATTGGCTTAAGAGAAGAGGTTTAGTTAGCTCAAACTCTCACTACGAGAGAATGATAAAGGGAGAATCAGAGGCACAAGAGGAAGCAAGCTTAAGATCTCAAGGATTGCAGAGGATGAAGGAGCGGAGAGCTATAAAAGGAATCCAAGATGGGGAGATGGATGAGGGGATTAAAAAGATGATGCAATAGGATTTCAAAGAGTCAAATTGGCAGAAGATGGGTTTCAAAGATCCCTAGGACTAGGATTGTGGATCTCGAAAGATGAGGCTTGGTGGATTGATTTGGATTGGTGGATCCCTAAGACTAGGATTGTGGATCCCTAAAGCTAAAGGTGAGGAGTGATTCAAAGAGATACTGATGCATAAGTTGGGGTAAGAGAGACAGATGCTGGATATGGATGGGGGATAATGGAGATGAAGGAAAACCATTGAAGCTTTTTGAGCGGGGGGATACTTCAAAGAGAAGTACCACCATGTAGTTGAGCACTAGATTTGCTATAGGGCTGTTGGTTAATTGACAAGGTTACCAAGAACATCAAGGCCTTTTCACCAACTGTCCAGAGGACTAACGAACTGACTCAAAATAAACACACAAGGATTGCCCCAGCATCACACATGATTCCTAAAGGAAGCAGCGTGGAACCGACACTGGGTAACCCACAAGCAGAAAAGAAAACAAGCAAAAGACATGATCAAGACCTTACGCTTTGATTACCCCATTCGTAGTATACCATGATATGGAAGATTATGGCAACCTTGAGGAGGGAACAAGGAGATTGCCTGGAAAAGATATTTCAAGACCCAACAGGGAAGAGTCCAAATCAAAAGAAAGCAAAAATCCAAAAGAGAACCATTTGCCAACGAGATGGGTAGGACGAGGTACTAACAGACCAAGATCAAACATGAGGAAAGCTATATCCTGCAAGGACCTATCGAAGAGCACCTAAGCTGGTGGATCTAGATGAGTGATGTGTCTAGCAAGCTGAACTAAGAAGGATAACACTTTGGTGACACGAGATCTAGTTAAAGGATGCATTGGAATAGCTAACCAAGGGTTGTGCGATGTGTGCAAGATGCTGATCAAGGAGGAACTGACACGAAGGCTGGATAGATACAATGGTACTAAGCTAAAGAGGATGTACAAGCTGACGGACCAAGATATTGACAAGCAGGCTAATCAAGATATGGTACAAGCTAACAGACCAATGATAGGTATGATACATATGGATAAAAATCTCAGGATGAGAGGATAGTGAGATGGTTCAATGTTGTGCAAGATGCAAAAGCTAAGGGTGGAGTGATAGTGAAAGATATGGATTTGGCAGGATGCATCCAATGATGATGAGATATTTTGTGACCAAGGATAGCTAGAGGAGCAGGATGAGATGGCTGGATAGGATGGTAGATAGCTAGGATTATGATGGATATAAAGAGATGACATTGGGTTTGCATGAGGATAGCCTAGAGCTAGATACCAATGACAAGGGAGGATGGACAAGATAAGATCTCCAAGGAATATAGTGCCCCCAATCAAAAGATAACATGCGAAAGGAGGTCTTATGATGGATGTGATAGGATTGAAGCTAGGATGGAAAAAGCTAAAGGAGCTAGGGAGATGGATGATAGCTGGGATGGTTGGCTGAAGCTACAGGAGATAAGTGGATGGTGTGAGATGGAAGATGGAGGGTGGAGGATAGGTGGATAGATTGGAAGATGGAGTTGGATGTCAAGAGATGACCAAAAGCATGAGGGTGATAGGCTAAGTTGGGGATGGTGGGATTACGCATGATGCTTGTTTGCCAAGTTTTCATCATGGTACTTGTCCAAGGTGCTTGAATTGCCAAGTTTTCACCAGTGGACACTTTATTTTTCTTTATTATTATTATTTTTTTTGACTTTTTGACTTTGGACTTAGCTGGAATGATTTTGGCTTTCTTCAGCTATTTTTGGCTCATAGATGTTGGTAGGATGGATGAAAAAGGATTGGATTGAACAGGTGGAATGGTGGGTGGGAGTTTGACAGATAATGGATGCGAAGACATAAGGCTTGTGGATAAATGGATGAGAAAAATGGAAAGATCATCATTGGCACACACCTTGAGAGGTGATAAAGTAGTGGGAAAGATGGTTTTGAGTGAGGTTGAGGAGAAAATGGAGGAAGAGAAAGATAAGGACTAAAAGTAGAGTTGGAAGATGGAGGATGGGAAATTTAGGATAAGAAGTATATGGACTAAAAGTGGATTGGGGGGATGAAGGATGCTTATATGGGGATTTGGATGAAGGATGGATGGATGAGGCTTTTTGAGTAGCATGAATGGATGCCAATTGAGATTTTTCTTTGAGATGCATTTCTTTTATGAGCATCTTGGGTATCCACATGATTTTTGACTTTTTTAGCTTGGGCTTTTGTGGCCTCTTGACTTTTTCTTTGATTGGAATTAAATGTTTCTTTTTTTGAACATGTATTTTAGAAGGGACATGTTGAGACTTGGATTTTTGTGGATTTTTAGATTTATGATTTTTTATTTTGGCATCCAATATGCTTCTATTAGCCATGGGATGGGAACAAGAGCATGGAGGAGATGAAGGGATAATTGATGGAGTGATAGGGTTTAAAGGTTGGAAGGGATTCAAGGGTGAGTGCCTTTGATGATCTAACTGGTGGATTTGAGGGGATGGAAGGATAGATTGGAACATAGGATATGGATGGATATAATTTCCCAAAATGGATGGAGGGAAGGAAGGATATGGGCCCAAAATAGATGGAAACAGGGAAGGTGTAGGTCCCAAAATAGATGGAGGGGATAAAGGATTCATATTAGGTACGTAAGGACCCAAAATGGATGGAAATGGTGTGGGATTTAGATAAGGGATATATGGACCCAAAATGGAGGGTTGGTGATAAGGAGTAGGATGAGGGCCCAAAATAGATGCAGAATAAGATGGATGGAAACTTTGGGGTGGAGATGGAAGGACTTGGGACCATGTAGGAATAGTGGGGATACCAACATCTAGAAATACATTTTCATTTCTTTTTTCAATATGATGTTCATTATTTGGAACACAAGATGTGAGTCTATTACTAGCTAAAGGAGTTGGGGCTTCAGATATGATAATTAGTTCTTCTTCGATGGATCTATCATCATGGATTATGGGAGATGTATGATCATGAAGCAGAGGAGATGGGAGGATAAGATCTTGAGTTGGGTGGGCTGAGGGAAAGGGATCTTGAGATGGAGTAAGTAAGATGGTAGGATCTGCTATTCTGTCGGAGGATATTTCAACATGATTTTGGACAAGATCTTGACAGGAATGGATGGGAGTGGATGCATGAGGTTCATTATATGGGATTTGGATAATGCTTAGAAGAGGAGATGTGGATGGGATTTGGAGCGATTTGATGAGTGGTGGGAATTTGATGCTTGCGGGAAGTGGAAGGATTTTAAGCAATTTGATGGATGGTATAGGGATGATAGCTATGGGAGATGGGGGTGATATTATAGATGGGGAAGCTTCATCACTGACTACTTCACATGGTTGGATTAGATGACATGTCTTATCGACTGTTGGAGGCAGCTTTTCTTGTATTTCCTTTAGGAGATTCCTTGGAGACTTGTGTGTCGAAGGTGGAGGTGGATTGACAGGAATAGCTAGTGTGATGGGGGTGGAAGATTGGAAGCTTGGTTGATTGGGTGATGGAGGAGAAGCTGGGATATCAGATGGCATGACTAGATAGTTTGGAATAACTCTTGGATTTTGGGGGATGGTTGGGGGAATGTTTCTAAGGCTTTCAATATACCCATCATAGTCAACAAGATTTTCATCATCATTGGAATAGGAGGTGGCGAGAGCAAGGACAATACGACTAAACACATCATGATAGGTTTGGGATTTCATGTTTTGATGATGAGTCAGATGGGGATGGGGTCTTGCATATGGATGAACACGGAAGCTCATGGTTAGATTTGGATTAAGCTTAGATTTTGGATTGGCTGATGAAAGATTTCCTAGGGAGAGTCAAAGTTGTATGACAAACCTAAGGAGGATTAGCTGGAGATTTTTGGCTTTCCTGTGGATGGAAAACTTCAAGGGCATGCTGTCAAAAAGTGAGAGTTTTTCTTTCCTATGTGCTGGATTGGTGGAGATTGTGTCAACTTAAGGATAGACTAATGATCCTATGGGCATGACACGAGATTGACCACTTTTGGATCCCAACCTTTAGCTCAAGGTGATGAGGGATAACAAGTGACAAAACTAGATTACCCTAGACAAATCTCTGTCAAAGGGATAACCTTGGTGAGGCTGGTGGATTGGTCGGATTGATTGGATAGAAAATTCTAGCAGAATGACAACAACTCTCTAAAGGCTTGGGTGTGATTTTGGATTGGGTTGCTAGCTGGCTGGGGGGGATGATTTGGAGAGACTTTGGATTTGGGATTGTTCTAAAGCAAGGAACTAGATAGATTCGATTACAGTGGGGGAGCTTGGATGATTTTCTGATGAGGCAGCGACTACGCTAAGTAAGCCTTGAGCTGGGAGATTTCTGCTTTTTTGGGATTTTGACCAAAGTTGGCAAACATTCATTCAAAAGCTTTGAACAAACAAGCAGACAAAATTTCGGAGCAAGCACATCAAACACACCAACATCCTAGGAAGCTTTCTACAAGGATGAAATTTGTTATAGCTAGGGAGTCCTTGATATACACAAGGTACGTGAGGCCCAAATCCGTAGATGAAACCAAAAAGATGTCACACAGCCGAGAGGAGCGGTAACCCACTTCTCCTCTTTCACTTCTCAAGGGTATAAAGTTCCTTGAGGCTTAGCCCAAGTGAAAAAATCTTGATTCCAAGAGAGGTGTCTTTGGATTCACCTCCTGATTTTTATACTCTGCTGGAATGCTGGAGTTGAGGTCATCCCAAGGGGTGATGAAATCCTCAAGAAGGCCTCCTAAAAAGTGTAAAACAAGACCACATACATGATCTTGGGCTTTAAAAGTCACTCGTTTATTCCAATTGATGATTTAGATTTTGTAAGCTATGATTGAAGACACTTGTGATTATGGCATACAATGTTCATTCCAATTTGACAACGTCATTAGCATAATGGAAGTCGAGAGATCGTCAACATAAGAAATGCTAGCGTCATTGAAAATGTGTCAAAACCATGCGATGTTCATTGATTGTTAGTCATTCAAGATTGAGTGTGAGTTTTTTTTAAGCCCACAACAAAGATATGTGAAACTCAGTTTGTCAAGCGCATGCCCGGAGGCCCTCCACATCAAGAGTTGTTCAATTTTTATGCCCAAATGAAGTGTTAGCGAGACTAATGTGCATTCAAGGAATTTTCTAACTTAGAAAAACCACTAAAAACCCAAGTGAGTGGAGTTTGATTTGTGTGGAGCACTTAATACCCTATTTAGGTGTCTACAAGGTGTACAACATGATAGAGCAGCAAGCTGGTGGATAAGTAGAGATGGATAAGAAAGGAGTCTGAAGCAAGTGAAAGTGATCCTCAAGGAATAACTCCTAAAGAGTACCCAAGCTAGAGAAAAATAGCCATATGAATCTAGTTTTGAATAAGTCAAGAAATCCAAGAAAGGAGATAGGATGTAGGATAAGCAATGGAAGCCGATAAGTGTGATAGAATATACGATAAGTGATGGAAGCCAATAGCATGAAAGCATGTAGTCCAAAAGAGTAGGCATGCCAAGAGACCTATAAGAACCATGTTTTTCTTTGTTGTTATCAATATCGAGGGGTCAAATATATAAGATAGTGATAGGATAGACAAATAATAATGAAGCTAGATATGAAAGCTATGAATGAAAAAAAAACACAATAGAGAATCTCATAGATAAAATAGCCAATACACAAGGATAGATCAACAATGTAAAGATCAAAGAGGAATAAGGAAAAGGGGATAGATTAATGATGAAAGAATTACATATGATGCTTGTTTACCAGGTTTTTATCATGGTACTTATCCAAGGTGCCACAAGAAGTAGTTTTCACTATAGGATGAATTTATTTGTCTTTAATTTTGCTACCAAAGTGCCACAAGAAGTGGTTTTCACCAAGACACATTTTCAATTATTTTATTTTTTTGAATTTTTATGCTTTTTGAATTTTCAGAAAGAGCTCAAATAATTTGAATGTAGATAGTGCTCCTATAGGAAAGATAAGTCATGATAAGCCAAGACCATAGAAAGGTATTCTCGAAGATGGTGATAGGGTGATGAAAGATAAATGGTAGTAGGAAGAGTATATGGTGGATAAGATTTCATGTGTAGAAATTAAGTGTAAGCTTTAGAGGATTTCATGAGGGTGGCTGAAATATTGGACAAGATCAACATTAACACACACCTTGAAGGGTGTTGGAATGATGGAGGAATCATTGATGAAATAGCTTGAGATTTAGATGTATGGGCTAGTAGGAGAATTTGAGAATAAGATGGAATGGAAGCCTTTGGAAGATTTTGAGGAAGATGTTTAAAAGAAAATGGAGTGGAAATTTTTGGAAGCTTGAAAGTAAATTTTGAAGTATTTTCAATAGTCAAGTCTTTCAAAAGAGACTTGGGAATCCATATAGCTTTATATTTTTCTTGTTCTTTGGATGCTTGAGAGTGGATTTCTTTAATGATGGATTTAGGAACCCATATTTAATTTGATTTAGCTCTCTTAATAGTGGACCTTTGTGGTCTCTTTTGCACATTTTCCTTCTTAGCATTCACATGTCATTTAGATGGGACATAGTGATCTTCATTTTTCAATGGATTCTTATGTTTATTCTCACTTCTAAAGGACTTGAGATTTGTGGATGAATAAGGTTGATATGAATGGTTTAGATGGATAGATGGGTGAAAATTCATCAAGGATGAGTGTCTTTGTTGATCTTGAGGTATGATGGGAGACTAGGAGTGGAAAGTGTAGGAGATGAAGGAACATAAGGTCCCAATATAGATGGAAGGTTTGAAGGCTTTAGCTTTGATGGATTAGAACCAGGATAGACTTAGGAGATGAAAAAGATAGTGAAAGGGGATATCAACATCTTTAGAGTGAGAAACATAGTCAAAGCCATCAATAGACTCATGAGTAGCTTTGATATTAACAACATTTTTAATAGGAGCAATTGAAGCTTGATCACAATTTTGAAGTGGATATGGAGAAGTAGAACATGAGGGGACACTTTGATCTTGACAAGTAGCTTTGGATAGCATAGGAAGATAATTTTTATCATAATTTTTAGTAAGCTCAAGGGAGATAATGGAAGTGGTATCTTCATCATACTTGGGGGATGGAAAAGACATAGGATATGAAGGGGTGAAATTTTGAAGGAGATGAAAGGGTGCTTCATCTCGATCTTACTTGACATTTATAGCTTTTTATTTTTGAGAGTCTTCTTGACATGGAGCCACTTCTAAGGACAAGGGAGAATGAAGAGTGAATAGAGTAGTGCTTGGATTTTTAGGTTTAGTAGCATGGAAAAGGTTTTCAGCCAAGTGAAGGTTAGCTTGAGTTTCTTTTAGAGGTAGCCCTTGATGATAGGCATAGTCAATGTGGAAAGAATTAGGTTCTTTCTTTGATAGAGGCATGTTGGAAAGAATTGAAGTGTTGGGAGATGCATGATTATTAGAAGAAGTGGAAGATGTAATGGAGCCACTACTAGACATAGGGTCATCAACGTGATCTTTCTCAAGAGAAGTATCTTCACCACATGAGTCAGTAGAGGTTCCAAGATCAAAAATATCACCATCAATGAGATCTTGCACTTTGTGTTTCAACTTTATACAATCAGAAGTAGTGTGGTCATTAGATCAATGATAAGTACAATAATCATCCAACAAAGGATTTTTGTAGGATCTAGACTTAGGAAATGTGATGAATTTGTGCCAAGAAGTATTTGCAAAGTGTCATCATAAGAATCATCCAAGGGAGCAAAAGTTCTATAAAAAATATGTCTAGAGTCCTTTTGTTGTTTCTCAAGTGAATGGTATGCATCCATGTCTTCATAATTGTCTTGGTCCAAGATAGGTCCACCATGATAGCTTGGAATAGGCTCAAAGGATGTATCACTTCCTTTATCTCTAAGGAGGTCTTTAGATCTAGAAGATGAAGACATTTGATGTCTTGGAGTAGAATATGTAGACCTTGAAGAAGATGAAACATGTGTATGTATAGGTCTTAAGGGAGATTCATTTAAGAATGAAAGCTTCTCCTCTAATATTTTCTCAAGTTTAGACTTCATTTCTATCATACTCTTAGAGAGACGAAGGTAAGAAAGATCACTTGTCTCCTCTAGTTCTTTGTATTGAGCATATAGATCTTGAAACTCTTTAGTGACATGGAGGATATCATGATCATCTAGATTTGGTTGAGGTTTCGTAGCACAAGGTTTGAATGCCATAGTGGTAGATTGATAATCAAGAATGAAAGATACTAGAGGAAGCTAAGAAGGTGACACAAGATAACTTGATATCCAAACTAAAGAGGTAGAGTGTTCACTTGACAAATAGTAAAGACTGAGTAAAGTGACTTGTCAAGAAAGTGACCAAGAAACTTAAAACATTAGTAACTCAAGTCAAGATCTAGGCAAGAATCCAAATACTCAAGTAGATAGAGAAAGTGGGGTGACAAGTGAACAACTTTCCCAATATAAGAGTGTAGTCACTAAATCAAGGTAACCATTTCAGCAAAAAGATAACTAGCAAGTAAACATAGACCATGTAGATAGAAAGACCAAGAGCACTAAGACCAATGAGTCACTTTAAGCATGTTCAAGCACTAGAGACATAGAAAAGAAAAATCAAATGATGATACTCCCCTTAGCAAGAAACACAAGAAATATTTGAACTTGATGTTTTGAATTGGCTGACAAAGTTTGACAATAGTTGATAGCATAGATAGTTTGATGTTCAAAATAAAGTTTTTTTTCCAAGCAAGATAGTGACACATGGAGTATTCTTCAGACAATCAAGCAAGGGATAAAGCAAACTTGCATGATACAAGAATATGTGAGGTCTTAAAAAAAAGCCTTAGAACTATCATCATGTGTATGGTCAAAAGATTTCCATAGATCTAACACATTTGAGAACACATCAAGCAATATCTACCTAAAAGTCACAGTTCATTACTCAACAACTTGGCCCATGCTTGATGCTCCTTCACCTCACACCAAGTAGTTTCCCATAAGAGATATTGGCTTTGTCATGGAAGTTCCATAAGCACAAACAAAGGAACACAAATGGTGAGTGTAAAAACTTAGGGTGATCTAGGTAGTCCACTAGAATCAATCCTTGCACCAAGAAATTGAGCACAAAATATGATAGCTACTAACCTAGGGTGTTTAGAAAGGGCTTCCATTCATAATTTTCCTCTTGCACCCAATAAAGGGACACCCCACCTTGCGATGGGTAACAAAACTCACAATCAAAAGAGCACCTTAAGCATTCTTGCCTAGTGATCTCCTCATAGTCAAAATCCCATAGGCAATCACACTAAGTGAAGACAAACACTATGTCTACCAAGGTTTTGTGTCCTTGATAGCCTTAAGTTTATAGTGGGTTGGAAGAGCTAGGTAATTTTCTTGTCCCCACTTGGGTTGTTCCTCTTAGGTTGTTTGAGAGTAGGCCCTCTAAAGTATTCTAACTACCACAAAATGGATCCACTCTCAAGGTTCAAGATTTTTGATTCACACCAAGGGTGAAGAGTGTACTCTCCTAGCTTGATTGCTTCCCCCAAACATGCCAAGTAGGTTCAATTAATCCTCTCTTTCTCAAAATCCAAAGGTGGGTCAAGATTTTTGAATCACCACAAGGGTGAAGAGGATACTCTCTTATCACCAAAGAACCTCAATCACAAGTTTAATGTGCCTATGAAATGAAAGAAACTAATACAGTGTCACACATGGAATAAAAGAAATACAAGAAAGTTTGATTTTTATGCTTTAGGCAGCCCTGCAAACAATTTTTAGTAGCCCTTGTATATTTGAAGCTTTGACATGCATTATTTTTAGCAATGAAAATGAGAAACTCCCTGCAAAGCAACCAAGGTTATGACATAACAACCAAGTAAGACCTATAGCATAAAGTGATTAGTTGCCTCAAAAATCCAAGTCATCTTCCAACCAAGTGTATGCAAAGAAAGTGCAACTTAATCATAGATGCTCTCATTTTTACTCTTTGCTTTTGACCTAGTCAATAAGATTGGACTTGTTTGCTATGATTTTGGATCCAAAAATAAAAATGAAAAGAAGAGACCCTTGTTAAAAATTAGAGAGCTTTCCAAAAATGCAAGAAATTCATAAATAATGTAAATCAAGTTAAAATGATCTTAAAATCAGACCGAGACATCTCAAACACATATGCAACCTACAAATTTTTAAAAAAAATAAAACTCCAAGTGGCTTAGGAGATATGATTAAATCTTTAAAAACCTAGGGTTTTGGCCTTCAAACCAATCTACATATGGGTTATCCTTAAAACCAAAGTGAGAACTCTACAAAACCACTTGATTAGATCAAATATGCTACTATATAAAAATTAGAAATGATAATGTAACCAAAATACAAGTAATAAAATGGAGCTAGAAACTTGGTTCTAGCTCCACAGTGGGCACCAAAAATGTGTGCATAAAAGTGTCACACTTCTATAAACCATTATTCATGAGAGAACCCATGGAAGAGGGAGTCTTAAGAACTAGCTTATAGCTCTCTATCTATTACATGCAAAGGCTATGCGATGGTGACTCCCAAATGAACCAAACTATGCAACCCTTGCAAGGTGCACCATAGAATGAGAGATTCAAAGAGTAGAGGCAAGAGTGCCAATATTCAAGAATCTAGAATAAAATGCAATGCAAATGCAAGCTAACAAAGAGAACTAAGCTAAAGCATAAATGAAACTAAGCTAAAAATTATGTCATAATGTAAGTAGAATGAGAGCTAAGCTAAAATGTAATAATGCAAGAATGCTCTAGGTCTCCAAAATCACCAGGTAAGCCTACAACATAACAATAACATGAGAGACTAAGATTTTTTAATAAGGAGATAGCCCTCCCTTTTAAGGAAAAGTGGATGGTAGAGATTAAGAGGAAAAAAAGGAATAATCAAAGGAGAAGAATACATCTTGAGTGATCCATGTGCACAAGCATCTCAACCAATCACAATTAATGGTTGACTTTTGAGAGGGTTTGAAATGTATGAAGGAGAATTAAAGTTATTTTAAAAATAGAAGATTCCTCCCATATAGAAAATTGTGCATTCATGTGTAGACAAAAATGCTTTTTCTTTTATTTCTAAAATAGGAATAATGCTTTATGTGCACACACTTAGGATAAGTGGGAAGTGGGGAATTTTATTTAATTAAATGGGGGACATATTCTTTTAATTAAATATGAACTTAGGATAAAGTGGTCAAACTATAGGTTAAAATAAAATAAATGAATTTTGGATATTTGATCAAGGATAATCATTAGAAAAATTATGCAAAAATTCTAGAAAGGGGATTCATAGTCTAGATGACCATTTTTGGGTGATTACAACTATAGTAGATGGTTGAGTCAAACTACATGTTTTAGCTGTTTGAAGACTGGTCATATCAATAGGAATTATCCAAAAAGGTCAAAAGCACCTAGTAGTGAATTCAACAAAGGAAAAGGGAAGATTGATGTTGAGAATGTCAAAGTGTAGATGAACAAGACATGGAAGAAAAAGGAATATTGTAGTACATCAAGTTTAGATGAAGTCTCTTTATCCAATGGATCAGGTGATCACATCACCCCCAACTAGGAAATCAAAAGGTATGTGGGACTGATATTTTATTGATATATTTTACATTAGTTCCAAGAATCTAAGTTCTAAAAAGGGTATATATGCATGAATTAAATTGCAATGTATTGGTTAGAACCAGGAAGAACTCTATAAGTTTTGTTAGTTTTCATGTTGTTGCCAAGCATGAAAATTTTTAGTTGGTGTTGAGCTATTAAAGGCAATAGTATTGGACAAGCTCATTGTGGTTGCCAAGTGTAAAAGAAATCATGTGTAAGCCAAGTGAGTTGAAATTTCTATGATAGTTGAGATTATAGTTGTGTAAGCACTGAGCAATTATTGTTGAGTTTTAATGGCTATACGATCAATTTTTGACTCATTTGCATTCATTTGAGATTGAAGAGAGCATGAAGAGCATAAGGTGAATTGAAGTAAAGGATTCAAGTATTTGTGAACTAGATTCAAATGATACTCATCACCAATCATAATATTTATAAGGTATTTATCATGTGTCAAGTTACGTTGTCTAAATTATCACAAACCCTAGTTATTTGATATGGCGTCTATTTCTTCTACTACTATTAGGAAGGAAGGAAAAGTGGCTTTAAATGTTTAATTGATAATAAATGAGATTAAACAATCACTCTTTTGAGCTATTCCCGAGATTGCATACAAGAGAAATACAATTGGTGTGTTATCGATGAAACCACCACAGGTTTTGATGATACAAGATGTAAGATGTTGCTACATTTGTAAGGTTGAAAGTATTTAGAGACATGGAAATTAGATATTTGAATGGAGAATGTGTTGATGGTATATTGAAATTAGAAAATAAGATTCTAGAGAGAAAAGGGTTAATTCATGCCCTAGATTTTCCAAATGTATTCAAAACATAATGGATTAAGATAGTGTTGAACAAAATACATGATCACTCTATACGAATGGAAAATGGCCCTACCAAGATCACTAAAAGGACCATTCAATGAGTAATAGGGTATCCTACCCTAGATAGACCCAAGACCATGTGCAGTGATGCCAAGGAGCTAATTGAGATGAATATAGGGGTTGTATGGAACAAAAGAGGGATGACAATTGACACAATTTTAGATCCCCTAATTGCATTTGTAGCGAGAATAATTGCTCACAAGTTCTTTCAATCTAGCAAATGGAATAGTGTGTCTTTTATGGCTATAGATTTGGGCTACAAGATAGTGAAGAAGGATCACTCTTATGACCTTGTTGAGTTACAACTTTGGTAGTTATTAGAAAACTTGGGAGCCATAAGAAAGAATAAGAGTGCACAATGCAAATTTGGTTCATTACTAGTTTGCATATTCTTTTATGTGCAAAACACATTTCCTTCATTTGGAAAAGTTGCTTGGAAGACCAAAAGGTCAATTAGAGTTCAAATTGGAGAGTTCATAGAGAAACTTGGGGACAATTTTTAATCATTCATGACAAGATATTTTGAAGACATTAATAAGTCTATGAATTAGAGACTGAGGATACTAGTGTCACTAGTAGAGAAATATTATGATGATATTTTATTTTTAGTGGATGCTAATTTTACATATGTAAAAGTAGTTTTTCCTAGGGTTAGATGGTTTAGATCACTTCCCTATGAAATCAATGTGGATGAGGCATCAAAAATCATCACAACACTATTAGCAGAAGAAGTGGACAAGAGTGCAACCTCATTTAGAAACTATGAGGAAGCCAAATCACGAATAAAAATAGATTTAAAAATAACTTTTGTGGTGAGAAAGAAGAAAAAAATTGTTATTAGTGACAACACTTATTCAGATTCTATATGGTTACCAAGCTGATTGAACAGTCTACAGTGTTTTCCATGTAATTCAGTAGCCACCAAGCTTTACAATTCCTACCAAGCATCCTAGTGGTTACCAAGTGAAATCAATCAGTGTGAAGTTCAACCCAAGTAGTTTAGTAGTTACCAAGCTTCACAATTCAAACCAAGCCAGTACTTCATGTCAAGTGAAGTTAGTGTTAACCAAGCTATATGATAATTAGTATTTATCGAGTGTGGTCATGGTAAATGAGTAACATAGTTTCTACCAAGTTACACAATATCTACCGAGTCACCAGTGCATACCGAGTTTGAGACCACTCTGAGATGATTAGTATGGACCAAGCTTCTACTTTTATCGAATGCATGATGATGTCAAGTAATGATAGTGGACACCATGTATCCGAACTTCACCAGTTTAGTCTTCAAAACCCGAGTGTCTTCATTTGAGTTGACTTTGTAATATTGGTGTCAACTTGTATATTGGCAAACTTTGTAGTTTTGTAAATTAGATTGATATATATATATATATATATATATATATATATATATATATATATATATATATATATATATATATATATATATATATATATAATGTATTGTATCATATCTAAATGAATGTATGAATGGATGAATAGATGAATGTATGTATGCATGTATGGAAAATAAGTGAGAGAAGAATTTAAGAAGCATGCGAATGTGAATTAGCAACAAAGTGTATTGTAAGGCCATATCAGAAAAGGAGCAATAGAATCATATCTATCAAATAAAGGTGATCAGTACTTCAAAGAATCTCTATCAAAAAATTAGTTGTAAGTCAGAGATCTACCATTTCATTCTAATAGGTGAACTAGTCCAAATCCTCTAACAAGGTAGACTTAACCGTCTTTTGTCAAATCTCTTTACCGAGTGCGTACTTCATTGTATGTTTGTAAAACCTCTAACAAGGTGGACCTAGTAGTCCTAATTAATCCTAATAGGGAAGATCATCAAAAGTGATCATTGTAAGTCTTAATAGGCCAAATTTATGTTGTAGTATTGAAGTTTTGTGGGTATCATCCCCACCCTAGTTTTACTTTCTATTTGGAAGGTTTCTGGGTCACCAAATTATTGTGTTCATGTGCCATGAATGTTTATGTTTTTAGTTTCTCATGCATACAGTTAGATTTGATTTAATGAATTAAATGGTTATTAGATTATTGCAATTAAGATCTGAATTTGGTAAATTTTTTGAGGTTACTGATTCACCCATCCCCTCTCAGTAACCTAGCATAGTCTTGAATATTTCCTACAATTAGTATTAGAGAATTTTTGGTTCTTAGGATAAAGCTTGATAGCTTGAGAAAAGATCAAGAAAAATAAAGATATTCAAACTTGATAAGGCAATTGATAATGAAAAGCTAGATCTAGAAATTGCCATTGCACAACTCAAGAAAGCTAAGGAGCAACTTTCCCAATCCTTGAAAAGAAGGAAGGAACTTACAAATCAGATGAATGATCACCAATACATTGAAGATAATATTGAAGAATTTTTCCCTTCAAGCAATTCAAATGAAGTAAATGAAGCAAGAAAAGAACTCTTAGAGAAGAATGGTTTCCTACAAGAAGAAATAAGAAAGCTCAAAAGAGAACAAGAAATTTAGTCAGTAAGGTTATGTGAAATCTTGGAAGAAATGAATAAAATGAAAGAAGAAATGGAGGGAAGAAACAATGAGATCCAAAACCAATCCCTTCAGCATGCAGATCTTATAGATCAAATCTCTTATGCAAATGAAGAAATCATAAGACAAAGATAGATCAATGAAAAATTAAGAAATGATCTAAATTTAGAAAGACAAATCAATGAAAGAATAAGAAGTGAGCTGAGATGTAAAAATCAAATCAGTGAAAGATTGAAAAATGACCTAAACACTAAAAAGCAAGTCAATGAGAGAATGCTGAAATTCCAAGTAGACATGAATCTATTGAATCAAATGAATGAGTAGAATCTCTACACACAAAAAGGTAAAGTAGGAATTGGATACAAAGAAGAGAGTGAATCATTGTGGTAAGATAGGTCATACATCAAACAAATGTTGGAGTAATGGTAAAGCAAAATTCAATGGTAAATGTTACAATTTCAATCAACATGGTCACAAGGCTAATGAATGTAAAGAGAAAACAAAATTTGAAGGCAACTTTCATAAATGAAAGAAACAAGGTCACAAGGCATCAAACTGTAGAACTAAGTCATTCATTCCAATAAAGAAAATTGTGAAAGTAATATTTGGTTGAGACTGTAACACTTGGTGTAGATGTCATTACTATGGAGAGTATGGACATATTGGCATGAACTATGTTAAACATCACACAAGGAAGAGAGATACCACCATAAGATGTTTCACTTGTACAAAACTTTGTCATCTGGACAATAATTTCATGAATATAGGAAAAATTCAAGATGAAAAGAAAGAAAAAGTAGACAACATCAAAAAGAAAATGAGGCAGCAATGGATTCCTAAATCCATTGAGGAAGCTAGTCCAAGTAATGATGGTCATGTCACTCAAGAAGTGGGTGACCCCACCATTTCCAACTAAGTTCTTAAGCAAAAACTGGAATTGCATTATCATGATCACATCTAAACTATTCCAAAATTTAAAGGAAGAAAAGATCCAAATTAGTATTAAAGATACAAAGGGATCACAAAAGATTAATATTAGTTATCACCAAGTTACTTTATCTATCGAGTATGATTGGGTCATGGACTCTACCGAGCAAGGTCAGGAGTAACTAGTCTCACATGTTTGGTTACCGAGTTATGAAGCATTCACTAAGTGATTTGAATAGATATGGGATGATAGCCTATTGTGAATAATGATGTCATCCTAGCTACTTTTTTACCAAGCATTAATGGTGAAGTGTTATAAAAAAGGTAGGAAGTTTAATTCATTTTCTCACCAAAAATTGTTAAGTGTTATTGTGATTAAGTGAATTGCAAAGTGATCAAGTGATTTCGAGTAGAATTTGTAGTATTTTTTTTTGAAGTTTTCCATAACCTACTAAGTAGTCATGGTAGAATCAAGCAGCAAAAAAAAGGAAAAGAAAGGGTAAAAAATGTTGGTTCGAGGAGTCGAATGGAAACCACTAGATTTCAAACTTGTGCCAGCAATTGCTAAAACCCTAGATCCAAATGGAGAGTAATCAAAAATCCCTCCTAAGGTACTACTCATTAATGATATCTGAACACATTTTAAGTGTTTAATTCAAGAAATTTGAACCCTAGAGATGGATGATTCCCTAGGTCAATTGTGTGTGAATGGTGTTCTTAAACTCGAACATAAGCACTTGGAAGATAAAGGTTTAACCCACATTCCCCACCTACCCTAAAGTTTCCAAATCAAATGGATTAGATACATCCTAAGCTGAGTTCACAATGGTTAGTTATGGCTTGAGAAACCATTTTTGATCACTAAGAAGATGATTTATCATGTAAAGACCAAGCTTGAAGACAATTGAAACTATTATTAACTTTAAAAAATACTGCATTGGTAGCATAATTTATATATTGTATGCATCTCAAGATAGGGAAGCCTTTTATAGTATTAAAAAAAAAATTGTACTCCAAAGCAAAAACTACTAAAACCTTAGGTCAGGTGGAATTAGAGAAGAAAACCCTAGCTAAGTGGGATAGTAGAGGTATGAAGATTAGTAGTGTAACAGATGCAGAACTAGGATTTGGCATACATGTGATAGTGCACATGATCTATAGTTCTATTCATCTAAATAGTGTGTTGTGTGAAGCAGTAGACTTGGCATTCAAAGTCGTGAAGAACAATCTATCATATGATCTTGTAGACTTATTGTTGAAAGAATTTAATAAAAACATGGAAAGTATTATGACATCCAAGAACAACCCTTGCAAATTTGGTTCATTGTTGACATGTCTATTTTTCTATGTTCAAAAGTTTTTCCCTTCAAAAGGTACAGTCATATGGAGAAAGGATGTGCCAGTTTTATATCAGATTAATGAGTATATTGTAGAAATGGGTGAGAATTTTGTCAACATAATGGATAATTACTTTGATTTTTTCAAGGAGAGAATGAATAATAGATTTAGGATTCCCAAGAAATTGGTTGAAGAATACAAAGACATGTTTATTTCATGGTAGACAATGAAAAAGTCTATATTTAGGCAATAAAACCAAGAGTTGTATAGGTAAAACCTCTTCCCTATGAGGTGAACATTGATGAATAAAAGGACTTAATTAAAGCCTTGATAAATGAACATGTTGATCCAAAGGCACCACATTTTGGAACATATGATGAGGCAAAGGCAAGAATAAAGCTTGAAATCAAGCTTCCATAGGTAGTTAAAAAAGGCAAGAGGAGAATAGAAATAATCAAAACCAACAGATCTCTTATGTTGACCAAGGGTAAGGGAGAAGATGATGATGAAGCAGAGGATGAAGAAGAGTAAAAAAAGGAAGAAGAGCTAGTAAAGAAGAAAGGAAGGGTGATCATCACCAAGCCACCCAAGCCATCCACTACAGTGTTTACCAAAAGATCCAAGAAGAAAGGTAGTGAAGTTGTGTTTAGCAAGCCTCCTCCCACCTTCTAGGAAAAACTAAAACAACTAGAAGAAGGTGTAGGCATAACCAACTTCAAATTATTGAAGTATGAAACTAGGATAGAGGCTGAGAAGAAACAAATTGAAGAATTGGTGCTAACAAAGATGGATAAATGGAAGTATTCCCCTGATTAGATAGCCTCTTAGATCTCTAATGAACTATTAGAGAAGTTGAAGCCAAGATGGGACTTAGATACATAGACAGAAAAAGATATCTATGAATAAACCTTGAGGCAATTGTTACTGAGCATCATAGATGCTGAGGTAAAAGAGTCTATGAAGAAAATGAAGATAAGATGACTCTTAGATTTAATGCTTGTTTAATTTTGTTAAATGATATAGAGCATGTAGTCAAGAACGCTACATGTATGTGGAATAATATTTATCACTTGCATAAACAAAGTGACTTTCTAATAGAAGTCAAGGATGATGACAGTGATGATAAGGAAGAAGGAACATACTTTAATGAAATATAGTTTGACAATGAAGAAGTTGAAGAAGATAAAGAGGAAGAAGCTACCAAGGAAGACAAAGAAGATGATGAGGAGACTGATCCTATGAAGATAGCAGCAACAGTCATTGTCTCACTTCCTTATTCTCTAAGAAAATTAGCAGCTACATCAAGTTTGAAGACAACTTCAACAAGTTTGATTGTCACCACAGTATTACATCAAAATGTCCAATCACTCTTCACTCCCTCATATCTTAGTACAACACTAATGGAAGTGTCTACCACTTCATCTACTAAGCTCAACCTCCCTCTTCTTCAACTCCCAAGTCAGCATCCTCAGCAGTGAGTATAGCATGTTCTACAATATTGTGTTCATCGGCAGTAAGTACAGTTTTGAGTTCTATAATTTTGGATTCTGCAGTTTTGTTTTCTATAGCTTTAGATACTTTTATAAGTACTTTAGTTTTGGATTTAGTAAGCATACCAGTCAGTATTCCATCTGTTGGTACTATATCAATTTTCACAACTAGTCCTACTATCTCTACTATTGTTCCCATTCTAGACTCTAAGGCATTAAGTACAAAAGTAGTTGAACCTATGTCTCAACCTAGTACTAGACTTTTGAGTGGAAAGGAGATATAGGAGGACATTGACCTAGATGAAGAGATTGAAATTCCAAAGTGAGATTTTGATAATGCCACTGTAGATCAAGTGCAAATTGCTAGTCAACTCCTCCAAAAGAAAGAAAAGAAGAAGAAATTGAAAGAGGAAAGAGATAGAGAATATAAAATCATAGAAAGTGCTAAGAATATTTTGACTGAGTTGATAGGTGTTGAAGTTGATACTTCTCAACACATTTTGTTTCAATTAGAAGAGACAGTCCAAAAGTTTAATGAGGACTCAAGTGGTTAAGACAAATTGATTGAGAAAGTAGAGAAGAAATTTGATAACAAAGTGCTTGAGCACATTGTTCAACAAATTGCCATTCAGCAAGTGGAGCTTTCCTCAATTTTGACCAATCTTGAAAACTCTTGCACAAATGTAACATCACTTTTTGTTAAATTATGTAATTTTATCAAGTTCACAAAGGAAATAAAGAGAAAATTGACAAAGATTGATGAAGATCTAAAGGCTAATGCACAGTAGTAGCAATTTGACCCTAGTTCAAGCTTTGCACATCATATGAAAATCAGATTCTTGTTAGATATGCAGGTAGAATTGTTGAGAGAAGAAGCAAGGATCCAGTCTTCACTAATAGATATTTAGAATATGATCCTTCCTATTATGGACATAATGCAAAAGCACATTGTTTACTCAAAAACATTGATCCATGAAAACAACTTCTCAATTGCAGATCACATGATAGTGTAGACACCTAAATTTGATTACACTGCTTTGATAATCCTATTTAGTTATCTCTAAAGGCATCAGTAATTAAATTTCTATTTAATTAATCCTTTTCCATCCCCTAGCTGATTAATTTAATTAATCATCTATAGTCCTAATTGATAAATCAAATAACCTATTATTTATCAATTAAATCCTTTTCTTCTATCTAATTCCAAAATCCCCATTTATCAAATAAATCTATTTGATAAATAAAACCCTCAAATCTAATAAGCCCCTAACTTATCTCTAAACCCTCTTTTTAGCCTAATCCAACCCATCCACCCATACTAACCAAGCTTAGACACCAACTCACCCACCCTCATGAATGCCATCCACTTGCAAATCTCTAACATCCCTAATCTAATCCTAAACCCAAGCCTAATCCACCCCCTAAACTTGTCACATTCCCTAAGTAAGCTTAAGACTTTACTAAGCCAAAGAAAGTCAACAATCTCAACTCCCTCCAAAATATCCCAACCACCAAGCCATGAATGCTCTTACAAAGGCCATAAAGACTCTTACAAGCTCTTACAAGCCATAATGAAGGGTCTTTATGAAGATATTATCCCTTGAGCCTCCTTTGTTGACTCATCCTTCCCCTTTCCTCCATCCACTCACCTTGTGACATGTGTCACTCCTTGGTTGGTGCTAAACAAGCATAATCCATGTGCTCCCCTTTGAGTGCATCCTAGCCCTCCTTAAGATTTTTCCTTTCCTTCCATCTTAACCCTCCATCCCTCAAGCCGTTAGCCTATAAGTTGAATCCCCTCCCAAGCCATTTCATCACAACCTTTAAGCCAAAGTTATAATGCTAGTTTGAGAACCAAAATCCATCAACCATACCCTTATAATGCCAAATTGAGAGCTCACAAAGCTACCAATTTGTCATTTACTCATCCCCACCATTGAAGCATAGTTTGAGCATCTTGAGCATACATCCCAATCCTTAGACTCATCTACCAAGCAAAGAGCTAAATCCTATTGGGAGAGTCCATTCATTTGGCTCATATTTCCAATTGGGATTTTTTATTTAGTCTCTCATTTATGTTATGGTATTTGAGCTTGTAAATGCTTTTGATTTCTTAATTTAGTGTTTCTAACATACTAATATAGCATATACATTTTGGCACGCCCGGTGGGACCCCACTATGGGTCATTTAATCATCTATTTCTACCTATATGTTATTTTTTCTAACAATCTGATGTTTGTTGTTTGAGTGGGTTGTAGGGTGTTTTTCTTATTTTTGCAGGTTAAAGAATGCACTTAGGAAGAAGACATACCCTCAAAAATCCGAAAATAACAAAAAATTAAAAAAATTCTGGAAAAAATCCATATTTTTTTGCTTTTTTCATGCAATGTCGTCTCCACTGTTTGGCATCTGCGCCTGTAAACTATTGTCTCCGCTAGCTACTTTGTCATCTGCGCAACCAAACTGACGTCTCCATAGATCGACATCTCCGCTAGCTACTCTGTCATCTCCGCATCCTTAATCTATCGTCTCCGTAGATCAGCGCCTCCGCTAGCTACTCTGTCGTCTCCACTACCGCCTCTCCTATGCTATCATCTCCGTCGCCGCCTCTCCTGTTCTGTCGTCTCTGCTTCCACCAACCCAAACCATCGTCTTCAAAAATTGGCGTCTCTGCAAATCAACATCTAGGCTTGTCTCCTATTTTCTGTGCCACAAAACTGACTTTTCATCTCCACTTCTTTCTCTGTCATATCCGCAGATTGGCATCTTTGTAGATCAGCGTCTCTGAATTTCGGCGTCTCCGCCTATTGAACTGTCATCTCCACTTGTTTATGTTGCATTTTTGTTTTAAGATCAAAATTTGACTTTTAGTGGTTCGGTAGGATTTAGACCATTCTAAGCATTTTTACACCTAGGAAAAAGAGCAAAAAAAGTTAAATTTTTTTTCCCATAGTTAAGCTTTCATTTTGGAAAATTTCGATTGACTAATCAATTTTCTTTTTTGTCTCATTGCAGGTTGGAGCAACAAACTCAATCATGTTTTTTAGGTTTTTCATGGAATGAACTTGCATGTTTAAACACGTTTTTCCTTTGAATGTATGTTGCTCAAAACACGCTCTTGAATGCAATGGATTAAAATCAATCTTTTTTGGAATGCATGCTTAAAAAAAACAAACAAAATCTTGAATGCAAAAGATCAATCAACCATTTGCAATATCTCGCACTTCAATTGAATCCACATTTTAGAAATCTTCTAAGTTATAAAAACTATTAAAGACGCTTTGAGTGAGTTTGTTGTTGGACTCACCATCTTTAATCACCCATCAATTTAACCATTGGTTGCAATCTCAACGCCATCTATGGGGATGGGTCTACCTAAGAAGGTGTTAAGTGCTCCACGCAGATCAAACTCCACTCACTTGGGTCTTTAGTGATTTTTCTAAGTTAGAAAATCTCTTGAATGCACATTAGCTTCGCTAACACTTCATTTGGCTATAATAATTGAAAAAATCTTGACGTGGAGGGCCTCTGGGTGTGTTCTTGACAAATCGAGTTTCACATATTTTTGTTTTGGGCTTAAAACAAACTAACATTCAATCTTGAATGCCTAACAATCAATGAACATCACATGGTTTTGACGCATTTTCAATGATGCTCACATTTCTTATGTTGACGATCTCTCAACTTCCATTATATTGACGATGTTGTCAAGTTGGAATGAACATTGTATGCCATAATCAAAAGTGTCTTCAATCATAACTTGCAAAATCTAAATCATCAATTGGAATGGACACGTGTCTTTTAAAACCCAAGATCATGTTTGTGGTCTTGTTTTACACTTTTTAGGAGGCCAGCTTGGGGATTTCATCACCCCTTGGATGACCTCAACTCTAGCATTCTGGCGGAGTATAAAAATTGGGAGGTGAATCCAAAGACACCTCTCTTGGGATCAAAATTTTGTCACTCAGGCTAAGCCTCAAGGAACTTTATACCCTTGAGAAGTGAAAGAGGAGAAGTGGGTTACCGCTCCTCTCAGCTGTGTGACATCTTTTTGGTTTCATCTACAGATTTGGGCCTCATGTACCTTGTGTATATCGAGGACTCCCTAGCTAAACCAAATTTCATCCTTGTAGAAAGCTTCGGAGGATGTTGGTGTGTTTGATGTGCTTGCTCCAAAATTTTGTCTGCTTGTTTGTTCATAGCTTTTGAAAGAATGTTTGCCAACTTTGGTCAAAATCTCGGAAAAGCAGAAATCTCCCAGCCCAAGGCATACTTAGCGTAGTCACTGCCTCATCAAAAGATCATCCAAGCTCCCTTAGTTCTTTTCCTTAGAACAATTCCAAATCCAAAGTCCATCCAAATCATCCCCCCCCAGCTAGCTAGCAACCCAATCCAAAATCACACCCAAGCCTTTAGAGAGTTGTTGTCATTCTGTCAGAATTTGCTATCCAATCAATCCCACCAATCAACCAATCTCACCAAGGTTATCCTTCTGATAGAGCATTGTCTAGGGTAATCTAGCTTTGTCACTTGTATCCCTCATCACCTTGAGCTAAAGGTTGGGATCCACAAGTGGTCAATCTCATGTCATGCCCATAGGATCATTAGTCTATCCTTAATTTGACACAATCTCCACCAATCAAGTGCACATGAAAGAAAAACTCTCATCTTTTGATAGCATGTCCTTGAAGTCTTCCATCCATAGGAAAGCCAAAAATCTCCAGCCAATCCTCCTTAGGTCTGTCATACAGCTTTGACTCTCCCTAGGAAATCCTTCATTAGCCAATCCAAAATTTGCGCTTAATCCAAATCCAACCATGAGCTTCCGTGTTCATCCATATGCAAGACCCCATCCCCATCTGACTCATCATCAAAACATGAAATTCCAAACCTATCATGATGTGTTTGGTCGTATTGTCCTTGCTCCCGCCACCTCCTATTCCAATGATGATGGAAATATTGTTGACCATGACAGGTATATTGAAAGTGTTGAGATAATGGGTGTTGCACACATTGCATAATATTGTTATTTTATCATTTTATTTTTATTATGTAATGTTGTACCTAGATGCATGTGCAACATGTAAAGATTTCTATGGAATATTCTTGATGAGTTGTATTGTAACATTGTAAAAATATTTTATGTAATTATTTAATATTGGGGAAAAGAATTAAATGCTCAATATTAAATGTGGGGTCAGTGGGTTAGGTAGCACATGGTTTTAGCACATGGTTTATGTAATACCACTTGGTGGTTTTGTGGGACTTGCTACTATATAAGCAACCACAAGGGTAGTTGTTGTAGAGAGAGAGACAAGGAGAAGACAAAAGGCAAGAGTTGAGTGGGACAAGGCTTGATAGGTTAGCCAAGGGAGCATTTGTGAAGGTTGAAAGCATGGCATGAGATGTGTGGATTCATGCTTGTTCACATAGTTTGCTCGGTTATGGCTATGGCCATGAAGGCTTCCATGGTTGTATGGAAATGATATTTTTGCTGAATAATACATGGTGATGGATGCTTTTGGAGGCTGGGTTTTTTCCCTCAATGAGAATTTTCCAAGGTATATCTTGTGTCACATTTTGTGGGTATGTTGTCTATTCTCTTGCATGTGGATTTTAATTCCATGTTTATTTCAGATCTATTATGGGTTATGTGGAAATAGTTATATTCTTTGTTGCCAAGTTTCCTTACAAGTGGTATCAGAGCTATGGTTTTATTATTTGTAACCCTAGATTGAATCCATGGGAATGCGTGAGAGGATAAAAGAAAGGGCAAGATATATGAATGATTTATTGTAGATCTAAGGGTTTTGGATTTTCTGTTATGATGGGATGTTAAAAGATTTGGGCATGTGAAATTGTTGGAGAAAAGGATTTTTTCGGATGTTTCATTTAAATAAGGGTTTTGGGGGGTAGCTTGCAGAAATGACCTCCTGGGTAAAAAAAGATCTCACCATTGGATCCGGGTCGACATTTCCATAAATTTTGATATATAATATGCCCTAGTTTGGCCATGTTCAGAGGAAATGAAAGAGTTTTTTAGTTTCAGCCCATGATGGCCGTCAAATTTAATCCCGTCGGATTTTTTGTCACTGAAAAAATTAAAAATGAAAAATTGTACTGAAAATGGTAAAAAGACTGTCTTAGTAAAACGACCATAACTTTCTCTTAGAATATCAAATTTTAGAGTTCTTGCAAGCGTTGGAAAGCTAATTCAGAGCACTACAACATGGTGTAGGTTTGGTTCTATGATTTTGATATTTTGTCAAGTTTTAAGAGCCCTAAAGTTAGATGTTGTTTATTTTGAGCACGGATTAGGGCATAACTTGGGCATACATAGTCAGATTTTGGACTTCGAGTAGTCAACAGAAAGCTCTTGGAGAGCTCTACACATTGGTTCAGATTTGGTGCAGGTTTGGCATGATTTATTTTTTGATATATTGATCTGAATAGTTTATAGATATATTTTGACTATGGTAACATTGCGAGTTTATGGCATTGGAGATTTAAGTTTTGATGTCATTGTATACTTAGTTCATATTTCAGATTGGTCTCATGATGATATGGTTATCAGTGTTTGGTTTGGATATGCATGATGACTTGTTGGGTCTACAAGTTGTGCAGTGTTGTAAGCAGTCTATACTTATAGGTTGCATTTATAGCTTGGTTATGGGTTGTCTTTGCCCATTGATCTTTCATTATTGATGCATATTCAGATTGGTGGCTTGGATTTGGGTTGTCTATTCCCTAAGTCACATGATTTTATCTTCATGTAGAAGGGATGAGATGTTGTTACCAGGTACAGTCATGGTGGAGGATTGTGGTTGACTATTTTATGCCGACAGGTTAGACATATTGAGAACCAGATGCTCGATTCATTGATGTGATCATGGTGCCATGAATTTTGGCATGACATGATTGGTTATACAGGTACATCCTTGATGTTCATTAGCTTGGATTTTCTGATTTGGTTATGGTGGTATATCTTCTTGGTTGAGGATCATGGTTATTTAGTTTCTTTTAAGGAGCTCATGATGTGCACTTTGAGTTCTTTGATGATTTGATGCCTTGGTTGATTCTCATGGTTAGAAGATGGTTTTTCATCATTATGTCATGGATAGCTTGGATACACAGTTTAGTGGGAGCTTGTGACAGTGATGGGGTGACAGTGCAGGATTAGTTCCTGGTTTGGTTTATATCTTCTTGGTTTGGAGAGGATGGATTTTATGATGCCATAGGTGACTTGGTACCACGGTTGAGTGGGAGTTTTTGCATTGATATATTTATTGAGTGTTTGCAGATGTTGGAGGTTTGTCTTAGATCCTGTTGCTGCAGAAGCATCTTTGACATTTGCATGGTGCACTTGTTATCTTCATGGTGTGAAGATGGTTAGATCTTGAGGACTCATGGAGTTCTTGGTTATCTTCATGGTGTGTGAAGATGGTTCTTCCTAGTATGTGGAGATGGTTTTCTTCATGGTGTGTGGAGATGGTTGCATCTTGAGGACTCACAGGGTTCTTGGCAAAGGTGTGGTTTATACTTTTATTTGGCATGTTATCCTTGGTATGAGGATGGTTTTATTATTATGTCATGGTATACTCTTGATACACGTTTAGAGTTGTGACATGTTATAGTATGTTTATGTGGAGCATGTTATCTCTTTGGTTGAGATGGTTAGATCATGTTGTCATGTTTATGTTCCTGAGGCCATGGTTGGAATTTTGACATTGATCTTGGTTTAGTTTCTTGGTATTGAGTACACTGATCATAAGATGGATACTTCATGATATTTCTATGTTGCATTTGGAGTTGGCATGGATTGATTGGTTACAGATGCTCATGGATACTTAGAGACAGTGGTGACACTAATTTCTCTTGGATTAGAGAAGTATTTGTTGGGATGGTTGATGGTTTTAGCAGGAAGTTCGAGGGGCAGTCACCTGATATGGACTTGAGAGGAGATTGTTCTTAGATGAGTCTTGGTTGGAGACTTGGGTATCTTGATGAGCATTCTCATTCCCTACTCTTGGTCTACTCGGTAGTTTGCTACTTGAGAGGTATAGCCCATTGTTTCTCTCAGTTGCATTATATTTATGCTTGTCTTTCATGGATATGGATCTTGAGCTATGGTACATGAGTTAGTTCTGGAGGGTTCATTTGAGAGATGGTTTAGCATTGGTTATCTCCATGTGCATATGTTGTTATGCTGGTTGAGTTTGGGAGATGGTTTTATTGGGCATATTCCTTGGATTAGGAATGGTTATTTCTTAGTTTAGGAATGGTTTATTGAGTTTGATCTTCTTGTGAGAGGCTTACATCCATGATTAGTTATATGGTATGGTTTGGGTGTTGTTGAGGCTTCTTGTTGGGGTTTTATGGAGGAGATCATACTTGCACAGTTTACATCTAGAGGTGTGTGTAAAAGGACATGATACAGGTTATGATTTGCATGGTTTCTCTGGTCTTGGTTATCTTCTTGGATGTTTAGTTTTGTCTACATTGGATTTGAGATTGGTTAGAGATTGTGATCACTAGTTTGTGCTCATGTATGTCATGTGAGAGATGACATGGTTATTACTTTATCTCTTTTCTCTGTTGGTTGTGGAGAATTTGGGAGACTATTGGAGACTTGTTAGGAGAGTTGTTCTTGCAGGATATCAGTTTATGTATTGTGGATGTCCTTGATACTACATGGATTCACTTCTTTGAGATGTTGTGAGTGGATTGGTTATAGATTTGACATTATCCTTTGTAGTGGGAGCTTCTTGGTATATATGTGGTAGGTATTGCTTTTGAGGCTTATGATTGCAGGTTGTAGATTGGATATGTCAGTGATATGAGATTCACTTGTTATACCTTTGAGGTATGGATAGTTGGATGGGTTTGGCACTTGCTGTGGGTTCTATTTCAGCTATGGATATTTTGACAACTATGGATACATGTGATTACCTTTGGATCAGGTTATTGTGCTTGAAATTTTAGTTGGTACAGGATTTTATGATCTTCTAATGCGACAGGTTGGGTGGCTTTCTCTTTGGATGGCTTCTATGTATGTCCAGTGGTAGTGGCATAATAGGAGGTGAGATCATTCATGTTCGAGATGCTAGATACTTTGATTTTTTTGTGGGTACCAGGATGGAGCACTTGGTGTATTTTGATCCATGATGGTGGATGTACTAGAAGGGATTGTTCCCTTGTTCATTTATGTGGATACAGATTGACCCTATGCAATGTATACAACAAGTGGGAGATTTTTGAGATAATGGGTGTTGCACACATTGCATAATATTGTTATTTTATCATTTTATTTTTATTATGTAATGTTGTACCTAGATAGACGTGCAACATGTAAAGATTCCCATGGAATATTCTTGATGAGTTGTATTGTAACATTGTAAAAATATTTTATGTAATTATTTAATATTGGGGAAAAGAATTAAATGTCCAATATTAAATGTGGGGTCAGTGGATTAGGTAGCACATGGTTTTAGCACATGGTTTATGTAATACGACTTGGTGGTTTTGTGGGACTTGCTACTATATAAGCAGCCACAAGGGTAGTTTTTGTATAGAGAGAGACAAGGAGAAGACAAAAGGAAAGAGTTGAGCGAGACAATGCTTGACAGGTTAGCCAAGGGAGCATTTGTGAAGGTCGAAAGCATGGCATGGGATGTGTGGATTCATGCTTGTTCACATAGTTTGCTCGGTTATGGCTATGGCCACAAGGGCTTCCATGGTTGTATGACAATGGTATTTTTGCTGAATAATACATGGTGATGGATTCTTTTGGAGGCTAGGTTTTTTCCCTCAATGAGGGTTTCCCAAGGTATATCTTGTGTCACATTTTGTGGGTATGTTGTCTATTCTCTTGCATGTGGATTTTAATTCTGTGTTTATTTCAGATCTATTATGGGTTATGTGGAAACAGTTATATTCTTTGTTGCCAAGTTTCCTTATAGAAAGCCTTAGAAACATTCCCCCCAGCATCCCCCAAAATCCACGTATTCTTCCAAACTATCTAGTCATGCCATCTGATATCTCAGCTTCTCCTCCATCACCTAATCAACCAAGCTTCCAATCTTCCACCCCCATCACACTAGCTATTCCTATCAATCCACCTCCACCTCTGACACACGAGTCTCCAAGGAATCTCCTAGAGGAAATACAAGAAAAGACACCTCCAGTAGTCAATAACCCATGTCATCTAATCCAACCATGTGAAGCAGTCAGTGATGAAGCTTCCCCATCTATAATATCACCTCCATCTCCCATAGCTATCATCCCCATACCATCCATCAAATTGCTTAAAATCCTTCCACTTCTCACAAACATCAAGATCCCACCACCTATCAAATCCCTCCAAATCCTATCCACATCACCTCCAAGCATTTCCCAAATCTCCCATAATGATCCTTATGCATCCATCTTCTACTCACCCATCTCCACTACCGAATCTCCCATCTATCCATCTGCTACCTTTGAAGAATCCATCCCCTCACCTCCTATCACACCATCCACTCCAATCCAATCCTATCAAGATCATGTCCAAAAGCATGTTGACATCCCCCAAAGCATAAATGAAGATATCATCGTATCATGTCATCCATCCATAATGCAGTCACCATCCCCTCCATCTCCAAAACCTCAAGCCATACCTCCTCTACTACAGGATATCTTTTCATCCCATCAGCTAAATCAAGATCCTATCCTACCATCTCCTCCACTCCATGCTTCCATCTTACCACCTATCCAAGCTATTCCACCATCTATAATCTACCCTCTTGGTTCACTTACATTCATCCATGGTGGCCTCCTCTCAGCAGAAGAATTAAGAACAATATCTTCCTATTGTAGTACATCTGATAAAGTACTTCCACCATTTTTTGCAAGCAAAAATTATCCTTAGCTAGTTCAAAGGCTCAATCGATGGCATTATCAAGCTCAAGGTTTAGGACCACAAGAGCAAGGAATCAGAAAGCCTATTATTGCATAAAAAAATCTAGGATTTCATGGTCTTGGATATGTATCCAAAGGCTCACTATCTAAAGGTGTTGGTACACCACACCCCCAAACCAAGCCTATCTCCAAACCCACCATGCCAGCCTCCCATCACTCCTTCAAGAAATCTTATGTCATCCCCCCTTCACCACCTTTGCAAACCAAACAACCTACCATATCCCCCCTTCATCTGCTAAATCCATTTTGGGTCCCTATGTCCCAAAATCTACCATCCTCCATCCTCCTATTAGCCATCATTCAAATCCTATTCCATCCATTCCTATGCAAGATCAACAAAGGCATGTATCAGGGCACATCATCCATCATCATCCCCCTACACACTCTCCCATATCCTCTCCATCTCACAAAGCTTCTCCTAACCATCTTCCCAAAGCTTACCATAGCAATGTAAATGCCAACTTCAAAATGCATAAAGCTAAAAATCCACATCCTAGACAATCATATGTCTATTCTAAAAGACATACTCCAAAAAGGAAAAATCCAATCAAAGAATGCAAAATAATGCAAAAGCCTATGAAAAGAAAATCCAAAACCATGTGGATCCCAAAGAAAAAAGTTGAAACCCAATGCATAATAGCATCCACCATTGCTAATCCCCCATCCAGTGACTCGTGTCCCCCATCTCCTAACTCCATCTTGGGTGCCTATATCCCCAAGCACACTCCCACAAATCCACCATCAAGCTCGCATCTACCATCTATCCCCCATATGCTCTTTTCACACCTATCCCAACATGTGCCAATGTTGATCCTGCAAGCATCCCCATCTCATGCTCCTTTCCAGCCTTTTCATCCCTCCATCTCCTACCATCACTCCCATCTAATCCAATCTATTGCATACATCACACATCTGGTGTACCAACAGCTAGCAACAAAATTAAACATTCCAAACAGCCAGTGAAAAACCTCAAAAAAGCCAAAACTAGCTGAAGAAAGCCAAAATAATTCCAACTAAGTCCAAAGTCAAAAAGTCAAAAAATAAAATAAAAATAAAGCGTCCACTGGTGAAAACTTGGCAATTCAAGCACCTTGGACAAGTACCATGATGAAAACTTGGCAAACAAGCGTCATGCGTAATCCAACCATCCCCAACTTAGCCTATCATCCTCATGTTTTTGGTCACATCTTGTCATCCAACTCCATCTTCCAATCTATCCACCTATCTTTCATCCACTAGATTTTATCTATCACCATCCACTTATCTTCTGCAGCTTCAGCCAATCATCCCAGCTATCATCCATCTCCCTAGCCCCTTTAGCTTTTTCCATCCTAGCTTCAATCCTATCATACCCATCATAAGACCTCCTTCTGCATGTCATCTTCTGACTGGGGGCATTGTATTCCTTGGAGATCTTGTCTTGTCCATCCTCCCTTGTCATTGGCATCTAGCTCTAGGCTATCCTCATGCAAACCCAATGTCATCTCTTTATATCCATCATAATCCTAGCTATCTACCATCCTATCCAGCCATCTCATCCTGCTCCTCTAGCTATCCTTGGTCACAAAATCTCTCATCATCATTTGGATGCATCCTCCCCAAATCCATATCTTCTACTATCACCCCATCCTTAGCTTTCGCATCTCGCACAACATCGAACCATCCCGCTATCCTATCATCCTGAGCTTTTGCCTACTTGTAACTATCTTGGTCAACTTCAACTTGTAAATATCCTGGTCAACTTTAGCTTGTAAATATCTTGGTTAGTCAGCTTGTACATCCTCTTTAGCTTAGTACCATTGTATCTATCCAGCTTTTGTGTCAGTTCCTCCTTGATCAACATCTTGCACACATCACACAACCCTTGGTTAGCTATTCCAATGCATCCTTTAGCTAGATCTCCTATTACCAAAGTGTTATCCTCCTTAGTTCAACTTGCCAGACGCATCACTCATCCAGATCCATCCGCTTAGGTGCTCTCCAATAGATCCTTGTAGGATATAGCTTTCCTCATGTCTGATCTTGGTCCGTTAGTACCTCTCCTACCCATCTCGTTGGCAAATGGTTCTCTTTTAGATTTTTGCTTTCTTTTGATTTGGAATCTTCCCTTTTGGGTCTTGAAGTATCTTTTCCAAGCAATCTTTTTGTTCCCTCCTCAAGGTTGCCATGATCTTCCATATCATGGTATGCTGCGAATGGGGCAATCTGAGTGTAAGGTCTTGATTAGGTCTTTTGTTTGTTTTTCTTTTCTACTTGTGGGTTACCCAGTGTTGATTCCACGCTGCTTCCTCTAGGATTCATGTGTGATGCTAGGGAAATCCTTGCATGTTTGTTTTGAGTCAATTCGTCAGTCCTCTGGATAGTTGGTGAAAAGGCCTTGATGTTCTTGGTAACCTTGGCAATTAACCAACAGTCCTATAGTAAATATAGTGCTCAATTATATGGTGGTACTTCTGTTTGAAGTATCCCCCCACTCAAAAAGCTTCAATGGAATCCCTTCATCTCCATTATCCCCCATCCATCTCTAGCATCTGTCTCTCCTACCCTAGCTTGTGCAACTATATCTCTTTGAATCAATCATCACTCTTAGCTTTAGGGATCCACAATCCTAGTCTTAGGGATCCACCAATCCAATCAATCCACCAAGCCTCATCTTTCGAGATCCACAATCCTAGTCCTAGGGATCTTCGAAACCCATCTTCCACCAATCTGACTCTTTGAAATCCTATTGCATCAGCTTTATAATCCCCTCATCCATCTCCCTATCTTGGATTCCTTTTTATAGTGCTTCACTCCTTCATCCTCCCCCCAATCCTGAAAGTCTTAAGCTTGCTTCCTCTTGTGCCTCTGATTCTCCCTTTATCATTCTCCCGTAGTGAGAGTTTGAGCTAATTTAGCCTCTTCTCTTAAGCCACTCTTCATCCTCTCATCTCAAATTTTTGTATTTTTCAAGAAGCCATCGAGACTCATTTTCTCTCCCCGCTACCTTCTTGAGGGGGCATCTCTACGTCTAGTCTCTCCTCTTCTTCTCTAAGACTGAGGCAACCTTGTTGCTAAAACATCTTTCTCGTGTCTTCTTCATTTGAACTTCTTTGAAATAGTGTTGTCTCAACACTATGTCAAAGAGGGGCAAAATGTAGACACCTAAATTTGATTACACCACTTTGGTAATCCTATTTAGTTATCTCTAAAGGCATCATTAATTAAATTCTTATTTAATTAATCCTTTGCCATCCCCTAGCTGATTAATTTAATTAATCATCTATAGTCCTAATTGATAAATCAAATAACCTATTATTTATCAATTAAATCCTTTTCTTCTATCTAATTCCAAAATCCCCATTTATCAAATAAATCTATTTGATAAATAAAACCCTCAAATCTAATAAGCCCCTAACTTATCCCTAAACCCTCTTTTTAGCCTAATCAAACCCATCCACCCATACTAACCAAGCTTAGACACTAACTCACCCACCCTCATGAATGCCATCCACTTGCAAATCTCTAAAATCCCTAATCTAATCCTAAACCCAAGCCTAATCCACCCCCTAAACTTGTCACGTTCCCTGAGTAAGCTTAAGACTTTCCTAAGCCAAGGAAAGTCAACAATCTCAACTCCCTCCAAAATATCCCAACCACCAAGCCATGAATGCTCTTACAAAGGCCATAAAGACTCTTACAAGCTCTTACAAGCCATAATGAAGGGTCTTTATGAAGATATTATCCCTTGAGCCTTCTTTGTTGACTCATCCTTCCCCTTTCCTCCATCCACTCACCTTGTGACATGTGTCACTCCATGGTTGGTGCTAAACAAGTACAATCCATGTGCTCCCCTTTGAGTGCATCCTAGCCCTCCTTAAGATTTTTCCTTTCCTTCCATCTTAACCCTCCATCCCTCAAGCCCTTAGCCTATAAATTGAATCCCCTCCCAAGCCATTTCATCACAACCTTTAAGCCAAAGTTATAATGCTAGTTTGAGAACTAAAAGCCATCAACCATACCCTTATAATGCCAAATTGAGAGCTCACAAAGCTACCAATTTGTCATTTACTCATCCCCACCATTGAAGCATAGTTTGAGCATCTTGAGCATACATCCCAATCCTTAGACTCATCTACCAAGCAAAGAGCTAAATCCTATTGGGAGAGTCCATTCATTTGGCTCATATTTCCAATTGGGGTTTCCTCTTTAGTCTCTCATTTATGTTATGGTATTTTAGTTTTTAAATGCTTTTGATTTCTTAATTTAGTGTTTCTAACATACTAATATAGCATATATAGATAGAACTCTGCAAAAGTCCAAATTACTCTACATACGTGCAAAGTTTTGCAAGAAAATTGGAATAAGACTCTAGCACTCATACTTAAGGTACATTCTAAGTTTCTTTCTTAGATTGGTGTCTCTCTATAAGTAAGTTTTGAATAAATCTTTGTCATTATTGTCAAAAAGGGGGAGAAACAATATGTATATATATGAGAGATAGTATGTATATTGTATGGGGAGAATCATGCAAAGGTAAGGAAAATATATTGTATATACTTACAAAGAATTTTTTTGAAAAATCTCAAAAATAGTATACCATACTGAGTTAATATCACACTATGATGAATATAAGTTTTGGGTAATAAGGTTTTTTGTCAGTAATGCCAAAGGGGGAGATTTTTGACATTAACTCAAGTTTTTTATTAGTGACAACACTTATTTAGATTTTGTATGGCTATCGAGATCATTGAACAATCTACAACATTTGCCATGTGATTTAGTAGCCACCAAGCTTTGCAATTCCTACCGAGCATCCCAGTAGTTACCAAGTGAAATCAAGTAGTGTAAAGTCCAATAGTTCAACCTGAGCAGTTCAGTGGTTACCAAGCTTCTAAGTTTAAACTAAGCCAATAGTTCATGTGAAGTAAGTTAGTGTTAACTGAGCTATATGATAAATCAATGTTTACTAAGTGTAGTCATGGTAAATGAGTAACTCAATTTCTACCAAGTTACATAGTATCTACCGAGTCACCAATGCAAATCAAGTCTGAGACTACTCTAAGATGATTAGTATGGACCAAGCTTTTACTTCTATCAAATGCATGATGATGCCAAGTAATGATAGTGGATACTGTGTATTAGAACTTCACCAAGTTAGTCTTCAAAACTTGAGTGTCTTCATTTGAGCCGACTTTGTAATATTTGTGTCAACTTGTATATGGGCCAACTTTGTAGTTTTGTAAATTGGATTGATATATATATATGTAATGTATTGTATCATATCTAAATGAATGGATGAATGGATGAATGTATGTATGCATGTATGGAAAATAAGTGAGAGTGAAGAATATAAGAAGCATGTGGATGTGAATCAGCAACAAAGTGTATTGTTAAGGCCATATCAACAAAGGAGAAATAAAGTCATATCTATCACATAAAGGTGATCAGTACTTCAAAGAATCTGTATTAGAAAATTAGTTGTAAATTAGAGATCTACTATTTCATTCTAATAGGTGAACCAATCCAAATCTTCTAACAAGACAGACTGAACAATCTTTTATCAAATCTCTTTATCGAGTGCATACTTCATTGTATATTTTTAAAACCTCTAACAAGGTGAACCTAGTAGTCCTAATTGCTCCTAATAGGTTTGATCATCAGAAGTGATCATTGTAAGCCTTAACAGGCCAACTTTATGCTATAGTATTGAAGTTTTGTGGGTATCATCCCCACCCTAGTTTTACTTTTTATTTGGAAGCTTTATGGGTCACCAAATTATTGTGTTCACGTGCCATGAATGTTTATGTTTTCAGTTTCTCATGCATATAGTTAGATCTGATTTAATGAATTAAATGGTTATTGGATTATTGCAATTAAGATCTAAATTTGATAAAGTTTTTGAGGTTACTGATGCACCCCTCTCCTCTTGGTAACTTAGCATAATCTTGAATATTTCCAACACTAGTGTGACCCTTTCATCTATAGAGACAAGAGATCCAAAAGCACAATAGGGTGTAACCTTTGACACTCATATTTCAATGCCCATTGTGGTATACCAAAGAAGTGACACAATGACATCAAATGTCAACACATTGGTACCAAATGCTTCAGTGCAAGCAGTGTTAACAATTGAGAAGGATGGGACACAATTCCATATAGGTTAGGAAGGTAGTCTTGCACCTAACTCATAGATTCAAGGTGAAGAAAACATAGAGAAGGAGAAGGATAGGGCTAAAGAGTCAATTTTGACTATGAAACTAGAGGAACAAATAGCGATTCAAACATTAGTTGTCCTACCAAGATTTGCATCTCCTATTCCTTGTCAAACTCTTCAAAGGACATGTGTAGATGCTACACCATTGTAGTCATCAAGGTCTAGTCCTGATAAAACTAAGGTTGGAGAAGGCACATCTTATGGAGATGTCAACTTAGATGAGCTCATTGAAATTCCAAAGTTTGATCTAGCAAGAATCACCATAGAACACATTAGCATATTGCAAGAAGCTCTAACAAGGAAGAAGAATCAAGAGTTATTCAAAAGGGAGTGCAAGAAAAGACAAGTTCTATATGACATAAAAGACATATTTCTTGATGCATTTAGCCTCCTAGAACCTAATGATGACAAACCTATTCTTGAGCAACTGGTGAATATGGTTGACAAGATTAGTGATGCAAACTTGGACACAAATACTAAACTTTTAGAATGGTCTGAGAAGAGATTTTTAACAAAGGTTGATGACAAGATTTCTAGTGCCATTGCACTAAGATAGGTTGAATTAGCAACCAAGATGGAAGATGTGAAAAAAGGTGTTAGAGAACATATTTTCTCTATACACAAAGCTTTGTGATCTGAACTTGTTCATACAAGAAGCAAAGAGGGCTATTAACTAGCTGCAAGGAAACTTAAAGACAATAGGTAATATTCTTAAGTTGTCTCCTAGTTATAGTCAGACTCACTTTCAAAGATTATTATCTATTCAAGGTCAGCTAGCTGCATTACAAGCACAAGATGGAAATACTAGGGCTACCTTGATAAATATTCAAGCCATGTTGACCCCACACATGGAGGTGTTGCACAAGGAACTAGCCTTTACAATAACACTGATGAAGAAAGATCATCATCATTCTACTCATGAAGACTTAGTGGACCTTGTTGCTAAGCTAGATGTTCAAATCAAATCTCTAGAGGTAGCGTGCAACAATTGGGATGCAACACTAGAGATTAAACTAGAGGTCCATGAAACATTTTTGGACAAACACACTATTCATGTACCACCCATGACATAAGTGTCAAAAAATGGGGAATTGAGATAAAGGGGGATAGTAAAGAATAAGGAGAAATTTCCCGAATGGGGGTAAAAGAAGAAATAGAGTAAGTCAATAGGTGAAGTAGATTTACTCAACAAGAGTATCAGATTCAGATACAACACAGAACAATCAACTCAGGGGGAGTTATGAATTTTTGAGGTATGACTGGTAAGTCATCATTTTTGTGAAATTTTGATATTTTTAAATTTTGTATGTGAGTTGAGTAAAGATTATAGATTATCTAAGTTATGCTCAATTTAAGGATATATATGCATGAAAAAGTTTTTTTTGCCACTCATTTCAAAGGGGGAGATTATTAATCTTAGATTGGTTTTGACATATGAGTGACGACACACTTAATCATATTCCTAAAGTGCATGCATGTTGAGCAAGTAGTGTATGTCAAGTATAACTTGTTAGATAATGAAAGCTGAGTAGAAAATGTAATACATGTCAAGTGGATAGTTAGTGCTGAGTCACGCTAGTGACAAGTAAGTTAGTATATGTCGAGTGATTCAAATGTTGAGTGAATAGTAGATGTCGAGTTATTGAAAAGATGAGTTACAACATTGAAGATATAGTGGATATTGATCATTAGAGGCTTCAAGTGCTAAGTAATAAGTTTTTGACACAATTATTTGTAATGGCACAAACTCCTATGTAAATTATGTTTGGGATGACTTAAAGATTTTTTTGTGATTCTAAATTATAAGAATGAATCTTTCTTGAGAATCCCTATGTATTACATGCAACCAAATAGATTGAGAGATGTTCTAAGCAAAAAAATTGGTGAATCACAATCATTGATTCTTATCTAACCCTAAGTCACCTAGGTCTTCTTAAGGAAGGAAAACCCTAAAGAGTTTAGTGAGCTAAGAGACAAGTTTGCATGTGTAGATAGAGAATTCATGGTGACTAAGGAGTTATGAATTAAGATATGAATTGTAGAATCGATTAGAGAGAACATAGGAAAGTAGAAAGAGGATAGAAGTGATACATCTGATCAAAGAGGATCAAGTATAAATTAGGAAAGAGGTTATATGTTATCTAGCAAAGAAGTGCTAACCAAAGGATCAAGGCTAACACACTCTATCATGTGAATCATTAAAATATCTTAATAGAGTAGCCTTAATAGGTTTCAAGTTATAGCAAACTTTTGTATAAATCTCTTAACCAAGTGCGTACTTTACTGTAAGTTGAAGTATTTTAACCAGACACACTTCTAAAAAGGTGTTGAAATCCTTTAACAAGGTAAGATCTAACAATATTTGTAAGCCTTTAATAAGGCAGACCTTTCATAGGGTAGATCATAGTTTATGATCAAATATTGTAACCTTCATTGGATACACTTCATAACTATAGTAGTGAAGATTTGTGGGTGTTATCCCCACCCCAATTTTACCTTTTCATTAGAGGGTTTTTGGGTAACCAAATATCTTGTGTCATATATGTGTTGAATGTTTATTATTTTCATGTTATGGATAAACATGCTTAGTTTGGTATTTCAATTTACATGTAAATTGTGAGATGAATGTGTGGTGAATGATTTAATGGATAAAGTTTTGAAGGATTGATTCACACCCGCCCCCCCCCCCCCCCCCCCTCCCACAACAATGTTTACTTTCCCTATTATATTTCCAATAGTTTATGCTACTCTTGAGTGATCAATGTGGATTGAGCACCAATGTCAAATGTATGCTAAATTTTTGTGATTTGACAATTTTGTTGAGTGTTAGAATATCACTTGAGTGGTCTTATGAACGTAAGTTCTAGCAGTGATCTAACTTAGTGAAGATTATTGAATTTGGTGTTGTAGCCAATTCCATAAGGTAATTTATTGGATCGGTATATATGTAATACATCTTATCATATCCAATGCATCATTAAAGTGTAACAAGAAAGAAGAAACATTAGTGTGAATTAGAAGAAGGCTACAAGAAATCTAAGGAAAAGTAGAGTATTATCTATCATAGTAAGGTGATCATTGCCTTTCAAAGGAATCTCATTTAGTAAACTAAGTTGTAGATCAAAGATCATCCACTAATTCATCCTAATAGGTGCATCAATCAAATCCTCAAACAAGGTGGACTTAATAGTTCTTTCCAAATCTCCTAACTAAGTGCATATTTCATTGTATGTTGTAAATCCTTTCAAAATTATTGCTCCTAATAGGGTAGATCACCAGAAGTGATCAATTGTAATATTTAATAGGCTAACTTTATACTCCACTACTAAAGCTTGTGGGTATAATTCCCATCCTAGTTTTATAATTCCCATCCTAGTTCTACTTTATATGTGGAAGGTTTTTGGGTTACCAAATATTGTGTCAAGCTTATGAATGTTTTATTTCTTTCAGTCTTTCATGCATGCAATTAGATCATATTATATTTTGAAGGTTTAATTGGTGAATTAAAGCATATGTTTTATTGGTTCTTGATTCACCCCCCATCTTGGTCACCTAGACCATAGTACATTTCCAAAAATTGGTATCAAATAAATTGGTTTTCACATTAGAAGTTTAGAAGCTTGAGAAAAAATTAGAGGTAATGGAAGCATATAGACTAGAGAAAGTTATTAAAAATGAAAAGTTGGATCTGCAATTGGCCATGGAACAATTCAAGAAAATGAATGAGAAGCTTTCTCAATCCCTAAAAAGAAGAAAATATCTTGCAACAAAAATGAATGTTAATCTCTATATTGAAGAAATAATTGAAGACATTTTCCATGACATAAGTTCAGATGAAGTTGATGTAGCAATCAAAGATCTACTTGAGAAGAATCCTACTCTTCATGAAGAAGTTAGAAAGCTGAAAAGACAACAAGAAATTCAATTGGTTAGAATGTGTGAAGACATGGATTAAAAGGACAAATTCAAAGAAGAGATAAGATTGCAAACTGAAAAGATAGAAGAAAAGGACAATAAAATTCATCAACTATTTCTTCAACAAGTAGATCTAATTGATCAACTAAATGATGCAAATCAAGAGCTTATCAACTTAATGAAAAAGAATGAAAGATTGTAGAATGACCTCAGCATAGAGAAGAAAACCAATGAAAGGATAATTAGATCTTAAGAAAACATAAACTAATTGGACAAGAAAACTCCATTTAGACACAAAGGCAAAGTTGTATTAGGATACATAGAAGAAGATGAATCATCTCAGTTAGGAGCTCAAAAAAGGACCACATGTAATTATTGTGGAAAAATAGGGCATACATAAAATAAGTGTTGGAGAAATAGAAAACCAAAATTCAATGGAAAATGTTATAGTTGTAACAAACTAGGACATAGAACAAGTGAATGCACAGAGAAATCTAAGTTTCAAGGAAAGTGTTTCAATTGTAACAGACAACGACATAAATCTTCAGAATGTAGGACCAAGAAATGGAACCTAGTAGAACAAATTATCAAATCTATTTTTGGTTGGGATTATAACACATGGTGAAGATGTCACTATTATGGTGAGTATGGGAACATTGGAGAAAATTACATAAAACATCACATGAGGAAGAGAGACCCTACAAAGAAATGTTTTGTGTGTACAAAACTTGGACATCTAGCTAAAAACTCTATGAACTAAGGTAAAGTTGAAGATGAGAAGAAAGAAAAGGCTGAAAAAATCAAAAGTCAAATGAGATAGCAATGGATAAAGATATATCCAAAAAATTCAAATCAAAGTCCTAAAAATATTGATACCCAAGTCAATGAATTGGGTAACTTAAACATTTCAAACTAGTTTGACATGGAGATCACTGGAACTATGATTCTAAGGAGATGTCTCATATTAGTTCCATCCAGTAAGCAAGAAGATTCATATCAACATTTTAGATACACTAGGATCACTGATTTAAGATGGTAGTTGAAGTCATGTCTTGAGACCTTACTAAGCATGATAAGGTTGTAAAATCTTACTGAGCAAGGTTGGATTACTAGACCTAACTAAGTTTGGATGTAGATGTTGAGTTGAAGACTTTACCGAGTCAAAGGTATCTTCCAAGTGTTGAAGACTTAGCCAAGTTGGACAAACTATCATTGAGGTAACTATTGTATGATGAATTAACGACAATTTAAAGATAGAATTTGGTTGGAAGAAATTGAAGGTTACTATTTCACTGTAAATTTTTAGAGCAAAGAGTGAAGAGTATCTTTGAGCCCCCAAGTGATTTAGAGAAGATTTGTCAAAGTTTATTCCTATATTTGAAGCTTGACTAATAAAAATGGTATCTTCCAACAACAAAGTGAAGAAAGGTTTGGAAATGTTGGTCTGAGATGTTGATTATAAAGCCCCAACATTTAAATTGAGTCTAGTAGTTGCAAAAAAAATTAACCCAATTAGAGCTCAATCTCAAACCCCTCCTAAGGTACTCCTAATTCATGATATTTGGTCATTTTATTATTTTTAAATCCAAGAATTAGGAATCCTAGAGTTAAACCAAGCATATGAAGAGTTGTGTGGGGATGGAAGAAAACATTTGGAAGCAAAGGGTTTGACCCATGTCTTGCACATGCTGAGCGAATTTCAAGGAAAATGAATTAAGTTTATTCTTATTCAATTCCATGACATGCACCTATGGCTTGATCAACCAATTTAGATCACAAAAGAAGATGATTCATAGAATCACATGGTTACTTATGCTCAATAAAGCAAAAACTACCATAACCCTAGTTTAGGTTGAACTTGCAAAGAAAACTCTTGCAAAGTGGGATGGCAGAGGTATGAATTTGAATGGAGTCACTAATATGGAAATTAAATTTGGGATACATTTTATTGCCCACAAAATCTATAGTTCAAGTAGATTGAACAGTGTCCCTTAGGAAGCTATTGACCTAGCATTCAAGGTGGTCAAAAATAACCTATCATTTGACCTCGCCAAGTTAGAACTAAATCAACTAAGAAAAAACATGGAGAGCATCTAATAATCAAAGACAAATCCATGTAAGTTTGGATCACTCTTAACCTATATATTCTTTTATATTCAAAAATTTTTCCCTTCCAAAGGCATTGTGGCATGGAAGAATGATATACCTATTATATATCAGATAAATGAGTTTATAGTTAATATGGGAGACAACTTTGAGAGCATCATGGATGCATACTTTGAGACATTCAAGGAGACAATGCAGAGCAGATTAAGGATTCCTAAATAGTTAGTGGATGACTATGAACAAGATATATGTTTTCTTGTGGATTGTGATAAAGTATATATATATAGGTAGTAAGGCCAAGGGTGGCATGGGTGAAACCTCTTGGATATGAGGTAAATATTGATGATACAAGAGACATAATTAAGGCTATTGTCAATGAGCTAGTGGAGTCCAAGGCACCATAGTTTGGTACCTATGAAGAAGCTAAGACCATGATTTCTTTAGTAATCAAGCTTCCTTAAGCCTTGAAGAGAGGAAGGAAATAGGTGGAGAATAATTTGAAGGAGAGAAAGAAATATAGCTCCCCTCTTTTGTTGATAAAAGGCAAGGAAGATGATGTTGAAGAAGAGGAAGGAGAAGAGAAACCTATAGAAGAAGAAGAGCCTCCTAAGAAAAAGGGAAAGGTTATAATCACAAGGGCTAAAAAATCCTCCATTGCAATATTCTAATGTCCCCCCTAATAGGGTTAGTTAGGGACAAGTAATACCTACAAAAATAAATGTTAGAATCACAATAATTATAAAACTAAATATATTATTCTACCCTCTACGTTAACCCCAATCTTAAGGACATCTCCAGATTGGGCTTCATAGCTAATAGCTACTTCGTTATCATCCCAGGCGTGCACCCCTTAAGATTCTTCTTGGATGGACATCCTCTATCCAAGACCAATGACATATGCATATGTTTGACAACATCAGAATATTCTGGCAACACAAAAAATTCTTGACCATGGTGGTCGGTTCAACATGTTAATACCTTGCTACCCCCATGCTTCTAGTCTTATAATTATCCTAATAGATTAATACATTATTATTTAATTTCCACTATTCTTCCATATAAAAAATTTCTTAATAGATCTATATACATAGAATTATTTATATTAAAAATAGTGGAAATTCTTATAACAAATAATTATTTTCATTTCATAATAATAACCTTAATAAAATCAACTAAATCTTAATGTATATGTCATGGAAGTTTGCAATACTTTTAGATCTCAAAGTGGGTTAGCATATATTGACTGATGGTATGGCTGAAACTATGTGAAGGATGTATTGTCCTTACCAATGTGCTCACTAATCCTAGCTAGTGTACAATTGAGGGGTTGTTTTTTCCTTCCATTTGTTCAACACTTACCTTTCTTCCTTGTCGTGCCATGGGTTGACATCCCAATCATGAAGGGTGATGATGTAGACTCGTAGTCTATGCAAAAATATTCACTTTGAATCATTGGGTGAAGTGGTATTTGTCATGTGTTGTTCCCTTCAATGATGTGTTCTCCCTAATTATGTGTCCACCTTCCCTTCTGAATGTCTTCGTCCCATTTGTCCTTGGTTTGAATGTGTGTCCCTCCATTTATACCTGAAATGATAGAAGGGACATAATGTATAAAATTCATGTTAGTCTGACTTATTAATTTTTGTCTAATCCATTAGTATGATCGATTAAGTGTCATGTTTATTATTTTAATATTAAAGTAATATAATTTTGCATTCTTATAAAATGGTATATCATTTTATTATTATTTAGTTAATAGTATACATGTATATGATATTAAAAATAATAGATATGCTTTAATAATTAATGTAAATATTTATTATGATTATTGTTATTTTAATTTCCTATTTAATTCATAGAGTTATAAATATTGTTTCTATTTCACAATTATATTGATAATAATTTGTTTCTAATTAAAAAATAAATAAATTATATCTAATAATTTGTTAGCTTTTTATTGATTATGTTTTACTATCCAAGAGGATATTGCAAGTATTCACAAGAAGACCTGCGAAATCTAGGAAGAAGCTCAAATTGCATGATGATGATGAAGATGAAGAAGAAGATTAGAAAGTGACATTCAAAAGGTCATCCCTCACCTTTGAAGAAAGACTGAAAAGACTACAAGATGGTGGAGATATGGCCGATTTCAAGTTTTTAAAGTATGAAACAAGAACTAAGGAAGAGAAAAAGAAAGTTGAAGAAGCCTTAGTGGCTAATGTGGCCATGCAAAAGTACTCTCCTAAGGAACTAACAAACCAAGTTCATGATATCCTACTAAAGGTTGATACATATCATTAGGATGATGCATTAAATGTTGTTAGGGACATCAAAGAAAAAACCTTGAGACAACTTATGCCAAATCTTTTTGACAAGGAAGTGAAGGAATTACTGAAGACAAATGAACAAAAGATGACCCCCAGGTTCAATGCATTCCTAATTCAATCAAAAGATATTGAATCAGTTGTGCAAATAAACACAATTTCATAAAAGAACATTTATGGGTTACATAAGCCTACTAAAGAGGTTGTTCAAATAGATGATAAGGATGATGAGGAGAAAGAGGATATTGAGATAAAAGGTGAGGGGATAGAAAATGTAGAAAGAGATGATGAAGAGAGTGAAGAGGATCAAGTAGCAAGTGGAGATCTTCCTAAAATTTAGATCATTCAAGACTCAAATCTTGAGAAGATAGCAATAGAGGTAATGGCCTCTCTCCCACTCTCTCTGGGCAAAGCCTTAGTGCCACCTAGCTCAGAGAAGGCTACTACCAAGTTAGTTGAGGTAAACGCTATCTTATCAAGAACCCAATTAACTATTGGAGCAATTTTATCAAGTGAAATGATGAGTGTTGTTTCCATCACTTCATCTACCAAGAAACATGCTCCAATTATCTCAACAATAGGCTAGATTGAATCTCAGCAAGGTATTTTAAATAATCCTACTATTAGTGTTGTTTCTCCTACAATTGATATTATTTATAATATTTTTTCTTCTATTGAAAGTGTAATGATAGTTGAGGTTAAGCCTCAACTAAGCACCAAAGGTTTGAGCATGGAAAGGAAATTATTCTTTCTGTTGTGCATAAAGAAAAGGGTAAAGAGGTAGAAGCCTCTAATGAGGAAATTGATCTAGAGGAAGACATTATCATACCAGATTGGGATCTCTCCAATCTAACTCATGATCAAATGGATACCCTTTGTGAGCTATGGAAGAAAAGGGAAACATAGAAAAAACTCATAGAAGAAAAGAAAAAGAAAAATGAAGTGCTTGAAGACATTAAGGGCATATTTGTTGATGCACTAAATATAGAGGTTGATGATAAGCAACCTATTTTTTATCAACTTGTTGAAATTATTTACAAGTTTAATGAGGAATCAAGTGGATAGGACAAAATTCTATGGAGGGCAGAGAGGAAATCTGAAGACAAATTTTTGGAGAAAATGGCTCAAAAGATTGCTATTGATCAAGTGGAATTATCCACTATTCTTTGTAAATTTGAAAATTTTGTAAATAATGTTGTTTCTTTATTTGTCAAGTTGAGTGATAAATCTAATTTCACTAAGGAGATAAATGATATTTTGTTTAAAATAGATACTAATTTGAAGGCAACTGCACACCAGTTGTCACTTGACCCTAGCACCAAATCTACACATTCAATGAAGATTAGATATTCGACAGATTTGTAAGCAAAATTGTTGAGGGAAGAAGCTAGGATAAGGGCCACACTTGCAGATATTCAGAGTATGTTAGTTCCCAACATGGATGGGATGCAAAAATATATTGTGCATGCCAAAACATTAATCCATGACAATAATTTCTCAATTGTTGATCACATGATGGAACTATCAGTTGAAGTGCATACAACATTGCACACTTCAAAAATTTTGCAAGAGAATTGGGACAAATCCATGTCCATAATTTTGAAGGTATATGGTGATTTCCTTTCACATTTTGGCATTATTTTGTAATCATGCATTTTTGGCATTTGTGTCAAAAAGGGGGAAAGTAGGTTATATCATACAAAAGATATACATTCAAGGAGGAAATATATGTATAGAAAGGAAGATTCATAGACAAAGAGAAAATATGTACAAAAAAATATTTTGAAAATTTAAAAAAAAATAAAAATTAGAGTTTACCAAGAAGTAGGCATTAGTAAAAACTAAGTTGCAAACCTAGACATGTTGATAGGGGGTGTTTTGACTTATATTTTTGAGCATTCAATATTTTGGTATGATAAGTGTTTTTGTCACTAGTGATAAAGGGGGAGATTGTTGACCTTATGGTAAAATCATTGTCAGTAAGTAACTAAACACTTAATCAGATAGAGCTCTACAATTGCTCTTGAGCTTCTCATACAACTTTATCGAGCTTCAAACAGTCTACCGAGCTCATTAGTGAAAACTGTGGAGAAAGTGGTGTTAACCAAGCTTATCAGTGTCTTCCAAGCTAGTAGTGCTAACAAAGCAAAATTAAGGTAGTGTTGACTAATCTATAGTGTCAACCGAGCATTTCAGTGTCTACCAAATTCTTAGTATTTTTTGATTCACCCAATGCTACCAATTTCATGCTATTCCTAAGTGATCAATGTGGATGAAGCACTAGTGTCAAATGAATGCTAGAGTTTTTTGATTAGATAGTGTTGTCAAGTGTTAGAATATCACCAAGTGGTCTTCTGAACCTAAGTTCCAATAGCGAGCTGACTTAGTAAAGATTAATGAATTTGGTGTTGTAGCTGACTCCAGAAGGTAATTTATTGAATTTTTATATATGTTATACATCTTATCATATCTAATGCATCATATAAGTGTAACAAGAAAGAAGAAGCATGAGTGTGAATTAGAAGAAGGCTACAAGTGGTATAAGGAAAATTAGAATCTTATCTATCACAATAAGGTGATCATTGTATTTCAAAGGAATCTCAATCAAAAAACTAAGTTATAGATTAGAGATCAGCTACTAATTCATCCTAACATGTGCATCAGTCAAACCCTCTAACAAGGTGGACTTAATAGTCCTTTCCAAATCTCCTAACTAAGTGCATACTTCATTATATGTTGTAAATTCTTTCACAAGGTGGACCTAATAGTCCTTATTGCTCCTAATAGGGAAAATCACTAGAAGTGATCAATTTTAAGCTTTTATAAGCTAACTTTATACTACAATACTAAAGCTTGTGGGTATCATCCCCACCCCATTTTTACTTTCTATTTGGAAGCTTTCTAGGTTACCAAATATTGTGTTGAATGTTATGAATGTTTTATTTCTTTTAGTATTTCATGCATGTAATTAGACTAGATTATATTGTGAAGGTTTAATTAGTGAATTAAAGTATAAGTTTTATTGGTTCCCAATTCACCCCCCCTCTTAGTCACCTAGCCTAAACTACATTTCCAACAACCATCGTCAGTTTGGCACCATGGTTGAATGAGGCACCCATTTTGACTAGAAATGGTCAAATTTGTGATGACCACAATGGACAAATGTTGTTGTTGATTTTGATGAGGACTTGCATCAAAATTTTGACTTGAACAAGGATTCATCACAATTATGATGAGATAAATATTGATAAGGCCATTTGTGGATCATTCGACCAACTTGGGTAGAAAATTTGACCAATTTTCATTGAAAATAGAGGCCAATTCTACTAGTGTAATGACAAAAAGACATAATATTTACATATTAATAAAAATATATTTTTAGAATCATCATGGAAGGTCATAGAACATGTCTAGCATTTCATTAAGGTAAGCCCAATCACCTATTTGTTCTACATGTTCAACTAATATCAACTTGATCTTGCCTTTATATTTCTCCAACTTAAGCTCATGATAGTCACCCACATAACTAGCATAGTTCTTTTTTAGAATCCACACAACCATGTACATGCTATTAATAATATCAAATTATTCCTCTTCTTCATGAGAAAGACTTGACTATGCAACTAGTTTTGGCTCCTTGGTTGTAGGATGTTCTTGTATTGGTAATCTCATTCCCACAAATATAAGTTTTGCAACTTGGAGAAATTGTTGGAAAATATTTCTTATAAAATCAACTTGCAATGAGATCTTAATAAAATAGTAGCATTTAATGACCCATTAACTCAAACTTTTTTTGACAAAGTTTTACACATATTTGGCTTGTGGATTTACAATATTTATGTCTTTTCCAATTAAAATTTGCAAAATTTGCTTTGTACTTTACAAGATATCATGGTAATGGTCATTTTTCCTTTTCACATGCTTATCTGGATACCTCCTCCAAAAATGTGATGACCATTAATGTAATTGAAGACTTTTTTACAATACAACATTTGGGGTCAAATTGTGATGGCAATTTGTGACAGCGGTGTAATTTGAGGTGATTTTCATGTTTATTTTTTATAATTTCCTCGACACCATCACAATACTGATGGTGGCATCATAATTTTGATGCCTGTGTGAGAATAAACAAAACAAAAAAACATGACATAAATCATTCCCCATTTTTTTTTATTGTGAAGAGTTTTGCACAAAAGAGGGTAGAGATCTTTGAATGTTGGTGTGCCCTTGTGATAAGTGCATTTTGTTGATGTGATCTCTATATTCATTTTCATGCCCTTATTCTACAATTTCATTGCTATGATCTCTACATTTCATTTTCATGCCCTTGCTCTATGATTTCATTGTTGTGCCCTTGTGATCTTTGCATTTCATTGACATACCCTTGCTTTATGATCTAATTTCCATGACCTTGCTCTGTGATTTTGTTTCCATGTTGTGCCCTTGTGATCTTCATGCCCTTACTTTGCAATATCATTGTTGTGCCCTAGCTCCGTGATTTTCTTCAAGGGCTATGTAAATGTTTGTTTGTTTTCCTTCTAAACATGTATATTTAGAGATTTTTTTAAAGGTGCTTGTTACATCTTAGCATAATAAAGAAATTGATCTAGTTGTATACATATTCTAGAATCCAAATAATAAAACAATAAAACTCACACAACCCATGTTAAGTGACTTACCTCAAGATCCTCTATAAAAATAATGCAAACTAGGAAAAATGGGTAGAGTTTGCAAGAAATTTTACAAAAACATATCATAAAAAATATTTATAGAAAGAAACTAGCAATAACCTAGTTAAATTAGTATAGTTGTTGATTATCTAGGTTGATTACAAATTCCTATAAGACTATTATTAGATTAAGTACAATAAAATGAATAATTAGTTTTTTCTAGCTAGCAGGATCAAATATATTTTTTCAAGGTGATAAAATTACATATACAAGGAATTGAAGAATAACTTCACTGAAGAGTTGAGTGTAAGGAGTTATTTCTAGTTGTTGTTTCTATTATGTAGTCTCTTTCTAAAGCTACTCCTTCTCATTCTCTTTCTAAAGCCACCCCTTCTCCTTTGCTCTTATGCCTTAAATTTTGATTATCAAACTTCTAAATATCTGCCTCTACCTTATTTAAAATCAACTTCACATTGTGTTGTAACTCTAGCATAGGTGTTTGATCATCGATAGCTTTCATTTTAGCATTGTTATCTTCATGTATGTATGTATGTATATGTATATATAAATGTATGTATGTATGTATATATATGTATCTATGTATGTATCTATGTATGCATGTACATATATATACATATGTATTTGTATGTGTGTGTGTGTGTGTGCGCGTGCGCGCGCGCACGCATGTGTATGTATATATGTATGTATATTTACATAGAGATATTGTGGATTGTAGATTATGGATTATAAAGAAAAAATAAAAGAAAAGAAAACATGACATAAATCATTCCCCATTTATTTTGATTGATTGTGGAGAGTTATACATGAAAGAGGGTAGAGAGCTTCGAATGAGGGTGGAGAGCTCTAGATGTTGGTGGAGATAAGTGGAGATCTAAGATTTTGTCATCATTCCCTTGTGATCACTATATTTAATTATCATGTCATGCCCTTGTGATCTTTGTGCCCTTACTCTATGATTTTCTTCAAGGGGAGAAGAGGTACCTATGTAAATGTTTTTTCTTCTTCTTCTAAACATGTATCTCTTGGTCATATATAATATCTTTGGTTAGATTCAAGGATAACTAATTATGATGATTGTATGCATATGTGCATGTATGTATGTATATCAATTCACTATCTGAACTACTTTACATGCATACATATACACTTGCATAGTACTTTTGCTAAATTAAATTAATCATTCATGTCTTGAATTCACACAAGCAATTATCCTTGCATTCAATCAAAACTACTCATACCAAACTAAGTATGTAGAAATTTTTACTTACATATTATATTATCTTTTGGTGATTGAGTAAAGATCTTATGCATAATATCATCCAGTAATGATCAGATGCATTCACATTAAGTCATAATAGGATCAAGCAAATGATCCATTTATGTTACTTCATACTTGTTTTATTGAACATTTTGTTTAACATAATCAGTAATAATAGAATTATACAACTACATATAGTACTCTTGTTTATTTTATTTAATCATATACATTTAAGACTATTAATTTTCTTTAAAATAGATTGTATATTTGTTATCACTAAAACACAAATATAGATTTTTGATAGTTATCTTTTTTAATTTCAAGATCTTCATATTTAACATGAAGAGTTTCCACTATTGGAAAATGGAATAGCCACAATGTGAAGCCACATAACTCATAGATTTTTTCCACCAAATTATATTTTTATTATATTTTTTTCCTTCAAAAATATTATAGGTGAATGTTCTTCTAATTTTCCATACATCTAATAATTTGTTTCTTGTCATTTGAGGTAGTTTTCTATTCTGAGATAGAGACATCTATCATAAGGATGGGCATGCCAATTTTGATCATCCTGCTTTCAAAGTTGATTCCCTTATCAAATTAATAAAACTACTTGCAACTGACACCCTTATTTTCAGCAGCTTGCCTGATCAACCATTCACACAACCATCTTCCTCCTACCTCACCATAGCACGCAGTCCTTGTTTGAGGTTTATATCTTAGTCCCTCTTGGGTTTTGAACCTATTTCAAAATGGTTCCATTGGTTCAAGGAGGTTCATATGTTTGATAAGTTCAATGTCCTAGGCAGTTTAGTGGTTTCAATGTTCAGAGGGCTCTTGGCTTGGATCAGAGTACTAAGATTCAAAGATTATAATTTAGATTTAATATGTATTTTAATTCTCTATTGGGGATATAATTATATTTTATTCTTTAATTTTGGATGTATTAATGAGGGTTTTATCTTAGGCTATGGGAGAGTATTTGAGTTGTGAACATAAAAGTAGGAACATTTGAGCTAGAAACAACATCTAATCTTTTGTAAGTCTCTCTCCTCTAAAGAACCAAAAGATGGAGTCATTATCATCATGAGTAGACTCACTCTCCTCAGATATATTCAATCGAAATTATTCATACCAAACTAAGTATGCATAAATATGTACTTACATATTATATTATCACTTGTTGATTGACTAAAGATCAAATACAATTTTCCAAAGCGATAAAATTGCATATGTAGATGTATGTATCTATGTATGGATGTATGTGTGTATGTATGTATGTATCTTTGCATCTCTACATTTTATTGTCATGTCCTTGTGATCTCTACATCTTATTGTCGTTCCCTTGTGATCTCTATATATGTATATATATACATATGTATATGTATGTATATATGCATATGTATATGTATATATATATCTCTATATGCATACATACATACATAGACACACATATATGTGTGTGTCTGTATGTACATATACACATACATATACATAAAAAGAAGCTTCTCTAATCACCTGCTAGGGGAAATATAAAGAGATACATATTTAGAAGGAAAAGAAAAGAACATTTACATAGGTACCTCTTCTTCCCTTGAAGAAAATCGCAGAGCAAGCACTACTACATTTGGGCTTGAATTACACCACAATTTGTAAAAAAAAATGAAAATTACCACAAATTACACTGTTGTCATAATTTCACCCCAAATTTTGTAGTGCAAAGGGCATAGAGATCACAAGGGGCACAACATGGAAATTAAATCACATAGAAAGGACACAGAGATCACAAGGGCACAATAATCAAATGCAATGATCACAAAGACACAACAATGAAATCATAGATCTCCACTGATCTCCACCAAGGGCATGACAAAGAAATGTAGATATCATAAGGGAATGGAAAAAAATGCAGTGATCAAAAGGGCATGAAAATGAAATCTCCACCAATGATTTGAGCTCAGAGCTCTCCACCCTTGTTCGGAGCTCTCTACCCTCTTTTGCATGCAACTCTCCACAATCAAAACAAATGGGGAATGATTTATGTCATTTGTTATTTTTTTTTGTTTATATCTAAAATTAACTTCACATTGTGTTGTAACTATGGCATAGGTGTTTGATCCTAGATAACTTTCATTTTAGCATTTGAGCATTCAATTTTTCAAGTTTCCTCTTCATTATATGTTTTGTTTATCAATGATTTCCTCTAGTTTGATTACAATGCATCTCAAATAGCTTCTTTGATAATGCAATCACCCATCTATCTTAGATGATGCAAGTACTTGTTGTTTTACAAAATCTAGATAGATACCAAGAGTTCCAAAGCCATAAACTTGAAGAGCATCATGTGTGCATCCCAAAAATAGGAGTCAAGGATGTAACCATGCATGTATTGGCATGCTCTCTGTCATGCCCAAAACCTGAAGGCATAAACACACACACACAAATTTTTTTGATAACAAACTAATAATTAAACATGCTCTAAGTTTGATATGATTGATGTAGAAGTTTTAGTACAGGTTATCTACATTACGTCTGAAGATTATAAACAAAGGGATGGTTATTAAAATTTAAGATTTGAAACTTTAGTTATCAGATTTATATCAATAAACTTATGTTATTACATTAACTTTTAATAATAAGAAACAATTATTTAAAATGACACTATCTTCCACTATTTAAAACTTTCTAACCGAAAATTAAATTTACTAATTACATTACGAAATTGGAAACTTTCCAAAATAAATATCCATTTTACTTAATTTAAAATGTTTTAAATAAAAAAAACAAATTTAAACAATTGCTAACCAAGTCTCGATTAAACTAACATGATTACTTATAATTAGGTAGTGAAACCTTACTCATCGGAAATAACTGCTTACTGACTAGAACTACTAGATAATATTAACTAAATCCAATTTAATCTATATTTAATTATATAACAACTGACTAAACTAAATTAAAAGCTAAACTGAAATATATACATCTAAAAATTACAACTTTAAGCAAATTAGATTAACATCTCATAAACTAACACAAACCTAACCTAATCTAATTAGGACTATCCTAACCCCTTACATTCTAACAAAAGTTTACAATATTGAATAAACCTCAAACTAAAATAAATAAATAAATAAAAACCTACTAACCTACACCTAACAAGCTAACCCTAACCTACTAACCCCTAACACTTATTGCTAACTTTCTATACTACCCCTTTTTTTCCTTAAACCCTACTCTCCACCCTACACACTCCTCACCCAAGAAGGGCTTGGGTGAATCCCAAGCATACCCACGCAACCCGAGGGTTTGTAACATGCAGACCCAAGTGGACCTGACCCAAGTACATGGGACAACAAGTCCACCAACCAAAAGCTCCCTAAGAAAGTGATTGGTGAGGAAGGTCTAATCTTTAACACACCTTCACGCAACCCAAAACTGGTGCCTAAAAAGGGGAAGCATGGCAGGTGACATCATTACATAGGATGACACTACTCCAACAATGCCTAGTACATAGGTACTCCCACCAATCGACCCTAAGGATATCTTCAGCATAAATACTATGGTTGTTTTAAAATCTCTGCGCTTTCCAAGAAGGAAGTCGACCCCTGCACAAGTACAGGGTGACGTCACCTGAGATTGACGTCCTCACCAATACAAAAGGGTCATCATGACCCTCCTACGAGCTGGCTTCAAGCGGGTGGAGGACTTAATGCATAAAGCTTATATGGTGAGAAAAGACTTTAGTAGCTTAGATATAAATATATATATATATATATATATATATATATATATATATATATATATATATATATATATATATTTATAAGCATTGTTATTATTATATATATATTTTTTAATTTATTATTTCATTGAGGAATCTATTATTTTATTAGCCTGTAATAGAATCAACTAAATATGTGTTTGCCATACAAATTCCAGAATCTTGTAGGTGGGTTATTTGATAATTTCTCTACTCTCTCTTGGAACTCAATGTATATTTTTCTTTTGCAATTATATTACCACAATAGGTGTTTGCATTCTCCTATGAATTTCTAATTCATTATTTCCATGAACCTCAAATGGCCAAGCATTTCAATAATACCATATTACATGAAATAGCCATCTACGTATTCATTTAACTGTCTAATAAGCTGATGGATCAACATAATGACTAAAATAGTCTTAAGGCATTTGAGACAATAAGAGAGGTCAAAATGATAATGTTCCATTCCTTTTGAAAGGAGTATCCAAATACACAAAGTTATTTCTCTATCATGTTTTCAGATTTAAGTTGGATATCTTGACATAATTCCTTCCTTCATGTTCTTGCAAATTCACTTTCCACACAACCTTACATAGACTAAATCATACCAAACTCAAGGAAATACCATACATTTACAATTTGAATCTTGCATAATTTGATATCATTGTTTCATCTTATCTTTGATACACATTCATATGACAACATAGAATACGAAAATTTTAAGAGAAGCAAAATTTTCTCAATCACTTATTTATTATCAACCTGATTCAAGGCTCAGCCGGGAAAGAATCAAGAAGAAAACCCGGCTTCGTTGCCATATATAACAAGGTTAAAAAAAAAAATAAAATTTACAATAGGATCTCAATCCCAATTTCCAACAATTTCATCAAATTTCCTTCATGATCCAAATCAAGGAGTTTGTAATGTCTTCTAAATCTCATATCAAGAACCATGGAAGAAACCAATAACTGATCGGCTGACAACCAAGCAGAACCCAAAAGAATATCAAGCATGCATAATCATACATGGTTTACACAATAAGATTCACAGTGAATCAAGACTAGGGAGAGGTGGATTCTTCCAACTGGAGAAGTTAAGCACAACACCAATTCAGATGCCCAATCGGGGCCAATAACCAAGAACTTCCGTTCTTCCATTTAAACTTGCCATACTCATACCAGGCTTGTGCTGATGGGTAGGGGCCCATAACACCCTACCTTTTATCCCTCTTCTCATCTTGAGAAGAGACTCTACACAGGTTGGAGTCCAACTAAATAGACCTCTCCCAAAATCGGTCACTTCTGCCCTCTCCTAGGGTGAGTAATACCAAGACACCCATGCAAGGAAACTCAAAATTTCAAACATAAACAAGAAAGGAAAACAACCAAAATAACAAGGTTTACAAAACTTCCCAACATACCCACAACCATACAACAGTAAAACAATAACAAGGTAACAAGAACATGAAACCAATCATAAACACTGAATAAGGGAAAATGGGAGTTTCCTACCTTCACAAAGAGGTAATGGCAATGAACCAATTTGAGTAGAGTATCCCTCCTTCCTTCAAGCTTCAACAAATCCTCTCTAAAAGTAGAGATTGGGTAACCCCCCACCACTAAACAAAGGAAGGCCTCTAATAAGCCTCCAACTCAACCACCCAAAAAGAGCAATAACTATCTCCACCCACTTAGCCACTCTAGAAACTCCTAACACAACTTACATCATGGTTAAACCCTAAAAAGGAGGTGGGGTAAGACAACTCATGACAACCACTTGCAATTTTCGCACAAAGGCAAAAAGGGACTTTTTGAGTGCCCTCAAAAGTCAAAGCTAGGGGCTTAGGGGTTGGAAAAGACCCCTAACCCATACCCATACCCTAAGGTTAGAAAAAAAACATGTTTTAAAGCCTTAGGGAAGAGGTTAGAGTCAAAATAAAAAATCTAGAAATAAAATAGGTCCATCTAACAACTCTAACTAACAAATTAAGTACATAAACATTTTACGAGTGTCAAGCGACACTGAAAGAACACAATTACGAACAATAGGGTTTCCAAATTTTAGCACATGGAGATTAGTTTTTTTTTTGTTCCTCCGTAGGCTTCCTCGGCTAAATATCTGCACACTCATTGCACACATCAGTAGTCCTAAAAGTCACATGTATATAAACGTATATGTATCAAAATTTTCATAAATTAAAACATGCATCAAATAAGAGTTTCTTCATCCTACATAATTCTTAACCATTGAAATATCTTGAATCAAATCTCAATTTTACTGATTTTGTCAACATACATATACAAGATCATTAAATGACAATCATCAAATATATCTGGAACTAACATCACACAACATGAAAAAAATAAAATATGTTCTAATCATCAGATAATGTCCCGACATCTCAAGTCGCAGATAACAAAAAATAGTAGTAATGTATCACTATGCTACGATGGGTCGGGGTGAGGCCTCACATCCTCCCCCACTAGGCATGAACTTCCTCCTGGAGTTCATCAAAAAGGTACGGGTACTGAGATTTCATCTGCACTGCATCCTCCCATGAAGCTGTGACCTCATCGTAACAATCCCATTGGACCCTAACCTGGTCCAGCTCTCAGCCTCGAAGTGCTAGGGTCCGTCGGGCAATAATGCGAATAGGCTCCAGTGCTAGCTGCCCATCTAACTCCACCTATAAAGCATCCCAATCAATAATATGAGACTCATCATAAACGTATCCTCTAAGTACTAAAATATGAAACACATTGTGGATGCGTGACAGGCTAGGTGGCAAAGCTAAACGGTATGCAACAGGTCCTATCCTCTCAAGGATCTCGAATGGCCCAACAAACCGGGGTGCCAACTTAGAGCCCTTTCTGAAATGAATCAGACTCTTGTGTGGTCGAACCCTCAGGAACACTCTATCACCAACCTGATACTCTCGATCTGTCCTCTTCGCATCTGCATACTTCTTCTGCCTATCCTGTGCCTCTTTCAGGCGCTGTCTAATCAGGGTCACCTGCTGCTCCATCTCCTTTACTAACTGGGGACCAATGGATACTCAATCCTCGATCCTATCCCAACTCAAGGGTGTCCTGCACGGTCTCCCATACAAAGCCTCATACGGTGGCATACCTATGAAAGAATGATGCCCATTGTTATAGGCAAACTCGACAAGATGAAGGTATTCCTCCCATTTGACCTGATGGTCCATCATGTACATATGTAGCATGTCCTCGAAAACCTGATTCACTCGCTCGGTCTGGCCATCGGTCTGAGGATGGTACGCTGTACTAAAATTGAGCCTAGTGCCCAAAGCCGACTGCAACTCTCTCCAAAATGAAGATGTGAACAAAGAGTCTCTGTCAAATATGATCTTAAGGGGAACACCATGAAGTCTAACAATGTCCCACAAGAACACCTGAGCTATGTCTCATGCTATAAATGTAGTACGCACGGGTGAGAAATGGGCAACCTTGGTCAATGTGTCAACTATCACCAAAATGGCATCATGGCGACGAAATGACATAGGAAGACCAACAATAAAATCCATAGATATAGTGTCCCATTTCCACACTGGAATCTCATGCGGCTGGAGAAGCCCGCCAGGATGACGGTGCTCCGCCTTCACCCTCTGGCACTCGAGGCATCTTGCAATAATGCTAGAAATATGCACTCTCATGCCTGGCCAATGATACAACTACCTCAAATCTGCATGTAACTTCTTAACACCGGGGTGTGCTGCATAAGGTGCTCTGTGAGCCTCAAGTATAATGAGCTCGCGCAAACCCCCAATGGAAGGTACATACATACATCCCCTATGCCGCAAAAGTCCATCAGAATCCAAGGAAAACTCTACAAACTTCCCTTCCAAGGGTCTCTGAGAATGTACTAACTAACTTACTTCTGCATAAAGCTCATCAGCTGATAAGTGCTGCAAAATCCGCTCTCTCAAGTCAGTGCAAGTAGTCACAGATGAAAATTCATGGCGCCTTCTGCTTAGGGCATCTGCAACCACATTCTCCTTTCCCTTGATGTAATGAACATAAAAATCATACTCACAGAGGAACTCCATCCACCTTCTTTGCCTAGCATTAAGGTTCGGCTGAGAAAATATGTACTGCAAGCTCTGGTGATCGGAATGAAGCTCGAACCTATGACCTAGAAGGAAATGTTGCCATCTCACCAAGGCATGAACCACTGCCGCTAGTTCTAGGTCATGAGTAGGATAATTGAGTTCATGAGTCTTCAACTTCCTAGACTCAAAGGAAATAGGCCGTCCTTCCTGCATAAGGACTGCTCCTAAACCATCTAAAGATGCATCAGTGCACACCACAAAATCTGCAACAGGATCTGGTACGGCAAGAATCAGTGCACTCATGAGGGCTCTCTTGAGCTCTTCAAAAGCTCTACCACACTTTTCCGTCCACTCGTACTTCTTCCCCTTCCTCTGAAGAGAAGTGATGGGGTGTGCCAACCTAGAGAATCCTGAAATGAAGCGTCGGTAGTAACCTGCTAGCCCTATAAAGCTCCTCACTTCAGTAACACTGGTGGGTGCTAGCCAATCCATGATAGCCCTGATCTTTGATGGGTCTACTGAGACACCATCACCCGATATAACATGACCCAAATAATGTATCTCAGGTCTGAAGAATGCACACTTTGACAAGCTGCCAAACAACTGATTCTCTCTCAGCCTTTGCAATACCTGTCTCAAGTGCCCTTCATGCTCTCTCTCATCATGAGAATAAATTAGAATGTCATCAAGAAACACAACCACAAACTTATCCAAAAAGGTACGAAATACTCCATTCATGAGGCTCATGAATATAGCTGGAGCATTCGTAAGGCCGAAAGGTACCACGGTGAACTCGTAGTGGCCATATCTAGTACGAAAAGCTGTTTTGGGGATACCACTATCCACAATCCTCAACTGATGGTAACCCGACTTTAGGTCAATCTTTGAAAATACTCGGGCACCCTGCAACTGGTCAAAGAGATCATCGATTCTGGGAAGAGGATATTGGTTCTTGATGGTCACCTTGTTCAATTGCCGATAATCAATACACAACCTTAGTGATCCATCTTTCTTCTTGACGAAAATCACCGGTGCACCCCAAGGTGACACACTAGGTCGTATATGCCCCTTCTCCAAGAGTTCCTCCAACTGAGCCTTTAGCTCACTAAGCTCATGAGTAGTCATCCTATAAGGTGCTCTTGAAACTGGCTCAGCTCCTGGTACTAGGTCTATGTGGAAATCCACTGCCCGCAGTGGAGGCATACCAAGAAGCTCTGAGGGAAACACATCTGCAAACTCCTGAAGGATTGGAAAATCATCAAGGGATGGCTCCCTTCCTGATTCTTCCTCTCGGTCACTGATAGTGATAGCAAATAGCTGACAACCCCTTCGCATGCATCGTCTAAGCTGCATAGCGGAAATCATACGAAGGGATACTGGCCTCTTCACTCCGAAGATCTCCCTAGAGATACCATCATCATCCACACATTCCACCCTCTTCTGTCGACAATCCACCTTGGTGCTGTGGGCACAAAGCCAATCCATGCCAATGACAACATCATAAGAACCTAGAGGGGTAATGCGTAGGTCAGTCCTAGTGGACATGTCTCCAATCTGCATCTGGCAACTCCGCACCATGGAACTAACTGACACTCTAGCTCCTGAGGCTAACTCTACCTCCCAACTAACATCTTATCTAACTGCCACTAGCCTGCAACGCTCCACCACAAATGGAGATATAAAAGAGTCAGTAGCTCTGGAATCAAATAAAACTGCAACCATATGGCCCTGTATAATACCTGTAGCCTCGATAACTATGGCCTGAGGCTCAGCCTGGCTGTTGTCAACCGCTGCAAAAACTCTATGGGATCTACCCATGTCACCAACTGTCGGCTCTGAAAAAGCCCTGCTCTGACCACTGGATGTCTGTCCCTGCGGACACTCCCTAGCTATATGACCCATGCCACCACAAGTGTAGCATGGTCCGCGAGTATAAGATCGTGCACCCTGTGACCCAGACTGTTGTGGGCCTCCTGATCTGCTAGAGCCGCTGAACCCTCCCCTAGAAGACTGCTGAGTCTTCACTGACTGAGACTGTGGAACCTGTACTTTCTGCTCCTGCCTAGGACCTTGTGACTACCACTGCTTGGGCTTAGAGCCCTGATAACCATGAGAAGGTTTCTGCTGCTACTGCTGGGGTTTTGGCTGCTGAGACTGTTGGCCCCTAGAGGAACCTGCTATATAGTTCTGATTCCCTTTCCAAGGAGGTTTCTGCTGGAAGGAGTTTCAGTTCTGAGGCCAATCCCGTGACTCCTGCCTCCCTCGAGTATCCTCAGAAACTAGTGCTATCTCCACTGCCTGTCTGAAAGTGGTAGGGAAGGCCATCCTAACTAGGCCCTGAAGAGAGAAATTCATACCCATGACAAAGCGATGCACCCGTAGTTTCTCGTCCTTCATGTATTCCACATAGGGAAGGAGCTCGAGAAACCTACTCTCATACTGAGCCACTGTAAGGCCTCTCTGATAAAGAGAATGGAACTCCTCTATCTGCTTCTGCCGAAAATGCTCTGACAAGTATCTCTCTCAGAATCTTTCTAGGAAAGATTCCCATGTGAGGGTGTCCATCCTCACTCCACCTATGATCTCCTCCTGGTGCCACCAGTTGGAGGCATCCCCTCTCAACCGATGAACTGCAAGTCATGCTTTTAGATTACTCCCATAAGGGCGTAACCCAAAGAACCGCTATAAGCTCTGCAACCATGCCTCTGCTACTGAACCCTCAGTGGTATCGGTAAACAATGGTGGTCCAAGTCGAATCAATTCCCTGATGTCATCCCCTACATGCCTAGGAGGTCTATCAAAAGGGGGTTCTCTCTGGTGTATGGACTCTTCCTCGTGATCACCTTGACCCTCTATCTGTCTTGGTGGGGGACTCCTAGTCCTCTCTCGGACTCTGGGCCCGCCTCCTCCAGGTCCTTCTGCTTCCACTACTGGAATCTGCTGGACTGGTTGAACTATCGGTACCACTCTCTGTTGAACTACACCGATCAAAGTCTGGAGTGCATCAATTATGTCCTAATTTGGGTTCGGTGGTGGAGGTGGTGGTGGTCCACCCTCCTATCCTGCTCTACCATCCCCAGTCTTATGACTTCTACCTCGCCGGTTGCGAGTAACAGGCGGCATCTACACAATTAAAAGTTGAGTTAAGTTTAGGAAGCAAAATGGTTTAAGGTGCCTAGTGTTGAAACCTGGCGCTCTGATGCCAAAATGTCATGCCCAAAACCTGAAGGCATAAACACACACACACAAATTTTTTTGATAACAAACTAATAATTAAACATGCTCTAAGTTTGATATGATTGAGGTAGAAGTTTTAGTACAGGTTATCTACATTACGTCTAAAGATTATAAACAAAGGGATGGTTATTAAAATTTAAGATTTGAAACTTTAGTTATCAGATTTATATCAATAAACTTATGTTATTACATTAACTTTTAATAATAAGAAACAATTATTTAAAATGACACTATCTTCCACTATTTAAAACTTTCTAACCGAAAATTAAGTTTACTAATTACATTACAAAATTGGAAACTTTCCAAAATAAATATCCATTTCACTTAATTTAAAATGTTTTAAATAAAAAAAACAAATTTAAACAATTGCTAACCAAGTCTCGATTAAACTAACATGATTACTTATAATTAGGTAGTGAAACCTTACTCATCGAAAATAACTGCTTACTGACTAGAACTACTAGATAATATTAACTAAATCCAATTTAATCTATATTTAATTATATAACAACTGACTAAACTAAATTAAAAGCTAAACTGAAATATATACATCTAAAAATTACAACTTTAAGCAAATTAGATTAACATCTCATAAACTAACACAAACCTAACCTAATCTAATTAGGACTATCCTAACCCCTTACATTCTAACAAAAGTTTACAATATTGAATAAAACTCAAACTAAAATAAATAAATAAATAAAAAACCTACTAACCTACACCTAACAAGCTAACCCTAACCTACTAACCCCTAACACTTATTGCTAACTTTCTATACTACCCCTTTTTTTCCTTAAACCCTACTCTCCACCCTACACACTCCTCACCCAAGAAGGGCTTGGGCGAATCCCAAGCATACCCACGCAACCCGAGGGTCTGCAACATGCAGACCCAAGTGGACCTGACCCAAGTACATGGGACAGCAAGTCCACCAACCAAAAGCTCCCTAAGAAAGTGATTGGTGAGGAAGGTGGATGAAACACATAGTCTAATCTTTAACACACCTTCACGCAACCCAAAACTGGCGCCCAAAAAGGGGAAGCATGGAAGGTGACATCATTACATAGGATGACACTACTCCAACAATGCCTAGTACATAGGTACTCCCACCAATCGACCCTAAGGATATCTTCAGCATAAATACTATGGTTGTTTTAAAATCTCTGTGCTTTCCAAGAAGGAAGTCGACCCCTGCACAAGTACAGGGTGATGTCACCTGAGATTGACGTCCTCACCAATACAAAAGGGTCATCATGACCCTCCTACGAGCTGGCTTCAAGCGGGTGGAGGACTTAATGCATAAAGATTATATGGTGAGAAAAGACTTTAGTAGCTTAGATATAAATATATATATATATATATATATATATTTATAAGCATTGTTATTATTATATATATATTTTTAAATTTATTATTTCATTGAGGAATATATTATTTTATTAGCCTATAATAGAATCAACTAAATATGTGTTTGCCATACAAATTCCAGAATCCTGTAGGTGGGTTATTTGATAATTTCTCTACTCTCTCTTGGAACTCAATGTATATTTTTCTTTTGCAATTATATTACCACAATAGGTGTTTGCATTCTCCTATGAATTTCTAATTCATTATTTCCATGAACCTCAAATGGCCAAGCATTTCAATAATACCATATTACATGAAATAGCCATCTACGTATTCATTTAACTGTCTAATAAGCTGATGGATCAACATAATGACTAAACTAGTCTTAAGGCATTTGAGACAATAAGAGAGGTCAAAATGATAATGTTCCATTCCTTTTGAAAGGAGTATCCAAATACACAAAGTTATTTCTCTATCATGTTTTCAGATTTAAGTTGGATATCTTGACATAATTCCTTCCTTCATGTTCTTGCAAATTCACTTTCCACACAACCTTACATAGACTAAATCATACCAAACTCAAGGAAATACCATACATTTACAATTTGAATCTTGCATAATTTGATATCATTGTTTCATCTTATCTTTGATACACATTCATATGACAACATAGAATACGAAAATTTTAAGAGAAGCAAAATTTTCTCAATCACTTATTTATTATCAACCTGATTCAAGGCTCAGCTGGGAAAGAATTAGGAAGAAAACCCAGCTTCGTTGCCATATATAACAAGGTTAAAAAAACAAATACAATTTACAATAGGATCTCAATCCCAATTTCCAATAATTTCATCAAATTTCCTTCGTGATCCAAATCAAGAAGTTTGTAATGTCTTCTAAATCTCATATCAAGAACCATGGAAGAAACCAATAACTGATCAGGTGACAACCAAGCAGAACCCAAAAGAACATCAAGCATGCATAATCATACATGGTTTACACAATAAGATTCACAGTGAATCAAGACTAGGGAGAGGTGGATTCTTCCAACTGGAGAAGTCAAGCACAACACCAATTCAGATGCCCAATCGAGGCCAATAACCAAGAACTTCCATTCTTCCATTTAAACTTGCCATACTCATACCAGGCTTGTGCTGAAAGGTAGGGGCCCATAACACCCTACCTTTTATCCCTCTTCTCATCTTGAGAAGAGACTCTACACAGGTTGGAGTCCAACTAAACAGACCTCTCCCAAAATTGGTCACTTCTTCCCTCTCCTAGGGTGAGTAATACCAAGACACCCATGCAAGGAAACTCAAAATTTCAAACATAAACAAGAAAGGAAAACAACCAAAATAACAAGGTTTACAAAACTTCCCAACATACCCACAACCATACAACAGTAAAACAATAACAAGGTAACAAGAACATGAAACCAATCATAAACACTGAATAAGGGAAAATGGGAGTTTCCTACCTTCACAAAGAGGTAATGGAAATGAACCAATTTGAGTAGAGTATCCCTCCTTCCTTCAAGCTTCAACAAATCCTCTCTAAAAGTAGAGATTGGGTAACCCCCCACCACTAAACAAAGGAAGGCCTCTAATAAGCCTCCAACTCAACCACCCAAAAAGAGCAATAACTATCTCCACCCACTTAGCCACTCTAGAAACTCCTAACACAACTTACATCATGGTTAAACCCTAAAAAGGAGGTGGGGTAAGACAACTCATGACAACCACTTGCAATTTTCGCACAAAGGCAAAAAGGGACTTTTTGAGTGCCCTCAAAAGTCAAAGCTAGGGGCTTAGGGGTTGGAAAAGACCCCTAACCCATACCCATACCCTAAGGTTAGAAAAAAAACATGTTTTAAAGCCTTAGGGAAGAGGTTAGAGTCAAAATAAAAAATCTAGAAATAAAATAGGTCCATCTAACAACTCTAACTAACAAATTAAGTACATAAACATTTTACGAGTGTCAAGCGACACTGAAAGAACACAATTACGAACAATAGGGTTTCCAAATTTTAGCAGATGGAGATTAGTTTTTTTTTTGTTCCTCCGTAGGGTTCCTTGGTTAAATATCTGCACACTCATTGCACACATCAGTAGTCCTAAAAGTCACATGTATATAAACGTATATGTATCAAAATTTTCATAAATTAAAACATGCATCAAATAAGAGTTTCTTCATCCTACATAATTCTTAACCATTGAAATATCTTGAATCAAATATCAATTTTAGTTATTTCTTCAACATACATATACAAGATCATTTAATGAAAATCATCAAATATATCTGGAACTAACATCACACAACATGAAAAAAATAAAATATGTTCTAATCATCAGATAATGTCCTGACATCTCGAGTCGCGGATAACAAAAAATAGTAGTAATGTATCACTATGCTACGATGGGTCGAGGCGAGGCCTCACACTCTCCCTTTGAGGATCCCAAATATCTACTATTGCTATTAATTTGGTCATCACTATATGATCTAGAATATTATGATGTACTAAAGCCAGTAGTAATTTCTCCCATATCTCCAAAAAACATAGCATAGGTTTAGGGTAGTAACTTATTACACTCAACTAGTTTTACATTTGAATAAAGGGCCCCCTTATAGAATAAAGAATCTGTACTTGTGATTTATCTTAAGACATTTCAATAGATGCGACCTAGTCTACCTAGCTTTTGAAAATAAAAGGCTAAACTTTGAGTTTCAGCATTAACTTGACTAGTCTATTTAGACCCATTGATTATTATCACAAGATTTTAAACATAACTATATAAGGAGTGAGTTAGGAAACATATAGGTTAACCTTACATTAACTATAAACTACAACACAAAAGTTGCACTAGGGTATTATTGTATTATAATTATAGAAAATTGCCTAATTCACCTAAGTGGGTGTATGATGGCAAAGAGTTGTATTTGGTGAGTAAAGATCACTAGTGGTTATAGGAATACAACTACATCAAAAAAATTAGAAACTAGAACTATATATTTGTTAGATTGAGTAGTTCAAGGGTCTTGATCCTGTGGATATGGGTATGTAGGCAGCCTAGTAGGTGGAGTATGCCTCCAGTGTGCAGACATCTTGGACATAGTTAGGTAGCACTTAAATATTTTAAGACATTATATGTTAACTCATGAGGCTCATTCCCTTGTAGAAGCCTCTACTACAATAAAATTACCTCTAAACCATGCAAAGGATGTTAAAGTGGTTCCCAACCTTGAAACACTCTTATAAGAAATGACAAAGAAACTTGCAAAATCAATACATATATTACTATTATTTATGTATATGTATGTATGTATGTGTATATATGCATATGTACACACACATATATGTGTGTCTATGTATGTATATATATAGAAAGATCTTGGCACAAGAAGCTATGGTTGAAATAGTCCTTTGCACCCTAAAAACCACTTTGTTACTTCATTAAAATTAGGACTTGAACAAAGCCAATGATACAAAACTTGTTGCCACTTTGGAAAAAATGGTTCCTCCAACATTGTAATCATATGATAAATGGGAATAGCACATGCCTAAGCCATAACCTAGTTAAATGGGTCTAGTTGCTGATTAGTTGGGTTGATTACAAATTCCTGTAAAATTGCCATTAGATTAGGTACAACAAAATGAACAATCAAATGTTCCCAACTAGCAAAATCAAGTACAATTTTCAAAGGTGATAAAATTGCATATGAAAATGAATCACTTGAATACCAGGCATGAATCACATTCCCTAATTTATAATGAATGGTTTAATATAAAGGCTCCATACACTGGCCCAAAAATGGAAACCAAGGATGTAACCATGCATGTATCAGCACGCTCTCCTTGTGAGTATCCCAAGTATTTATTATTGTTGTTAATTTGGGCATCAGTATATGATCCAAAATGTTATGAAAACTTATCATAGATTCAAGGTCCCTTGGCTCCTAGGAATTTGTAGAAATTATTCTCACTACTAGAAGAATAACTTTAGTGAAGAATTAAGTGTAAGGAGTTGAAGAAGCAAGTTTTGCTTCTATGTAAATGTCATAATCATGAGGCTCATTCCCTTACAAAAGCCTCTACCACAATGACATTACCTCTAAACCATGCAAAGGATGTTGAAGTGGTTTCCAACCTTTAGACACTCTTATAAGTGACAAAGAAAATGTAGATGCAATACCTATATTATTATTATTTGTGTATATGTATGTATGTATGTATATATGTATATATGTATATATGTATATATGTATGTATGTTTGTATGTTTGTGTGTATATGTGTATGTATGTATGTATGTACATCTAGTTAAATTGGTCTAGTTGCTGCTTAGCTAGGTTGATTAAAAATTCATATAGAACAGTTATTAGATTAGGTACAATAAAATAAACAATTAGCTATTCCCAACTAGTAGGGTCAAATAGAGTTTTCCAAGGTGATAAAACTGTATATGTAGATGCATCACTTGAATTCTAGGCATGAAGCGTATTCCCCAATTTATAATGAATGGTTCAATATAAAGGCTCCATACACTGGCCTGACAATGGAAGCCAAGGATGTAACCATGCATGTATTGGCATGCTCTCCCTACGAGGATCCCAAGTATCTACTATTGTTGTTAATTTGGGCATCACTATATGATCTAGAATGCTATGAAAACTCCTTCCATGTATCAAGAAAATGTAGCATAGGTTTAGGATCCCTTGGCTCTTAGGAATTTGTAGCAACTATTCTCATTGTTGGAACAATCACTTCAGTGAAGAGTTGAGTGTAAGGAGTTGAAGAAGCAAGTTCTGCTTCTATATAAATGCCATAATCACAAGACTCATTCCCTTGTAGAAGCCTTTTCCATTTCCTCTAAACCATGCAGAGGATGTTGAAGTGGTTCCCAACCTTGAAACACATGTATAAGCAATGGCAAAGCAAATACAAATGTAATACATATATTACTCTTATTTATTTATGTATGTATGTATACAAGCCATAAACTTGTTAAATTGGTCTAGTTTCTGATTAGTTGGTTGATTACAAATTCCTAAAGAACTATCATCAGATTAGGTACAATAAAATGAACAATCAGTTGTTCCCAGCTAGTAGGATCAAATACAATTTTCCAAGGTGATAAAATTGCATATGCAAATTCATCACTTGAATGCTAGGCATGAAGTGCATCCCCCAATTTATAAAAAATGGTTTGATATAAAGGCTCCATACATTGGCCCAATAATGGAAGCCAAGGATGTAAGCATGCATGTATTGGCATGCTCTCGCTATGAGGATCCCAAGTATCTACTACTATTATTAATTGGGGCATCATTATATGATCCATAATGTTATGAAAACTCCTCCCATGTCTCCAAAAAATGTAGTATAGGTTCAGGATCCCTTGGCTCCTATGAATTTGTAGCAGCTATTCTCGCTGCTAGAAGAATAACTTCAGTGAAGATTTGAGTGTAAGAAGCTAAAGAAGTAAGTTCTACTTCTATGTAAATGTCATAATCATGAGGCTTATTCCCTTGTAGAAGCCTCTACCACAATGGCATTACCTCTAAACCATGTGAAGGATGTTGAAGTGGTTCCCAACCTTGAAACACACTTATAAGTAGTGTCAAAGAAAATGCAGATGCAATACATATATTACCATAGGTCATATGGAGGACTATGTAAAATAAAATAAAAAAGAAAAAGAAAACATGACATTAATCATTCCCCATTTGTTTTGTGTAAATGCCATAACCACAAGGCTCATTTTCTTATAGAAGCCTTTACCACAATGACATTACCTCTAAACCATACAAAGGATGTATATATATATATATATATATATATATGTATGTATGTATGTATGTATATACATATTTATATAGACCAGGAAAAATGGGCAGAGATAATGGCATTGTTAATGGAAATTATATTTCCCATGCATGCATGCATTATGTATATATATACATATTTCCCATTAGCTCTACATTATTTTTGTGCAAGATTTTGAGGTAAGTCACTTAGCATGAGTTGAGTGAGTTTTATTGTTTTATTATTTGGATTATGGAATATGTATGCAGCTAGATCAATTTTTTTGTTGTGCTAAATAAGATGTAATAAGAACCTTTAAAAAGATCTATATATATATACACATACATGTATATATATGTATGTATGTATACATACATATGTGTGTGTGTGTGTGTGTGTGTGTGTGTGTGTGTACATATGTGTATATATATACATACACACATATGTGTGTATCTATGTATGTTTGTATGTTTTTACACACACACACACACACACACACACACACACACACACACACACACACACAGATCTTGTAGATTGTGGAGATCAGTGGAGATCTAGGATTTCATTGCCATGCCCTTGTGATCATTACATTTTATTGTCATGCCCTTGTGATCTCTACATCTTGTTGTCGTTCCCTTGTGATCTTTGCATCTCGTTTGTTTTATTGTACCTAATCTAATGACAATTCTACAAGAATTTGTAATCAACCTAGGTAATCATCAACTAGACCCATTTAACTGGGCTATGGCTTATTTTTTTCTAAAAATATTTTTTATGAAGTGTTTTTGTAAAATTTCTTTTGAACTCTGCACTTTTTTCTTGGTCTGCATTATTTGTGTGGAGGATTTTGAGGTAAGTCATTTAACACCTTAAAAAAGATCTCTCTATATATATACATATATACATGTATGTATGTATGTATGTATGTATACATATATATACATACACACACACACATGTGTGTGTATATGTCTGTATGTATGTATATAAACAAGAGATCTTGGCATAACAAAATAATAATAAAACTAACTCAACACGTAGCATGGCCATAGATGCGATGGAAACACCTATTGGTAAGTGTATTCCTCTTTTTCTCTCTCATTTTTTATGTGTTTATTTCACTTGAACTTTTATTTCTTAGTTGTCATTTTTTAATATTAGATTCATTTTATGTCGGAGGCAATGAGGACATTCTTCGATGTACCTATGTTAAATGTATGGGAACTAGTAAAGAATTGTGATGAATTGCTTGTGAGAAATGAAGATGGACTTCCCCTAAGAGTAACAGGAGGTGATGAGGTCATTCCAGGTACTTTAAAGATTGATCCTTTCTTAAATATCTTAAATTTTAATAAAGAATTTACATGTTAGGGGGGTGGGGCCAAATGAGCTTTCACCTTCATGTGGTTGGCCCTGATTAGTAGAGAATATTAAACTATTCTCAAAACCAAGTAAAGCTCCACATTAACCTTATATGATTGCATGACAACTAACTATGTGAACATCTTGGTTTTAGGAAATGTAGAAGTAGGCCATAGTTCAATATGAAATCTCAATTCATATGCATATAACATTAGGTGTAGCATTTTTTGTTAGAGGTCTTTAATTAGGTTTTTAAAGTTATAGACCATCATAAATGCCTATTTTCCATGCATACAGAATGTAGCTGCATGTGCATTCTCAATTTAGGGTGGAAGATTCTTATTTTGGATGCAATAAAAAAATGGCATGCACTAGAAGATGGGAAAATAATGTCACTTTTGTAGGTCTGGAAGCTTATTTGTACTTTAAATATTGATCCTTTCTTAAAGATTTTAGATGTTAATGGGGAATATAGATGTTGGGGGGTGGGGCCAAATGAGCTTCCACCTTCACGTTGTTGGCCATGATTAGTAAAGAATATTAAACTATTATCAAAACCAAGTGAAACTCAACATTAACATATGATTGTATGACAACTAACTATGTGAATCTATCAGTTTCAAGCAATGCAAAAGGATGTCATAGTTCAATATGCAATCTCAATTCATATGCATACAACATTAGGTGGAGCTAAAAAAACCCAAAAAGTTTGCATTTTTGTTAGAGGTTTGCATATAATCTTGATCTAAATTATTCCTTTTTTAGCAAGCTCTAGTTTGGGTTCAACTTCTAGAACTACCTATGGAGTTTTGATATGAGGATGTATTCCAAGGCATTGTTGATTCATTTAGGTAACTTCTCTCCATTGACCTAGTTAATGCTTCTATAATAAGGATAATGTATGCAATAATTTTTGTAGGGGTAGAGCAAAGTAAGGACATGCTCGAAGCAGTAGAAATCTAGTCTAGGCTAGGCAAGAGAATTCAATAGGTGGACTTTGAGAGTGTCCCTTTTGCTTGCTTTCACTACAAGAAGGTTGGGAACTTGTCTAAGGCCTATCCTTTGGTGAAGGATATTAAGAAGAGGAAAAAAGCTCATAAAAAGGAATGGAGGGTCAAGGAGAAGGCAGACAGCAATGGGGATAGGCTAGAATAGGCCAAAGGAATATCTAATCTAGGAATTATTGCTCATCTTGAGGGGGAGAGTCAAGAACTTAACTCTAAGGCTTAATCAAAGAAAGAGAGGGATCCCCCTAGATTTAATGGAGGGAAGGGTACTTTTGAGTCTTCCATACCCTCTCAAGAGGCCCCTATCTTGGTATTCCCAAACTCTCTAGGGGATAAGACCTTTGAAGAAGGGGAGATTAGGGTATACATTGAACCTAATGAGAATAGATTTTCATAGTAATTATATCAAGAAGGTCAGGGGTGTAATGTGTTGGGAGACACAAGTTTGGGCTAGGAAATCTAGAGTGAAGAAGGGGGTTTTCCTTTAGATGAATGGAAAATTGCTACTTATAGAAATATAGAAAGAAAAGCAATAGAGACCCCTCCTCTATCTCATTGAAAGTAATGAGAAGCAAGAACAAGGTTGATGTGGGAGCTAGGTCCAAGACACCAAGAAGAAAGAGGGCATCCTTGATCAGAGAAGAGGAAGCACATAGGAATATTTTGGATGGGAGCCAATTTACCATCTGGGAGGCCTTCTCTCAGAAAAGGAAATGAATGTCATTTCCTAGAATATACATGGTCTAGATGGACCACATAAATAGGATGTCCTAAGGAACTTAATCAGGGACCATAAGCCAGATGTCTGTTTGATATAAGAAACCAAAATGCAGAAAGAAAATTTGATAAACTAAAATTTTGTAAGAACTATTTCTATTTAGGATATAATTTTGATGGAGCCTCAGGGGCCTGGCTATCCTTTCAAACTATGTTTAGGGTAAAAGCACAAACATGTGTCACCTTTTATGAAGAAACATGATATCAGAATGCGACAGTTCAACATTAATGACAAAAGAAATGGTATTTGTCTTTAGAAATTGAAAATGATGTAAACTGATGAAATGTGTAGAATTCGATGAAATTTATGCCTATCATTTTAAAAAAAAAAATTGAGTAAGAATTTATTAATTTCTTTAATTTTGAAGTCCATTTTTTAACTATAAAAAATATAGGGTGTAAATCCCGTCAAAAAAAAAAATGCAAATCCTCTTTTTTTGTTTTGATTTAAAAATATCTTATAGATGACATTTATATCTAGTGCACAAAAAAGGAAATAATTATTTTTTATCTATATTTTCTTTGTTATAAGTACTCGAGCTCGACCTTCTCAGAAGCCAACAGTTTTTTCCTCCTATCAAAACTTCCCAATCAAATCTACACCTTCTTGAGAAAAAATTACATATTCATGAAGAGGACTCTCTCCTCTAGAGATGAATATAATTTTTTTGTTTTTTTTATATGATTTACTATTTTTTCCCCTTTTTTAAGTGAGCATCTTCTAAAATGTTGAAATATCAACTTATAATATTTTGAAATTCTAACATATTATAACTAATCAAAACACTCAAAAATTTATATAATGATGATATTGAATCTAAGATCTATAAAAGGTATTTTTAGTTTTTGAAAAAAATGAGTTTTGATAGAGAAATGAAATTTGACCAAAATAGGTTTTGATATCAAAAACGGTGACACAGATCTATGCTTTTACCCTTTAGGTTTCTAGAGATGTTATTTATGAAGGGGATAATATCATGGTGATGAAATTTATCAACTCCTAGGATAGACAATGTTAGTTCATTTTAAATGTTGATGCTCCTAACTCTAAAAGAGGCAGAGCTAGATATTGGGATAGACTAAGAGACTTGTTAGGGAATTTGGACAAAGAAAGGTGGATCATGATGGGGGACTTTAATACCCCTCTTAAAATCCAAGAGAAGAAAGGGGGGGATGATAGTGATTTAGCCAGTTGATTAGACCTTATGAGTTTTATTAATGGCCTTGCTCTTCTAGATATTGATCTTCAAGGAGTGGATTTCACCTAGACCAATAAAAGATTAGGCAAGGAGTGTATCCAAGTTAGACTAGATAGAGCACTTATCTCTCTAGACCGACTATGGGTTGCCTCATGTATTCTCTTAAATATTACAAGGGTTAGCTTAAACCACTCAACTATCTCCCTAAGTATAGAGGCTTTAAGTAGAAGAAAATGCTTCCCTTTTAGATTTGAGAAGATGTGATTAGAGCACCCATGTATCAATTATGCTATTATGGAGTGGTGGTCCATTGACATTAAGGGTACCACTATGTTTAGGGTAGCCAAAAATTTAAGGAATGTAAAGGAAAATATCCAAGTTTGGAACCAAAATGGATTTTGGAAACATATTTGAAACTAAGGTTAGATTACAAACCAAATTAAACAAAATCCAGATAATGGTCAAAAATAGGGTACAATGATTTCTCAATGGCCAAGGAAAGGTTCCACTTTCATACTACCATAATATTATAAGCAAAGAGGATACATTCAAGAGACAGAGATCAAGAACTAAATGGCTCAAAGAGGGGGACAAGAACTCGAGATTCTACCATCTCACCACTCTTAAACATAGAGTAGCCAATCACATTACTTTGTTGATGAGTAATGGTAGAAGCTTAAAGGAGAAAGATGATATCAGATTGGCTCCCAAGAGTTTATTTCATTCCCTTCTCTCTAAAGACCTTTCCCTCTTGGAGAATGACTAGGAGCTACTCTTAAGGAATATTCCTTCTATTATTGATTGTAAGGAAAATAAGACTTTGCTAGCTATCCCAAAAGAGAATGAGGTCACTGAGGCAGTCTTCTCTTTCAATGGTGACAAGGCACTAGGTCCATATGGTTTCCCCTTGGTCTTCTTTAGTGATAACTTTAAGAAACCCCTCTTGAAAAAAATACCTAAAACACTGGCAAATCCAACATTTTGTGGGTATGAAAATTTTAATGTCGCGAACAGTTTTTTTGTTCCATATAGGAAAATAAAATATTATATGTTGGCAATTTTTTTCTTTCCCTAGCAAAAATTATTTTAAATGTGGCAAATTAATATTTTTTTCTTGTTGATAGATAAATAAATGATGACTATTTTTTCCCTTGCCAAAAATGAATTAATAATGTCAAAGGCGAATGACTTGTTTTGTAGGAAAATGAATAATAATGGTCTTGGCTAATCTTTAGTGGTAAACTGAAAAATTGTTTAATCTGAAAGTGAATTTGCACATGTATTGGCTAGTGACTATGCTAACTACTGAGTTGTCACTTCAAGCTTCAACTTGTGTATTGTCTTAGGTCTATTATGAATAATGTCATAATGTCGTTACATCAGTGCCATTATTACCAAGTCAACATCCATCATGTTCATATTGTTAATATAATATTTGTATCGACCGTTGATTAATTAGAGATCAATAACAAAAGATACATTTTGGGGCCAATCACTTGAAAAGACTTGGAGTTGCATGAAATTCTCCAGAATGGAGACATGTGGAAATTTTTTCACATAAACCATTAACTGGAATGTACTCAATGTAGTGAACATCACATCAAGATTAAAATCATAAATGTGGTACTATCAGTTACAATTATTACATTCCATTTATAGCCACCTTGGCAGGCACTTTTGACTATTTGACATTAATTCAAGAACATTTTGCACACTTGAAAATTAATAGGAATACAAAAAAAAAAGATATGAAAGATTGTGAATGCCAAATAATTTAATGCAACTATCATTAAATAGCCTCTTAAATTCTTCTTTTATTATCATTTCTCAAATTCTTGAATCTTAGTCATGGATATGCCAATTCACTTAAAATGCACTACTATGGCTCTACAAAAGCCCTTTTTGGGCAAGATTCCTAATGATGTCCTAGCCATGGTTTGCAAGCAAGATGTCTAAGGTCCTTTTATCTACCATGTTTTATTCATGGTCCTCAACCATGAATTCTTAAGAAAGGATAAGAGTAATGTGTATGCACAGATATTACCTCCCACTTTCTCATGTCTCTTCTCGACCTTGGAGGAAATCAAGTAGACATTTTGATGCTTTTGCGTAATGTTTTTAAGGAAACTTTTTAAGAAGACGACATCAAAATTCTTGTATTGGTCAAGAAAGTGCCAGGGTTAGGCATTGGCATCCCTTTTGTAGACGTAGTAGACAAGTGTTGGGAGCAAGTCATAGGGAGCATTGTACAAAAGCATCCCTTCCTACTCGGCATGAATGAATGGCAATTGACTCACCATTGGAAGTGGGTGCAGCTTGTAAGGGATTTTCTATGGAAGTGGTTATTGTTGGATGACATCAACGATGCTGACTTCACATGGTTGGATGATTTCAATGACATCATTTTCTCATATAGATTCCTCGTGGAGGGACTTGAAGACCTTTCTAATTGAAGGCTTCAAGCCCTTGGCCCCTCAGCTCACTGATGCTTCCAACCTCCTTGTTTCCTAGTTCCCTATTCCTTGTTTCCTGAATCATGTTTCCTTGACCCTTGCCCTTTGGGCAAAAAAATGTTTTTAAGATATTTGTTTTTTCTTTGGATTGAGCCTTGCCCTTTAATGTAAATTACAAAATAATAGAACTAGGCTGATTTAATCAACTATTTTGAATATCTATGCTATAAACCAGTATTATGTACATTATATACTCTAAAATGTTATCAATGAAAATAATAGTTTTTGGCTTCTCAAATTGTTGTTCATGTTAATCTATGACTTTGTTTTTAGTATCTCAATACACTATTGAAATGTTAGTCTGTGACTCTGTTATAAATAATTAATTGTTAATAGTTATAAAGTTAGAAACAAATAAAAAGGGTTTCAACAATCCCTTTCATATTTTATTAACGATTTATACTAAAAAAATATTCAATTGAGAATTATGCAATGAAATTTTGTAAATTTATAATATGTAATGTATGTCCTTTAAATTCAAAACCTATAAAATTCGCTAATATATGAATGTAGGGGCCAGAGCAATGCAAGTTAAACTTATGATACATGTAACATCATGAATCATGAATCATGAATCCTGAGTCTTGATCAATGACCATGCAATTTAAATTGTATAAATAATATTGAAATTTGATTTGAAAATAAAAACTTCAAATTATAACACACACACACACACATATATATGTATGTATGTATGTATATGTATATGTATATGTGTGTGTGTGTGTGTGTGTGTGTGTGTGTGTGTGTGTGTGTGTGTGTTCATATTAAATATTGAATATTAATTTATTTATTCATTTCTTCCTATTTTGAAATGTAAATTTATATAAATATCATGATCATAATATTTTTAACTTTTTATCATATTTTGAATTAAATGAAAAATGCCACAGTTAATTAAATTTAAATTAACTTATCATTTATCATTATCAAGTGGAAGCAATTTAGCAAATATTATTTATAGTCTAAATCAATTTTAATTAAGTAAAAATGCTAGGATTATTAAATCAAGTTATCATTGTCAAGTAATTAATGATCGATGAATGATAATTGATTACAATTTACAAATTATAATTTTATATTTTTGAAAATTTGATGTTTCATTAATTTAACATTTTTAATTCTATTCATCCAAATCATGGATTTTGGAAATTTTCATGAACTTCAAATAATTGGTATGTTTGCAACTGGTTATTGCACTTTGTGATTTAAGTTTTAATTTGCATTGTGCAACAATAAGATAGGGGAGAGGAACTAGTAGTCATAAGGGCTAACTTTGTCAACATGTAGCCGCTACATGGTGATGGGATATCATAAGACCTTCATTTTTTTTTTAGAAATGTGAAATGGACATTGAACTACCTACATGCTACAACCAAGGTTTGAAGTTGTGACTTGTCACATGACTCGTTAAAATAGTGCACCTAGTGAGATATGTCAAAAAATGACTTTTTAAACATTCGACTAAAGCTTAATCTAAAAATATCTAATAATTAAATTTAAAATTATTATTTGTTGTTAATAGTATATTGTATTACTATATGAAATGTAACATATATGTAACTTAAATGGACCAAATAGTTATTATTATTAATCACAAATATTTGTTATATATGTTCATGATAGGCTGATCATAATTAGTTCATGTCATAGGCTATAGAACTATAGGCATCGACTTTTTTTAACTATTGATTAAACTATTGAACATCAACCAATCAATTTTCATAATTTTTCTTCTACATGTCAAATTTTAATATTTGATAAAGTAAAATGCATAGTTTTTAAGTTTTATAATTTCTAAAACTATTTATCTTTAATTTGATTGGTTAAAATAAATAGAGCGATACAAGCATATTTCAAAGGAAACTAAAAGATTATAACCTTAACAAAGTCAAATAAAATTTTGATAATTTATATGTCAATTTTTTATTTATATGTCAATTTTTTATTTCATACCTATCTTGTCACCTAACTTTTTTCATTATGAAATATTTTAAATGATGAACAATAGTTTATAAACAATTATCACATGCACATTTTCAATATATATTAATAATTTATACATAACTAAACTATATTACATTTTAATTTTGAAACTAATTAATAAATATGAATAAAAATATAGCATTTGCAATTATATTTTAAAATTTTAATTATTTTATTTAAATTAAACTATTGTCATTATTATTTTATATCTTGCATCAATTTTATTTTATAAAATTTAATATATCTTCATTGAATTTTCCATATCATCTTTACAACAAAAAGTTTATGATAGAAAAGAAAATCTTTTATTTATATTATATTATAACTATTATAATTAAAATTATAAATTATATTATATATATAATACCTTACATAAATAAATAAATTAACATCATGATTTTGACATGCTCAAACTTAAAAATAAAATAATAATAATTAATAACAATTTATTTAACAATATTTATTTCAATATTTTTCTCTATATTAATTAATATGCTATTTAAATTCTTTTCATGGTAATATTTTTTAAATAAAAAATTTAACTCATTCTATCAATTTTTTTGGCACGAACTTAGTTTCTATGCAACCTTGTTTAAATAATTAATATTAGTTAAATTAAAGGTTTAAGTTTTAACTATTTACGATTTGATTTGCCCCGTTCAATGAACGATAGATCAACGACCATGGCTTTATTTCGGGCCAATTTTTTAATGATTGAAGTTAAATTCTATTTCTACTCAAAATTGGGACATGTGTAGTCGAAGATTCTTTCTTATAAGTTATAGTTATGTTTTACTCCGAACTCTCGACTGTTGACTAAAAGAAAGATCAATGGCCTGAGATGAATTTCGGGCCAATTTGGGGAATGTTTCCCCATATGCCTCGATTCATCCAGAATCATGACACATGTCTAGTCATTGCAAAGCTCAATTAAGTGTCAAGACTCAGTTAATATTAATAATTATTATGTTTAGACTTTAAAAAAAATTATTACTTAATCACAACTTGGTGATGCCACGATTGTTAAGTAAAAGACAAATCAACGCCCCGGGATGAATTTCAGGTAAATTTTGGGAATGCTATCGCTATTGTCAAAAAACATCCAGAATCGTGACACATGTCCTTGACAAGTGTCACAATTCTGGATGACTCTTGAAAATAGCAATAGCATTCAACAAATTGACCCGAAAATCATATCGATTATTAAGTTCAATTTTTATTAATTAATTTATTTAAAATGAACAAATTTCAAAATTCAAATGTATATTAATGTAATAAATTTTTAATTTTGATTATTATAGTTATGTACATTATTGAGTCTTTAAGTTGTTTACATGTACATTATACATAGTATTAGTAAAGTGCCTAAAACCACTAATTACTTAATACTTACATTTTAACTTTTAACTATTAACCTTTTATGTTTTTAGAGTATGAAGTTCAGAGTTCTCCAAGTCGAGAGTCTGATACGATAGGGTTTTCAAATTTCAACTTTTCAAAGACTAACTAAATTTTATTTTGCGTTCTAAAGGCTGAAAGTGTGAAACTTATGTATCACAGGACAACACCAATTATTTGAGTATATGCTAACACCAGTATTGTCAAATCTCAATTCTCAATTCTAGGTATTCAATTTTTTTAATAAAAAAATTAGTGCAATTTGCAGCAATATAAATCTCTATTCTTATTGTCTTAGGTTTACACTTTACAATTTTTTTAAATAGGGCTTGAAGAAGAATTTTGTGTAATAACCAATAGCTAGAGTGGGCAAAACAAAGTAAAAAATGTCCAGTACAAGTGCAAGCATAAAGGAAAACAAAGACAATATAGAACTCAGGCAAGTGCTACAAACCCTAGGTTTCACTAATGAATGTCATGATATATTTTATCTTGTTATCCATGGAGATTTGGGAATCATGGGAATTAGACATTCATTGTTTAATAAGTGGAAAGATGCACAATAAGGGACAAATTATTACAAATATAACAATAGTATTCATGTACATACAAATAAACTAGTTGCTTTGGTTACTGGATTAGAAAACCTTATTGTACCTAAAGTATCCCCTTGCCCTGAAATTGTAATGCTATGTGCTCAGAATTATGATGAGAATAGAAAGAAAATTGTAAACCAAAACATTTAGGGCCCATTTTGTTGCAGGCATAGGAATTGGGAATTAGAAGAGAAAATTTGAATGGGAATGGAAATGGGGAATGAGAATAGGAAATTAAAATCCAATCCCATTTATCTCTTGTTTAGTTGCACAAACTTGAATTGAAGTTTGAAGGTTCAAATCCCATCAAATTTTATGAATGAAAAAGAAAGACCATAATTTTTAGAGGGTTTCATCTTCTCAAATGCTTATTTTTAACAAATTCATGGCATTTTCAAAAAGAATCTGAATCAAAAATTAGTAAAGCGGGTGAATCCAAATCCCCACATCAAGTAATCGAATCATGTTGCTGAGTGATTCATTGGCCACTGTGCAGTAGTCTTCTATGAGTAGAATCTGAGGAATATATATATATATATATATATATATATATATATATATATATATTATCATCAGTTTGAAAATGGCCATGCTTTTTCATTTTGGGGAGCTCCAATAGGAAGTTATAATGAAGCGGATCTGAAAACATTTTCAAATAAGAAAAATTCAAAATGGGAATGGGAATAGCAATTCCAATTACAAGTATTTTGGAGAATGGACAAATGCTCATTTTGGGGCAAAATGGGAATACATATTCCTATTCCCAATTCCAATTTGGTGCACCAAATAAAGAATTAAAAATGAATTCTAATTTTCTATTCCTATTGTGATTGTATTCCAGCAACCAAACAGGCCCTCTAGAGGAAATCTTATCCATAAGTGAGAGTGAATTTATCACTCTGTTAGACCTAGGGCTAGGGTTTAAACCAAAAAGCTTTAATGATTGCATTGAATTGGATAAACTAGCATAAGCTTATGACAAAATAGAAAGAGTTTTTCAAGATTCATATATTAAGGGTTTAATAAACTTAGAGTCATCTATTAGTGCTATTGTTACATTGGACATAGACCATAAGCCTCCTTATTAGTATGATATTTTTGTGCCATGGGTTGATAATACTATTTCTTTATTATCATTTTTTCTAGGGTTGGACAGTAAAAAGGAAGTGGGGGCTAGTGTTCTTGAAATGATTTATAATATCCATTATCGAGGTCAGTTAGTTGAGAAGGTAGATGTAAGATATAATTTTGTTCAGCACATTATTGAATCTATGCAACAATAATTACTAATGATTAAACAAAGTATAACTATAGGAAATATGAAGACATTTAGGTTCACAAGTTACTTGTGCTACCTTCTTTTAGCAAAGCATCACCCAATATTTGAGACAAAGAACAAAAAGCTTGATATTGAGGTCTATAAGTTTGATGAGACAACCCAGAAGAAATTAGAGATTCCAAGTCTAGTATATGAGTGGACACATAAGATGAGGATGACTACTAACAATAATAACTACAACCATTTTGTAGACTTCTTTTTGGCACCTATTTACCAAAAAATCACAGGCTTTTTGATGTCCAGATTGTCTATGTCTTGTAAAGATTGTATTCAACTGGAAAGTCAAATTCAATTAGCTAATTGGTTCTTTATGGAAGAGTACATTGTCTTAAGATTTTATGATTTAGTGATTGAACCGTGAAAACTTCCAATGCATGTTATAGAAAGGGTTTTTTCACTAGAATATGTATGGAAAATGGAGAGCTTAAATGAACTTTTCACTGGACAACAAAAGAAAATGATATTTACTTCCTTGCCTTTCACAATTAGAGGCCTCACATTTGAGAGAAAGGCTTTCAAAGTGGAAAATGAATTGGTAACTTTTCTTGGTTTTGATTTTGTTAGTCACTAGAATTATGATCCACTGACCATAATAAAAATAAGACTTATTTCCAATAGGAACTCTAAGAGAAAATATCAACATCAGGAGATGTCATTGATAGAAAAGTTAATAAACAAGGATTTGTGGGATGAGGTTAAGAAAGAGATGGAGAAACATGCAATAGAGAATAATATTTCAATGCAAGAATTGTCATCCCAAATTACAACATTGCACATATAAGAGTCACACAAATTAAAGCCTCTAACATACTTAAATTTTTACAAGAAAGCATCTTAACCTTCTAAGAGGTCTATGCCAAAAAAAAATTAAAGAGGCATGCGCATCTGAATTATGGTGTCAAACCAAGATGACTAATTTTTGGAAAATGATGCAAAATTTGGGTGAACCTATGACATCAACAAGTTTTGAGGAAATTAAGGAGGACAAAATTTTCAGCAATTATTGGAATAAAAAGCATCCAACTGTACTATATGATTTTGGCAGTTACAAAGACAATGATATTCAAAGACAAAAGAACCTTGAGTTTGATGGAGACATTCAAGGTATTCAAGATTTTGGGTCAACTAGGGGTAGACATATTGTTAATCTTGAAATGAGTGATTCTATTAAATAAATGTATAATAAAGGGGCAACTATGATACAAAAAATGGGTTATGTAGGTATAGGGCCCATTGGTGCAAGTGGTGAAGGGATTTGGAATCCAATTCCACTACTAGACCCACCCAAAAGAGGAAGTAAACTAATCATTGGACTCTTCGATTGGATTGAAGATAATTCATCTAGAAAGGGTAAAAAACATTATACGTCTACTTCTAAAGGACATCCCAACACATTATTTGTTAAATCTTCAAACCTAGTTGTAGTTGATCCCACTGGCACTCGCACTAGCACTAGCATGGATGAACCTTTTGCAAAAAACAAAAATTTATGACAATTAAAATGCAAGCAATGTTAGCAGTTACTTCACCAATGTATGCACCAAAAGCTTCTATACAAAACCCTAAAAATAGTCTTAAAATGCCAGGATTAGGAATGGGCCATCTTTAATATGTTGGTAATCCTCAAAATACAATTGTAGGCGGAGTAAGTTTAACTAGAGTTGGAGGAGCATACAACAATATAGCTAATAATTCACCTTTCAAACACTCAATTGTGTCAGCAAACCCAAATTTTAGTTTGAAGGAGTTTACATCAAAGTTTGATCAGACAAGCAAAAGAAATAGGCAAATTATGAAGACTTTGAAAAGTGATGTAGTTGTTAAATGTCAGGGATCTACTAATAGTATATTTCCAACATATGATCCAAATACTAAAATGATGAACTTTATGGCTATTATGCCCCTAGCTAGAGATAATAATCCACCAAAAAATGTAATAAATTGTAATGATGTACAAGTTACCAGTCTTCAAATGGATTTCTTGAAATTGAAAAATATTGATAAAATCAATATATCAAAAGAGAGCAACAAAATGGTCTACTCTACATTTTTGAAAGTGAAGAGGGAAAACAAAAGGCTTACAAAGAAAATAGAAAAAGTTATAGGTAGACCTTGATAATGTGAAGGCCAAGGAGAAAGTAGTAGACAATAGTTTAAAGAATTGCAAAACAGGATAAAGAATTCTTCTCCTATAGAGGCAATTGTCCAACAAGAAAAGATAAATGAACAACTAAAAATTTTGACTAAAGAATTGGATGAGTGCAAAAAAAGAATTCAACATGAAAAAGCCTCTACTACATAGTTGATCAAGTCTATAGAAAGAAGTGCACAGGTCAACAATAAATTGAAAATTGACCTAGACTTTGCTATCAAGGAAAATAATAATTTGAAGATTAAATTGGAGAATAAAAAGAAAAAAGAGGAGTCTAAGGCAATGATAATTGATAATTTGTAGAAGAAATTAGGGAATGAGAAGAAAAAAGAGGAGTCTAGTGCAAATACAATCCACAATTTGAAGAAGCAATTGGAGAATATAAAGAAAAAAGAGGAGTCAACTGCAAAAATAATCCTTGATTTGAAGAAGGAATTGGAGGATGCAAAGAAAATGGAGTTTAGTGCTACTGCAAATAGTAACACAATCCACCATATGAAGAAGGAATTGGAGAATGCAAAGAAAAAAGAGGAGTCAACTACAAAGAAAATCCTAGATTTGAAGAAGGAATTGGAGAACAAAAAGAAAGAGGAGTCTACTCAAACACTCCATGATTTTATGAAGGAATTGAACAATGTGAAGAAAAAGGAGGAGTCCACTATGAAGATAATCTATGATTTGAAAAGGGAACTTGAGGATGAGAAGAAAAAAGAGGTAACTACTACAAAGACAATTGAATATTTGAAATAATTGGAGGATGAGAGGAAGAGAGAAACTAATTGGCAAGGGAAACTAGAGGAAATACAGAAGAAAAAGAGTGAAATAGAGATGTCTAAAATGAAGAAAAAATGGAGAATATAATTGCACACAATATAATGACATATTTTGAAGATCATCATATCAAGGATACTATAATAAACATGGTTAAGCTTATCAAACAAGAAAATTGGGACAAAATAATGAAGAACAATGATAGTTTTTTTGAATGGCTTGATTTAAATAGCAATCTCAGACTTGTCTTCGAAAATTTAAAAAAAGATGTTGAGGATAAAAGAAGTATCTTCACCAATTCCTTAAAAAAACTTGCTAAACAAATTTAAAATAAAGTACAAAGATCCAGTGATAGCAATTTGGCAAACCAAGGAATAAACAACCGCTTGAATGCCTCTGTAATGACCTTTGTTGTCTATCACAATTGTGAACAAGTAATGGAAGTAGATGAATCTCTTAAATCTACTTCCAAATACTTGATGAAGATGAATCATAGCATACTAAACTTGCTAAATGTTGTATTACCAAATCCAACTTACTCAGACTGCAAATTCATTGAAAAAGAAGATTACATGAAAAAGTTGCACAACACTATGAATTCTAATTTGGGCAACTTACCTGAGGAAATCACTCCAGAAAGAATTTCAAGTTGCATCAAACCACTATCAACAATGAATGAAGTTATATATAAATTCCTTTATTCATGTAAAACTATCTCTTTGAAGTATTCATCGTTGACGAGGTTACAACTATTTAACTACAACCTCAAAAAAATAGAGCTTCCAAATGATGTAGAATGGAGTGCCCTAAAGAACATCATTGGAGATGGGTCATCTTCTCAAATTGTTACTATTGTTGTTAATGATAGTCATAGCTAATAGCACTAAGAAGTAACAACTTAATATGTGATAGTACTATAATCATTTTGTTACTTGTTTCTCTTTAATTTCAACTTTGTGTAATGTTAATTGTTACAAGAATCAAGAGTCATCATATTAGGATAGTTGGATAGCCAGGCACTAGCATACTATTACTACATAGAGTAGATGGAAAAAATTCCCTATTCTTACTTGAGAAAATTGTACAATTGGTAGTGTAGCAAATTGGCAATGTGATTGTGCACACAATGTATTATGTAGTAGTAATCTGATGATATATACAATCACAAATTGGCCTATAGCTATTGTTGCTCCCTTGTATCAGTAAAATGGAATTTAGGGTCATTTGACATTTAGTCATTTGCAAAGGGTTGTAATTGTTTGTAATTGTTAAATGTATTACATTATAGGCTGATTTATAATTATAAATTATGATACAATTTTTAAAAATAAAGTTTATTATGTTAAATGCATCATGTTACAATTTCTTAAAGAAACTAGAATCGATGAAAATCTCAACATGTTTAAAAAATACAATCAATGAAAATCTCAGGTTGTTTAAAAAAAACAATCAATGAAAACCTCAACATTTAAGTTTGTAACATCAACATGTTTAAAAAAAATTAAGCATCTATAAAAGGACAATGAATGAAGGCTATAAATTAATTTCTTTAAACATAATTAATTAGTAGATAGAATCTTAGATCAGAGCTACTAGCCTACTACTTGACACACACAGAAGTTAGAACTTGAAGTTGAGAAGCTACTATAGTTGTCACTCCACCTGGCCTAGTTTAGCATCACTATCATCAGAATCCTCCTCAGTTATTGCATATAACATTTCATTGTCCATTGTGTTTTCTTCAGATTCACTGTCAATATCAGTATGCATTCCAACATTAACATCATCTTCATTGCTTCCAATATCAGGACATAAACCACTGTCACCACCACTACCACTTGGGTTTGAAATGTTGGTCATCCCTCTTCTTTGACATTTGTTTCTCCAAATTCTAAGAGCCCTATCATAAGGGAAACTATATTTATCATACCTAGAATTATAGAACCTCAAATAATTATCCAAATTTTTATCTAATTTGTTTCTAACCTTTGACTTCAGGAAGCCCAAAGTACTGAAAACTTTCTCATCCTCCACTAAACCCAACAACATTGTCAAACATAAATTAGTAAGCTTGACATATTCTGGCATTGACTTTCTTAACTAATTACTCTGACCAAGGTTTTTCCAAAGCTTTGTTACCACTCCCTCCTCATTTGGATTCTCCATAAGATCATATTGTTCCCTCATTATGTTTGCAAAAGAATATGATTGATCTCTAAGTCAAGATTCATCTAAAATTCTATTTATAGTTACTTTATTGATTACTTTAGGTTTACAAAAATGCTAAATCAAAGTTGTCATCCTTATTCAAAAATTAGTTGGATAGTTTAGAGACCAATACTGAGGAAAAATAATAGACATTGCTTCAAGCAATTCCTCTAGAGGGAATCTGAATCTAATTTCTGATGAAAGATTGTAGCAAACTCACTTGACAAAGTCAAGCATAGATTATTTGACCTTCTTGAAGTCTTCACTTATAACACGTGAAAGTACCTTCTCTATTTTTTATTCTAATTTGCTTCCTACTTCATTGGGGTTGGAGTCAGGGTTGACATGGGCATAGTACTGCATTCTATGTCAACTCCACGTACCCTGGCACATACCTCATCATTTACACCAATATGTAAAAATTTCCTAGGGTTATTCAAATTTTTGATTTCTATCCACTTTATAGACTTTGATTCATCTAATGGTAGTAATCAATACAGAGTATCTAGGCTACTACATGTCATTTTATGCAGCTTATTATATTCTACAATGTACATAGCTCTTTGTTGAGCCTTCTTAATATTATTTCTCATGTCCTATAGCATGGGGAGGATAGCTGCTAAAGTTAAGAGTATCTTAACATTAGTTAGACTTGAATATAGCCAAGGGAATCTATCTCACAAAGAGTGGGTTAGTCCAAGAAAATATGGATATTCAAATAATACTCAATGTGCTAGTCCATCCAAAGAGATCCATCTGGTATCATTGTCTTTACGAAGCTTCCTCACACTAGTAAGTCCATGAGCAAAGTGTTGAAATTCTTGGACTCCTTTTGGACTTCGACAAAAGTATTGGTAAATCTCTTTGATTAGAGATTCTACTTTACTCACACAACCAAAATTACTAACAATTCTAAAAGCTAGATTCATTCAATGGGTCATGCAATGAATGGGAATAGCGTAGGGTGCCAAATCATTCTTGATCTTTTTGCAAAGACTACCTTTATGACCTTGCATAGCCAAAGCTCCATCTGCTGCAATAGACACCAAATTTTTGGCAATCTCCATGGTATCCAAACATCCACATTCAATTATAGTACTCTTTAATAAATCATATAAATTTCTAGTTGTTGCACTACAATCCAATTTAGCAATAAATAGTAGAAAGGTTGACAACAAAGATCATTTATAGTATAAACATGCATGCACATCTAGGAAGTATTATCAATTGTTGTAACTTTATCCAGAGAAAATGTAATGAAATTTGAGTGTTTTATTTTTTCCTTCATATCTTCTTTTTCAACTTGTGCAAGAAAACTAGCCCATTCCCACCCGATGTTTGCTAACCAATGACTATTTGGATAGTTTTAAACTTTAAAAAAGTGCAATAAGGTAGTAGTTGAAGGGTAGTCCATCATAGGATTTCCTCTACTCAAAATATAGAAGACCATACTTAATTAAACTACTTTTCCCATATTTTGCACTTCCATTGATTTTCCAATGAAATATTCAATGGAACTTTTTATTGTAGAATGCTTCTCTTGTAATTTCTTGTGTAACTTGTATATTTCGACATTCTTGACATGTAGACAGTTGTTATTTTTTTTCCAAGTTAGCATAGATTTTTCAACTCCATCTATAATTTCCTTTTTGTAAACCTTACCAACATGATTTTCTATGGTATCAAGTTTAAGCCAAAACTCTTCTCCTTCTTTGTTATCTCTGTGTAAATCTTACATCTGCATTCTATAGGAGGCTCACCATTAATTGGATTGGCCACTAGTTCAATGAACTAGTACTTTTCCACCCATTCTAATTTAAAGTTCCTTTTGGATAGATCCCAACAAGATTGATCTTTCGTTGATTCCAAATATTTTTTTCCATTTTGTGCATGAACATGATTTATGGAATCACTTTTTGTTTTCTCACCTAAATGGAACCAACTCCAAGTCTATAATATCAGTTTGTGACTCCCTACTCAAGGGAAGTGCCTCCAAATCATGTTCAAGTTCATCCTCAACTGAGATATCAGGTTCACCAACCTGAACTTCTTCAATATGGTCTTCAAGTTATGATGAATGTCCTTTTTCAATAAGCACTGGAGATCTAACTTGTGAATCTTGTAGGTTGCCAACATTTCCACCACCAAAATATACTGGTATGGTTCTGCATTTTGGTAATGGTGGCCTCTCTTTTCTTTCAAGGATCCTATTAAAACCCTTGTTACCCTTCTTGTTTGACATTACAAACCAATAAAGGCTGCAAAAAATTAATTGACTTAGTTGTTGAACAAAAGACTTAAGTAGTGATGAGTCAAAGACTATGAACAGTGAAAATAGACTACTTAGACTACATATAATAATAATAATATGATTCATTCTCATAAAAAGGGTACTACAACTATGGTACTATAGTCTATGGTACTACCCAATAAATTTCACAAACCTATAGGCTATCTTAGCATGTGAGATGTCCAGTCACCAGTAGACACTTGATAGTAAAACTAAAAAAATAACTAGTACTATTACATTGTCCACATAAAAAATAAATTAAAAATTAGTTTCCTTTTACAAAAACCACAGTTTACAAGTTAATGTGCAATGCACTTAGCACTCTAAAACTTCAACAGCAGTAAGAAATGTCAATCTCCAGACTAGAAAATAGTGAATTGTGCAGAATAATAATATCTTATAGTCCAATCTAAGTTGGTGAATTACACAGGATTAACAAATGGGAATGTCAAATGTAGGTGAAATGCACCTTCCTATGCAAACCCACAATAGGAAATAGTTGGCTAAACAGAGCTGGTGGTTGACACACGTCAAGAAAATGGTAGGTGATGCCCAACCCAATTGAAAATTATTTAGTTGTAGTAATGGAAAAAGAACATTGGTGAATAAGAAATAACATGCAAAGGATGGTGAAATGTTTAAAATAAATGTATTCAAAATGTATATTACATTGGTGATTGGACCAATATTTTTGACTAATCATGTGATAACTAACGGGCGACTACCATGGACATTGGACCCAAATCTGATAAATATCCAATAATGTTGTTGACCTATGTTACATGCGCTATTCACCAAATGATGATTGACCCATGAGACGAGATCACCAAATGGTGAAGATTCATTGGTAAATTAATCTCTAGTCTTCTTTCAAAAAATTTGGGACATTTTCAAGAAGGATGTGGTGAAAGTGGTGCAAGAATTCTTTGGGTCAAGGAACCTTCTTAAAGATCTTAATGCTACCTTTGTGGTGTTAGTAACTCCATGGACAAATTCAGATCCATGTGCCTTTGTAATTTTTTTTATAAGATAATCTCTAAGGTCCTCACGTCTAGACTCCTAAAATTTCTCCCTTTGATAAATTCTCCCCAATAATCTAGTTTTACCCTAGCAAGTAGATTTTGGATTTGATCTCTCTTGTTCATGAAGTCCTTCATTCTATGATGGTCATGAACAATGAAAGATTTTTCTTAAAGTTGGACCTTTCTAAGGCCTATGACAAGGTGGATTGGAGTTTCCTTTTCAGAGTCTTCTCTATGTTTGGTTTTAATGAAAAGGTTTGTAAGTTGATTCTTCAATTGGTCTCCTTAGCCCCCTTGGCATTTTTGGTGAATGGTTCCCCATATTCATTCTTTAAAACCTTCTCATGGCCTAAGGCAGGGGGATCTTCTTTCCTTTATCCTCTTTGTCATAATTGTGAAAGGACTGGGGAGGATGATCTTGGATAAGATCAATAAAAACTTGTTGGAAGCATCAAACCCTCTTTAGGCCCAGAAGTTTTCTATCATTGCTAGTTTATTGACGATACTATCTTGGGGGGTATGGCTTCTATTAAATAAGATATTATTTTTAAGGACTACTTAAATAGCTACTGCAAGGCTTCTTTTTAGCTTATCAACTAGGACAAAAGTTCTTTGTTCTTTATCAACACTCCCCATGGAAGATAAAGAAGGATCGCTAACATACTTTCATGTGAAGTTAAAGATCTCCCAGTGATATGCTTGTGTCTTCCTTTGGGAGCCAAACCTCTAGAATCTTTATGGGAAGTGTTGGTGGATGAGTTCAACAAGAATCTTATTGGGTGAAAAGGAATCATCCTAAGTCAAGGAGGGAGGATTTAGCTAATTAAGTAAACTCTCCAAAATCTCCCAACTTCTGCTCTAAGTCTTTTTCAGATACCAAAAAAATATGTGGAGGCCATTGAAAGAATTCAAAAGGGGTTTATTTGGTCAAGGGCCAAAGACCACAAAAGAATTCCCCTTATCTCCTAAGAGAAGGGGGGATTGGGACTTAGGAAATGAAGGCTCTTCAATAATGCCCTCCTTTCTAAGAAGATATAGATAATTTTGCAAGGGGATGGTGAATGGTCTAGGGTGCTTTTGGCTAAATACCTTTTTAATTCACCAAGACTAACTAATTATCTATACTCGGAGGATATCCCAAATGGCTCCCATACTTGGGATAGTCTTTTGAAAGTTAGAAATACTACTAGACTGAGAATTAAATGGAAATTTGGGAAGGGAAACCATATCAGACTGTGGGAGGATAACTGGTTGAGTGGAGGCCCTCTAAATTCTTTCAATGATTTCAATGTCTGGAAAGACTTATGTGAAGCCAACTTTGGAATGAAAGTGGAGGACTATTGGATGGATAGGGTATGGATAAATCTAACTACTATTCATCCCTCCCTTAACTAGATTATGTTGCTCTTGAACTCTACTTCTTGAAGCATGAAACCAGATATGATCATTTGGGATGGTAATTCATGTAGATTATTCTCAGTGGCCTTGACTTATCTTGCTAGTCTAGGAGAGCAGAATGATTCTTTTAATTAGAAATAATTTTGGAGTGCTATTCTCATTCCAAAGATCAATGTTTTCCTTTGGCTAGCATTGTAGAATAGAATTCTTACCATGGATAATCTCAACAAGAGGGGTATCATGATCCCTAATATTTGATGTCTTTGCAAATTTGATGTAGAATCTATTGACCACCTATTCATTCATTGTCATTTTGCCTCACAAATCTAGGTAGGGATCCTGACAAAATTTGGGGTACTCTAGTCTTTGCCAAGGATTATTTCAAATTTCTTTACCCAATGGATCCCCCCACACCTTTTGTTTCTCCCATGTTCAACTTTTTATGGGGAATCTCCTTTCCTCATGCTATTTGGGGCCTCTAAAAGAAATAAATAATAGGATCTTTCATGATTCCCTCTCCCCTCAGTGTGGTGTCCTCTAAGGTACTAAGTGCCATTTTGGAAAATGTCAAATTGGGAAAGGTCTTGTACACAAGTTAGTAGGAGATCCTCTAGGAGAAGCCAAAAGAGAAAGATCTTGCTAAGGGAAGAGCTAACTACTGATGGACCCTCCTCCTTGTTGGGTGGAGCAAAGAAAATTTTGATGGGGTAGCCAAGCGAAATCCTAAGCTAGCTGGGTGTGGGGGAGTGATAAGAGATTATATTGGTCATGGTTGGGTAGGAGTGTCACTCCCTTCGGGTATTCAAACTAACCATATTGTGGAATCCATGGCTTCCCTCCAAACTACTAAATTGGATAAAGAGAGGGGTGTTTCAAAACTTTGGTTAGAGGAAGATTCACTCAACATTATGAAATGCCTTTTTGGCCAATTTGATCCTTCTTGGACCATAGATAACATTATAAAATAAAACATTTCTATCCTCAATGCCTATGAGGACTACTTCATTAGTAATACTTATTGTGAAGCCAATGGGGCTACTAACACCATGGCCAACTTGGATGTGACATGTTAAAGCTTGCAAAAATGGAATAAAAACCTTCATGATCTAGTCATCTTGAGAATCAATCATGATATGATGGTAGGGGTTAAAGAGTTCATCATTAAAGATAGTGATGTACACTAAGATGGATATGTTTTTTATTATGAGAAGGGTTAGAGTTGGAGGTGGTACTCACCATAACTATGCCTTTTTCTCACATGGATTTTGGGTCTTTTTTTATTTTTTATGTTTCCCTTCATCTCTTGCTTTATCTTTGCATACATAGAAAAGAGAATTGGAGGCCAAAGAAGATGTTGGGAGCCTTCTAGATGTGATAAATGGAGGAAGAGAATGTGAATTTGGGAAGTGTTGAGTAAAGGGTGTATTGCTACTTTCCTAGAGAAATTGTATGGGGGAAATCCCTAAGTTACCCAATTGTTTCTGCAAAATTTGAATGAGGGTTTCTTGACTATGAATGGAAAGAAGTACTCTATCATTGAGGAGTATATCTCCAAGGTCATAGGCATGCCAATCATTGGAAAGAAGTTTTACAAAGATAGAAAGATCTTAGACTATGTAGTGGACACCTTTCTAAAGATGCCCAAGGAGAAGGAGAAACTAGTGAAGAAAAAAGGTATTACCTACTTTCAGCCCAAGTCTCTAAAGAAATTATAGAGGATTATTCTTAGGGCTATTATTTCTTACATTATTCTTGATGGTAGATTATCTAAGGTTTATACTTTTTTTTTAATGCTAAATCGCTTTAGGCATAATTTAAGATTTATATTCCTTTTTATTTGTATACCTCATTAAACAATAGCATCAATGGGGTTAGAGATCAAAGTATTACCAATCCCCCCTTTCATGATGGCCTTGTTCTTCTCATTTATGAGGACATTAAAGATAATAATGTAGGGAAGTTCAGTGAAACCAAGACTACAAATGGTGATAGTAATGGTGATAATTCTGACAAGTATGAAGATTCATCGAATGAGGAGGGCACTGATGACCTTGACTCTGATGCGAACTTTGATCTGAGCAAGAGTAAGAAGAAAAATGCCAAAAGGAAAAATTCTAGAGATCAGCTACAAAAAAGGGTGAAAAATGACAACCTTACTAACTCTAAAGATGATCTCAACTCTATTAAGGATGACATGAACATGGATATGGAGATTCTATACATGCTCAAGAAGACTAGCTTGACTAAGAAATATAGGAAGGATAAAAATCTCATGAAACCCTAGAAGAAGAGAGGAAGGGAGTCATCTGCTAAGAATGATGACAAGGAATGTGAGCAAATGGAAATGGAAGGGGAGGAGGAGGCTATGAGAAAGACCCCCAAGGAAAAGAAAAATCAACCACATCAAGAGGAAACCACGGGATATGAGGAGGACAAGGAACATAGCCCTACCAATAATATGGACCTAGGAGACCAACAAGGGTTTGAGACTCCCACCAACCCCATGGAAGAACAAATAAAAGATAAAAATGTGACAGTTACTACCTCTTCTAAAGGGAGGGTGACAACTTGGAAAAGCATGAACATGGACAATATTCACCTGGGGATAGCCAAAGAAACTATCAACCTACAAATTCATGAGGACTTGAAAGGGAAGGTGGAACTCTAGAAGCTCATCGACCCTATGATGTTGATCATGAGTGACTTTAGCAAGGAAGATAACTTCAATTTTATTAATAATTCTAAAAGAAACATGATGGAAAACTTTACGTCCATTAAATGGTTACTCCACTAGATTATTGATATTAAGGAAAGAATGAGTCTCTTGGAAGGAAAGAAGACCACTGTGGAAGGGGGTAGCTAAAACTAACCAGTATGCTAACCTTGTTGCCTTCTATATCCTAGAAGCTAAAGTATTGGATCTTACCAAAAAAGTGGATTCCACTCAAGATAATCTATGGTGCATAGTGATGTAATAAAAAATGGGCCCTTCCAAGTTCTATGAGAAAATACTCTGAACAATTTGTTTTCCCAAAGGTTTTCGAATGCAACCTTAAGGCTTAAGTTGCCCAAATCAAGTAAATGATTTCTCCAAATACTTATTAGTAATATAATAGTTTTGAATACCCTAATATAACCCAAATAACTATTTTACCAAATATCAAGAGCCTATCTCTAAGGCAAACCAAACATCCTAGCCTCCTAGACCTACAAGCCCCAATTAGCCCTCGAATGTTGTCCTCTTGCATTTTTCTCCACATTTTCCCATAACATAAAGAAAATAAATTTCATATTATGATACCCATTTTTCTTCTTTATAACGTATCAAAATATGAGGTATTATTTTTTTGGACCAAGTCTCTATTGTTACACTATGGGCCACTTTTTAGGCATAAAAACCCCTCCATTTACAAAGGAACTATATGGAATAATTATCCCCCAACCATAAAACTTGTTAAATTATCTTAATATGATCCTAAACTAAGGATTATTCAATTTTATTGAACCCAACAACTCTTTATATGTGCTTTTTTATGAAACTCTCACCAAACAAGGCTAAAAATTAGGGCCTCTTCAAATCTAACCAAGAAATCACTTCCAAGACCTGTTCGTTGATCCTAAACCATGTTTATGATGATTAATTTGATTTTTTTGCATAAAAACATGGCCTCCTTTAGGCAGATCTCCCACTGCTATACCTATGGTATCAAGTTTAATGCATTTTCATGCACCCATGCACTCCAAACTTGTCCAGTTGGATGGTCATCTGCATTCTTTGACTTTTCCTTGCATTAGTATGCATAGTTACATATGATACATGTTAATAATCCATCCCCAAGTCATAGTTAGAATAGAAAGGGGATGGTTACATCATTTTGCTTGAAGGAAACAATGTGAAAATGACTATCTCTAGCACTTCATCTAAATAAATGATAACTTCAAATGTAACCCTGATAAAATGGATCAAAAAAAATTCAAATACATCCTCTAATATATTTTTATGTTCGAAGCATGAATAAAATATAATGAACAAGTCCAAATATGCAAGAAACTATGAATTTTATTGCATTTTCAGAATGAAGTCTATACAAATGCTTCCTCAATTCGTACTTCTTCTTCTCCCAAGAATTAAAGAATGTTTATAGGATGGTTGGAAACTTCCACAACCAAAACCAAGTGGTTCCAAAGTGTTTTAAGTACCTAAACTCATTTTCCCTCCTAAACGCTCTTAATTGTTAGAATTCAAATATTTCAATTTCTAACTTATATTTTAATGCCTTATTCTATTCAAACCTTATTCTAATTTGTTCTTCAATATTTTTAAAGGTAAATAAAACCTATCTAAGACCATTTTTATTTATTCTAATCTTATATGGGCACTATTGGCCCCCCTTAAATCATTTTTATCCTATGGTTCTTATCAGGAACTTTAGGATTTAGACATATGCTATTAATTTGATCATTACATATGGCCATGATTGGCCTTAAAACATTTCAATTGACCCTTAATGATGTATTTGGACATTCTTGTATTTTTTATGTCTTCACTTGATCATTTCCTTGCTTGGGTGCCTCTGTACCACATAGCTAACCAGAGCTACCTTATCCTGAAAGCCTCCAATGAAAACCTCAAGGCTCTAATCAGAAAACTAGAGGGAAAGGAATGGAAAATGCAATGATCATCATAGATGATGGGGGTGTTAGAGCTGAGATGGAAGGCATAGGGAGTAGGACTAGGTCTAGCAAGAAGAATAAAGTTTCAAAGTACAACAATGAGCTCACTGAGATCAAAGATATTGCATGCAAGATGGTCACTCTAGAGAAGAAGGCTATGAATCTCCTTATGAACATGGACTCCTAGTTTTGGTTATCTCTTTTGTGTTGTTTTAGGTTGTCCCTATGTTAATGGCCTTTCTTGCTAGAATTTTTGGTCATTGTCTTTTTAAGCTCTATTTTTTTGTTTGCTTTCTCTTTTAATGTGTTATTATCTACCATTGTAAAGGATTTCAAGGGCTCTTAAAAACCTATTTTCATTAACAAAAACAATCCTAAAATTCTTAGCTAGTTAGTGAAAAGACCTAGAAATGAAGTCATTATAGGTAAGTGCCCAATGAAATAATAATAATGATATTATAATAAAAATATAGGTATGAAATTTTGATTCTCTAAGGATAATGATCATTGATAAATATATTTGTAGTTAAAATTTGTGTTAAGAAATAAAAGTTATGGGATGTTCAATTTGGAGAGGAAATGGAAAGTCTTTTAAATGCTCTAAATGACTATATATTTCTGATCACTATGAAAAGTGACAATATTTATTAAACTAACAATCACAACACTTATTTTAAAATGCTTGATAGCACCACTATCAGTGAGAAAAATACTATAGGCTTCAGAAAAATATTTGACCTTTCATCACTATCAATGAGAAAAAGCCACAAGATTTAGTTGAACATTTTAACTTCCATTTTTATTAAAATAGTGGATGGTAGATTGCAAAGAGTTAGATTGTATATATCGTACTTAAAGAAGGGCTTTCTTCCTTTAAAATTAAAAATGAATAATATAAAGCTTAACAACCAAAGTAAAAGACTATAGTAGTCTTTTTGACCCTATGCATAAAACACTACCACAAGCTACCCACAATAGTTGTTCCTACAGATATGTTTTAGCTAGCTCATCCCCTATTTCATCTAGAAAGAGTACGGTGGTGGAGCACTAGATGGCTACCCTCAAAATCACCAATTGTTCTCCATATATAAAAGGCTTCTTGTGATGAAGTTTGACATCAAAGAACAAGAGTGAGAAAGTGGTTAAAGGTATGAAATCCAATTTCTATAGAGAATCAATCTCTATATGCAACACCTCAACACGAATGTCTAGAGACACTACTTGGCTCATGCTAGTAACTGAGCACCCCAACACAACACTTCTAACTCGTTTCTCTATATGACCAACATGAATGGTCTACAAAGGAACATTACATCATTGAAAATAGTCAACAAGGACCAGGAATGAATCCATAGTGAGTTCTAAAAATGCACAAGAGTAAAAGTACTCCTATAATCTATAAAATAAATTGGTAAAATGTTTAAGTCCTACCACGTGTACACAATTTTCCACATCTCTTAGATGAGGGAAACTATTATGGATATTACAAAATAAGTATTTTCTCATAATGATGTTTACTGTCCAAACTTTGTCCATCATGGGAAAAAAAAAAGTGTGGGCTAATGTGATGTCAAACAACCAATTAAATGGACCAAAATGCCTTCATCATACTCTTTTGATTCATTTTGGAACTTTTATTTATATAGTCAAAAATAGAAATAATTGTGTAGCCAAAAGATAATTGTATACAATAACTAATTTCTTCAAGCACAACAAATAAGATTTTGTACAATGACTAGGATATTTTGCGTAGTACCCTACTAATCCCAATGTGCTCTACCTAGTTTTCTAAAAGATGTTAAGAGACTATACTTTCTCATTCAGACATAGTCTTTTTGGATAAATATAAGTGTACATTAAGTTTATCTAAGGAGGCCAAATTTTAAAAGAAAATTTGGGAAAAGGAATGGTTCAAAAGAAAGGAGAAATCATAGAAATATAAGTGTGTATTATGAAAATTCTTGCCCTATATAAATAATCAATCACAATGACAAATAAAACTAGAGAAACTAAAAAAGGCCATTGATCATGGATGGTAGAAGCATTTAGAAAGAGAAGCATGTTATATTAGTGTTACTATGTGTCTCACCAAATATCATTTTTAAATAAGAAGTAATGACATTTTTTAGCATCCAGTGCATCTATGACAACTTTTAGAGAATAAAAATGTTGGTGTTTATCATTTCAATGTAGTTGACTACAACACAACATGAAGCTCATGCCTAAGAAAAAAAAAGTTGAAACATTAACAATGAGATGCATAAAAATGGAAATAGTACGCATGTCGGACATTGAATTAAAGCATGAGCATGCATGATATAAGCTAAATTTATTTTGCTCTCCAATGTGTGTGTTATCAATTTGTAAACTAGTTAATATTTGATCTTACTTTTTGATGAGTCCCAATAGAGTTAACTAAAGAATCCTCAAAAAAAAAAAAAAAAAAATTTTTGATCGGTAAGAGGCCAAAGCCAAGATTAATTATTATGTATTATTATTAATTATTATTTTATTAAGCACAGGTAGATTTGAACCCAAGACCTCTTTGATAAGAGGCTCACAATTTACTGTTGTATTGTAGGCTCTTGCCTAAAGAATCCTCACAAATTGACCCTTGCTAATTCCTTAGAGTTTCTCTAGTAATCAGTAGTATTATCTGAGTGTTTGCAGTATTCTTTTAGTGCCTTGGTAGGAAGTGAATGTTCTCTCAATAGTTAGAAATGATAGAATGGTTTAATAGGGTGATCAAGTAATGCTCTTTTTTAAAATCCCATGTTGTGTAGTGATTGGTTGTCAACATAGAATTAGCATAGTTAGATCAGTAGTTACCTTTAGTTAGTTCAAACTAGAATAAGGAGGGAATGTGGTCAGTCTATTAAACATAAAACTATAGTGGAGTGGAATAAAGTTTGATGTGTGGCAAGTTCACTATTTGTAACTACCTTAACTTGAGGGATTAGTTTTTCAGGTAATTGCCCAATCTGATGAGCAAGATTTGTTAGTTAACTTGACCAATTACTACCAACATTTGAGAGATGTCATAGCTTTCATTTAGATATGGTGAGAAAGAAGAATTTTGGGTTATACAATGTATTGAATAGAGACGGTATATACTTCAGAGCTTTCAAAATGAAAAGAATTTGTTTCAACACTTGTGTCTTGGAGATGAAAGTCTTCAAGTACAAAGCTTAGGCTTCTTGAGGGAAGAATATCTTAAACAAAAAAATGCATCTAGACTAACATTGGGAATAACAAAATTGGTTATTAATTGAACTATCTAATTACTATTAATGGTATGGTTAACTGATAGTTGAGACCACTAGTGGAAAGCTTGTATATACTTATTTGCTATGATTTGGGTACTAAAAAATTATTTTATATATATATATCAGATTGGCAGCACAGATGATATCATCAATACGCATGTCATTTGGAATATGCTTTGCATCTTGTAACATTATGGTTTTTGCCACTATCTTTATTAGTAGCCTATGATCCATGGTGGATGCCTCTTTAATGAAATCAAATTTGAATTGACATAAGGAACCTTCCATTACAAGAATACAAGTTTCTGAAGATATTTGAATGCAACCATCCATAAAGCTAATGTCCTTTATATCACAAGGTCTTCAATCATTCTAACAGCCTCAATCTATTTACACATCATCAAGTTTTTGGAGCTTTCTCCATTCTTTTATTTCCTCAAATAGTTGATCTTTTAGCTATAGTACCTCAAACTTGTAATTTTCTCCAAAAAACATCCAATTCTCATGCCTTTTAAGCTCATTTCATTTGACCTCCTCCATTTTTAATTCATCAACTCTAGTTGATTAATGGCTTTATTCTGATTAGACTCACAATCATCTTTACACTAGTACATTCGAGACCATTTTTCGACCATTATTGGTCAAAATTTTGACCCAATTTTTGACCAAATTCGACCAACCCATTGGTTGGAATTTTTTTGATCAAAATTTTGACCAACCTTCTGGTTGGTCAAAAAACCTCCATAGCCATGGTGCAAGTTCTGTCAGGAATTGGTTGAAATTTTGACCAATGAAGGTAGAAATTTTGACCAATGAAGGTCAAAACTTTCAACCAATAAAGGTAGAAATTTTGACCAATGAAGGTCAAAACTTTCGACCAATAAAGGTAAAAATTTTGACCAATTAAGGTCAAAAATTTCAACCAATAAAGGTAGAAATTTTGACCAATGAAGGTAGAAATTTTGACCAATGAAGGTCAAAAATTTTGACCAATGAAGGTAGAAATTTTGACCAATGAAGGTAGAAATTTCTACCAACAGGTAGGTGTAAATTTTTTTTCAGGTATTCTATAAAATAGTCACATGCCTTGCATATGATATGACATTTTGCATGCATCCTGCACTCACTCATCCGACTGATGATGGATTACGGAGAGTGATCTGAAACCATGATGCTAAAAAACACACACAATCAAATCCAAAATGAACTTGCATTACAAATGGATTGTGGAAATCTGATATTGTTAGTTTAACATGCATGTCTACCAGGACAAATATATGTTTAAGTTGTGATTGTCCTGGTAGACATGCATGCAATTTTACCAATATCAGATTTCCACAATCCATTTGTAGTGCAAGTTCATTTTGGATTTGATTGTGTGTTTTTTAGCATCATGGTTTCAGATCACTCTACGTAATCCATCATTAGCCGGATGAGAGAGAGTGCAGGATGCATGCAAAATGTCATATCATACGCAAGGCATGTGAACTATTTTATAGAATGCTTGAAAAACACTGACAGTAACTAATATGAAAAATATATAATTAGTTATATGATTGAGACAAATCATGTACCAGTGAGTTGGTCAAAATTTTGACCAAAAAATTTTTGACCAATGGGTTGGTCAAATTTGGTCAAAAATTTGATCAATGAAGGTCAAAAAATGAACCCAGATGCACTAGTGCAAGTATGCTCGCCAAGTTGACTCTTTGAGTTAGGTCATCAAGTCACCCCACCAAAGTGCCTCATCAAGGTCAATCTTTAGGTCCGCTCATCGAGCATGCATGCGTGTGTCATGTAAGTATGTTTAAGCACATCAATGGAGATTTATTTTTGTGTGCACATAATTTGTAGCATATCCTTAAATACTCCTTTCTATGAGCATTTCTATCTTGATATATGTCAGTATGATTTAAAAATTGAAAGACTCTAAGCACTTTGCAATTCATGTTACCTCAAAAAATCATGAGCATCTTCTTGTTTTCCATATCCAAGGTGATTGCCAATGTTTTTAATTCTAGAAAGTATTCTAATTGGTGATAAGGCACCATCTCCTCTTCTCACCCTCGAGACAAGAAACTCAAGCTCACACATGAAGCACCAGTCTTTCTTCTGACCTGAGCAGACCCAACAAATAGTATAGGTTATTGTTTTTGCAAGCCACAACTAATATTGCAATGCTTGTGTCTAAGGATAGATCTACTGAGAAATGATAACATACATTTTTGAGAATGCGATCCATGGAGTAGATAGGCTGCAATTGGTTTTGTGTATATCAGGCACTGAAGCAGCACGTTAGCAAAGAAACTGCCAATAGACTAGTGGAAAGGAAAATATCATGAATAAAAATCTAGCCAGAAACTAATTCTTTACGTTTAAAAATTACAAGACCGTCTTTTTACAGGCAAGAAAAAAAGAGCTTCAGAGAGAGAAAAAAGGTATTAAATTGAGGGCATAAACATGAGGGCAGTAAACCTTTGCTCATGGAACAAAAGCTACTTTGGATCTAGTAATGTCAAATTCAATTTCAAGAATACTTGTATAAATATTTGAAGTTTTGACCTCAATTGTGTAGTAGGACTAACCATTTCAATGGTCATTATTAAGATGGGGAACATGCTTTATTTTGGGAAATCAAAAAACATAAGAATGTACAGGATTGAACATCAACCAATTTGTATTAAACAAAGTGTCATACAAATCATTAGCAATCTATGCATTTCCAATTAGCTAGAATTCAGACACAATCTGTCCTCAAATTATTGCATTGAAGTTGTGTTAAAATGCATTTAATTGGGGAAGTTGTCAATTACAAGTATTCAGATTGGTTCCTTTTAAGTAATGATGTGCATGGCACATGATTAGGATCAGTTTTTGTTAAATAATCAAATGCATAAAGCACAGATGATATGAATTGTGCACTACAAAAGCAACATGAATTAAGAAGCCCAACTTCGAATGGCTCCTCTTTTGATTCAATACTAAAACTTTTATAAAGTTTTGCCATCATAAAGGTGATTGATAAGGAATTTTTTCAGCCAGACAAAGTAAGCTTCTTATTTCCATGCCAAAAAATAGCTAAGTATTTAGATAGCATCCAAGATAATTACTTTGCTCATAACAGACAGCATTTTAGAGAACACAAAAGGAGACCAAACATAAATATGTAACTGATCCTTTGCAGTTGTGGTCATTGACAATTACAACAATAGTTGTGTCTAGCTGGAAACAATAGTTGTGTCCAGCTGGAAACAATAGTTGTGTCCAGCTGGAAACAATAGTTGTGTCCAGCTGGAAACAATAGACTTCTTGTTGCAGCTGTGTGTCACATAATGTTTCAACTAAATGTTTCAACTAGTATACAACCATCCCCACTGAACTGGAGCAATTGAGTGTCACGAATACATTCTTGATAAGAAAATATAATTATTATAGTACATAGAATGAGGTAATTTACAAAATCATTATAATAATGAATAATAGAATGAAATTCTACTATCTTAATCTAGACTCCAATTTTTATCTAGCAAATGAATAGGAAAGGAGTTTGAATGAGAAGCCATAGTGATTTCTTTTCATCTGATTAACTTTGAGAGTTTCAGATTTTAGGTCGCTTGGTGATATTTGCAAGGTCCGATAATGACAAAAGGGGCTAAGGAATTGGTACATGTAATGATCTATTTCTAACATTTTCATGAAATGACTTGGGATGCTTGCAATGGCTATTAAAACTCAAGAAGCTCTCTTCCATCATGTAAATTTACATGCAGCCTACTTGTTCACTGTCACTTGCACCATATTTTTTAGGACTTGGATGGTCAGTATAGTCAAGTGGATGCTCACTCTCTTCTGAATGGCCACTTAATACATGTGGCTTCTTCACTTCCTCATTAATATGCAAATCTATCCTTCTAGATGACTGTGTGCAGTCCTCTGCATGATCTGTAGAGCTTTTGGATTCATCATCAAGCTTTCTAGCCCTTACTAAATCTGTAAATTGAGATGGTTTCTTTCCACCACACATAAAATGCTTAATATCTTGTATTTCTGACGTGGCTTCTAGCTGGATGCAATATACTAATGTTGAAACAGTCATCTACATTAGATGTCTCCTTATAAATTTCCCAATGAGACACATAATTAATTATATAATAGATATCCCTTTGAATAATCATTACCACATGATAATTCCACCAACAAGCATCATACAAATTGCTAACTAGTAAGATTACCACTACAAATGCACACTGAGACATTGACACTCTCAATAACCAAATAGTATGAATTAATATGATTACCCTTAGGAAATATTTGTTAAGAATCTAAGTAGCCATGATATTAGTAATATGGGACATTGTGATATCACGATCAGAATTTAACTGTGTAATTTTTTTTAGTCAAACTCATTGACCTGTGCTTCATGAGTTAAATCATGATAGCAATATCACAATTTGACTTGCTGTGGAAAATATCTCCTACTTATCAATGCAAAACATGACTCATCATTCCATATTGACTAGATATAAAGCTTCTCAATCTCATTTTGGAGAGGATATGAGATTATACCTTGGTCCCCTTTTATTCATTAGATCTGTGTATTTGAACAATTGGCCATTTGACTTTAACTGTTGAATATTTACACAAGGAAGAAGTACAGAAAAAGGTCATAGATTCCAAGATATGTTTAGACAAGAGGAGAAATCATGACAAAATTAAAAGAAAATAAATCAATAGCAATCAAAGTCAACTATTGACAAAGACAGAGAAGAAGATAAGGCACAACACTACCTGAAATCTGAATTTTTTGACAGGAAAATCAATAAAAATTGATTAACTGAGAGTTCGAGCTGTAGATCCCACCATGACACAAGGAATTCTAGTTTATTTTTCTTCCTTCAATTGAATTTCCTTTGGACCAATCTCAGATTGCTTTAAACCATTTTGCCTCCTGCAATCCAACAAAGAGTGTGTATCAAATCTAGAAAATTTATAAATAATCAAGTCATCTACACAATCATGTTCATCTCATTTCAAGATCAAAAAATACATAGTTAAATGCAGTCGAATCATGGTGTCGTTACAAAAAAAAATGCATGTTGAAGGAGATTGTACTCCAAAGTTCAATCAAGGGTTGAGATAACTAATTGACTTAGATTTCCATATTGGAAAAGATAATCCAAGTTTCGAGGCTAGATATCATTAGTATTGAGTTTGTGCAGATTGACCAAATGGATAATGGTTAGATTTTTCTACATGGAACTGAAAGACATTGTTTGAGGGTTTGATGAAAAAGATTTGTTTTTGAGCATGCAGATTGATGTATCTTTGAATGGGATGCAGGAGCTCGGTGACAAACTATTTGCCAAAGTACAAGAGGAATGAGTTATTTTTAGTTGCCTTAAATTTTCTACATGTTACCTTAATATTTTTTATTGGAAGACTTTTAATGTTAGGCAGGAGGAACACAAGGTCACGTGGATATCATGTCAAATTGATCCAAATAACCTGGAGGTCTTTAACCTTAGCCAATTCAAAGTTTACATTGATGAAAATTGAAATACCTACAAGAAAGAAGTTCAACCACTTAGCTGAAATACTCAGCAAAAATATAGTTGAAATAAAATAGAAAAAGAACACTGTGAATTGATTATGTTAATTAGCATGGCACTAAACATTATCTTTGAAAAAAAAAATTCAATTATTAAAATATATTATTTATTGAAAGACTTCTAATGTCAGGTAGCAAGAACACAAGGCCACATGGATATCATGTTAGATTGATCCAGATAACCTAGATGTTTTGAACCTGGGCCAATTTAAGGTTTACATGTTGAAATACCTACAAGAAAGAAGTTCAACCACTCAATTGGAATGCTCATCAAAAATACAGTTGAAATAAACTAGAAAAAGAACATTGTAAATTGATTATATACCTCCCAAAACCAGATCTAACAAGCCTTTCTAGTCATCACCTATCTTCAAGGCCAACATCAATTTTAAGACAAAAAAAGGTTTGGAAGTTAGCACCACGATGCCAGGTCTGAATGGGGAATGGAATTCAATCCTTCCAAAGATAAACTATGCTACTCAAAAAATGACAACATTCCATCCATAAAGGTGAAGGTATCAAATCCTAGAGCATAATAATAAAGAGATTATTGAACTACCAACATCCAAAACCAAGGAAGACTTTACTAGTAATCTATTTTGATCAGCATGTGAATTTTGAATATGGAATCTTCTGCTTTCACATCTTCACATCTTGAAAGTTATTTTCTGAAAAACACATATCCCTAGTCTATAGATGAAGATTTCAAATATTTTCTTAGAATCGTTGACTCATACTCATGTTAAACTAAAAAAATGTAGCTTGGAAATCATTGCAAATTTTTTAACATCTAATAAGTATATATATAAACTCTTACAGGTAACTGTCTTAAAATTATAGATACCAAGGCTATAATCAATAAAGATTTAGCATCATTGAATTGCTAAGCCAAATAATTACCAAGATCATTTTATGGGGAAGTACAACATTGATTGCAGTTAAAAAATATAAAAAGTTGTGAGATTGAAAAGAGAAGATGTATTATGCATGCATTGGTTAAACTTAAAAATGTGACCCACCTTTCATGGGCAACAACAAGCTGAACCCTAATATAAAATGTGTCTGTATTCCAAGTTATTTTGGACATTTTTATATGTGTCACAACTTTATAAATCTATGTCTTAATTTTACATGTTTTAACTGCTATGTTTCTATTCTTAAATGTTAGTATTACACGAACTCCAGAAATATGCAATTCGGGCAAACTAATTCCTGAAGTGACTCTTTAAGTAAGATACAGGTAGATGACCTCGATAAAGAACTACTTTTTAATAGACTTTTTAAGTGATAAGAATAGTGTGCAGTAAGTACAGATCTACGTAAAATGACTAAAAAATATCAAATTGTATTATCTCTAAACATATACTTTACTGTTTAATATCATGTGATACAATGTGAAAATGTGCTTGAGTGCAACCACAACAGACAATTAAATCAATATTTTACAGATAACCTAATGATACCAGAACTGAAGCAAATATTTTCTCATTCCCCCTGAATAAAAACCTCATGTATGCTAAGATTACCTGTTTCCACAGTTTATCAATCCACGAGGTGCAAGTTCCAGATTGTTCCAGTTGAAAAACTTGGTAAAATATTGATATGGGAAGAGTAACTGATAAAATGATAAACTTATTCAGAGAAGTAGTGATTAAAATAAAATAGAAACATTATGATTGTAGATAAAATTCATGATAATGGAGGACTTTTTTTGAAAACACAAATTGGGTCTACTTTGATCTTTTCTTAATTTGTCGAGTATATTTATTCGCAACTTTTAAAAGTGAAAACACCAAGCAGAGTCTGGATTACCTTGTGAGGTTTTGGTAGAAATTCATGTGTTCTTTTTGCAGTGTTTGTTGTCATAGGTTTTGGAGATCTAGAGTGCCATGAAGATTTCTCTTCAGTTCTATTCAAAAAATTGGTAGTGGGATCTAATTTATGCATGGAAATTGAGTCATCATTAATGTCAGAATCATCCTTGTTAGAAACGGTGCAATGTGAAGCCCTTTCCTTATTTTTAGAAGAACTAATCGCAGTTTGAGGAAACATTTCCATTGCACCATTAGACATGGAAGTGTTATGACCCTGACGTTCATCTTCTGGAATTGTAGCATTATACTCATCTGACTCCTAATTTAGAAAATGGTGATTTAAACAAAATGAAAAAACATTATAATTGAAGATAAAATCCATGAAAATGAAGGACATTTTTTGAGAACAAAATGGTTCTACTTTGATCTTTTTGTAATTTTCCAGCTATACGTATTCAAAAATTATAATAGTGAACACTTCAAGCAGAATCTGAGTTACCTTGACATGTTCTACTAAAAAATCATGTGTTCTTTTTGGAGTATTTTCTGTCATAGGTTTTGGAGATCTAGAATTCCATGCAGATTTCTTTTCAGTTATATTCAGACCATTGGTAGCGGGCTCCCAACTATGCATAATAATTGAGTCATCATCAATGTTGGAATCATCTTTATTAGAAACGGTGCAACCTGAAGCCCTTTTCTTATTCTAAGAGGAATAAACAACAGTTTGAGGAGACATTTCTTTTGTGCTAATAGATATAGAAGTGCTTGAACTTTGGAGTTCATCTTCTGAAATTTTTGTATTGGATTCATTTGGCTCCTGACTTTGGAACTTAATGAAATTCAATAATGAGCTAGAACCAGGATCACCGATTAGCAAAGCTCCTTCTGAACCTAAGCTAGTAGAAATCTGAAGAAAAGGGACATTGATGCTCGAAATGGCAGAACTAAAGATACTAATATCAGAGTTTCCAGAAAATGGAACATCCACATGACATAACTCGCTAACAGTATCTGAAATATGATTTTCAAAAATAACAGTATCAACAATATGATGATCAGTACTTGAAGAGTCATCAAGAGGATGGTCACAGATGTTATTCTTTGTTTTAGATCCTTCATGTGTACTATCTGGAGTTATTTCAGTAATAAACCCACCAGAATTGAAAAGATCATAAGTACAGCTCAAAGACCTATTAATTTTCTATTCAAAAACTAGAAACCCTGTCACATTTTTTATGAACCTGGGAGAGACTGGATCATCACACATTTTGATTGTTCTCTCACTGAAACAAGGGATAAGATTTGCTTCATTTTCCAGGAAGGTGACTTGATTCACATTATTTTCAGAGGAAAGATTGATTCCTTCACAGGAGCTACTAGTATTTGAGTTGACATAATCTTGTAAAGCCTCCATACCTGTAATGCAACAATTCAAGAGTGTACATTGACAGCCATGCTTTCCATCCATGGGAGAAGTCTTTGCATAGACATGTGTTGAGATGCTACTTGATAGATGGATATCTGAGTTGTTTACTTCAGGTTCAACAGCAGAAACAGTTGGTTCTCTAGGTTCAGTTGCATTAGAAACTAAAATCTCTGAGATTTCTTTTGTTGCTTCAGAGTTAGTCTTCTGCAAATCAATCACTCCTAAAGCAGAGATTTCAGAAACTTCAGCACTAATAGAAGAACCCAACATTTGAGATCCAGAACTATAGTTTCTTGCCTCTTGTATATTCACATCAAAAGATTTAACTTCATCCGTCTTGAATGGAATTGGAAAATCAGATTTAGTGCTGCTATTTGGTGGCTGACATTCTTGCTTGTGACCTTTTCTCCAGTGAACTATCTGGCACTTTCCAAAGCTGCAAATATAGAAAGAAATTGTAAGACTATGGTAAAAAGGAAGCAAGTATTTTTTCATTTTTTAGGCATTTAAAAACTGGAGGTAGGCCTCCACCTCATGATGGAGTGCTCACTGAAGTAGCATTTTACCATTTTTTTCTGTAGAAGGTTGATATTCAATCATTTATAATCTTGTACAATTACATGGCCTATCACTCAAGTAGGCCCATGTTCTATTACCAAATGCCTAAGGGCTATCTTCCTTGACCAAATTAAGGCCATGTTCTACTCTAGCCATTACCAATTTATATTTTCTCTCTCTAAAGACAAACAATAATGGATTCTAATGAGGGAACTTGCATATAAGAAAGACCAAGAAAAATAAAAGGGTGTTTTACCTTAGGATTATTAGAATTATTTTGATTGCTTTTTGTACACCAAAGTTCACTTTCAAGAAAAAAAAATTGGTGTTCTGATAAACCATCAACGTTGCATGGGTACTTGTACCCACACCCCTGGAACTCGTACCCACATACCCAAGTACTGGGTACACATATCCCAAGTACCGAGTAATCAGTAGAGAGCATGATAGCTAAGAACCTTGATTGATATTTTTGAATTTTTTTCTGACTTTTTGTTTGTGTATCGGCTTGTTGTTTATCAAGCTTAATTCAATACCTAATCAGTTTGAAACTTTGATAGAATATTGATTAACAATAAACTTTATCATTGTTCAAGAATAAGTTTATCATTTCCAATATGTCATCATCATATGATTTATGATCTTGTTCATGTTTAAAGTTTTCCTTCTCTGTTCTACTATTATAATCTACTTGTTATCATCATACATATTAGGCAGGTCACTAATAGAACTAAGGCTTATGATAAATTGGTTTTGATGCAAATATTCCACAATTCCTCAGTACGGTGTGGGTATTTGAAGTGAGTGCACAAGATGAAATCATTAAAGCTTTAATATTACTACTTTTTTACTCTCCTTCACTGATCTATTTTTTCAGTAAATTGGCTCTCATACTTCAATCAAAAACTATGCCTATTAAACTCTCTCCACTTGTGAGTCTATGACTAAGTCATTACAGTGAGAGATTTATTAAAGGTGGCAGCAACATATTACACAGTCTAATAAGTGAATCAATAGTATGTAGAGACAATAAAATGTAAAATTTTCTCACAAAGTCTCCTAACACAAATCTTTCTCCCAGCCTGACAAAGCAAATACAAGATGCCTGCACTACAAGAGGTAGAAGAAACATTTCAATACTACCTATGACTAATCTCTTGAAATCTAGAACATGTCCCACTTTGCAAACATATTTGACTAAGGCCTATATAATGTTTGAAATTTCTTTTGTAGCAACCTTCAAAATGAAATGAAATTCACAACCTTCCACTAGGACATTATGAATTTTAAAGCACAAATGAAGGATATAGAACAGCTTAAAAATTAGACATAGTCCACAAAAGTAAAATATGATTAGCTTCCCACCACAACAAAAACTCGTGTTACAAAAAACTTATATAAAATCTCCAAATTAATGCTAAATTGAAGGCTACAGCTTCTTTTCACAGGTTTACATATTTATAGCAATCTGTTATGTAAGTGATCTTATTCTCAAACTATCAATCCTATCTTATATCAAGGTGTTTTATTCCTTTTAGTTTCTATTCCATATGCAACTCCATCAACATCATAGTTGTTTATTAATCAAAGGAATCCCAATTGGTTATGTAGGCTGCTGACTGTTATGTATGTGCAAATATCTGGAAAGTTAAAACAGTCACTCTTGTTAGATCTACATCTCTAGAAGCTTTTACCATGGCTTGATATGAATAATTGATACTCCCAAAAAAGATCACAAATTAATAATCTACACTTTTAAGTACAAAAGAGCTTTACATACAGACTTCACGGAACAAGGTCTGCAAGGTGTGACAGTAATATGGAACAACAGAGGAACTATAAAGAAATGTCACTGATACCTGTAATCAACCAAAAATTATATGTAGATATGTATTTGATGAATATGTTAGTTAATACCTACTTGTTGTAACTAAAAGTATTTTTTCTATAACAGGAACACTAGAACAGGTCTATACAAACAAGAAAAATAATTTTATGTATGTTGTCACTGATTCTCATTGCTCACCATCTATTGTAGCTTAATTATTAGAGTTCCAAGTATCTCTTCATATAAACCAAAGAAAAATAGAAAGATATCAACAACAAAAATGTGAATGAGTCAAAAGAGGTTATATCCATGCTTTAACTTTTACTCCATGGTTAATGCTATAGTGTCCAAAGTATACCTTATATTGTATCTACTAGCAAATGTAAATTCTAATAATAACATAGGTGAAAAGCCTACACTAGAATCATAAACTAACAAACACATTTTGCTCCCTAAGATGATTCTATTCTTAAGAGAAGCAACCATTCCTTAGCATTATGGAAATTTCACAGCATTGTAAATATAATTATAAATAATAAACATAAAATATGCAAAAGATTGTACACCATATTCAACATGAGTAGAAATATAATCTGAATACATTAGACATAAAAATTCACAATCCCTACAACGAATAAATTGGGGGGTGGTAATTTTTTAGAAGTTGCATGTATCTGGTTGAGGACAGTTCACAAACCCTACAAAGAATAATTTGAGGGCCAAGTTTTAGAAGTTGCATGTATCTGGTTGATGGAGAAATTTTGTAAAACAAATGAAAATTAGCTAACTTAGTGTCCCTTCCCCTACCCCTACAATTTAATAGGGATAGGCGCCCATAGAAGTGTAGGCCCCTTAGAATAGTAGGGGCCCACTATACTATAGCGCTCGTGAGAGATAGTTCCTACCTGGGGGGTATGCATGTGAATGCATGCACATGAAGCAACAAAGGGGCACAATAGTTTAAAGGGCACTTCATCTCCCAGCAGACGAAGGGCAATCCGTTAGGCACTCGGCCGATGGATAGGCTGAGCCCCCTCGGCACTACCTGGGGGGGGCGGGGGGTGGTGGATATGAAGGGGCCCTCGACCTCAATTTTTTGACCCCCCTACATGCAGAGCCACTCTGCATGTAGAGAGTCCTTTTGATGCAAAATCCCCGCCCGCTTTTGGACCTGATGGTACTCACCCCCCCCCCCCCCCCCCCAGCACTATAGCTATATAGGGCCCCCTAGGGTTGGGAGCCTATCCATAGCCCCTATCCTTCCTATTCAAACTATCCACTTATCCAAACTCTCTATAGTATAGTGGGGAGGGGGCACCCGACCAACGGGAGAGGACCCCTGCATTCACGTGCATTCACATGCAGGGGGCTAGGGTCTGACCCCTACTATTATAGCTAGCTGGGAGGACTGCAGAGGGCTAACGGCACTCCCCTACCCCTCTCCTAATAGAAATACTTGGGGGGGTAGTCTGCATGCATTCGCGATGATAGATCGAGGGTGCAGGGTGCTCTCAACCGATAGGGAGAGGAGAGCATGACTCATCACTACCTCGTAAGGGCGTTGAGATCAATCAGATTAGTTTGACTCACTGGTAGATCAGAGCGATGACCATACAAGAGTCTGGCAATTTGAACCAAGAACTGGCTTGTATCCTAACCATGAAGATGACCCTATCTATCCTATCTTGCGAACTAAAACTAAGAGATGTCTGAACTGAGATCGACCCAGATTGTCCCAATTGAGACCCCCGGCTGATTCCTTAGCACGTTCACCCTACTATTCTAAAGGGTAGGCCACGAAATACACCGATCCAATAGCACATTGCCAATGCGCTCACCGACCATAAGGCATCGACTCGGGATGAATAGTAGGATCGGATAGGTGCAGTAGCTACAAACGGACTTGTAGTAAATGTGGGAACAAAACACAAGCATACAAGGCTAGTTATCAAAAAAGAGCAAGAACAAAAAAAAAGACAGGAAAATAAGAAAGAACAGGCAAACCTAGAAATACGACTATCCTTATTACGCCCTCCATTCCTCCTTTTGAACGCCATCTCTTGCTTCAGAAAACCCTGATCTACCTCCTCTGCTCAACTGCTGCACCTCTAGAATGGAGATTAGCAATAGGAAATCGAAAACATCAAATTGTGCAACCATTTTTGCCTCTTCACCAAACTAGCTTCTTCAATCTCAATCTCAGTTTCATGACAAATTTCGCAAATTAAAACTTAAACTCCAACTCCTTCCTGCACTTGGTGAAATGATTTAAAGTTAAAGCTCATGTTGGTCAAAATTTTGACCAACACGAGTTATATTTTTAAAAAAGAGAAAACTTTCCTTCTACAATCCGACCAACCTAAAAAAATTTAATTGATGGTCAAAATTTTTGGTCGAAAAATAGGGTCAAATGTAGTAGTGTTATTTTCTTTCTTTGAAGAATTTAAGTATGTTCCTAGTGTAAATAACTCATGTGCAAGTTGACTCTCATCCCTTGCAGATGTTGAAGTAATATTTTAATTTCCTCAAAAGTTATTGTAGAGTCAATTTGCACACAATGGAGCTCATTTTTAAGATTATGTATGTGAGTATCAAAATCATCAATCTCACTATGTTTCAAAAAAAATTCCCTTCATTTAAGGTCAATATGCTTAGACTATATCCATGAACTCATTTCCTTGAGTTTCTCACTCTATGAATTGGTACACATTTCTAACTTTGTTGTAGACATAGCTTCTTTCTTAAGTTCCTCTATATGTCTTGGTAATTTAGCTAGCTCCTCCATGTGTCTATAGAAAAATTTGAGATCAATGGATGTATTGACGTCTTCATCAAAGACAAGAATCTTAGAAATGACAATGATTTGTTCCATCTAAATTTCTTTGGGTTAAAGGATAAAAGAATTAGTTTGAATGCTCACTGATATTCCTTTATTGGCTTTCAATCCTTTGTTAGAATATTAGTGAGATGACACACCAAAATAGGGCAGTTGATGATGAGAATTGTTCCAAATCTTAAATAATCTTAATTGCATCAATTTTACTTTTTCTACAACATATAAGATTGGATAATGATGAACTATAATTGATAATGTTGTGTGAAGTGGATGGCACTACAAACAAAGAAATCCCCAAAAAAACCTAGTTATTGTTTATCACTTTATTAAACCTCTAATTTATCATCTAGAGTGTAGAATGCAATGAAGTTGTATCCCAATTTGTTGTTCTTTCCTTTTCCTCATACAGGTCTCTTTGTGTAACAAAATCTGGCCTAGTTGCAAATGACAAGTAAAGATAAGCAATGTTTTACTAAAACCAACCAATCTTAATCCTATGAAGTTACTAGTCAAAGGAACATTGGTCATCAATATAAATGCATTCATTCCTAAATATGTTACATTTACAAAATCTATTTCCCAAATTGTGTTGCATAAGTATGCATTCATTCCTAAATATGTTGCATTTACAAAATCTATTTCCCAAACTATGTTGCATAAGTCTTGGGTTAGAAGGCACCAAAATAAAAAAAGCAAGAGGATGAGGAAAATCTAATTAACAGTTAGAATGACAAGGATATTATATTACCAATATTTATTATACATCCAAGTTTAATAAAAGGCTCTACCAATAAGAGATGGGAAAATATCATATAGGCATATCAAGATTGAGAATGATAATTATGCCAAAAATGGTGTCCACACCAAAGCATAAAATGTGAGGAGATAAATTAAGTAGAGCATAATGAAAAATAGAAAGGTGTGACTATCTACTCTCATGTTGATCAATGATAAATTATGTGAAAATGGTAGAAAGTGTTTAAATACCTCTATCTAATATAAATTAATGAATTGCTTCCATATTAGATTTGATCCAAATAGTTATGATTGAAAAAGCCAATATGGTCACTTGATTTGGATATTGACCTTCTAACAAGACAAAAGGGCTCTTCGATGGATACAAATAAGATTTAAAAATTCTATAATGTAACAAATTTGATTTCATTATCTTTAATAAAATTGTTAAATAAATCTTTTAAAATATGTTCTGTAAGATAACATATTAGTAAAAACAAAGAGACTCACACAGCTGATTCAAGGAGCTTTATTGATAGTATCCTAGATTGTGGAAGGCATGTGTCTACAATATATATAATATCACATTGCTTACCACAACCCTTGCTAGATTTGAAGACTTCTTATTTTTTCCAAATACATATCACTTATACCTAATATGATTTTCTTCCATCTTTGTACCAAGGAGTGATTTTCTTTATATAGTCATTTAAAGGGATGAATGATCACAACCTTGCTAAGGATAATCTTTGTCAAGTGAGTATCTCATCTACATAACTATTACATTATTATTTCTGTCAAGTCTAGTTTTTTGATCATACATCAAATTTTTCTTTCCATATGATGATTCCTTCTTTGATGTCAGCTAGTTTATTTGTCACACCATTTCAATAAATTGATTTCCCTTGGAACGGATACAACCCTTCATTGTTGAACTTTGATAACAACAATATCAACTTTGATTAAATTTCTTCCATTTGATAAATTCTTAATTATATTACCTACTCTTTTATGGATCAGTAGTATATCTCTTAATTATCCTAAGTTGTACTGTAAGGGCTACCTATATTATTTAATATTGATTATTTCCTCTTTCATTGATGTGATATGTTGTTCCTTTTGGGTGGGTGATGATAGCAGAATATTGTAGGGACTAATTATGGCTCTCTAGAAAAATCCATCTATTAGGGCTAGCATGGCATATATTGCTTGAGCGGGCTAAAAACAAGTACCCCCAAATTAATGTCCCTTGTGGGTAAGTTCAGTATCATTTCAAAATGGGTGCAAGATCTCTTATCTTAATCCTTGATGGATGGAAAAATACATGAAAGGGAATGTTTGAAGCTCAGAATACCTAGGTTATTGGTATTGTACACAAAGGCCATGTATTTTTCATGAGAAGGTCTGGGTCCAAGTATAGTTTCCTTGGGGGTTTCTCCATATTTGTGTATTGTACCTGGGTTGCGAAGATAGTGGACTAGGTAAAACCAAGGGTTAGTTGAAGACCATTTTAATAAGGTTTCCAATTAAATTCTTATTTAATTTAGTAGTGTTCAAGATACGGGTATAAGTTTGAGTGAAGATAATCTAGCATCCACTTTTAATAAATCTAATAAATTGTTGAAATTTCTATAGAAAGATGGGGGGAAATGGTCTACTAGCCTACAGTGTGCTTCTAAGCCTCCAATGTGAAATTATCATACTTTGTAGCCACAATGAAAAACCTTAATCTTTTTTTTTTTAAATGGTTATCAACCTCTTTTCAGCTAAAGGTTTATTTTGTTTCTCATTTTTTTCATTGAAATCATTTAGGTGGAAATTCCAAAATTGAATACCATAAATAAATTAACAATCAGAAACAACCTTAATATCAGAGTTAATGGGTTTAACAAATTAATAGTACAAAAGAGACATTGATGGAAACCATTGGTGTTGAAAGGTATTTCTATAAAATACCATAAATAAAAATCTAGTGAAAATGCAACATCCACTTACCAACAAAGCAACAAGAGTCCTTTATCTTACAACATAATTTTAGGGTATCATTGCAAAGGCTAAACATAATCATATTTTCTCTGTATCACATTTAAGATTGCAAATAAGAATGTGAACAAAAAGTACAATGAGCGCTTTAGGTTTTTGTTTTTGAATATGCTCTTTAGAGACATATTGTAATTATTTCATTAAATAAAAATATCTTTTACAAATTCATTATAGTGTGGACTCTGCGAGACCACAACTCTTTGAGGCAACTTGTCAAACTGTTGAGGTGTCTCTCCTTGTTGGAAATAATCAAGACTAACAAGGTTACTGAGAGGGGAGGGGTGAATCAGTAACTCTAAAACTTTAATTCAATTTTTGTATAATAATATTTTTACCATTCATCCATCTAATCTATTGTATGCATGAAAAGATAAACATCTATAACACATGAACACATAGATTTTGGTGACCTAGAAACCTTCCAATTACAAAGTAAAACTAGGGTGGGGATGATACCCACACAACTTCAATACTGCAGTATAAATTTGGCTGTTTAAGGCTTACAATGATAACTTCTAATGATCTGCCCTGTTAGGAGCAAATAGGATTGCTAGATCCACCTTGTTAAAGGATTTGCAAACATACAATGAAGTATGCACTCTATTAGGAGATTTACAAAAGACTGTTAAGTCTACCTAGTTAAAGGATTTAGAAAATTGATTCACCTATTAGGATGAAGCAGTGAATCTGATTGTAACTGATTGCTGATAAGATCCTTGTGCTCTAATCACTTGATGTGACAAATATATCTTTTCTGCATCAATGTTGACCTTGTTGTATTCCTCTGTTCTGTTGGTGATTCGCTTTCCCTCTTCTCAAATTGCTGCAACATATCACACTCAACTATGATTCATTTTAGCATCTCATTGTTTCAAATGATATATACCATTACAATATTTACACTGGCAAGGTCGGCCAAACATAAGTGAACAAACATTACTGAGTCAGCCAGATGGTAGAGAACTCAGGTTCCATAAACTGACTCGGTGACCTTCTAACACTCAGCATCCACTACAATACACTACATCATCATGCACTTGGTAAGAGTAGAGGCACGGTCCATACTAATCATTCTAAGTAGCTTCAAACTCAATAACCATTGGTGACTTGGTGAATATTCTGTCACTCGATAAACATTGAATCCATTGATAACCTTCTTTACTTGGTAAATATTGATTCCCTTGTTTACCTTGTTTTATTCGGTAAACATTGATTCCTTCATTTACCTTGTTTACTCGGTAAACACTAATTCCTTCATTTACCTTGTTTTCTTGGTAAACACTGATATCTTTGATGACTCGGTGAGTACTATCTTCTTGGTAAATACTGTGAAGCTTGGTAATCACTAACTTCTTGGAGAACACTGTTCTGCTTGGTAACCACTAACTACCCGAAAAACACTGTTCTGCTCGGTAATCACTATCTATTCAGAGAACACTGTTTACCTGCAAATTTTATAAGGTAACCGTTGAATGCTCGATGTGAACTATAGACTAGGTGATGAGCTCGATAAGCATTCAGAATCGAATAATTGTTGTTACTAATGACAAATATATCATAATTTCAACACTCATATGCTTCAACATTTTACATAGATGTCTAATTTAAATTTAAAGGCTCCTCCTTCAAAATTTAAACAAATTGTTTAAACAAAAATAGCTTTATTATTATCATCTCAACCAACATTTGTAGTGATTGGTGGAAGTCACTTATCAAATTATGAGAAAGAGAACACATTTTACTTCGAATTACTAGTTTAGCTAAAAGTTGTTCCACTTGTTTCCACACTAGGAACTTCATCATTGATGTACATAAATGAGATATCAACTATTCAACACTATACTAAAGTAAGCTAGATTCTTCTTTGATGAAATGAGAATTATAGGTTTAATTTGTAGGGGCTATTGCATTGAAGGTAGATTATATGGAACTAAAAGCAAGTGGATGGAAGTATTTCATTGAATTTGAGTATAACTCTAAATTATAGAAAGGAGGTGACCTGCACTAATTAAATGAACTTGACTCTTAACCCCTAAAAAGCCCCTGATCAATCAGATGGAAGAATTCAAACACCCACAAATATTAAAGCCAAAACCCACTTTTGCATGATAGCAACTTACACACTAAATCCCAAATAAGAAGAGATAAGCTATACAATATGCTATTATGAAATTAAAATATAATGGATATATTGGAATACTTTAGAATAATTGTGGTGGGGTTGGGGGGGTGGGGGGGGTGTTGAATCTGTTATCCAAGGTCCAGATGTATTAATTAAAACTTTTCACAGCTCTAGTGAACCCATACAACATTTTCACCTATGCATGCATCCATAATATTATGCAATCACTAAAAAATTCTAGGTTACTATCAAATCAACTTGCAGAAATATAAAGTATGAAACATAATAGATTCATCAACACACTTGACACAATGATTTACATGGAAACCCAATTTGGGAAAACCACCAGTAACATGCTACTCCTTTTCACTCTTCTAAAGTGATGCCCTGTGAAAGGCCAACCTTGTTAAAGGTTACAATACACACTGTTAAATGTGACCCAGTTAAAGGATTTCAATCACCTTGTTAGAAGTGAGCCTTGTTAGAGAACTTTAGCCCATTCACTTGGAATACCACCCAATTAAAGGATTTACTATTGACTATTAGGTCAACCTTAATCCAAAGGATTTACCCTAGATTGATACAATTGTTAGAGAGTAATAGTAGAGCTTTGATCTAATATAACTTACAACTTCTCTTGTAGATTATAGATCTCTATTCGGTCCTCAATTCTTCTTGGCCTTCATACTTTGTAGCTCTGATAGCTTGTTCACCCTTCAAACATTCATTTCTTTTAAGCCTTCTTGCTTAACATGTCATTGTAGACTCTTCTCTTAGGTTACTTGATGAAGAAAAACCCTTAACTTCTTCTCTTCCTTAGGTTCTCACCCATGAAAACTTTGCTTCATGACCAGGCATTCTTATAAATAGGAAATTAAGATATTTTCATGCTCACTTTCCATAGTCCAAATTAGGATTTGGATGGATTAGGTAGGATATAATGTATCTACCCCATATCTCATATCTCTTCTAGAAACTTCTCATAGAATCCAATTTAAAATTTCCTAAAAATAGTTTACCTCAAATTTTGTGCCACCAGTCATCAACCTTATCTTCCACCTAGTTCACAAAATTTAAGAAAACAAACTTGTCAGCTTCAATTCATCAAATCTTTGATCTTTTAAATAATGTAGCCGCTCGGCATTATCAAATTTTTGATGCTTGACACATAATGTATTGCTCAACATCCTCTCTAAAATCACTCGACATCAATTAAACTTTACTAGTGCTAAGCATCAACTATATTGCTCGGCATACACTAGAATGATCTTTTACTTGGCTCCAACTAATTTTTTGCTCAACTTGTACTGATTTTGCTCGGAACCTACTATCCACTCGATCAAGCTTGGTAGACAAACTTTGTGTAACTTTTTCTTCTAAACTTTCTAATTGTAACTAGCCTTTGTAACCATAAGTAGATTATCAATACATCATGTTATCACTTTCTTAACTAATCCTTGTACTTCATTGCATAATCATAACTCAACCTTTCCTCTAGGTGCTTTTGTTACATCTTATTGATCAAATCCTCTTCATCAATCAACTAAATGATAGTGCTTGAATCTTATAAGCAATTATCCTACCAGAAAATAGGAGGTTTGACATCAGTAATAAAGCAATGGTTGAAAAACATAGTCTTTTCCAACAATCTCCCTCTTTCAATGATCTCTCTCAACAATGATCTTTTCAATCAGATCTCAACAATCTCCCTCTTTGGCATTGATGGCAAACTAAAATGATCAACTAAGTCAATCAAATGATGAACATATTGTTTAACCAAACTGACTAGGTTGAAACAATAAGAAAATACCAAAAAGAAAAATTGTATCAAATTTTCTCCCTCTATTAGCAACTTTCATCTTTTGATTAGGTTACAAAACTCCTTATAACTCCCTCTTACTAGCTAGATAAGGATGTCTCCCTCTTTCTGATATTCTTCTCTATCTCTTTGACAATATTCTCTTGATATCTCTAATATCTCTCTCTTTCTCATTAATCATACTGATACTAGCTTGATCTATCTCTCTCTTTATTTGATTAGTAGAATATCTCCCTATTTGTTCTAGCTCTTGATCAGTAGAATATCTCCCTATTCATTATGGCTCTTAATCGGTAGAATATCTCCCTCTTTGACAACAATGTCAAAGACATATCATCTTTTCATGCAGATATAAGCTTTTGCATTTTCCTCAATTTTTCCTTTTGTCACCTTGCTTGTGACTAATTTGAAGTTTCAATTCTATGATTACTTTAGGTAGCTCCTAAAGTAAGATCCACTGCATCAATTTGTATCATATGAATATTAGCTTGTTTGATGCAAGGCACTCCTCTTGTTACTTAGATAGCCTTTGATATGGGTATCACCCCTAATTTACCTCTTAGATACAGATGAATATCCTTGGGTAATGGTTTTGTGAGGATATTAGCAATTTTCTCTTTTCTGTTAACATATTCCATCTTCACCTCTTTATCTTGAACTAACTCTCTCAAGTAATGATACTTGATTGAAATGTGATTTTTCTTTGTGTGCATCACTGGATTTTTTTATATATTGATAGCACTTGTATTATCACAATAAAGTATCATTGGTTATGTGACTTCTTCCTTCATTCCTTCAAGTAGTTATTTGATCCATACAATGTTTGTGCAATTTACAGTAGTAGTAGCAACATATTGAGCTTTAGCAGTAGATTGTAAACTACAACTTTGTTTCTTGCTATTCCATGTAACTAGTCTCTTGTTTAAGAAAAATGCTCCTCCACTGGTGCTCTTTCTATCATCAATGTTTCCAACCCAATCAACATCAGTGTAGGCTCTCAATTCAAACTTTTCATTCTTCTTGTAGTATAGACCAAATTCTTTTGTTCCTTTTAGATATCTTATTATTCTCTTCACTAGCATTAAATGGTTCTCCCTAGGATTAGTAGAGAATCTTGCAACTATCCCTATAGATAATGTAATATCAAGTTTGCTATGTACTACATATTGCAATTTGCCAATCATAGACCTATACATGTTTGGTTCACCTCAGTTGAATCTTCATTCTTTGACAATTTGTGTCTTATCACCATAGGTGTACTTACTAGTTTGGAATCCTCTAATCCAAAAAAAATAATATTTCCTCAACATACCTTGACTGAGTGATGTATATACCATATTTATCTGATATACTTGCAAACCAACAAAAAATTTGATCTCTCCAAACATAGACATTTCAAATTATTACTTCATCTAATTTGTGAAATCCTTACATAAAGCATCTTGACCTCAAAATATGATATCATCAACAAATATTTTAGATAACAAAATACTTTTTCCTTTTTTTGTCTTTATGTACAAATTGTTGTTATCATTACAGTCCTTTCAAATCCAATCTTCACAAGATAATTATGAAGTCTCTCATACCATGCTCTTGGTGCTTGTTTCAAACCATATAGAGCTTTGTGTAGTCTACATACCATGTTCTTATTGTTAACATCAACAAGACCTTCTGGTTGTGTTAGAATTCTTTAGAATAATTGAGAGTGGGGGGGTGTGAATCAGTTATTCAAGGTCCAATAATGTCTAATCCAAACTTTTTCTTCAAAGCTTTAATGACATATAACTTAAATTATCATGCATGCAATTAAACATTAAATAACCATAAAAAGTAAACATGCATCACATCATAACACTAAGGATTTTGGTGACCTAGAAACCCTCCAGGAATAAGAACATAAAACTGGAGTGGGGATGACACCTACAAAATAACTGCGCAATTGATTTCAACCACTTCTGATGGTTTTCCCTATTAAAGGCTTTACACACTGTCAGATGTGACCCTATTAAAGGATTTCTACACCCTATTAGGAGTGTGCCCTGTTAGAGGACTTAAGAACATTCAACTTAGAACATCACCATGTGAAAGGATTTACATAGAATTGTTAAGCTCACCCAAGTCCATGTGATTTACAGTCACCTTCTCAAAAGAATCTTTTATCCCTCTCTAAGGATCTCATATCCTTCTCCTAAGGATCTCTTATCCTTCCCCTAGGGATCTTCTATCCTTTTCCTAAGGCTTATCCACCTAGTTGTTAAGCTAACCTAGCAATGTAGGATTTCAATATCTAATACAATGGTAAGAGAGTATTAGAAGGGTTTTGACCTGATAAAGATTGCAACCCTAACTTTGCAGATTTCATATCACTCTTTAGTTCCTTTCTTTGCTTGGCTTTTCTCCCTTGCAGTGTTGACAGCTTGTTCACCCTTCAAGATCTATCTCCTTGAGTTCTTCTACTCGTTATGCCAATGCATATGATGGCCACTTGATCAACTCAGAGTCTTGATGCTCTGTTCTTACTCCTCACTGTGTCCTCTTCTTAACACTTCACTCTAGCCTTCTCTTGGCTTCTTCACATGATCACACTTATGACCAACTCCCTCTCACACTACTTTGATCTCTGACCTGTAGATCCTTATAAAGAAGTTTTGTTCTTCATTTCCTGCTCAAATCTTGATTTGATCTTGAGAAAATGGTATTTTTTTCCCTCCAAATTGCTTCTTCTTGAAACTTCATGATAAGTCCACCAGCATTTGCCTCGAATTGGTTTGCATGGTTTACATAGAATTTTGTGACATCTACTCATCATCCTTATCATCCAACTAATTCACAAAATTCAATGTAACAAACTCATCATTACTGATCTGGTGAATCTTTGACTTAACAAATAATGCAGCAACTCAGCATCATTGGTTTACTGATGCTCAGCTCCTTCCGTGTTACTCGGCTTCTACTACATTTACTGATGCTCAACACCCATTACCTTTTTTCTAATGCTCGGCACTTGAATTCTTTTCTTGAGTTACTTGGTAACTGAACATTCCTGTGTTACTCAGCATCTGAAGGTTTTCTCGGCACACACTAAAGTTGAACTTGCTCGGCTTCAACTATGAATTTGCTTGGCTCTAACTAGCTTGCTTGGCTCTCTCAAATAACTTAGTTAAACTTTACATCTTTAATGTGTCTTAGTGTGTCCATTCTCTTTGTCTTAGAGTATGTCATCAATACACTATTTCATCAATGGCTTAGCTAATCCTTATACTTATTTCCAAAATCATAACTTCAACCTTTCTCTAGGTGCACTAGTTACATCTTATTGATTGCCTCCTCCTTGTCAATCAACCAATTGATAGTACTTGGATCACTTAAGCAATTTTCATTCCTCCAAGTAGCAAGTTTGACATCAATGACAAAATAATGATTGAAAACATTATTTACTAGTTCCATTATGCTTCATTCATGATTCTTTCAATCATTTCCAATAGGTTGTTCTATGTAAAATTCTTCCTCTAATATGCCATTCAGAAATGTAGATTTAACATCCATCTAATAAACTTTGAAATAATCTACCAACAGGGGAAAATGTCTCTCCATACTCAATTCCTTTTTCTTGTGCATATCCCTTGAAAACTAATCTTTCTTTGTTTCTTGTGACTTCACCATTCTCATCTAACTTGTTTCTAAATACCCACTTGGTACCAATCACATTTTTGTCTTCTGGTGTAGAAACTAGACTCCATGTTTTGTTCTTCTCTATTTGTTCAATCTCTTCTTCCATGGCATTGTATCAGTCAACATCTTCTAATGCATCTTTTACTTTTTTGTGTTCCTTTAGGCTCAACAAATAGGTTTCATTTCTTAATTGGTTTCTTTTCATTGTTCTATCATCTTGATATCCAATGATTTGAGTAGCAGGATGATGTCTCTTGACATACTTAGACAATATTGGTTCATCTCTTGTTTCTTCATTTTGTCCTTCAACTTTAGAATCACTATGTATATCTCTGTTAGGTATCTTAGCATCTCTTTCATGTGTACTAATCTTAGAATCAGAATGTGCATCCACTTCATTTTGTATCTTGGCATCTATATGCATCTCAATTCCTAAATTCAACTTGACATTCATAGGTTGTGACTCGGTAGTCACTATAACTTCTTGTTGACTTAAAACTTGATTTACAATGTCTTCTTTAGCAAGCATTCATTCATAGAAGTATACAAATGATTTGTATTCTTCTATCATTTTCATAGGTTCAGCCTCATATACTTTTCTATATTCATCAAAGTTCACATTTTCACTTTCCACAATTTTGTTAATGTTAGTATTCAAACACTTATAAGCTTTACTTCTTATGGAGTATCCTAGGAATATACCTTCTTCACTTTTTGCATCAAGATTTCTATTCCTAAAATCTTTAAGATTTTAACACTTACTTACAAATACCTTAAATTGTTTTACATTGAATGAGTATCCATACCATAGTTCAGAAGGTGTTGAAGAAGTACCTTTCTTGATTTGCACACGGTTCAACATATAGACAACTATACTTACAACTTCTCTCTAGTATTTCAGAGAAACATTCTTCTCCATCATGAGTGTTCTAGCACAATCCATTATAGATATGTTTCTCCTTTTAGCTATTCAATTTTGGGAGGGGTTCTAGGGGTAGATGTTTGTCTTTTGATTCCTCTATCATTATAGAACATCTCAAATTCATTTGATGTAAATTCTCCTCCTCTATCTAATCTCAAATATTTCAAACTCTTACCTATTTCTTTCTCAACTCTTGCTAAGTACCACTTAAACACTTGAAAAGCATCAGATTTTTGTTTCAAAAACATAGTTGTCATCATCCTAGAATGATCATCAACAAATAGCATTATGTACTTATCTCCCTTGTAGCTTTTCACTTCAATTGGTCCACACAAGTCAGTATGAACAATCTCTAATATTCCTTTAGAGGTATAAGTTTTACTCTTAAAAATTGACTTTGTCATTTTTCCTAACTAACATTGTTTGCACATTACATTATCAGCCTTCTTCAACTTAGTCAAACTTCTAACTTTCTTCATGTTACTGATACTAACCAAGTTATCAAAATTAACATGACATAAACTTTTGTGCCAAAGCCATACATCATCAAATTTTAGAACAAGACAAATAGCATCCTTCATATCTGTAAGAAATGATAATGTTGAGCAAGGAACGAGAAACAATCCAAGTAAGTTAAGTGTGAAACAATGTTACCATAAGATAAGCAACTCCAAGAGCATACACCAAGATGGTTCAACAATGGAGACAAGGATTTATAAGGGGAAAGCAAAGAAAACCCCTTGTGAGTTATTATGAATGAAGGCAAATGCCTAAAGAAGAGAGAGAGAGAGTGTTGGAGCAAAAGTAGCTCAATACAATAACATCAAGTGCTTAGAGTGGTGTGTAGTTGTGAAGAAAGAAGGAGGAGCATCTCTTATATAGAGATGAGAGAGGAGTTGCATTTGTAACTCCCATTTCTATGAATGCCACATTCATAATAGGTGTGTGCAAAGTGTCACAATCCTCTTAAGGAGGATAAACTAAATAAAGAAATAAACAAGAGTTGTCCTTACATGTGGAATAAGGGACAAACAATGACATGTCCTCCACATGTGTACAAGTGGAAAAACTACATGTAGGGACCCTTGGAATATCCCAATTAAAATATATCCAAGGAAAGATTAACCTTTCTAACACCCCCCCTTAATCTTTACTTGGGGAGTTTACTTCAACGGGTTGTAAACCCAAATTTTTACAATGGAACTGAAATCTCTCTTTAGAAAGTGGTTTGGTTAAAATATCAGCCACTTGATCTTCTCCTTTACAATAAAAAATAATAATTTGATTGTCTTCAACTTGTTCTTGAATGAAGTGATGTTGAAGTGAAATATGTTTGGTGCGGGCATGATACACTGGATTCTTTTCCAAGGCAATAGCACTTTGATTGTCACAATGTATAGGTGTAGGTAATTGTTGAGGTAGACCCAAATCATCAAGAAGTCTTTGAATCCACAAAGCTTCCTTAGCTGCATTGGTACAACCTTTGTATTCAGCTTCAGTTGAGCATAGGGAAATAGAGTGTTCCTTTTTGCTTTTCCAAGAAATTGGACCTGAACCAACAAAGAAAAAGTAACCACAAGTGGATTTCCCATCATTGGGATCTCCACCTAGATCGGAATTAGTATAGCCATGTAAAATAAATTCAGAGTTTGGATCATAAAATAAGCCTATATTAATAGTTCCTTTAATATACCTTAAGATGCATTTAGCAACTTTAAAATGAGTTTGTTGAGGTTTAGACATAAAGCGAGACACTAAACCAAAACTATAAGCAATATCAAGTCTAGTAAGAGTTAAATAATTTAAACTTCCTACTAACTGTCTATACAAAGTTTCATCAACAAAAGGAGTATTCATATCATTCATTAATTTAGTTCCTAATTCACATGGAATTGAAACATGGTTAGAGTCATTCATCTTAAATTTTTCTAAAAGATCATAAGCATACTTGCTTTGAGAAACAAAGATACCATTAGGAGTTTGAAAAATTTGCATACCTAAGAAGTAATGTAAGATACCTAAGTCAGTCATTTGAAATTTTTGTTTAAGTTGGAATTTAATATCAGAAATCAAAATGTCTAAACTAGAAGTGAGAATTAAATCATCTACATAAACAATAACAATGATAATATCATTGTTAGTATGTTTAATATACAAATGAGGATCATTTTTGCTTCTAGTAAAACCTTGAGAAATGAAGAAAGAATTAATTTGAGAATACCATTCTCTAGGTGATTGTTTAAGACCATAAATAGATTTGTTCAATTTGCAAACTAGATTTTCAGTACCTTTCTTAACAAATCCAGGAGGTTGAGCCATATAGATTTCTTCATGTAACTCACCATTTAAGAAGGCACTTTTAACATCCATTTGATGAATGGGCCAATTCATTTTAGATGCTAAAGAAAGAACTAATTTGATAGTAGGCATTTTAGCAACAAGTGCAAAGGTTTCATTATAGTCTAAGCCTTCAATTTGGGAAAAACCTCTAGCAACTAGTCTAGCTTTAAATTTACTAATTTCATTATTAGTATTCAATTTTGTTTTATATAACCATTTACATGAAACTAGATTTTTGCCAGGAGGTAATGTGACTAAGTCCCAAGTGTGATTAGCAAGTAACGAATCATATTCCTCTTGCATGGCTTTCTGCCAATGAGGTTGAGAGTTAGCTTGATCAAAAGACTTAGGATCATTAGAATTCATAATAGTAGTCATCAAAGCATAATTACAATAATTAATCCTTCTATGTTTAATTCCACCAGATTTGGAAATATAATCATCAGCTTCATTGATGAGGTTTTGAGCCCATTTAGGTTTACGTTTAGTTGTAATGGAATTATCACTACAGGAAGAATCATGAGTAAGAAAAGTATCATTAGTATCTATTTGAGTATCATGAGATGTAGGAGTAGAAATAACCGGTGGTACTTGATTAAGAGAAAGAGTAGGGTTAAGAGAAGGAGGTTGGTCCTCCACTAGCACAATTTTAGTGCCACTGAATTCTTCATCCGTTGTAGTAGAGCAATCATGAACTCCATTTTCTGCAATACAAACATCTCTAGCAACTTGAACTTTGTTAGTAGTGGAATCATAAACACGATAACCCTTAGTGTTTTCATCATAGCCAACAAACATATAAGGAGATGACTTAGCATCTAATTTATGCCTTTTCTGTTTAGGCGTATGAACATAAGCAATAGAACCAAATATCTGTAAATGATGTAAATTCGATTTCCTACCAGACCAAGCCTCTTCTGGAGTGATAGCCTTGAGAGCTTTGGTAGGATTCCAATTAAGAATATAAGTTGCACAAAACATGGCTTCAACCCAAAATCTATAATGCAAATTCTTAGCATGCAACATGCTTCGAGCCATTTCAACAATGGTCCGATGCTTGCTTTCCACTACACCATTTTGTTGTGGTGTATAAGGAATAGTAAGCTCGTGCTTAATTCCACACGATTTCAAATAAGAATGAAAAGCATTATTCACATATTCCTTCCCATTATCAGTTCTAAGAATTTTAAGTTTATACCCAGATTGCCTTTCAACATATAACTGAAATTCAATAAATATATCAAGAACTTGATCCTTGCTATGCAAAAAATAGATCCAAGTTCGTCTAGAAAAATCATCAACAAAGGTAAGTGCATATCGAGAACCTTGGATGGAGGTATTCTCCATGGGACCCAAAAGATCACTATGGACAAGATGCAACTTATGAGTTGCTCGCCATGATTTTCCACTTGGAAAGGGCTCCCTATGCATCTTACCACTCATACAACCTGTACAAGCAATCTTGGAAGGAGTAATGTTAGGAAAGCCATCAACCATATTATGCTTTTGCATGAAAGTAATATAATCATAATTTAAATGACCAAGTCTTTCATGCCATATATTGAAATCAATAGAAGTATGTAAAGAATATCGTGAACTAGCAAATTCATGGAATTTAAACAAATTGTCATTATCCATTTTAGCATAAGCAATCACTTTGAGAGTTTGAGGATCTATAATATAACATGTATCTTTGTAGAATTCAACTTTATAGTTATGACATAGCTGTGAAACAGAAAGTAGATTAGTTTTCAAGTCAGGTACATATAAAACATCATGCAATTTACCATTAGGAATAGTAACATCACCTAGTCCTTCAACTTTACAAGTCTGTTTATTAGCTAACTGAATAGGAATGTTAGCAATATCAGGTTGTAAGGAATCAAAAATTTCTTTATGAGAAGTGACATGTTGTGATGCACCACTATCAACAATCCATTCTAAAGGTTTACAAAGATTAAAGCTACAAGTAAAAGCATGACGAGGATTTGAACTAGTTGAATTACCTTTTTTATGGTTTGAGGTTTGATGATTGGTACTATGATTCATAGGTTTTTTATCATTTTGTTTTTTAAAACAGTTATTGACAAGGTGACCATCTCTACCAAAATAAGAACAATGAGGTTTGGAATTGGAATGGTTCCTTTGATTATTAGTATTACGAGTATTATTAGGATGATGGGTATTATTATATTTGGGATGAAATTTATTGTTGGTGTTATTTGAATTAGAATTAGATTGTTTGTAATTATTATTATTGGAACGAAAATTATTAGTTGAATTTCTAGAGACAAATGCATGTTCAGTTGATTTGAGAGTACCAAACTGAATTAGCTTAGCTTCTTCCTGTCTTAATAAAGTTTGAAAAATAACATAAGTTAACTGAGAAGTTAAAGTAGGAATAGCAAGTTGTGCATGAATATTGGTTATAAACTGTTGAAACTGTCTAGGAAGACATTTTTTAAGAATAAGATGGATTAAACAGATGTCCTCTAATTGAACACCTAAAGCCATAATTTGACTTTTAAGAGAATCAAATTTTAAGAGGAATTCATCCATACCTTTAAAATCTGCATACCTGAGATCTTCGAGTTGATCTTGCAATTGTATTTTGCGATATTCATCGCCACTGTCATACTTGGTTTTCAAGATGGACCATGCATCATGAGCTTTAGAACAGTGAGCAATTATAACATATAAATCGAGAATAATAGAAATACCAATTAACCCTAAAGCTTCTTCATTTTTAGCTTTCCAAGTATCTTTCTCATCTTGAGTAGCCGTTGAACTGGGCTCAAGAGAAGGGTCAGTGGCTATTTCGAAGAGATATTTAAAACGAAAAATAAATGAGATATGAGTTTTCCAAGAATGATAATTAGAATAATTAAGTTTGATTTCTGGAATTAATGTTGACATGATTAGGAAAAAAAATTCTTCACTTTTTTTTGAAAAAAAATAAATGCCCTTAATTTGAAAATCAGATGGATTGAAAAAAAAGTTGGTAAATGAGAGAAAAAAAAAAAAATTTATTTTATTAATTGAAAAAAAATTAGTTTTTTTTGTTTTTTTTTTATAAGATTAAGAATATTTTCTTTTAATTTTAACTAATTGTGATAGAGAAAATTAAAAATTAATTTATTAAACAATTAAAAAATTAATATAATACAAGTTGGATTAGTTTGAGTTAAAACAAAATTTTAAAAATATAAAAGGTTTAAAATTAGCAAAGAGGGGGAAGGATTTTTTTTTTAAAAAAATTGAAAGTGGAGCGGACCTGTCGGTGGCTGTCGCGTGGCGAACGGAGGGCCGAGGTCGGTGGTTGCCGCGGGGCGAACGGAGGGCCGAGGTCGGTGGTTTCCGCATTGTGAACGGAGGGCCGAGGTCGGTGGTTGCCGCGTGGCGAACGGAGGGCCGAGGTCGATGGTCGTCGCGTAATGGGAGCGGCGAAAGCGGTGGTCGCCGCGTAATGGGAGCGGCAGAAGCGGTGGTTGGGGTTTAAAATGTGAACAGAGTGGGGAGCGGTGCAAGAGTGCGCGACGGTTGCGCGCAGCAGCGCGAGGTCTGCAACGGCAGTGGCATTTACGTGCGGCGGCGTAAGTCTGGACCGGAGGCAGTGTTTGCGCATGGCAGTGCGAGTCTGGACCGGCGGTGCTTGCATGCGGAGAAATGGGGACAGTGGCGTCGGTGGTGGTTGCGCGCTGAGGCACGGGGTGGCGCGCGGGTGGCGTGGCTGCCCAACTGAATTAAAAAAAATATTTTTTTATTTTATATATAAAAAAAACTTTGCACTATGTTTTTAAAAAAAGCATAATATAGTAAAATATATTATTTTTTTTCTAAAGAAAAAAAAAAAAATTTATAAATGAAGTAAGAAAAAGTAGAGAGATAGAAAGCTTTACTATTGTGTTTTTATAAAAATCTTTACCAATGTAATATGTTTTGTTTTGGCGGCATGCCGTCCAAAACAAACCAAAAAAAAAAAATTAAAATTTACTAAGAAAACCCTTTGGCGGCAAGCCTTCCAAAGAGGGTTAGTGAAAAATATGAAGCTTTACAAGAAAACCCTTTGGCGGCAAGCCTTCCAAAGAGGGTTAGTAAAAAATATGAAGCTTTGCAAGAAAACCCTTTGGCGGCAAGCCTTCCAAAGAGGGTTAGTAAAAAATGAAGCTTGCATGTACAAGATTAGTTAAAAAGAGCTAAAATCACAACACAAACTTCTTCTCTCAATAACGTCTCCAAATAAGGTGTGCTCCAATGAATGGCAACCTTCACCACAAAACTTAAAACAAGGATTAGATAACCAAGCTCTGATACCATGTAAGAAATGATAATGTTGAGCAAGGAACGAGAAACAATCCAAGTAAGTTAAGTGTGAAACAATGTTACCATAAGATAAGCAACTCCAAGAGCATACACCAAGATGGTTCAACAATGGAGACAAGGATTTATAAGGGGAAAGCAAAGAAAACCCCTTGTGAGTTATTATGAATGAAGGCAAATGCCTAAAGAAGAGAGAGAGAGAGAGAGAGTGTTGGAGCAAAAGTAGCTCAATACAATAACATCAAGTGCTTAGAGTGGTGTGTAGTTGTGAAGAAAGAAGGAAGAGCATCTCTTATATAGAGATGAGAGAGGAGTTGCATTTGTAACTCCCATTTCTATGAATGCCACATTCATAATAGGTGTGTGCAAAGTGTCACAATCCTCTTAAGGAGGATAAACTAAATAAAGAAATAAACAAGAGTTGTCCTTACATGTGGAATAAGGGACAAACAATGACATGTCCTCCACATGTGTACAAGTGGACAAACTACATGTAGGGACCCTTGGAATATCCCAATTAAAATATATCCAAGGAAAGATTAACCTTTCTAACAATATCAAGATAGAATAGATTACTTCTAGTTTGATCACCTTTTCCGATTAGTTTCCTATTTGTGTCATATATCTTAGAAATATTTTTTTCAAATTCAACCTTGCATCTCAAATTGTTTAATTGTGATACACTCAACAAATTATAGTTTAGTACTTCAACATAGTAAGCATTGTCACATGAAATCTTATTTGTGAGTTTGATAGAACCTTTTCCTTTTATCAAACATGGTGCATCATTACCAAATCTTACACTATTTGCTTCATACAATTTAAGGTAATGAACTTACTTTTGTGTCTAATCATGTGATGTGAGCATCCACTGTCAATGACTCATCTATCATTCTTTTTTACACAAGTCACAAGTGTAGTTACCTCATCTTCATCAGATTTTTCCTTCATTGCAACATACACCACTTCAACATCATGTTCATCAAAATCATTCTTTATTTCCTTTTCAGAAATGTAGCATGACTTCTTGCCTTTATCTTTGTAATCTTTGCTATCATCTCTTCTAATCCTGTACTTGCCACCACTTTGGTAGTTCTTCTTCTGTGTACATCTTGTAGCAATATGACCAACCTCATTGCAATTGAAAGACATGATAGGTAACTTACCTTTGAACTTTCCTTTACCTCTATGGAATATTTTTGCTAGTAATTCTTCTAGTTGTTCAACATCTTCCTCATTTGTATCATTATCACTAGACACATATTTTATCTTTCTCTTCTTCTTCTACTTCACCTCATCAGAATCTTTCAATAACAATTTAGCTTCGAAAGTAGATTCAAGAATCTCAAGTTTGTAATAATCAAGGTTAGATAGCTCAAAAGTAGTGAGTCTGCCTACCAGACCTTCAAGGGTTAGATTATTTCCTAGAATACATCTTAGTTCTTGAATTATAGAAAATCTAATAGCATAAATAGGTAGTAGTGTTCTCAAGACTTTTCTTAGCATAGTATCATCATCTATCTAACCAGTAGCTCCTTTTATTGCACTAACAAATTCTTTTATTTTAGCAACATATTGAGCAATATTCTCACCTTCTTCCATTTTTATATCATCAAACTTACCTCTGAGACTCTCCAATTTGGCTCTTTGAACATTTTTGTCTCCTCCATAGATGGTGGCTAGGGCATCCCACATTTTCTTTGCATTTTCAATACCTTTAATATCATCAAATTTGGCATAGCTTAGGGTAGAGGCAATCTCCAACATCACTTGATTGTGATCTTTCTTCGTCATCATATCTTTAGCAGTTAGGACTCTAGCTGGATCAACATATTCCACAGAAATGGTAGATTGTGCATGATCTCCAAGTCCTTCAAGTTGTAGCTTCATCAAACTTTTTCATGTTGGAAAGCTATCTCTATTAAACTTGGGTACTTCCTTTTTAGACATCTCGATCTTTATGCTTCTAATACCTTCAAACTAGTCCTCTTAAGTAGATGGCTCTAATACCAATTGTTGGAATACTTTAGAACAACTAAGAAGGTGGGGGGGGGGGGGGGGGGGGGGGGGTTTGAATCAATTATCCAAGGTCTAGATGTATAAATAAAACTTTTCACAGCTCTAGTGAACTTATATAACATTCATACCCATGCATGCATCCATTATATTATACAATCACTAAAAACTTGTAGGTTACTATCAAATCAACTTGCAAAATTGTAAAGCATGAAACATAACAGATTCATCAACACACTTGACACAATGATTTACATGGAAACCCAATTTGGAAAAAACCACCAGTAACATGCTACTCCTTTTCACTCTTCTAAAGTGATGTCGTGTGAAAGGCCAATTGTGCTAAAGGTTACAATACACACTATTAAATGTGACCCAACTAAGGGATTTCAATCACCCCGTTAGAAGTGAGCCTTGTTAAAGGACTTTAGGCCATTCACTTGGAATGCCACCTAGCTAAAGGATTTACAAATGATTGTTAGGTCAACCTTAACCCAAAAGATTTACCCTAGACTGATACAATTGTTAGAGAGTAACATTAGAGCTTTGATCTAATATAACTTACAACTTCTCTAGTAGATTATAGATCTTTGTTCAGTTCTCATTTCTACTTGGTCTTCATACTTTGTAGCTCTGATAGCTTGTTCACCCCTCAAACATTCATCTCTTTTAAGCCTTCTTGCTTAACATGTCATTGTAGACTCTTCTCTTAGGTTACTTGATGAAGCAAAACCCTTAACTCCTTCTCTTTCTTAGGTTCTCACACATGACAACTTTGCTTCATGACCAATCATTCCTATAAATAGGAAATTAAGATATTCTCCCGCTCACTTTTTCTCATCCAAATTAGGGTTCAAATGGATTAGGTAGGATACAATGTATCTACCCCATATCTCATATCTCTTCTAGAAACTTCTCCTAGAATCCACTTTGAAATCACCTAAGAATAGTTTACCTAAAATTTTGTGCCACCAGCTCATCAACCTTATCTTCCACCTAGTTCACAAAATTCAAGAAAATAAACTTTTTCGCTCAAATTCCTTGAATCTTCAATTTTTTTAATATGTAGTAGCTCATGATTATCAACCTTCTGATTCTCGACACATATTGTGTTTCCTGACATCCTTTATTAAATCACTCGACATCAAGTAAATTTTACTGGTGCTCGACATCAACTCAGCTTTACTCGACATCAACCATTTTGCTTAGCATACACTACAATGATCTTTTACCCAGCTCCAACTAATTTTCTACTCAGCTTGTACTGACTTCGCTTGGCACCTACTATCCATTCGGTCAAGTTTGGAAGACAAATTTTGTGTAACTTGTTCTATACTTTCTAAGTGTAACCAGCCTTTGTAACCTTAAGTAGATTATCAATACATCATGTTATCACTGTCTTAACTGATCATTGTACTTTATTACATAATCATAACTCAACCTTTCCTCTAGGTTCTTTTGTTACATCTTATTGATCAAATCCTCTTCATCAATCAACTAAGTGATAGTACTTGAATCTTATAAGCAATTGTCTTACCAGAAAATAGTAGGTTCGACATCAGTGACAAAACAATGATTGAAACACATAATCTTTTTCAACAATCTCCCTCTTTCAATGATCTCTCTCAACAATGATCTTTTTAATCAAGTCTCAACAGGATAGGAAGAAACATAGAAAATAATCCATGAATTTAGATAAAATTAATTGAATTTAGTTGCATTTGTTTAAAAATAAATAAATTTTTAATCAAATCCATCTAGTGCATATCCTATGATCAGTGTAGTCTAGGAGAGCACATTTTTTAGAGACACTACTAACTATTTTACCTCTCCCTCCACTCATAGTATTCATCTTTAGATAAAAGAACAAGCTTAAAATCTTGCAAATATAGTAATAATTATAGAGGCAACAACAAGCTCAGTGATAGTGGTAGCAAATATTCAATAAGATATTCATTTGTACATAAAAGGACCAGTCAAGTCAATTAATTTAGGCCTACTTCTAAGAATATGTAGTTTGGAAGAAAACCATGTAAACTTATATGTAGCTAATAATCTCATTAGATAGGTTCCCATAAACATGTTAAATTCATTAATGTCATGTGATTTACATTGATACACTTTGTCAAATTTCTTTTCAACTTGAGTTGATCAAAATCATAATTCATAAAGATTTTTAAAAATTACTCTTGCATTCACCTTAGTTACATAAAATATTTACACAATCTAACTCATAGTCACTCTATAGTAACAACTCTATGTCATTTGAATTTGATCTACTAAATAATATTATGATATGTGATTTTAGGAAAAAAAACTCTATATGAATCTAAGAAGTTTTCTTTCTTTCCTTTTCCTTCATTTTATTATGGCTTTTGACCTACTAGACTTGAAGCTTATATTGTCATTAGATAGATGGAATTATTTCCTCTCTGATGAAGAGTGATTCAATATTTTGACCTAAATCCAATAAAGATCCTTGGATCTATCCTACAAGTTTTCAAGGAACAAGTGAGGATATTTAGTTTCCCTTGTAGTATGCATACAAAGAGATTAAGATCTCCATGTCAACTCTTGTATGGAAAAGAGGTAAAGGCTATAACCTTACTAAATTGGTCACAACTCCAAAACCAAAATTAAAGACAAATGAATAAGGTAGAATTGTAGCTTACAAGAAATATTCAGGGTGCATTCATCTTGGCATACAACTTAAGTTCCACTTAATGCAGCCCAACTATGCCCACAACTTTAGGGAATGAGAAGAATGCCTAGTTCACTAACATAGACATCCATCCTTTCATTTCAAATGGGATCTTTATTTCTCCTTCATGTTTAAAACTCTCAACTAACCTCATAATGCACCCAAAATTTATCTTTCTAGAATGAGATGTAAGCAACCATGTTTCATTACTAACCACTCTCAACAAGGTGTATCATCCTTGACAATTGGTGCTTAAGTGTAGCATTCATAAGTTATTACCAGCAGATTGTTACCTATCAAACTATTTTTTAGTGAAGCAAGCATCACATATGCTTCTACTAGATGGCAGAGAATATACAGAGGGCATGAGTTATATGTTAGTGATGACTAAACCTCAGACTTTGACCATATTTTAATGCCTTGATTTTTTCCCCTAAAATTTAAATGTGATTAATCTAAAAACCAAAACTTAGATGCAAGTATAGCTTGTTCATTTTGAGTTTCCTTTTCCAATCATAGTTACATGTGCATTCAGTGATGTGTTCCAAAAATAGTTTCATATGTCAAGGTTTGTGTTATCTGATAACCCACTCTTTGTAAATGATGACTATAGAGAGGAATAATTTGGCTTATTTGGTAATGAAATAATTGGTCATTTTAAGCTTATGTTAAAAATTTATTTTAAAAATTGATAAACCACAATGGCCACCATTCCTCATTAAAGAAATGTAAAAATACACAATCAAAGGATTTGGATAAGAACCTAAGCAAAAATGAAGTTCTAATTTACTGTTTCGAAAGAGCACTTGAACAAAACTTCTAATCGTAGGCCCTCTAGCATAGATCTAGGCTTTTGCCTTATTGGGAGACTTGGTCTTCTTACTTGAATAAGTATATTCTTCTTGTTGGCCCTAGCAACATTTCCAGCCAACTCTAACACTTATGTCATGAATTATTATGAGAAGATGTAATAGTTTAATAGCCGTCAAAAATTGTTATTTCTAGAAGGAAGTAATTGGTGGTGATAATATGTGAGACAATGGGATTTGTAGTGCTATCATGGTAATAAATCCCATTTTTAGTGTATCAAATCAATTGTAGGATATCGCTAAAAAAGGGCTAAGAGGAGAGACATAAATGTTGCATGAAATATTTTAATAATAAAAAAATCATTAAATGGAATTGAAGCATAATACACTTAAGGTGGGTTGTTCCCACCATGTAAAATTCCTATAGGCTAAAACTATTAAAATGAATATTACATAGCAATATTTTAAAATAATTATGTTTGGTAAAATTTCCAATTAAATAAATTTACATCAACTTTTAGATATAATTTTAAATTTTTAAAATTTTTAAAATTATAAATAGAAAATAAAATGTAGTATGTTGAATGGAAAGATTATGACTTATATTAATATGACTCATATGAATTAGGCTAGTTTCCTTGTATACACGAATTAAATACCCCAAACAAGTGCCACAAAGTGGCTTAGTACTTGCCTATAGGTTTTAGTATAAACTTAGTTTTTATTTAATAAATTTATTATAACATATACAATATTTAAAGTAATAAAAGTATTATATAGTTATAGTTTTGATAATTATAGTAATAAGATTTTTTTATTATACTTATATAAATAATTATCATTTGTTAATTAATGTATAATTAATTTAAATCTTAATTTTATTTTTATTTACAGATATGCTTATTGATATATATTTTCTATTGCATATAGATCATATGTTACTATTATATTATAAAAAAATTATAATATCAAAATAATATTTTTATTTCTATTTGATAGGTAACATTATGATTTTGTATTGATTTTAAATAGAGGAATTACAATATATTGTCATATGCATAATTTGGACAAAATCCTTACACACTTATAACTACCCAACCCCCAGGCTATACATAAGTGTTTGAACATACAATAAGAACAAAAAAAATAGGCATACACACCCTACCATAAGCACCAATAGCCCAAACCCACTAAACCACCCAAAAGTAGCATTTTGGTGCCCAAGGAACTAACATCTTCCTCCTTCATCTACCTCATGTGACTAATCTTTGAACCATTGAGCCACCTCCTTTCATGTGATGGTTGGAGTGGATGGATCATCCTGTACAGACCTCAACCTTGGCTTCCCCTATCGAGTGGCAACTTAGAAATTCTTGTTGTTGCTTTCTCTGGCCTCTTTTGTCAAGGAAACATCCACCCACATGCCTTACATAGTGGAAAATCCCCCTCTCTTTTGGTTCTTCCTCACTATTTGATGTCACAAGGGCTATCCTGGAGCTAAAACGCTCTTGCATGGTGTAGCCTTCATGAAACCATGCCTATCCTCAACTGACACCAAAATCTTTGCCTTAAGGAAATTCATTATTTTTTGCCATCCTTTCTTTGCATGTGGGGCATGCACCCCTTTTGGGCTTGTAGAAGGCCAAATGACCAGGGGTTGTAAAGAAGTCCCCCCACCCCCTATCAAACACCATGACTCTTGTCCCAAATCCAATCCCACACCCAGCACAACATGTTCCACTATTTCTTCCAACCCCTACAATCATTGTGGGTTGACACAAGCTACCATGACCCTACAAAATTCCACCTTGGAATCACCCACCACCAGTGCTAGTGCCACAAAAAGTAAAGCCATGTCCAGATTAGAGCATTGCTTCCAGTAAGATTTTAGGTACTCTACTCTGTACATTTTTTGTGTGCCCTCTAAGAAATCTCGATCATCAAACATGAATATATTCTTCAACCATCAAACTATAATCTTCCCTTTATAGGTTTGAGTTTGGTTCTCATATCCAAGAGTGGAATTTACTTCTATTTTTGGCTTCCTTCTAAAAAACTTTGTGGAGTACCTTGTTTTCCCTCCTTAAATTCACTTGCTTTGAACAATCTCAAAGCAAGTTCTCATGGGGGCATTAATAAATTATTTCCTTCTTTGACATGTGCTAGAGAATGTGATCTCAAGAACTATAGTTCCATGAATGCCATCAAGGGGATGGAATCATGATGAAGTATGTACTCCCAAAATAATCAGCAATAACACTTTATTTTTTGATTTGGCCTCTTCATTATTTCTTCCTCTCTTTAAGTTGATTTGAGAAGTCTCAAGTCTTTGAATATTTCATTCCAGATCCCTAAGGCTGCATTCACATCCATATTGACCAACTTATATGCCACCTCATTTGATTCTCTGTAAACATGGGAGACCTTAAAGTCTTCAAACTCCATTAATAGGCCTCTAATTTATTGAATGTATTTGTCAAGATATCGTGCTTCTAGCTTCCCTTTCTTTATACCATTAGTGATAATCTCCCAGTCCCCTTTAATATGGATTCTTTGGATACCCAATTTAGCTCCTAGTACTAGAGCTTATTTTCTCACAACACATTCTACCATGTTATTCATGTCATCACTTAGTCTTTTGGCCACAAACACAAGAATGTTTCCCTTATGATCTCTTACTACACAACCACATTCAAATACTCCCAGATTACCCTTGGTAGCACCATCAAAGTTTATTTTAACCCATCCTTCCTTTGGCAATGTCCATAACACCTTATCCCTTTTTAGGTTAGGATTAACCCTACTGAGCCCAGTAATGTGTTAAAATTTGATTATAGGGAAGTTGGACTATAATTGTGAGTCATGCCTCATAAATCTCATGTTTTGGGATCTTGAGGATGAAGAAGTTGATGATATTTCTTCTGCTATAGCCTGCTCTAATCATTTCCCAAAATGTGGCTAGTCCTCCTCCTTTTCCTCAAGAATTCTCTTATTCCTCTCTTTCCAAAGCTCCCATAGTGTTACTATCAGGATTACCTTCCTTTCTGACAAAAACACCTATTTGTTCTTCTTAACTAGCCATGCTTCCAACCATCCCTTTAGCATTTTTGTTAATGGACCTGTCTAGTGAAGTTTATTCTTGATCATTTTTCATACCTTTTGAGAAAAACTATAGTGGAGAATTAGATTATCTATATTTTCTTCTACATTACTACATAGGGGCCATCTAAAGGGACCTTTGAAGCCCATCCTTTTTCAATCTTTCCTCAAATAAAATTTTACCATTTCCTATCAACCAAGTAAAAGCATTTGCCTTGGGCAAGCATGCACAATCCCAACACAAATTCTTCTCCCATTCTATATGGTTATGAATACCCTCTAGGAGTTGATATCCATTTTTGACTATGTATTTTCTACTCTTGGAGTCACTCCAAATCAACTAGTCTCTGGTGTCAACTGAAACTAGCCTTATTTCCTTAAGTATCTAATCCATACTCTTCTTATTTACAGCATTCAAATTTAGTGCGGAGGTCTCCTTCCACTATCTTGGAATGCCCATGTTTAAGTTCACATCTTTAATATAATCTCTTACTTTGATACCCCATTTTTGTTGTGTTGCTGCAATAGGTTGCTCTAGGACTCCTAGCTTGTCCAATTGTTGTCCCCCATCCCATAAGTCTCTCTAGAAATCCACCTTCACACCATCCCCAATCTTAAAAGTCAAATGGTATATGATTAAATATCTGTAGCTTAATATTGTAGATCCCTAAGGAGGGTCTGCCATTGTCAAAATTGGGTCATCATCCATACTATCTAAATATTTGTCTCTAAGAATCTTAACCCATCTTTGATTGCCTACATGAACACCTACCAAACTAATTTGGTACTAAGGGAAATATATAAGAATGTTTGGTTCTATATCCCAACACCACCCCCTCCTCTCAGTCTGCAAACTTTTGACCATGCCATGATAGATATCTTGTCACCTTCTTATGATCCATTCTACATGAATTTGTGCATCCTTCACTGAATAGCTTGAATTTATTTCTTTGGAATTTTGAAACATGCCATAAAGTACATTGGCATAGCAAATGACTTCCCTAAGAAAAGTAATCCTCCCTTCCAAAGTGAGTCACTAACCTTTCTATTTTTCCATCCTATTTCTGTAATCCTCTACAAAATTATTCCATGTAGGGCCTTTCCCTGCACCACCAAACAATGGTGTACCTAAAAATATACTTGGTAGTTTTTCAATTCTTACTCCAAAATACTGCTATAATCCTTTGACACCCCACTTATGTGTTGAAAAAATATATTTCCAACTTATCTCAATTGAAAAACTACCCTAAAGCCATGTTGTAGTCATCTAAGACCTCCTATATGACATTTTCCTCTGTCATTAAAGCCTCCCCAAAGAGGGGAGTATTATCCATAAATTGGGAATTTTTCAAGGATTCTATCCGATTCACAATTAAGAGCCTTTCCAAGAACCCAAAGCACACTTTCTTGAGATTGATCTACCTAGGACCTTTGCCAAATAATGATTAGGAATGGTGACATGGTATCTCCTTGTCTAATGCCTCTTCTTGTACTAAAAAAACCTTTAGGGTTGCCATTTACTAGCATTGATGATCTAAAATTAGCGATCATACTATTTATCCACTTCAACCATCTTTCACCAAACCCAAATTTCCTCATGACTACTATCAAGAAACCCCTACCAACCTTCTCATAAGCTTCACAGGTATCCAACTTGAGCATCATTTTCCTCTCTTTTCTCTTGTTGGATGTATGGATTTCCTCATGTGCAACAATGATTCCATCCACTATACTTATGTTCAGTGTAAAACCACTTTTCTCTAAGGAGATTATTGAGTCCAACAAAACTTTCACCCTATTTGCTACGACCTTGGTAATAATCTTATAAACTATATTATAAAGAGAGATTGGTCTAAGTCATCATACTTTGATAGGTGAACTTTCTTTTGGATAAGAGAAATCAGTGTGTTGTTGAAGTCTTTCAGGATGAATCCTTCCCTCTTTGATTCATCCACCACTTTTAGCAAATCCTCCTTCAAAAGCTCCCAAAATTTGGCGGCCTAAAAACCATCTAGTATAGGGGTCTTGTCACCACCTAGCTCAAAAATAGCTTCCTTTAGTTCACTCATCTTTATAGTTTCCATGAGCATCTTATTAGTCTCTTCAGAAATAATATGTGGGATAACACCCATAATCTTCTCCTAGGCCCTACTCTAATCCAGATGATCCTCCTACCATAATTGTGAGAAGAAATATTTTTCTTCCCTATTTATATTGTCCATATCCTCCAAAAGAACACCATTCTTCTTCTCAATTGATAGTATTTGATTGACAATGTGTTTGAATTTCATTGAGATATGGAAAAATTTTGTATTCTTGTCTCTAGCCTTCAACCAGTTCTCTCTTGATTTCTGTTTAATGAAAATATCTTCCCTCTTTAATACTTCCTTATATTTACCCATCAAGTCTTGCTTGTTTTGAAAGTCAACCTCATCCATCCCATTCTCCATAGCTTTACTATTTAGTGTTCCCAGGTTTGTCTTTAATCTTGCTCTAGCCTAGAAGATATTCCTAAAATGATATTTATTCCACTCCTTAAGCATTTGCTTCAGATGCCTAAGTTTAGATAGGAATTGGAAAGCTACATTACCATCCTCCTCTAGTGTCTTAGACCACCAGTCCTCCACCTTTTTTTGGAAGCCTTCTTCACTTAACCACATTAATTCAAATTTTAAAAGACATCTGATTGGGATTCCATCTTGTTGCACCATCAAGGAAATTGAGAAGTGGTCAAAGCCTAACAATCCCAATATTCTTCCTTCAAAGATGATAGGAAAGGATCACCAATCCCTAGCTAAGAAGATTCTATTAAGTCTTTCTACCATATGAGAGAACCCCTTTCTTCTATTTATCCATGTGAAGTGGCCTCCTTTTGTATGCACTTCCTAGTGCATATTATTTTGTACAAAGTGTTGAAAATCCTCTTCTATAGAGCCCAGAGAATAGACTCCCCCTCCTTATCCATTGCAGTCTCATGCTATCACTCTTAATTCATTTCCCAATGTCACACAAAAGGAAGATATCTCCCCTCAGACAACCTTTTTTCTCATCAATTTTATTGGGTCCATACACATTAATCAAAACCCCTAAAAATTTTTACTTACAAGGAAGAAAATCAAAGTGTTTGCCAATATCTTTTCTTCATTGCTAGCTCTCCCTTGAGGAGCCTAGTATCCATAGGATACCTAGCCCTCTCAAAGCCTCTACAACCTCCACAAAAAATTCTAACCATCTTTGTCTAAAACCTAAAACCTTTTCTACCTCCTTGACTTCCATCTTGGTCTCCTGAATACACACAATTTCTACTTTCGCTTGATCAAGGGATCTCTTGATCAAACATCTTTTGTTAGGGGCATTGCAACCCCTGACATTCCATGCAAGGACCTTCATCGATTCTTAGGAGAGATAATGTCCCTCCTGGATCTCAAACAGCTTTTACCTCGCATATTCCTTGTAGCAACAAGCAATTGCTAAATTTTTTTCCTTATTTTCTTCTTCTTTGATCCTTCCTATTTTTTCTTTTCTTTTTTATTTTGTGACTGGGTGATAGTGCACAAGTCCAAGATTCTAATTCCATCCTCTTCAGCCAATTCACCTTCCCCCAGTGATTCCTCTATCTCTAGAATCCCCCAAAGATAAGGAACCATCATTCTTATGGAAGAAGAAATAAGTTCTTCCCCTTCTACTTTCTCATGGCCCATCTAACATTTTGTTGTCTTTGGCACCTGAATAAGTTCATTTTCCTCACCCTCCTCCTACATAGCCATCCTAGGTTCACTAATGTCTTCTAATCTACTCTCCAACACATTTCTAATATCATCTTCTATTGTCTTGGCAATAATCTCCCTATTAAGATATTGTTGATCAATGTTGTAGGTGTGTTCCCCAGGCCTTTAGTTTCAAAGATATCCACTCTGCTATTATCTTTTTTTCCTATGGGAGTTCCATATCCATTGTCATTTCAAGGTCTATGCTAGTCTTTGTATTACCTTTGTACATTAGAGGTTCATCCTCTCTTGTAGTTTTTCATAGTCCTAGGTGCTAAAATACCTCACTACTCCCTCCTACCATCTGTTCTTTACCCTTCATTTTTATTGTACAATCCTCCAATGTGTGTCCCCAAATTTTGCAGCTTTTGCAATGGTTGATGGATTCCACTACCTCAATCTCCTACCACCAAAAAGCTTTGGTTGTTCTTATCTTTATTGCATATGGGAGTACGAGATGAGGTTTCCACATGATGCAAATCATTGTGTATTGACTAAAGTCTTTCTGCTCTATAGCTTCATCTTCTTTGATGAATGTTCCCATTTTATCCCCTATCATTTTAAAAATATCCTTATTCTAGTATTCATGGGGAAGATTATACAACCTAATCCAAATTGGCACCTCCTCCACCTTGGCTTGTATAGGGTTAAAGTTTGGGACTTAGTCTTTGATGAAGAAATCTACTTCATCCATCTATAAGGGTCTGTTAAACATTACCCAAGTTTTTTCCTATTTTGATGCCATAATGATCAAAAAGAAAACCATTAGTCAGAGTCTTAATCGTGTTCTTTGGCCCCCAGATTTCTTCAACCCATTTTTAATATTTTTTAGGGATGGCCAACCTTCCCCCCCATTTCATGAAAAAGGCCTTATCCCTTAGCAATGAAACTGTGGTCTTCCACCCCTCTAAATCTACTCAGATATCGATTGACTTATTATCCACAGTCCTCAGGGAGTCCTTGGTTAGAGTTGCTTCCTTCACCTGTCTCTTCTCCTCCCTCCTTACCCATTTCCAACTATTCCTATCCTCTCTGCCTTGAGGAAAGCTCATATTATCTTTGTGGGGTGCAAATTCCTCCTCCCTATTTTATGTCACTCCTCATTGATTCCACTCCTTAAGCCCAAAACGGGATTCAGATTGATACCTTGGTGGCTTCCATGGAAGACGAACCCCCTTTTGAAGGCCCCTATCCATATAAAATCAATTTCTACCTCCATGGTCTTGAAACCCTGGTTTCCTCTGTCGCTCCACCATTTGATTTAAAAATAATAATATACAATAATATTTCTTAAAATGTTATACAATATAAAAGTATTTATTAGTGTTTTAATATTTTTAATTGAATGACAATAATTACATTTTAAAAAATATAATAGTAGAAGTATAAAAATCTAAACTAAATTAGTACATCTAATTTTTCATTAAACATTGATAAATTATTAATCAAAATTTATCTCCTTCAAAATTTATCTTTTACAAAGTATTATGTTTTTAAATCTATGAAATCCAGCCTATATAAGAGTGAAATGGATTCATCCAATCAAATTATAAAGTTAAATATCTTGCATCTATATTGTACATAATTCATTAATTTTATAATTAAATTTAAAAATTATCACTTTTAATGGTAGAAATGAAAAAAAATTAATCACTACTTAACGCATGAAATCCAAAAATGGTCACAATAGTACTTAGCCTACCGAGAAGTAGTAATAACATATAGTTAGGATTAAGTTGATGATATTTTGAGTAATTTTTTAAATGAGAAAACAAGTCAAAATTATATTTATGGTTTTGAATTGAACACTTATCACAAGGAAAAACCATAGAGCACTAGAAGATATTTTGGATAACATGGCCCCTAATATTGTATCATTTGTATTCACAAATGTTGAAATGAATATGAGTATTATTAACACTATATTGAATAAGATGTATGTCCTAGAGGTTTTTTTTTAAGGTTTCAATATAGAAACTAGGTAAAAATTTTATGAAAAATATGTTTAGCATACTATTAAATTTAGAGAGATTCAATATTTCCAAATGGTCATCTAAGAGTGTCTATGTGTCATGGGAAGATAAATATGGAGATTAGGCATATTTGTGTTTTATCCAGTCTTTAGATTCCAACAAATAAGACCCAACTCAGAAAGTGACCTCATTATAATAATTTTGAAGTGGTGTGATAGTTTTTGTTCAAGCTGGTGGTTTCAGCATCAAGATTGGATCTTTTCATTGGCATAATGTTATCTTTAATATATTTTTAATACAAAATATTATATTATTGCATTGGTTAGTAATAAAAGTTATAAAAAAGTTAATGTATGTATTAATATGATAAAAATATGCATCGATCATTCATTTACTAATTATTTGTGACCACTTTTTAGGTCATTTATTTGATCATTTATTCAGTCATTCATCTTTGTTTAAACTTTTGATTTTACCCGATCTTTAGATTAGTCATTTATTTGGTCACTTATAATTAAAAATTGTAAAATATTACTAGATTGGTCATTGTTAGCCATATTTGCCCTCCTACCAAAAATTTGAGTTTTGCCTATCAAACATTTAAACCTTGGGTTGCATTTTATATCCTAAGTCTCAAGCTTTTTATGTTTTATCCCTTGGAGACTCAAGTCACAATTGTGTGACTACCTTTCACCACCTAGTCACCATAGTCTATAGCTTAACCGTCAGGGGAGGTATGAATATGTGACACAATCTTTCAACAATTAGCATGGTTTTACAATTTAGAAGGCTAACATCTAGTTATGAGTGGTGGCATAGCGATCTCTCTTTATCACTTGGTTGCAGGGTTATGATCTTGACCCAAGGTTTAAGTTGTGATGTCACAACCCATCTTCATTTGCATGATCACTAGGAGTTTAGTGTATACCATGGTCAAGATGGAGAAGTCATGAATCACTTTGTGCACACAGTCGATGGGGTCAATGACGAGTTAAAGAATCAAGCTGTGAGATAGTGATAACATGAAATGATGATGACCTTGGTGATGTGGTAGTTCTTGATTGGTCGAGGAAGTGAACTATGTAGGAGGGGTCCCAGTTGTATTTTTTATCATTGGATCCATGTCACTATATCATTATAGAAACTTGTACACTTAATTTATATAGTAAGATAACAATGATGCAACATGTGTCTTAACAAGCCCAGGTGGAGAGTAGCAATGGCAGTTAAGTTCAGTTTCTCATTACATGTTAAGTCAAAGCCCATAATGCAATAGCCTGAATGGTATATGGTGACTAGGTTCACATTATCACCCATCCACAACAGTTAGTGGGAAAATTTGAAGATAAGTTGCAAAGTAGTGATAGATAGTCAGTCATAGTTTTGCAAGGAATAACAACAAATGAAGAAGGGTGGTGACGAAATTGCGATCACGAGTGGTCAAACGTGAAACATAAGTTGAATGTTGGCAAAGTAGCAGGATGATAAAGGATGATTGGTCCATATGGAAAGGCTTGATGGTTGACTCTAGTTGATTGATGACATAGTTGATTTTGTGTGCTAATAATAAAGGAAGCAGCTCTACAATGGTAGATTTAATATTTTTGATCTCCTTCAACCACTTTCATTATTCCTCATGCCTGATAAATGTAAAGAGACACTCTATCACTTCCTAGTGATCCATCTAATCGGTCAGAATAATAATAGCCATTGTTTCTATCTTCTCAGGGCTCTGTTTGGTGAAGTGATTTTTTTCTTATGTTTGGATGTGCACCATGATCGGATCTTTCCCAGATTTGTAGTAATCAGTCTCTACAATCTTGAATGTAGTTATTGATTTTTACCATTGGGTAGAAGCTATCTAAGTTATTCTTGCACAACAAAAGCATTTTTTAACCCTTCTTAGGGTCAATCTTTTCTTTGATTTTGTAGTATTGTATGTCTATTCTTTACTACTATAATTTCCTTTGCCTTTGATTTAATACATCTGTTGTATCTCTTTCTTCCATTAATATACTATGCAATACCTTATTGCCTTTGTGTTATTGTTATTGTCTTCATTTCTCAGTTGTATGATTGTATCTACTTGGCTTTTGGATGATATAAAGTGAAGTCTCTTCCTTATAGAATTATTTTGGTTTCTAATATACATATGGTTGTTGGATTAAGCAAGGGTTTAATTAGTATACTTTGAGGTTGTATTGGTGAAATGTGCATTCTTGGGTAGAGATAAGCTTGAACATACTATTTGGTGTATCACCTCCTCTTAGATTAGATTAGGTAGTTTATTTTCATGCATTACTTCTCCCTTTTCCTCTCAAGAAATAGTTAGGTGCATCTTGATAGTAAGGAAACTAGCCTTCTTCGGAGACTCAATCTCAAGTTACAAAATCCCACACTTTTAAGATTGTTTCCCTATTACATGAGGTTGCCTTTAGGTAAGACTTTAGGTAATGGTGCAAGATTTTATGTAAATAATTTTTGGCATGCCCAATGGGACAAAATTTGAAGCATAATAGGTTTTTCAGTGTCAAAGAAGAAAAGTTTTAATACATGTTGAGAAGATAGTGTTGCTCTCAGTATTTGCAAGCCGTCTAGAGGTTCATTTCCAAGCACTTGGTGACTCTATCCTACAATATATTTGGTTTCTAGACCAAGTTGTTGTGATTCATGTCCAAGGCTCATACAAGGGCATCTTCTAGAGGTACTTTTCAATACACTAAGCTTTCATTTTTAAACACTAGAAAAAAGAGAAATAGATTATCTTTATCACCAATTAGGAGTGTAGTAGTAGCACATACAGCTGCAAGATCTCTCTCTACTCCTCATGTTGATAGATTATTACCTAGTTTACCATATTTTCATATAAATAGGCCATTATTCCATATGGCACAATGTAGAGCACATGCATTTTCTGCCTTTAATGGTGGGAGTCCTCTCCTTTTGGCTCAAAGACATGATATTCCAGTGTTAGCTCTCAAAAGTATACCTAATTTCACCGGTAAAAATTCCATCTCTCCTATAGAACATATTTAAAAGATTTCAAATATCTATAATATACATGGTATTATAGAGGAGGATTTTTTTTTTAGGCTTCTAGCTTCATCCTTGAAAGGAAAAGCATTACAACAGTATAGAGATTTACCCCATAACTCTATCACTGACTGGGATGGGTTAGGAGCAAGACTTTGTAAGCATTTTGAGGACAAAACTAACCACCCCTCACTTCTAGAGTAATTGACAACTATCAAGAGAGCACCCCATGAATATATGATAGATTTTAATTATAGATTTCAAAAGACATGGGATAAAATACCCACTATAGTAAATCCTTCTCCTAGTAATGCATTCTTGTATTACCTCAAAGCCTTTAACAGTGATATTGCTACTACTTTATAATCTATGGGAGCAGACACCTTATCAAATGCTTATGAGATAGCCATAAGAGAAGAAAATGTCATGATTCAAGGAGGGAAGTTAGCTCCAAGGCGTCCAATGCCTTTCTTTCTTGACATGCCCAATCATCAACCTAGAATAGCCCCTACTCCTATTTCCTCTACAAGTTAGTCCATTGTTGTGTTCCTAATAGCTTCCACATCTTCTAATGGGGTTGATAAGATTGAGGCTATGATGCAAACATTGATCCAAAATATAGACAAGAGGTTGCAAGATCAAGAAAAGAAGATGGAGGAGAATGGTGCAATGATGCAAAAAATGAGTAATGATTTGGTGACTATGAAGAGGCAACAAGCTCAAAATAATAAGCCCCCCTAACCTCAATACTATGGTTATATACATAATAGACCCCCAAATTAGAGTCATATTAACTACAATCAGAATAGACCTATCGACAACACCCATACTATGAATACTAACATAAATAGGGCTTTAGTCCCACAAAATAATCTTGTTCAAGATCAAGACTTTTTCCCTTGTTGTAACTACTCCTATGGATATTGCATGTGTCAAAAGGAAGAGTCTTATTTGGCATTAGACACACAAGAACAAGCAGTAGAGAAACAACACAATGCTAATCAGCCTATTGTTGCTTCTCAGTTATGACAGAAAGGTGATTGTTCTTTCATGAACCATCATTTAGAGGAACATTTTCATGCCATTCATGATGTCATAGCTTACAACACTAGAAGTAAGAGAAGAGCTATTAAGGATGTCATTCCTCCACCAAATCAAGCTTCAACTTCAAATGTGGCTCCTCATGTGGTAGTGATGAATTCACAATCCAATGTTACTCCTTAGTAAAGACAAGATATGAGCAACAAGAAGTCTACTAAATATCATACTTCTCAAATTTATCCACCCATTCATATAGTTCTTAAAGCTTTAGTCAAAGTAGTCAGTGCTCCTCCCTTCAATGTGGTAGATCAATTTTTTTTTTAAATGTCAATATCTCTATATGGGATGTTGTTACTACTATACCATCATAGAGAGGAGAATGCAACCAACTTGGTGCAACTAGCCAAAGAAGGAGAAACAAGTAAGAAAATCAAGCCTCCTCCTTTCTATGTATCTCAAATCATAGGAGATAAACTAGTCCATAATTGTATGATAGATTTAGGGGCTAGTAGCTTTGTAATACCTAGGTGTGTAGCTGACCTCATGGGTATTAAATATGAGCCAATGGTTAGAGATGTGCTCCAATTAGATGGCAGCTCTATCAAGACTTTGGGAGTCTTAAAAAATGTAGAGATGGCATCACATGCTTGCCCTAGTTGTACTATAACACAAGATATATCAGTAGCTAAGGTCAAACCACATTTTTCCATCCATCTTTCCAAAGACTTCACCTAAAAAATAGGTGGCTAAATTTCATCTAACTAGTCCTATATGTTTTTTATAACAATGTATGGAACAAAAGCTTCCATAAGAGCAGAGCCTCTAGCCCTCAATCATATACTAGTCTACAGGCCTAGTCCCATAAACATGAATTACACTATTTTTGAAGGAGATGATGGATACATGGCACATGAGCTTGCTATTTCTTTAGCAGAAGTGCCTAACTTTATTTTGGATGAGTGAGCCATTGCTTATCAGTTTGATCCAGTACAAGAAGCTCTAGATATGGGACTTAGCACATATTGTATATCAGAGAGGGATGCTCATATTCCTAATCTCATAAAAGGGAAAGAAGATATTGATGGATTATGGAGCATATTCTTTGATGGATTAAGAAATTAAAATGGCTCAAGCACTACTATTATTCGCATTTCCCCTTAATTGGATATATACTATTTCTCTTATAGGCTCCAATTTAGTTGCACTACTAATATAGTAGAGTATGAAGCTATGATCTAGGGTCTCCACCTTACACAAAGGAGAGGAATCAAATCCTTGGAGGTATTTGGGGATAGTGAGTTGGTTGTTAATCAAGTGAGAAGCTAGAATGTTACAAAGAACAACTTCTCAAATCATACAAGCATAGAGTTTGGGATCTACTTGAGGGCTTCCAAGCATTCAACATTCAGAGTATCGACCCTAAGAGAGAAAATAAACATGTTAAAAGGCTTGCAACAATTGATGCTTCTTATGATATGCTAGAGCATGTTGCTAATGAAAAGGAGCAACAAATCAAAATTGTTGTAAGGCCTATTGTTCCTAATAATTGCACAAATTGGCAGGTTTTTTACTCTGATGTATAGATTATAAATTTCTTGCACAATGAAGCAAATTTCTCTACTAAGAAATAGTCTAACCTCCAAAGTTAGTATGGAGACTAGATTTTGAACCTAAACTCCAACAAGCTACCTAAGGGTCTAGTCACCTTGGAGGGCATTTTCAACTCTAATGATTAAGCAAAGGGCAAGGGTTCAAATATGATTGCAAGCAAGGATGATCATACACCTATTATTATTGATGATGGAAGGACTCTCAACTTGGGAAAGGTGTGCACTAATATTGAACAAGAGTTCTTCATTAAATTATGTCAAGAATTCAATAATATTATTGCTTGGACATATGAAGATTTAAAAGGTTTTGATCCAAAATTATCTCAGCACACCATAGATTTAGATGATAATTCCAAGCTTGTTAGGTAGAAGAAAAGGTCAATTAACCCTAAGATTGAACCACTAATGAGAAAAGAATTATCAAGTTTCATAGAGGCCAACATTATTTTCCCTATCAACCATTCCTCATGGGTGGCTAACCTTGTTCATATTAGGAAGAAGAGTGTAGAGATTAGACTATGTGTAGACTTTAGAGACCTTAACAGGGCTTCTCTTAAATATCAATACCCACTTCCCTCCATGGAACAAGTCTTATCCAAGGTTAGTGGTTTAGAAAGGTTTTATTTCTTAGATGGGTTCTCTGGTTATAACCAAGTACTAGTTCAAGAGTCTAACAGATATAAAATTGTTTTCACTACTAAATGGGCCACCTATGCCTAATGTAAGATGCCTTTTGGACTAACCAATACAGGTGCCACATTTCAAAAGGCAATGGAGATGGCCCTCAAGGGTATATTGAAAAAATTTGTGCTAGTGTATCTAGATGACATAACTATCTTTTCAAAACATGTAGTAGATCACTTTGATCATATGAGATAGGTATTTGAAAGATGCAGAGAGTATGTTGTGTCCCTAAACCCCAAGAAGTGTATATTTTCTATTGACTAAGGAAAGCTCTTAGGGAATATTGTGTTAAGAAATAGGTTTAAAATAGATCCAAAGAGGGTAGAAGCAATTTGTTCTCTCTCACTTCTGACCCATAAGAAAGGATTATAGATTTTCCTTGGTAGGATCAACTTTGTAAGAAGGTTTGTCCCTGATCCTACTTCTATGGTAAAGCCTCTAAAAATTATGTTAAAAAAAAACCTAGTGTTCACTTGGACCAAAGTGGGAAAGGCTAGTTTTGAAGAAATCAAGTAATTAATTGCATCAGACCCTACTCTTGTCAACCCCAAATTTGACAAAAATTTCATCCTCTACTCCCTTGGAGGAAAGATAAGCATTTTAGCTATTCTTACATAGTTAAATGATGAAAATATGGAACATTCTATTGCTTTCTTTAATAAATGGCTTATGATTATGAGGAAAGATACAACTATGTAGAGAAACAAATCCTTGTCATTATGAGGGCTCTCAAAAAATCTAGACATCTATTGTCTCACAATAAAGTCTAGCTTTTAGTTCCATATGCAAGTGTAAAGGATTTCTGATTGAACAAGGATATCAATGAGAAGAGATTTGGATGGATTACCAAAGTCATGGAGTATGATATTGATATTAAGATCAGCAAGTTGGTAAGAGGTAAGGGACTATGTGAATAGATGGCTTCATCTTTTGAGACACATGAAGAAGGTGCCCTCTTAATCCAAAATGAGAAACCAGTGGAGAATGAAGATCAGATTGATTGGTTGCAGGACATGACTACCCTCTTGATAGAAGGAAGATGCCCCCAAGGCCTAGGTAGAGTCAAAAGAAGATAGTTCAAATTACAAGTTGTTCCCTATGTCTTGTTGGATGGAGTATTATTCAAAAGGGATTTAGATGGAGTCCTGCTAAGATGTATACAGACAAATTAGGTCAATAGGATGCTGAAGGAATTTTATGATGGTCTATTGGTGGTCATTTCTTAGCCAAATTAATTGAAATGAAGATAATGAGGGATGGCTATTATTGACCCACTCTATTTAATGACTTCCATAAGTGGGTAAGGAAGTAAGAGAAATGTGCTTTCTTCTTAGGAAAGTAAAGATTGGCTACCCTTCCCCTCCATCCCATTCAAGTTGACCAACATTTTTCCCAATGGATTTTGGATTTCATTGGTGCAATAAACCCATCCTCTAGTGCTAATCATAAATGGATCTTGGCAGCAACTAACTATTTCACAAGATAGATTGAGGTGGTGGCTTTGAAGGATGCAACAAAAGCCTTAGTAGTTGAATTCCTTGATGGAATTGTGACAAGATTTTTTGTTCCCTCAACTATCATATCTGATAATGCCAAATCTTTTGTTGGAAATCACATATGTTCTTGGTCTCTAGAATATGGGATATACTTGAGAACTTCCTCAAATTATTATGCCCAAGGCAATGTCTTGGTTGAATCTTCTAACAAGAATCTCATCAAGATCATGAGGAGGACAATTGAAATAAATTAGAGGAATTGGCATGTGAAATTGAAGATAGCCCTTTGGGTTAATAGAATTACACCCAAGGGAGAAGTTGGGAATTCACCTTTTATGCTAGTTTATGGAAGGGTAGTCAAGCTTCCCATTTCATTAGAATTCCCCTCTCTTGAGTTGGCTCGTCAATTGGAGCTAGAGGAAGATGATCCCATGACAATTAGGTTAGTAGAATTGATTAAATTAGAAGAAAAAGGGAAATAGGCTATGCATACTCTTGAGATATATCAACAATAGGTCAAAAGGATATTTGATAAGAACATCAAGGCTAGAGTTTTTAGAGATGAGACTTTATCCTCAATTGGGATACAAATAGAGCCAAGCCAAGAAGACACTCCAAATTTGATGCTATCTAGAGTGGATCTTATGTTATCACCAGTTTCAAGTAGGCCAATGCTTTCTAACTATCTAGGCCCAATGGTGATGTTCTACCCATTCTAGTTAATGGGATTTACCTCAAACTCTACTTCTAAAGAGGGTTAAGATTACATATATATATATATATATAAAGTTAGTTTATTATTTTCAATAACTGCACAAGCACATGATGTTTCTTCTAGAGATAGTAGGTTTTTTGTTTTGTAGTTGTAGAGGTCATAATTCTTCTATATTTATGGTTTTTTGTAGAGTATTTTCTGGTTTTTTGTGACTCTATATACCAATGGATTCTTAAAGGCCACTGGTCATATACATAGTAGGCTAGTATCCCCTTTGAGTCACCAAAATTTTTAGCCATATTTTCCCTCCTGCCAAAATTTTGAGTTTTTCCTATCAAACATGTCTAACAGTCATATCGATTCAAATATTTAAAATAATCAAATGTTATAAGGAATACGTTTAAACCTTGCATTGTATTTTATATCCTAAGTCTTAGACTTTTTATATTTTATCCCTTAGAGACTCAAGTCACAATCATGCAACTACCCTTCATCACCCAAACACCATAGTCTATGGCTTAACCATCAGGGGAGGTGTGAATGTGCAACACGATCTTCTAGAAGTTAGTGTGGCTTTATGGTTTATAAGGATAACATCTAGTTATGAGTTGCAACATAGTGATCTCACTTTATCTCTTGGTCATAGTGTTATGATCTTGACCCAAGGTTTAAGTTGTGATGTTGTGACCCTTCTTCATTTGCATGATCGTAGGGAGTTTAGTGTAAACCATGGTCAAGATAGTGAAGTAGTGAATCACCTTGTGTGCACAGTCCTTGTGGTTAGTGATAGGTTAAAGAGTCAAGTTGTAAGATAGTGATAACATGCAATGAAGATAACCTTGGTGATGTGGCAATTCTTAATTGGTTGAGGAACTAGACTATGCAGGAGGGGTCCCAACTATATTTTTGATCATTGGATCCAAAGAAATCAATGCATATCACTATGTCATTATGGAAAATTGTACACTCAATCTATATAGTGAGATAATAATGATGCAACATGTGTCTCAATGGGCCCCAAGTGGAGAGCAGCAATGGTGGTTAAGTCTAGTTTCGTATGGTCATGGACAGTTCATGTTAAGTCAAAGTCTGCACGATGATGGTGTGAATGGTATGTGGCAGTTAGGTTCACATTATCACCTAGTCACAATTGTTAGTGGGAAAATTTGAAGATAAGCTATGAAGCAACAATAGATAATCATTTATGGTTTTGCAAGGAATAATAGCTAATGAAGAAGGGTGGTGGTGAAGCTTTGATCATGGGCGATCAAAAATGAAACATAAATTGAATGCTAGTATAGTGGGGGGATAATAAAGGATGATTGGTCCACATGGAAAGGCCTAAAGGTTGACTCCAGTTGACTGATGACATGAATGATTTGGCATGCTAATAACAAAGGATGCAACTCTTTGATGGCAGATCTGATATTTTTGATCTCCTTTAACCACTTTCATCATTCCCCATGCCTAGTAAATGTAAAGAGACACTCCATCATTGTCTGGTGATCCATCTAATTAGTTAGAACATTAATGGCCACCATTTATGTCTTCTCAAGGCTCTATTTGGTGAAGAAGTGATTTTTTTCTTACATCTAGATGTGTGCCATGATCAGATCTTTCCTAGATTTATAGTAATTATTCTCTGTGGTCTTAAATGTAGTTGTTGACTTTTACTGCAGGGTAGAAGCTATCTAAGTTATGCTTGCACTATAAAAGCATATTTTGTAACCCTTCTTAAAGTCGATATTTTCTATGATTTTGTATTATTGTATGTCTATGCTCTACTATTATAATTTCCTTTGTTTCTAAGTTAATGCATTCCTCTGTCATATGTCTTTCTCCCATTATTACATTATTATACTATGCAATACCTTATTGCCCTTGTGTTAATGTTTTTATCTTCATTTCTTTGCTATATGATTGTATCTACTTGGCTTTTGGATGATATAAAGTGAAGTCTCTTCCTTATAATATTCTTTTGGTTTCTATTCTACATATGGTTGTTGAATTAAGCAAGGATTAAATTAGTATGCTTTGAGGTTGTATTGGTGAACTATGCATTCTTAGACAAAGATAAGGTTGAACATACTATTTGGTGTATAACCTTCTCTTAGATTAGACTAGGTAGTTTTCTTTTATACATTACATCTCCCTTTTCCTCTCAAGAAATAGTTAGGTGCATCTTGATAGTAAAGAAACCAACCTTCTCTGGAGACTCAATCTCAAGTTGCAAAGTCCCACATGTTCAAGATTTTTTCCATGTTGCACGAGGTGGCCTTTAGGTAAGACTTTACGCAAGGGTGCAAGCTTTTGTGTCAACTATCACTTTTAGTCACGTGGCTAAAAAAATTAGGCTTTTGACTAAATATTTTAGTCATGTAGTCATTTATTTTCCAAAATTCTATTAGTGTGAGGTAAAACCAAAAGGATCAAAATATAGCTAGATCTTAGATAGTATGATCAAGGTTGGTGATATTCTTGACTTAAATCAAGAAGATGGATAAAAGGTGGATGAAATATATTAATGTATAAGTAAAAAAATCTCTTAAGTTAGTTTATATCACATATAGGATAACTTGGTCTTTCACTTAAAACAAGGAATTTTTGGGGTAAAAGAACATTAGAGATACAAGGATACAAGATATAGATAGGTCTTACAAACACTCATAATAGGTGAATGATAGATTTCCAAATTTTGGATAATTGAAACTTCTTAATCTAAAGTCTAATGAACTCTAAGCCTCATGAATATGTTAATGACATGCAATTTTTAAAAATGTTTGGTGAATTATTGAATGTTTCCAAGTACCTAAAGGTTGCAAGTCATTTACAAAGTTATAAGCGGTCTCTCAAAAGTTGCAATAGGAATGCTCACAAGTATAGAAATAATGATCAAGAACACAAAAACATTGATCAAGAGTATAGTAATGTGTGGTAGTTGAATATGTTTAAATAGAAATTTAAAGCTTATATTTTTATGATAAAAGTATTGATCTGATGCATGAATAAAAAAGAATAGATTCCAATAATGCAAATGTAATAAACAAAATGCATACAACTAAGATGATAGACTATAATGATGTATGTGTAGTTACAAAAGGAAAATGTGTGAGTTTATGGCTCAATAGTGTAGTTTTAGATGATAGTTACATAGTTAGATAAATACAAAGATCAAGTTTAAGTTACACAAGTGCAATAAAGTGTTTAGTTATAGTTTTTTTGTGAATTTTTGTTAGAGGAATGATTTTGATTGGTTTTGGTCAACATAAATTAAACTTTTAAGATGCATTTTTTGTTTATAATTTGTAGGGTATAAGACCAAATGGTTTCATTACTATAGAAGAATAAAGACATACCAACCATGATAACAACCTAGTACATTTAAGAAGGTATCATATTCCACACAACTCACAAGGCTAACATTTTTCACCACTCTCAAAGAATGACAACATTTGACCTTTAGTGTCATACACCACATGAAGAGGAATATAGTTAATGTAAGGCTATATAAAACCTTTCACCTCTTACCCTAGAGGAATAACCTTGCCTAATTTAATAAATTTAATCTCACTGCATCTAGACTTTATCTCACTATGTATCAAGACAAAATGCAAGCACTTTCCCTTCTCAATAGTGGCATACCACTTGGAAAAAAAGTTTAAGGACAAAAGGTTTCTAAAAATAATATACTTAGTGGGGATTTTGTGAACAATGAACCCATATATAGGAGACTTATATTACGGGACTCGACCACTTTACTTATTAGCTAGTCTTGGCATACAAGGGTCATGCAAGTTGGATTTAAACAAGAGTAGTCCAACTTTGAGTACAAATTCATTCTATGTCTTTATATGCACTAACTTGTGTTTGACATTGAACCATAGTAATGAAATCACTAAGAAAGCCTCCTACAAAAAATAAAGAGAAGAAATATTTTTTTATTTCTCATAATCACATTAGGCATAAGGAGAGAATAAGTACTAGTATTTATTAAATGAAAAATAATACATATGTTTTCTTATAGTGTTTTGGTTTCTCAATATCACTCTAGGTGAAAGGGGAGGGCATAGGAACTACAAACAAACCAAACCCACAACTAATTAGATAATTTAGAGAATAATGATTGAAAAACATAGTCTTTAACAAATGATATGCAATAAAGATATTAATAGTCTTGCAATTATCACAATCTTACTTTATGATTTTTAGGTTTCTGGACAATCGTATCAATAGCCCATGTTTGTTTTTTTTCTCTTTCAATAGTAGACAAGCTACACAGATTTAATTTAGTTACCAAGACTTGAAAATCTAGTTAGCTAAAAAATAATAAAATATTGAAAATCAATAAAGAAAAATAGTAGAAAGAAAAGCATAAGAACATACAATAAATTACCATATTGGCTTACTAAATGCATAGATATAATTGACAAATACCTATAATGTTTAACTAAAAGGTGCACAATTTCATTGATCACAAGTGTGGGAAGTAGAAGAAAAAGTGCAACAAATATGCCAGAAATGCATGAAGATATAAAAAGAGAGCAAAAAATAAATTAAAAAGTAAAAGAATAAGTAAGATAGGAATAGGTTGATGCATCTTAACTCTTTAAACATTTAATTCATTAAAAAAAATAGTAATCAAGTTTGATTCATGCCAAGCATGCCAAAATGTGAATATTATAAAATTTTAATGTATAAACATGTGCTAGTATATTTTGGCAAATATATGTGACTACATGACTAAAACTTTTAGTCACGCTACTAAAAAATTTAGCCACATGACTAAAATTGATCACACTCTACTATTACTTTTCAATTTACAACTATAGGTTACCAAATTAGTGACTAATTCAGTCACTAAGTAAAATCACAAGATCAACCAAATAAAAATGACTAAATAAACTACCAAATAAATGACTAAACACTTAGTCACACAAACATGTATGTGTTGAGATTTGACATTACAATGAGAATGAAATCAACATCCTTCATACATGTAATAGGAACTCATTTCTTATTTGAGAAAAAAATAATATAATAGAATGCTCTTGTTGACACACTACAACCTTCATTAGAAAAATCAAATGATATTATAGCATGAAGAAAACTTCTCGCAAAACTTAAAATAATTATTTTAAAATTGCATGCAATATTTGCTACCAAATTTCCTACAATTTAAATGATTATGACTCAATCACTCTTTGTTCTTGTGAAACTTTTCTCACTCAAAATTTAAAGTTCAAGTCCATCTAAAATTAGCATAACCAAAGAGAGAAAAATGTGAATGCTCCAAATAGAGGCAAAAATATGCTTGATGTAGGCATGCACTTCAGATCTAATGCACTTGTAGATCATGGTTATAGAGAATAAGGGGATGTCATGACCCCTCATGAAATGGAACCGAACAATTATAAATGGTTAAAAAATTATATATTAAGTAAATACATTATATATGTATATATCAGAAATGGTCAAATTTTGAAATGATAGTTATTGATCAAATATATAAGTGATACAATAAGTATGTATAGCTCTCATCTTCTTAAGAGAACATCTATAAAGCTTATAATGTAATGATCACTTATAAGGTAAAATAAAGACTTCAAGAGTCGAAGTTCATCTTAATGCATTCAAAATATAAATTTACACATCTTCCAAACCATATACATACATATTCAAAAATTGAAAAGTTTCAAAAATAAAACATGTATTTGAATAAATATACATCATAAAAATACACACACACACAAACACATTCATAAATATAAATTAAATATTTTATTAATATAATATATAATTAATACATCATAAAAATATACATTTACATTTATAAATATAAATTAAATATTTTATCAATATAATATATAATTAATACTAAGTATTGTATGTATTCAAATATAATTGTTACTAATTTTTACACCTTTGAGCTAAAAGTAGTTGTATGTACATGATCTCAGTCCATCTTTTATAAATTTAGAGAGGTTGAAGAATTTTTTCATAAAACACCTTTGATTATGTTGTTAAATTTCAAAAAATGGTTTATATAAAAATATAATTATAATAATGAATCAAATGTGGGATTTATAGTTGAAAAATATAGAGATAGAAAAGTAAGTCAAAATATTTGATTTTACTTAATTTTAATAGACCTCAAAATAGGAATTTGTGATACATTTGACAATTTTAGGGCCCATTTGGATCATGGATTTGAGCGAGAATTGGAATTCAAAATTCTTAAAAATTCTAAATCCACTATTTGGGTTTGCAAAATGAGAATGAGAATTCAAAAAAAATTGAATTATGTATCCTTATTTAACCCCCAAAGCCAAGATTTGGTCTTCCACCAAAATATGTGGAATTTCTCAAATGGATTTTTTAATTCCATTTTTCCAAAACCAAGCATTCCAAATTATTGAAAAAAAAAATTGACATATACTCGTGTGACCTAATGATATTTGGTTTTGCACCTATGCAACTCATACTTTCTTTGTCATTTTTGCATTTGATGTCTTTGTGATGGTCACCTCTTCTTTCTTTGTCATTGTTGCCTCTACAGGTATGTTTGTTTATTCGTTACTATCTCATGTTTATTTGTTGTATGTGGATATTTGAAGTTTATTTTTTTCATTTTGGTGTATAAAAGTAGAAACCCTTTTCTTGTTAGGTTACCTCGAGTTTGTTATTTATTTGTCTAGTTAGTAACATTTTTGATGGTACATAATATTTCATAAAAGGGTTTTAGGGTTGAAATCATGCCTGAATAGTGTCAGGTTCCCTTGTGCTAGAAAGAGCATAGTTTATATCAACTCATCTTTTTTTCAATAAAGGTTGTGTAGATTGAAGGTTTGAGCTATACATATCACTCCTTACCTTATCCTTGACCATAATCCCACTGTCATGTTACTAGTTACTATGTACATTGGTATTTTTCCAAATACTTGGTGCAAATGTGTATTTACGATCTCCTACAAGAGATAAATTTGTGGGACTTTCACTACAACAATGGAGGTGTCATGTTTAAGTGCGAGAGTGTCATTTTTGGGTATGAGAGGTAGAGAATACCAAGTTGGCATTTTATTGAATAGTCTATGTGTAAACTATTGCAACCCTAGTCAGCTTTTACCTTGAATAGTAGGGCAAATCATGATTACAATGGGGGTTTTATATTATTTTTGGTTCTCCTACCATTCTCTATTGTTTGGTTTGTTGGGTGCCTTAGATGGACTTTTTATTGAATTTGGTCAGAAAGTGTGTCACGAGCCCCATAGAATTTTAGGGGCAACCACTCGACAAGTTCTTCTGCTAGGATAGGCTCTTTTTGTTTATGGTTCTGATTGTCTTCAATAATCCAATGCCCTGCTTAGTGTTTGCCTTTCATGTTGAAACATTTCCTCCTATGGCTTGGACAATGAAAGATATCCATGACCCATTATATGTTTGTATCAGATGGGGCCATGACGCCTTATTTAGCTATAGACTAGTGCTAGGAATAGCAAGATCCAAGTAAATTTTTAGTCCCTAAGCTAATATTTCCTCACCAACTTCTGCATTAGATTCATGATGTTTTCCTTGTCTACTCCAAACTCTAGCACAGTTGTGAGAAAAATAGATGCCACGTCAGTTTTGATATGGTGGTGGTTAGAGGAAATCTTATAGAGCTTGCCCAAAATAATTTCAATGGCATACAACATTGATGATACCCACACTTTGAAAAATTGATTAAGTCTAGCCTTTATGATAGCACCCCTTAAAGACACCTACTACATCTTTTATGTTATGAGGCAAATTGTAGTATCCATCTTTTGAAGTGTCATAGGTCTTTAATGAATAGAGGGTAGTTTCTATTGTTGTAAGGAAGTTGTAATGATCATAAGGCATTTTATTATTTTTAACTTTTATGTGCTTCAAATATTCATTTCATATATTAATCCTTCATTGTTTTCATTCATTTCATATATTAATCCTTCAAACTATCTAGAGCTACTTAGAAATCCTATAACTATTCACCTAGAGCTTCTAACTATTTGTTGTTGTTCAAAATAGTTTGTTGTTTTTTTACTGAGATTACAAACTTGTTATCACATAAATAAACTTTTGACGTGTTGATTTGGAGAACATTTCTTCATGATAATCATTTGAAGTCTATTTTTGTTATTGCTTTCATCCATGAGTTTCTTTTTCGTTAGAGTCACCTTTTATATAATGTGGTTTCATCTTAGTTTTGAAATTGATCAACTATACTAGACTAGTGTGTTGCTCTACATTGCTTTATACTTGTAGCTTCCTGATGCTACTGTATAAACAAATCTTATTTCTATTATTATAAAGAAATTTGATTTTTAAGCTTCCACTAATTATGAAACTAAATAAATAAAACAAACACAAAAAATTTGACAACCAATGCGAAAATTTGTTGAGTCAATTGCAATGATGTTAGCTTTCTATTTTATACATCTATTTTAGAAGACAATTTCTTATTTTTTCTATGAAGAGTTTGTGTTACTTATGAGCAAGCTATTAGTTTGATGTTATTATGATAGAATGTATTGTTGAACAGCATAGAATTTCTCTCAACTTTTGGTGAGTTAACAATTTGGATGCATTGGTTTTATAATCTCAAATAGATTTCAGTATCTTTTCAATGATGAAAATTAGGGGTACGGTATAGAGGAGCCATTTCAGCTAGAGTAATCAACATGGACAACTCTTATTTGCCCTTTTGTATCAGTGTACTGATTAAACATGAAAAATGGGATTATTGAAATTGATCACCATAATGGTGATCACACATCATTCCTTTTTACAACAAGATAATCATTCAGTAAATAAATTTGCATTCTATCATTTCTATTTGATCAACTTCATAGGAACACCAGTTGGACATCATTTAAGTCTTTTCCACCTTTTGAATGAAATTATTAATTGGTAATACATAGAAATGCCTAATGCCATGCTAAAGCTTTTTAAATTCCTATGTAATGCTCGAGAACAATTTTAATAAAGACATTGAAAGTGTAAGTAATGAACAAGATTGTAAGTTAGGTATATTCAATTATTATGTTATCTTTTTCTTTAATTTCTTTAGTAGCTTCCATAAAAATGAGTTTTTTGGTTGCATCAATTTATAATGTACATGCCAATAAGTAAGTAATATTTGCAGAAAAAGTTTTGATTTTAGGTATCATGCATTGTGGGCTTAGAATATAAGGTCTTTTAAAGTTATTGTTTGATATCTTTTGAAGGCCTTCTCTAATGGTATATCTTTTAATATTATGTGTTGACAAATATGTGATTCAATCCAAAGCCACATAAACAATTTAAATTTGACATTTGAAGTTTCACTCATGGGACAATTCTTTCTCTTGGTTGTGCCATTGTGTAAAGCATTATAAGCAAACCAATGAACTCTCTTTCCATCCCTACCTCTTTGAAATAATTTGTAGCCTCATTAGTGACATTATTTCCTCCATTTTCTAATTTGTCTTGTATAGCCTTCTTCCCTATTTGGTTCCCCATCTAATCTTTGTTCACACCATGCCCCAATGATTCTAATGCAAACAAGTATATAGCTATATTATACTAATTTTACACTTATAACAATTATGCACATTTATAGATCATTCAACAATAATCACAATTAAACCTATTAGATTTCTACAATCCATGAATGATAATAAAACATTTTTGGATTCAATTATGAGCAATTTTTTGTGTAAACATTTCATATCACGCTCTGTGATCCATCATTAGGATGGGAGTGTGCAACTACAAGAGGAAAATGGATGTTTATAAATTGATATTAAACAATTACAATTATACTACAATTTTAGGCTATGAGCCTTTTACATGAAGATATACAGTTTTACATCATGTTCCATTTCTAGAAGCAATTTCCATATACATTCCAACCATGAAGATACCACATGTAAGGCACAACATGCAACTGCACATGTAACCAACACTTCCCAGTACTAACTACACCTCCAAAGGCACCCACATTTCAAATAGACTCTATAAGGAATTATAAATTGCATACGTGTGTAACTCAACTCACAACAACAAATTCCAAACTTGACTCTTCCAAGTGAGCACCAACTTTGGTATAGTCAACAACTAAATACTGAGACACTATTTAGACGAGTCTAAATTTTGCATGTTATTTGAAAGCTGCAACTTTACCAATATCTTGATCATTCTATGTTGGTTTTATCACATTCTAAAATCTATAATTATCATATTAGAGATCAAGAAATGAAAATTTATTGTAGAAAGTTTTTCATAGTCTTCCTTAGTATTAGCTTGACTTGCCCATTAGATCTTCATGACCATTCAAAATAGATTCTCTTTGTTTGTTAGGAAGTTCTTGTATATTAGAAAACTTACCTATTTATAAGCGGTTCAATATATATGTATTTATGTCTTTATAGAAAACTTACCTATTTATAAGCAGTTCAATATATATGTATGCGTATCTTTATGATAAACCAATATTTCTTTCTTAAAATTGCTAGGGTCATCTAATGAAAATTGTTTCTACATTTGTGTTAGGTTGGTTTTATGGATATAGTAAAAGATAAACACATTCTATGGCACATTTCTAGGAAGCAAAGAGGCATTTGTGCTCTTGTAGTTTGTCTTGTAGCCTTTGTTTCATCTATAGTAGTGGTCACACAATAAGGTAGAATATCAATATGTAAGCACAAAAGATGAAAGATTCCCTTTCATAAACATATTATCTATTCAAATGAGGCTGATTGTCATGATCAAACTCAAATGAGTAGATAAGCCTTCTTTCAACTAGCAGATATTCTCAGGCAAAAGGGAAGCATCAAAAATACAATGCACTTAATGCTAGAAGAATAATTGGTGATGTTTCTCCATACTCTTGGTCAAAATATAAGGAATTGTAAGATTTCTTAAAACTTTGGTCACTCGGGAGAGACATTCAATTGATATCTCCATAAGGTTTTGATGACAATCTTGGCACTTCGTGGCAACTATCTTTTGCCACCTTGTCCAAGTACTCCTCCATAAATTAGTGGGAAGGACCATTTTAATTTGTAATTCAAGATACATATCATATTTTTACACTTTTATTTCCTTAACTCTAAATTCTATTATTGCATGTTCTTTTGATTATAAATCTATGTATTGTAGGATTGTGCGGGAACAATTGATGGAACTCATATTTCAGTCACTTTCGATGTCAACATGCAAGCTCCATATCGTGATAGAAAAGGAAACTTTTCATAGAATATTATGGGTGTGTCTTCATTTGATTATAAGTTTCAATACATCCTTGCTGGATGGGAAGGGTTAGCTGTAGATAGTTGTGTTCTAGCTTCAGCCTTGTCAAGATTTGATCCATTGATAGTACCCCCTAGTATGTCAAATATGTTTATATATTGATGCTTATGATAATTGTTAAAAAGTTTTATTAATATAATTGTTTTAATGTAGAAAAATATTATTTAGTGGACGTTGGATATCTTAATGTACCTGGATCTCTCATGCCTTATTGTTGCATACGTTACCACCTAAAAGACTTCTTAAGGGAAAACCCAATAAACACTCCACAAGAGTTGTTTAACCACCACCACTCATCACTTAGGAATGAAATAGAATGTAAATTTGGAATTTTGAAGCAGCCTTTTCCTATCCTAAAACATGTGACATCATATCAAATCATGATCCAAATAAAGATTATTTTGGCATGTTGCATATTGCACAACTTCATTACCATAGAAGATGACATTCCTTCTAAGAATGACATTAAAGAGGAAGATGATCTAGAGGGGATAAATGTACCAATAATTGAGACATATGGGATGACTCAGTATGATAGAGATGATTGGGGGAAGTTTCAAGATGAAATAGCAAAAAGGATGTCGGATGATTACAAAGGTCCATCTTAGTTGTGGAAGTGTAGTATTTAGTATTATGTGTGTTAAAACAATAAAGCACATTATGATTCTAGCTATACATCTTGAACATCATTTTGAATCATGTTTTATGAATGTACCTCTATGCTAATGAAGGTAGAACTATGTGTAGTAAGCATTATATTATTTTCACAAGTTGATGTTTTTGTTTGATCATATTATGGTTGATGACGTTAATCATAACTATGTTTGTTGGAAATTGTTTATTTGGTGGTAAAAAAGAAATATATTTACCATTTCCTAACTTTCCTTTCTTGTATTGAGAGAATTGGGAGATATTGCAATAAAGACATAACACATGATCTTGTGTTACTGATTAAGCTCACAAAAGACATAGTGTGAAGTTCGTCCACTACTCATTTTTTCATGCATTCTTTAGATCTGTGTATTTGTTATTCAACATGTTCATAATTTTGGAAAACCTTCACAATCTTATTGAATTTATCTTGTAACAATTAATTTGTGGGTGTAATTTATATTGGATATTTTAGCTAGTTGTGTATTTTTTTGGTTGGGTGTTATTTTTTGGAAAGTCTTAGGTGGATTTGTATTTCATGGTGCTTTTTTTGTTTCTCTCCATTTTGTTAAAATATGAAGTTTTATAAATAGTGAAACCATGTTTCTAAACCTTGTTGAGCACTTTTTATAATCATGAGTTTGTCTGGTAGATCAGTAACCTACATGTGATTCATAGCCCAAATCTGCTCAAAAACTTGTGAATTTATCAAAAATAGACTTTTGATTTCAGTTTGTGGGTTTGTAACAAATCAAGTAGGGTATTTAGTAGTTCTCATTTATTTATTTATTTATTTATTTAGAATAATAGATTCTATTTACTAGAGGGGAGTGTATAGGGTTGAGAATGCATAGAGTTTATGCATTATTTCTTGCTATTGTCTTTCGTAAATGTTGCACTTATTTCTCTATCTGTTATGAGTTAACAAAGTATAGGGCTAAGAATGCGTGGATTTTGTGCATTATTTGATATGTTGTTATTATTTATTTTTCTTCTTCTTGTATCTTGTATAAGTGAGAGTAGTTGATTTTCCAACAAAGTAACTTTAAAATAATAAATTTGTTGATTTTTTTTTAATTTGAGGCCAAAAGCCAAAGGTCTGATAAACTTTTCTTTGTGTTTCATAGTATTGTTCATTTTCCTTAAATCAGAAATATGTTTATATAATCAGTCTTAATCTTTACTTATGCTTATGAATATGATACTATACCTTGAACTTTTCTTTGTAGTCAATACACAACACTCTTGATGGCATACAAAGCACTTCTGATGATCATGGATAACAATGATGTTCAAATTGCTGAAATACCTTCTTCTACAAGGAAGGTATTTTGGAAGCCATGCATGGAGTGTAAGTTTTTAGACTTGCTACAGTAACAAGTCACTCTTGGTAGGAAAGGTGAGGGGGGCTTTAAAAAAGAAGCATGGACAGCCATTGAAAGAAATTTTAATGTAGAGATAAACATGAACTTGTCTAAGGATAATTTCAAGAATAAGCTAAAAATCTTGAAACAAGGTTATAGAATAATGAAAGAACTAAAGAGCTCTAGTGGGTTTGTATGGAATGAGTCAATGCAATCTATGGATGTTGATGACAATGTTTGGGAAGAGATACTTAAGGTAACATGTCCATTTAGATGTTCTAGTTTTATTAAAAAGGTTATTAAGTTAGCATTGATAGTCAAATGACTAATTTAATCTTTATATGATAACATGTAGAAAAAGGAATTTAAAAATGCAAAGATTTTTAAGAGGCAATCATTTCATTTCTTTAATGAATTGGCCTTGATTGTGGGAAATGACATGGTTGAGGTTGTCATAGCCGCAACAGCACAAGAAATAGAAGAAGGGCACAATATGGATAAAACTATGGATCTTGATGATGATTATGAGGATATTCATACACTTTTTTGGATTTCTATTGATTTGGATGTAGAAGATAAAAATATTCCAATGTCCAATTAGTTTAGTGCAGCAAGTGGAAAACATGCTCAATCAACATCATCATCAAGGAGGCCAAAGAGGAAGAAGGCCAGTATGGCTAGTTACATGGATGGGATGTCTCATTCAAATGATGTGTTAAATGAGACCCTCCTCAAGCCTCAAGTTATTGAATTGGGTGAAGAGAGTAAGATAAAAGATTTAGAAGATGTATATGTTGCACTAAAAGCCACTGGTGAACTTAGAATGAGTACTTTGATTGTAGAATTTGACACCTTTGTGGTTGATCCTAATAGAGCCAAAGGGTTCTTGATAATGAATGATGAGGAGAGAGTAGAATATGTTTGAATGAATTTTACACTACTTTAGTACCTTTGTTCACATATTTTTGAGATCAATTTTATAACAATTATATGTTTCTTGATTTTGGTGTTTCACATCCCATCTGATGGATATGAGCAAGGATTTTTAGATTTTTGGAAACTCTTTGGCAAAAAATTTGGATCTACATATAGAACATATATTTATGCTAACATTGTTAAGTTCTAATGATTTGGATATAATCTTATGGTTTGACATTTTCATTTATTGTTGGAGATCATTATAGGCTTCTTTATTTGTTGTTTAAAGTCATTTTTTTGGAGAGCTTTTACCCAGTTACTGTTTGAGATCTGTGTTGGTTGGAGAACTATTGTTGAAATTATAAATTCTTCAAAATTTGAAATTCTTGAAGAGATGTAGATTACTTATGCTAAAATATGGCAACAACTAAGTATTTCTTTATATGAGCTAAATTATTAAGTTTTTTGAATATTTTCTAGGTTGGCTTTGTCAACTACATTTACTATAGTGATTTACCTTAGAACCATTGGCTATAGTGGTTTAAAAGTGACAATTAAAGAAGTTAAATAATATTATTGTAGGAAAATAGAATTGCCTAACTATTTACAAACTTTCTCAGGAAAACAAGTTGTGTCTTTATAATAGGGGTGATAGTAGGAGTATGAATGTAATTTCCATTGTTCAGACTAAGGATTTTAACTATTAGTTTTTACTCCTTTTAAATAGAATTTAATCATACTAATAAATTTCTACCTTGAGCTCAATTAATAAAGTATTCTAGTTAATACATGTTGTTGATGTGTTTTTATTTAACTTTATATTTATATTTCTTGTTTTTGTTTAATGTTGATGTATTCTTAGGTTGTTTTGGGGCCAAAGTCATACTATATTGCTGTTGATACCATTATTCTAATAGGTTTCTTATTCATTATAAAAAAGTTGATTACTATCAAATTTATTGTAAATGATTATTTGCTGAAGAAATTTATGTTTCATTTGATGTTTTTCTAAATCTCTCTGGAATGCCCTCACCTATTTTGGAGTTCCTTGATGAGTATAATCTCCTTTACTAATTCAGAAGTAGTCTAAATTTGAACTTATTAATTGCAATAGATATAAATATTTCAAGAATTTTATGTATTGGTGCAATACAAGATTTAATCTAACTTCTATAGTCATTGATCATTGATGGTACCATTCTAAAATCCTACTATTTGGATGGTCTTTCCTATACCAACTCATAATGGACCCATCCTTAGTTGTTTGGGATTAGTTATTAAAAAACATTGGGTCAATTGGTAAATCCTCATATGACTTTTTCTTCTAAAAATTGATATTTGCTAGAATCTCCATTTTGTTCATGTATTTTTCTTCCTTTCAATGTTCTTCCTTGCTAACAACTCAAGCCCTCTCTTTTTCCTCCTACATTGGCTGTAGTATTCTATAGTAGAAGAAAAAAATGATTGTTATGAATCATGTCCTTTGATGGTAGGTTGGTTTTTCTAAATGGTAGTTTGTGAAAGAAAAAAAAATACATTTGATCACTTCTTTATGTAGTGCTACAAGATCCACTCTTTACTAATACAAAATTCATTCTTGCTTGCATTGTGATAAGTTTTTAGGATGCATTTTTAATTGATATAGGATTTATTTCTTTGATACCAATTCATAATCGTGCATGTGGTGTTGGGTCATGCCTATTAAAAGTGTTGCGAATGAATAAAAATCTTGGATGCCATTTTTGGTGTTGTCCTTATAAAAGGAAGGTTATAAATGATATATTATATATCATATGTTTCAAATTAATAATATGTGTTCTCTTTACTATGAACTAATGTCAATTTTGTATTGTATGAGAATGATAGTTGTAGATATTTCATGTGGTTTGATAATGTACACTCTACAATTGCAGCTAGGGCTAACATTGTTTCTATAGTTGAATCTAGAATACATGATGAAGGAAACAATGAGTGAAAAAATTGTAAGGCATGAGAGGTGGCCAAGGTTGGCATTGGTAGAATGAAATTTAAAATACATGATGAAGGAAATGAGTGAAAAATATGTAAGGCATGAGAGGCTGAAATGATATTTTTACATTGCCTCATATGTGTAATTATTGGCCTTCTATTCAACCTAGTATGTTGGCACCTTATGCCACAATGATCTTAATAAAGTTGGAACCTTGGCACATGTTTTATGAATTACCCCAATAAATTTTATTTTGTATACAAACATGTTGAAAATAGATTGAAAATATCATTATTGAGAGAGATTATTGAAAGAAGGAGATTCTTGAAGAAGACTGTGTGTTTCAATCATTGTTTTTTCACTAATGTCAAACCTGATATTTGCTAGTAAGACAACTACTTATAAGATTCAAGTACTATCACTTATTTGATTGATGAAGAGAATTTGATCAAAAGATGTAACAATAGCACCTAGAGGAAAGATTGAGTTATGATTATGTAATGAAGTGCAAGGATCAGTTGAGACAGTGATGACATGATGTATTGATAATCTACTTAAGGTTAGAAAGGCTGGTTACACTAAGAAAGATTAGAAGAACAACTTACACAAAGTTTCTCTACCAAGCTTGACTGAGTGGATAGTAGGTGTCAAGTAAAGTCAATACAAGTCGACTAGAAAATTAGTTGGAGCTGAGTAAAAGTTCATTCTAGTGTATGCTAAGCAAACCATGAGATGCCAAGTAAAGCTTAGTTGTTGTCGAGCACTAGTAAACTTTAGTTTGTGCTAAGTAATTTCATTGTGGATGCCAAGCAATGTAGTATGTGTTGAGCATCAAAAGGTTGATAATGTCGAGCTATTGCATTATTTAAAAGATCATGAATTCAATGAATCTAAGTTGACACATTTGTTTTCTTGGATTGTGTGAACTAGGTGGAAGATAAGGTTGATGAACTAGTGGCACAAAATTTAAGGTAACCCATTTTTTAGGCAAATTCAAATGGATTATAGGAGAAGTTTCTAGAAGAGATATGAGATATGGGGTAGATACATTGTATCCTACCTAATCCATGCAAACCCTAAATTGGATGATAGAGAATGAGTGGGGGAAATGTCTAAATTTCCTATTTATAAGGATGGTAGGTCATGAAGCAAGGTTTTCAAGTGTAAGAACCTAAGGGAGACAAGGAGTCAAGGGTTTTGCTTCATCTAGTGACCTAAGAAAAGAGTCTGCAATGGCATGTTAAGCAAGAAGGCTTAAGGAGATGAATGCTTGAAGGATAAACAAGCTATCTAAGTTGCAATGTATGAAGGCCAAGTAGAATTGAGGATTGAATAGAGATCTATAATCTACAAGTGAAGTTGTAAGTTGTATTAGATCAAAGCCTTACTGTTACTCTCTAAAAATTGTATCAGTCTAGGATTAATCCTTTGGATTAAGGTTGACCTAATAGTCATAAGTAAATCCTTTAATCGAGTGATAGTCCAAGTAAATGGTCAAAAGTCCTCTAACAAGGCTCACTCTTAACAAGGTGATTAAAATCCTTTAATAGGGTCACATTTAACAATATGTATTGTAACCTTTAATAGGGTTGGCCTTTTACAGGGCATCACTTCAGAAGAGTGAAAAAGAGCAACATGTTACTGGTGATTTTTCCCAAATTAGGTCTCCACATAAATCATTGTGTCAAGTGTGTTGATGAATCTATTATGTTTCATGCTTTACATTTTTGCAAGTTGATTTAATATTAACCTACAAGTTTTAAGTGATTGCATAATCTTATAGATACATGCATGAGTATAAATGTTTTATGGGTTCACTAAGTTGTGAAAAGTTTTATTTATTCATATGGACCTTGGATAACTGATTTACCCCCCTCAGTTATTCTAAAGTATTCCAATAATTTTATTGCAATACAACTAACCTCGTCTGGACTTTCAATCAAAGGCAACAATATTTTCTTATTTCCATTCACCCAAAGAGTATATTGATTCAATCTTCCATCATGTATGGCATATCTATTATATTGCCAAGGTCTACCCAACAAAATATGACAACAATCCATAGGCAAAATATCACACAAAATTTGATCAAAGTAATGCCCAATCTTGAACTTCACAAGGCATTGCTCACTTACCAATATCTTATGCTCATCTTTGATCCATGAAACATGATAGGGCTTAGGATGTTTCAACCTCTACAATTATAACTTTGTAATCATCTCTTTTGATGCCAAATTAGTAGAACTTCCACTATCAATGATCACCTTGCAACATTTTCCAGCCATCTTACATCTGCTCTTGAAAAGACTTCTTAAAATAGGTTCCTCATCACTTCCCTTATTACATAAGGTTCTTCTCACCATTAGATTTTTACCAGTCTCAGATCCACTTGGTGAACCCTTATCATCTCCTTGAACCACAACATTTATGTTACCTTGCCTACTTTTAGAGGATCTATATTCAAAAGATCTATGTCCTTCTTTACCACATCTAAAAAAATAACCATGAAAACCACCTCTAGAATAAGAATTATCTCTTCCTTGGTAAGAACCAATACCTCCTTAGTAGGGATCATCACCTTTCCACTCATTCTTGCCTTTATAATCATTCTTTCATTTAGATTTTCCTTTATCATGCACAGGCGAATATTTGTAATGTTAGGACAATTTATAAAAAAATGGAGTTTTTTTTGGAGTTATTATATGTGATGTAATGTACATATGTAAACAACACATTTCATTCATGTAAAAAAATTCTTATTCTGGTCGGTATTCCAATTTTATAATGTGCAACCAAATGGAGGAAACAAGTATTCTCATAATAAATTCTTGGTGAACCAAACAGTCCCAAATCAAATTCCCAAAATTATAATCTAGATTTAAAGTTCTAGAATCCCAAATTTAGCATTCTAAATGACAATTCTCTAATTATAATCGAGCAACCAAATGGGCCCTTAAGGAATGATAAAGTTTCCATATGGGTGGTATATCAACTAAGGAAGGTTTTGAAGGTATAATTAGCAAATTTATTTTATTTTTGCCTCTTATATTTTAGGACTTTTAGTTACATCCAATGCATAAACATAACTCCAGCATATCTAAAGAAATTATCAAAAAGATTCCTTCTCTCTTCCACATTTCAAGGAGATTCATTTTCAAATGAAGTCTTTATGAGGAAAAATGCAATTTCTTTTCTCGGATATTATTTCTTTTTCTTCCTAATGCATGTGTGAAGGATAAGATGCATTGAAACTAAAATTTCAAAGAGAGCTCAATTTTATGTTTTAGAGAAGCATTTTCAAATCAAAGCAACAAATCCTTTCATTTTTATGAAAAGAGCAATAGTTCCTTTAACAAATACTTTTTTTTAGGCAAGAGCCTCCAACACAATGGTAAATTGTGAGCCTCTTATCTGAGAGGTCTTGGGTTTGACTCTCCACAAACTTAATAAATAAAAATAATTAATCACATCACATAATAATAATGAATCTTGGCTTCAGCCTCTTACCAATCCAAAAAAAAACTTATTTCTTTGTATTATGAATGAATTATTTTCATTAAATTATTGTGATTTGTTCTAGATTTATTTAATTATTCACATTCATGCAATATTGCAACAAGAAGATTGACATTTAATGCAAATCATAGGTTTTGTTGAGTTAAAATCAATAGGTTTTAGTAGTGAATATTATTGTAGAACATTATTTATTTTTTCTTATAAGGCTTTAAGCCCTTTTTTTCATCTGTCAATGTCATTGATTGAAGGCATTTTTTTAAAAGGCAAATATTGCCTCTTTCTTTAGTTACTGTGAGCTCAACACTAAATAGGAAAAGGGGGGGGGGGAATCCCCAACCTCATTTTCTTTTCACTCATTTCCAATTTCCATTTTTTCTTGTTGTTGTATTGTTGCCATGTTGGGTCAATGAAGGTAGGGCATATTTGTTAATATGATGGATCTTCTCCTTTAGGCCTTCTCAGATTTTATCAGTGTTAGCACAAGCTTATTGATGGTAAGTGCCTCTATGTAAACCCTCGGTTTCTTTTTATCTTCATTTATTATTTTTTCAAGGTTGTTTCCTATGAAATGGGCTCTATATTTTGAAATCTCTTTGATGTATTTATTGGTTTTGAGCCATGATAGCTTTGATAAATTTTTGTAGCTATATTTTGTCCCAAAAAAATCTTTTGTATTTGTGTTTTGCAAAAAACATTTTACAAAGATGAGGGCTTCTTTCATTTACAATGGTTGTGGGATCTTATATTATTTGTTGTTGGAAAAAATCTTTGGGTTTTACTATGGCTACGGTTTCATATTTTATGTCAAGACACTTGACACAAATCTTTTTTACTTCAAAGAATGTTACTATAGTACTACATAATAATAATGACTCCATTAAGTCATTTAAAACCCTGGATACTCATAACCAAAATGTTTCATCAATGACTAAAACCATTTATTAACTTTTGGCATGATCCTCTATTTATATAGTTTCTAGATAATAAATAGTTTTTGATGCTCAATGAGGCACTTGTATAGATAGAATTAGCACTAAATCTAAGATATTTTTGGTAAATTCACCAGCATCCATCTTGAGATCTATTCTCTTTTATGGGATACAATTGTTTTTAGATTATTATGTCTACATTGTTTCTCTTCAATCTTGACTGGTGTATTGTAATTACTCCCACTGATATGTTATTCCCTCCTCAAATTTGGAATTATAAGATTTAGATATTATGTCTATGATCATCAAATATTTCCTATGATCTATTGTATACCATCCTTCAACATTATGAACACCAATGTTAGATCATAGCATTTAATTTGATGCTTCATGGTTGTTTCTTAATACTTGAGGCTCACAAGTACTCTAATTTTCTAAGAATGACTTAATCACATTAATGTCTTTGAAACCTACATTGATTTAGCCTTATATATGCTACTCCATTCTTTTGATTTAAAAACACTATCAAAATATGTAATAGAGATCCCTCAAATTACTAGATGTAATATTGAAATGCTTCTTTGTTATGTCATTGTTATTGATATAATATTTGATTTTTGTATTGTATGAAGGCTTCTTTCTTCTTTGAAGAGATTTTGATTTCTCCATCCATAGCATTTAGTTCACTTTCTTAGGAAATTTAATTGGCATTATGACATTTTGTTCTCTTTTTTACTAGACTAATATTATTGGCTTTGTAACATTATTTTTGTTACTTCTCCTTTGAATTTGGAATCAACGCATGAGCTAAACACCTCTTTGTAATGCATCATCATATTGTATTTATCATTGGAAGATTATTATCTCTATAATGATCATTAAAAGCAACACCTTACTATATATTTTAGCTTGATGCAAAAACTTAACTTTCCTTATTTTGTTGTAAAATAATTATGCCAAGTTATTCACTTTGCAAGTATTCAAGGATTCAACATTTTATTATTTGATAAGATGTTAATAATATTTCCCATAGATGGTGATGTTTTTATTGAACTTGTTTTTTTAGTCTAGAAGAATGTCATGTCTTTTATCATATTGAGTTTCCAGACTTTGAGTGCAAATTGTTTCCACGGAAGCTATTAAATCTATTGTTTTCAGCTTGTAGTTTGAAGCTTCCAATCATAGCATATGCCCTGGTAACATTATCTTTTTTTAATGGTCTCCATGCTTGAGTATTTAATGATAATAATTACTCCATTTGTAGCTACATTAATAACACCTTAAGGTGTACTTTAAAATTAATATCATTCCTTTCATTACACATTACTCTTGCAAGTATAAGAGAATGTCATAATTGTTGCTATTCTTTTGATGTTGACATTCAATTCTATATTATCCTTATGCTTATACCTTTACATGCTTCTTATCAATAGGTCTTTTTTGTTCATATCATGCTTGCATTCAAAACTATCCTTTGTAGTGTTGAGGATTTTGGGCATTTGATGCTCTTAAGTTTTTTCTCACATGGCTCAATGTGAATATTTTGCTCTGTATTACATTGATATTCATTTCAAGATGAGGTTGTATTTATATATTAATATATTTATTAAAGCCATTAATGCATTCAACACTCTTTGATTTTTATCTTTTCATTAAACATATGCCTTCTTGAAGTGAATATTGAACTCTAGTAGTGAAACAAGATGAAACAAAATCATTATATATCTTTTTTTTTTTAAATTGATCTTCATGGATTTTACTTCATTGAAATAATACTCACATTCTAATTATTGTAATTGATTCTTGGTCTCAAATATATGCTTCCATATAGGAGTTGAAACGTGACATGATATTGATAGTATTGCATCTAATGTTTTGTACCACATAATGTATTTAGGCCTTGTTTAGTTTGTAGTTGTAACTCCTTTGTAATGTCATTGTTCTCCTTTCCTTAGTAGATCTCATATATTAATAATGTTCATGTCTTTCTTTTTTAATGATTTTTATATGTAATAGAAATGTAATTTGCAACTCTTAGAATAATATGCTCTTACTTTTGACTAAAGACTATTTTAATCATAAATGTGTTTACGCATGTCCCTATACATAACATAAAATCATTAGTAAAAATATGAAATTTGAAATGTTCTTTTCGATGCTCTTCTTTTGCTACTTTTTTCTATTCAAATTTTAGTTTGATGATGTGACTGAAAGTGTGTGTTGGATGTAATCATTTAATTGTATGTTGTCTTTGATGTTACATAAATGTCAAGTATATATCAAGCAATCAGTGTATGTTGATCTCACTCGGGAGTTAAAGGAATTTGTAGTGTATGATGAGTGTCTTAGTGTTAACCAAGTTCAATGCAAGTGTTAACCAAGCTCACTCAGATACCAAAGGGAGTTTGCAGGAAGATAGTGTCTATCAAGTTCACTTGGTAGCCAAAGAAAAGTTGGCATGGAATGAGTGTTAACTGAGCTCACTCAGTTACCAAAGGAAGTCTAAAGCAAAATCATTTCTGAGTTAGTGTTGACCGAGTTGGGTCAGCTAATGGAGGATTTTCCTGTATCAGTTTTTGTTGGTTAGTTCTAGCTGACTCATGGGATGAATTTTATTTATTTGAAATTGTATTCAAGCTTACTTAACAAGGTAAAATACATAAGTATAAGATCAAGTTGAGGATTGGATTATGAAAGAGAAGAAGAAGCATGGGATTAAAAATATAAATCAAGGAAGCGAATTAGGAGTTGATCAAGCTACAAAGAACATTCTAATGAAGAAGGATCAAGTATTAAAGCTAGACTAGAGATCTAAAATCAGAAAATATAGTTTGCATCAGCAATCAAGTCATATCATTGTTACTCTCTAATAATTATAGCAATGAATCAAATCTCTTAATAGAGTTAGCTTAATAGTTATTTTCCAAATCCTCTAACAAGGTGGCATTTCTAGATTGAAGTGTTTAAAGACCTCTAACAAGGTCACTCCTAGTAGGGTGAACTAAATCCTTTAATAGGGTTACACCTAACAATGTGTTTTGTAACCTTTAATAGGGTTTTCTCCTAACAAGGCTCACTTTAGAAGAGTGAAAAATAGTAACTAGTTGCAATTGGTGGTTTTTCCCAAATTGGGTTTCCATGTTAGATCATGGTGTCTCTTGTGTTCATGTTATTTTCTTTATTCTACAACTAAGTTAATTAAGGTTAATCACACTTAGTATCATAAGATAAACTTATTCATTTTTAACAAAGTAATATTGCATATATTCAATATTAACCAAGTGTTTTCCAAGTGATAGTCATTCTTAGTGTAAATCGAGTTACTATGTTAACCAAGTGTTTCAATACTAACCGAGTTACAATAGTCTTTTAGTTCTAGTAGAGTTTGGTTTTTTGTTTTGTATTGACATCTAAAGGTATCTAGGACTTATTTTTGTGGTTACTAATTCACCCCTCCCCTCTCAGTTACTCCTCTTACATTCAACAGTGCATGTCATGAAAGTTAACTATTAGAGGTAGAAATAAGATTTTTAATTGTTTAATATTTTCTTTGACTAACACTATCTTTTATCATCTTGTAGGTTCCTTGAAGATTTAAGGCCTATTTTTGGATCATCTATATATTCCTCATCAGATTTATTTAGTTCATCACCATGCACAGGCAATGATAGATCTTAACTTTATTTACTATGATCTTGACTTTTGTCCCTTTTGACACATTTCATAACATGGTTAACTTTTCTCCATATATAATCATAAATTCAATGACTAAATCAAAAATAATAATGAACACAAATTTATACTAATGAAATAAATAACACTAAGATAACTTGGCAATTTCATCCATATAGCATAAATTGGTAACAAGACTTAATAAGGGAATTCAAACTAGAATAAGACTACTACATTTGGGTAGAAATCCCCTAAGTTCTATAGTTGGAAAGCAAATACTATAATATTACATGGTAAAATACTTCTATAGAGTTATGTGGGGTGCAAAGAGGGAGAACTAAAGTTTCCTTGAAGGTAGAGATCCTAAAAATGAAGCTAGAAATTATTTTGCTAGCCATCCTTATGCATTTTGGCACCCAACTAGTTGCAACAGCCATTAACTAGAGGATTTTTCTGCAATATCAGTCCAAATAAAGATATTTCCATGATTCCATAGAGGTTTCATATAATTCTTAGTAGTTGGGAAGGTATTGTGTATTTCACACTTATTTTCTCAAATTATGTTTACCAAAAGTGCAGTCATATTTCTTCAAGTTGTTGTGTTGAAAGTATCTAGATGATATTTGACAAGTTTGGAATCATTTTTAATGCCACAGGTCCCTTGAAGGTTTTTTATCTATTACACGTGATCACAAGACACTGCTACTAATAATTGATCAAATTCAAAAATCTCATCACTTAGAATTTTTCTACAATATTGCATATGAGAGTAAATACAAAGCTACAAAGTACATTCACCAATGCATGTGGACATTTATCATACCATCATTATGCATACTTGTGCAAGTAATTAAGGTTTTTGTTCATGAAATGCAAGTGGTCATTTCTTTTTTAAGGGGATCATCTGAGCTAGGATTTAGATTAGAATTATATATCTCTTAAAAGAATGACTCAGATATTATCAATTTAAATGGTTGTTGTGGTGAACTATTAAATCTATCATTTTTACATATTAAGCTTAAGATACAAGATTATTTTACCATTAATATTTAGTTTTGGTGTATTAGTGTTCTGAATAACAAAATCTAATAATCTGGACTATATTTTCAAGCCACCAACTCATCAAAATCATGATCCCATGTCTGTAAAGTTCTAAAAATTTTGGGAAAGCTTTGGCTTAGAATTATGGCAATAATTGTGTGCAATAATCATGCATGTACCCTTTCCATGATTGTTATTTGTAAATTGTTGTGGCCTAGTTCATGGGCTAAATTAGGTATGTTTATTTACCATGTTGTTCTAGTTGATGTGATGGGTTTGGTTTATCCTAAGGTGGGATTTATTATATTGAATCATTTAAGGTATTGCTTATATTTTTATTCTTAATTTTGTTGGTTTTTTATCCCAGAACAAATTCTACATTTAGCAGACATGCATGTTATTCTTATGCAGAAGTTCTCAATTTGTATTTCTATATAATCATGTTTTACTTATTAATCAATCTGTATTTCTTAGAATCATGTTTTACTTATTAATAGTAGACATGCATGTTATTCTTGTGCAAAGTTCTCAATATAACACTGTTTAATGAAATTTCATAAGTTGTTCTACATTAATATTGGCTACTTGATTCCAAGATACAAGTTGCTTTTCTTTAGTTCTGATTGATGAGAATAAAGTGTTGGCTAGACTTATATGTTTTAGAAGTTCACCATTTTTTGGCTAAATGACTAGTTGAAACATTGCATTTCTATAAGAAATCAAACTAATTTTTTTCACTGTATATTTTCAAATTTGTTTCTATATGTTTCAATTTGAAAAGTTTTGTGAATTTTCATTTTCCTTTTATATTTTATAATTTAATCCATTTTATCTATACCATTAGTACTACAACTTTTTAGTTTTATTTTATTGGTATTGAATATTGTGTTTGTACTTCACCTACATGTAGGCACATGGGTACTATTACAAGCATTAGTAACCTTGATTTTGTTGGGAAACCAAACTCATAGTGGAGAAAATCTAGGTATTCTTTTCTAGAAGTTGAGTTGTATTTCTCCCATATTTCTACTTTTGAGTGCATTGGCTTTGACAAAGCCTCCCATATGAGAGTTACATTGGTTTTCTTAATATATTTATGATATTTTAAAGGTCAAATGGGATGAATCAAGCATTAAAAAATAGAAAAATAGAGTTTCTATTTGGGAGATTGAGCTAATAACAACACCATGATTTATCTATCCACCTTTTTTTGGCCCTAAACGTCCTCACCAGTGAGGGATGCTTAGTAAAATCTAGACTTCCATTTGGTTGTGTTTTTAATTATGTATAAAAAAAACTTGACATGTTTGATTTTATAAGATGACAACATTGTGAGTTCATTAGGTCATGCTTGAAAAGATTAAGAATTACCTATGGTTCATTCATGAGGTGCTCTTTTTGTTTCTATCAAAATCTTATCATTATGTCTGAAAGTGTAATAGCCAGCTAGTTTATGAGCTTTATTTGTGCAACATGAATTACAAAATATATAACTCTCTTTTTGTTTTAAAATATTATACATATGTATGCATTTTCTCTAAGTAGCTTCCCTTGTCTGGTATGAATTGTAAAAGTATTTAATTCTATTTTTGTTTCAAATTACTATGCTTGTATGTTAGTTGTATTGTTGTTCCTAAATAAATCTTATAAGTAGTTGGTTGATTAGTTGTGTTTGTAAGGTATGGATTATTCAAATAATACTATTATGTTCTTGTTTAAGGTTGTAGTGCTTATGCATCAGTTAGTGTTTAAACTTTATTATATAAAGAGATACAAAACTATATTTGATGTTGAAGTTCATTGAGTCCTTAACCCTTCATTCAATGTTACAAAAAGATGTTCTTATTTATAATAATCTTGAGATAGTTCATTGGTTGTCTCTATTAGCCCTTTCTTTAATGGTATGGTCGATACATTACATGAGTAAAGACTCCTTATACTCAATGTTAATCTTAGTCATCATTATTGGTGATAATATTCTTATTCAATGTCATTGTCTTATACATCTATGTTTTCATCCCTTTGACCAAAAATCTCTAACTATTCACTTATTTAGTTTAATCAACATTTGACCATTCTCATGGTGATTTTAAATGAGGATAAATGCACACTAATTATAAATAGAAAGTTGGTATAAATCAATAAAGAAATGATAATGAGGTTAACTCAAAAGATATGACAAAGATAATGTAGAAAGTTACACATTGGATGAGTATTGTTTAAAGGGTTCTAGCTCAATGGAAGAGCACTTGCCTTACATGTACGAGGATGATGGTTTGATCCCATCATGCCCTATTATAATCAAATATATGATTAAATATGCTACTAAATATGTGACCAGATATATTACTGAATATGCTACTAAATATACTACTAAACATGTGACTAATTATACTAGATATGTGATCAAATATACAACTAAATATGCTACTAAATATACCATCAATATGTGACTAAATCAATGATCAAAATCAATGACAAAAATTATTTAGTAGTAAATTTAGTCACATTATAAATGACTGGATATTAACTACTATTAGTCACATGGCTAAGTTTGGTCACTTATATACAATTTTGATTAGTTTTTTTAGTCACATATTGTTATTTGTGTACTAGTGATAAAAACAAGAAATAAACTCAGTAATACAATCACTCAAGTCATTTAAAAAAGTTAATGAAAAGTACATAAATAAAATTAAATAAACCTATAATACCTTCATGTACAAACCTTGTTCTATTTCATTGTTCTCCAATTTCACTTTGAAGAATGGGTGTATAGTATGTGTTAGAAATAGGGAATACTAAGAGGGGATGAATTAGTATTCTATATAATTTTGCCTAAAACTTAATATTATTAATTACCTTGTAACTTGCATAAGAAAGTAAACTAACAATTTTGAATAGTAAACATAACCATAAATAAAGAGAACTCATAGCACCATTTTTTTTAACTAGGGAAACACTGGCCAAGGGAAAACCCTAGTGGGGATGGTACCCATAAAATTATCCACTAATAAAAAGTATTTGGTTAAGGATATTGACCTTTTTAGGAATCTATTACATACATATAGTGTCTTGATCCTTGTTGGAGGACCAAGCCCTATTAAAAGCCTCAAACCTATTAGGAGTTGTTATGTACAATTACAAAATATATGCAAGATGAGCCCACTTCCCAAACATGAAATATACAATATAGCTCCTTGATACAAAGAGATAGATACAAAAACCTCTTGCTTGTTGTTGATATCTTCAATATGTGATATTTCACTACTGCTTATTACAAAATTTGCAATCCTCTAATCATACATCAAAATTTGCATCACACAAATTTTGCATGGAATTTATAAGAAGCACACTTTACTTCACATATTGTAATATTCCTTTATACCTTTGCAATTCATAAAACATTATCCAATCAGCCTTCAAGCTTTCATGTGCTTGGAAAAATATAAAACTAACTCTTTCCCTCTTAGGGTTAACATCTACGATGTCATCCTTAATTAGTAAAGTAATTATTTTTTAAACAAAATAATTTCTTAACTCATAATTACCCATTCTCTATTATGCTATGTTCTTGTTTGTATACTACTGCAACTAGTAAATCTGACATATTTTCTTCCATACTAACAGTAGTAACTTGCACAGTTACATAAATCATCTTGACACTATGTATTATTCATACCCAACTACACACATGCCAATAATGTCTCTATCATCGCCAATAATGTCTCTATCATCGGTACACATCAAAATTATCCTTTTTTCTACTAGATAAACTATCTTATACTTAGACAATTTTCCATGTCTAACTGTAGAATCTTCATCTATACACAATGCCTTTTTAAACAAAGTATATGCTTCCATAAATGGAAACTCTTACTTTATTCCAACTTTTCCTACTTAGCCAAATTTCCAACAATCTCCCCCTTTGGCATTGATGGCAACATATGGGAAAATTGGCTAAGTCCCAAAATGTTGTTCAAAAACTTTTACAAAACTTGGTCATTGCAATTGTGGATCATTACATTTATAACCATCTTTCCTTATATCTCCTATTACATTATAATACTTCACATAATTGTTGCTCCTCATTTCTATATACATCATATTGTTATACAATTATTCTATTACTCCCCCCTTCATTATACTTTTATACATTTACCTTATATTACTCCCCCTTATATGTCATACAACTTTCCTATATTATTTACCTTTGACATCAAAGATAAAGGTGTCAAAATTTATATACATGTAAAAAATTTGAATCTTTTTACCTCTATATTAGGCTAATAGGTGTGTGATACAATTATCAAAGCTTGCCTTCAAACTTTTAAAGTCCTTCTCCAATATGTCCTTGACTCCCTCTGATATATTGTGTAAAGTGCACAACCCATAGGATATTATTTCAACTACATGTAAGTCTGAATAAAAAAACTTGTCAAAAGATTTCTTCACTCTCAGACATTATTCCACTTATTTCTCAAGTATACTGATTTTTAAAGACAAATGTTCTCTCAGAAGTGAGAACCTCTTTGTTGTCCTTTCCCTATTCATATCTATGAGACTAATCTCATTATAATTCTTCCCAATATGTATCTCAATGTCTTCAATCTTGTTGTTTGGCTACTGAAGCTAATCTACCAGTGCGTGTATCTCATCATGTTTCCTTTTAAGCTTCTCTTCACTATCCTTGGTAAATTTTAATGACATTGCACACTTGACATATAATGCATTACCTTCTTATTTGCATCTCCTCAACTCCTTGATGCATGCATCAAGAGCTCCTAAGTCTTTTGTGATGTTTTGAAAAATGGTGGCAAACATTTGTGTATCGTGTTTGGCTTGGGCTTGTATTTTTGCTACATCAAATAGTATTGAGAATTCAACATCAAAAGCTTAAATCACAGCTTTTTCTCTATATTCCAAATCAGGGTCTATTAACTATATAGCTAGGGTGCTCTAAAACTTCTCTATCATGTCCATTAGAGATCTTTGCAATTTTTTTACCTTTATGTTCTTACAACAAGTATCTTTCTCAAAGAAGAGATTGGCTCAATCTAATCATCATCATCAAATCATGTAAGGGCTGCAAGAGTTAGGGGCTTCCTAGACAATACTTACCTTCTTCTCTTCCTCCTTTTTCTTCATCTCCTCTTCTACTCTTCTTTTCCTCTCTTCCTCTTCCTTTATTTTCTCCTCTTCTTCTTCTTTCTTTTTCTTTTCTTCTTCTTCCTTCTTCTTCCTCTCTTCTTCTTCCTTCTTTTTCTTTGCTCTTCTTCTTTCTTCTTTTCTTCTACTTTCTTCTTATTCTCCTCATCTTGTTTCTTCTTTCTCTCCTCATCCTCTTTTGTCTTCCTTTCTTCTTCCTTTTTCTTTTCTTCTTTTTCTTTTCTTTCTTCTTATTCCTTATTTTCTCCTTATTCTTTTTTCTCTTCCTTTCTACCTCTTTCTTTCTCTCTTCCTTCTCTTTCTGCCTTTTCTCTTCTTCCTCTTTCTGCCTTTTCTTTTCCTCATCCTCATCTTTCTTCTTATTTTCTACCTCATATTCCTTTGAGATGGTGTAGCTAGTCAAATTGCCAACATTGGGGTCATAATCCTTAAATAGATCCTTAGTTGTATCAATTCTCACTTTGGTGTTGTTAGTCTACATTGATTCCTTTCCAATAGTCACTTGAGGTGTTGTTACAAACTTATTTAGATCAACCATCCTTTGAAATATAACTTTTAATGTCTCTTCATTTACTTCTTGGTAATTTCCTCCCATTATCACAATTTCTCTTGTATTGTTCCTAAGATAAGGCTCAAGACTCTTCATCAGGCTACCCATATGCTCATCACTATCTACTTGACATAGTTTTCTTAAATGGTTTTGTTTGATGCCCTTGTCTTCATTAGCTACCCTCTTCCTTATGTCTATTAATCTTTCATAGAGATCTTTTGGGATCTCATCTTCTAGAACATCAAACTTTTTGCTAGACAATATCATATGTCTGATTACTACATTTTTTGACTGCAAACTATCTATTCTAGTATATAGATGATAATATTTGTTTAATTGAACAAAATTACCTTCATTAATGATTTCATTGTTCAAATTTTCAATCTTAGGCTTCCATGCCTTCCTTCCTAAGCTTGCAACTTCAGGTTATTTTTATGTTTACTTCTTGAACCCAATATGTCCTCTTGTCATCTTTTTTGGTACTTGCGTTATCTCCTTATGTCTTTTGCTAGGTCTAGTTGCCATATCCTTCATCCTTTTCTTCTTAGGAGAAACTGGTGATTCTTGTTTCACTTCAACTAGTTTGACTAATTTCCTCTTGGTTTCAACTATCTTTACTTATTCTCCTCCTTCTAATAAATATGTTAGCGGGATTGTAGGTGTAATGGGTGCTTGTTGTTGAGAGATTATTACATATGGTGCATTTGGTGTTATTGTAGCTAATGCAGCTACTGTCACTCCTTTAGATGGTCCTACAATTGGTAATGGTGCTACATACATTAATCCTTGTTGCCTAATCTATTTCATACTATAAGAATTTGGCTTAGGCTAGAATTCACCCAAGACCAAGGAACTCAAACACAAGCACAATAGTAGACCAATAGAGAAAGTATGATCAAAATGATGATATTCATTCAATATGCCACACTAATAATACACTAGGAGTGCCTATATATAAAGGCCTTAGGAGAGCTTCTAGAATGCATAGAAGTTAGCATCATCATAACTCATACAACCAAGCACATGTCCACCAGATATCGGTTATCCTCCATTAAGCACAAAATTAAGTGTGATGATGTGAGGATAAGCCTACAATGGTGTAGCATGCAAATTAGTGGTATAGACAATATGTGCTAAATGAGGAGTGTGAATAACTGTGTTGTCAACATGACAACTTAGTGAATAATGCAAACTCTTATGTTGTAGACACCATTTGCATAATCAGAGTTGCATAACTCATGAGAGTACACAAACTCCTAAGTGTCTCACCTAAATAAATAATTAAATAATGCATTAACCTAAGTAAACTTAAGTGTAAATAATAAATACTTATTTACACCAACACCCCCCCTTAAGTGAAACTTAGGGGGATTCCCTTAAGCTTATGAAATCTAGGATGAAATGCAAAATGGGTCTCGGCTACTAGGCCATGTTAGGTACCCATGTACATAATGCAAATGCAATCTCTCATAAGGCGGAGAAAGAGGGAAAACCACATGGGAAAAACCCTCCCTCAAAAAGAGAGATGAATAAGGATGCATGGGTGGATGGAGTAATCAAGACCCCTCATTATGACATACATCCAGTATATACATAAGAGAATGATGAGAAGAGGAAAAGAGACAAGATAGGTTCCCCCACCCAAAGAAGAATGTTGAACAATGACTACTCTAATGAAGAAGTTGATCCAATACTACAGAATGGTGTTCCTCAACTTAGGAAGAAACAATACCAAGGGTGCAAATGAGACGCTTCCACTGTGCATGGAAAGAATCCCATGGATAAGTGATGTCTTTGAAACTTGCTCAACTGGTTGAAGAACTTGTCTCAAAGAACTGTCTGTCTGCTTAACTAATGAAGAATCCTTCTGCAACTGTTGATCATAAGTATCCACAATCACTTCAACTTGTGGTGATCAATCATATAGAGAATGAACAAGAGAGTCATATGGAGCACTCATGACAACTAAAGAAGGTGATTCTGCATCAAGAAGAAGAGGCAGATCATCAATACTATCCTCCAAATCTGTCACTGAACCTATACCTGGAAGACTAGATGTACCTTGTTGTGCTAAACCTATCATTGTGGCTATGTATGCATGTGGACTAAACTAATGTAGTGATCTCTTGCTATAATTATCGATAGAACCCCACATGTTTGAATCTATTGAAGCACTACCACTGGTGTCACTATTAGTTTCCACATTGTATGATATGTGGAGAGGATTAGAGGACAAGCTGGGTGAACTTTCCTCAAAGTATACATCCTTCTCCACAAATATTTGATGTGTCTTTGTATCTAGAAGTTTTTATGCCTTTACACTATCTTCACAACCAATGAAAGTACAAGGCCAAGATGACTGTGCCTTGCATCCCCTGGAAGATATCTTTGTCCATGTAGGACAACTAAAGACTCTAAAGTGTGTCACAATAGGTTTTCTACTGCACCATGCCTCAAAAGGAGTTTTTCCATCTAAGGCTAGATGAGAGATTGATTAAGAATGTGAGTGGCACTAGAGATTGCTTTGACTTCTAATGATGGATCTAGAGACTTGGCATGGATCATGCAACTTGCCATAGACTTGAGAGTGCAAATCCTCAAAGTTGTAACATCTATCTTATGTGGACTGAATGTTGGCAGAGTCTAAAGATCAATGCCCTCAAGTTTGCAAAAGTCCATAAGTCTTCTGTTCATATACATGCTTCCATTGTCCATGAGTAGAACTTTGATGGATTTCCTAAATTTATGTTCTACATGAGTCTTGAATGCTAGAAACTTGTCCAACACTTCATTCTTATTATGAAGAAAGTAGACCCAAGTGTATCTTGAAAAGTCATCAATGAAATTCAATATGTAGTGACCCTAGCTAAATGCAAAAGGACCTACTAATACCATGTGAACCATCTGTAGAACACTTGGTGCTCTTGAAGACTTCCCTCTCTGTAACTTTGCATTTGGATGCATATCCACTGAATCTATTGAACATTCACCATTGGAAAAGTTGATTTGAGGTAGACCTTTGACGATTTTGTATGTGCAAAGTTGCTAAAGATAGCGGAAATCAAGATGACCATATCACTCATGTCATAATTGCATGTTTGAATTTGATTGTGTTAATAAGGCCTTTGAAGAAGACTTGGGCACAAAATGGGAGAAAGAGTACAAACTCTTGTTATGATTCACTTTCCCCAATGTAACCAAGGAGTCATCTTTAAGACTATGCACTTTTGTTGAGTCTGGAAGGAACTCAACTCTATGTCCACCTCTGAGGAGAGTGATTTGGTAAATAGATAGGAGATTTGAACTTAGGTTTGGAACATAGAGAACATCTTGAAACTCTCCATTTTCCATTTCCACATTTCTTTTCCCTTCAACTTCCATTTTTCTATCATTTCCCATGAAGATGTGTGGTACCTTTGATTGCTTCATTGAAGAAAAAACCTCCTTTGAAGAACCCATTTGATATGAGGCACCTGAATCAAATATCCATTCCTTTGAAGAGTTCAAATTTTCCATGAGTGCTTTCCCTTTGCCCTTTGAATCTAAAGATGATCCTTTATCCTTGTAAGCATTAGGCAATGGAACATGATGTTTCTTCATGATGTTGGTCAACTCATCAATCTTCTTAAGATAACACTCATGCTCTTCATGACCTGGTTTCTTGAAATAAGTGTACTTCTTCTTCTCCTTATTGGTGTCCCCTTTCTTGTTGGAATTCAAGGACTTGCCTTGCTGATTGGATTATGGTGTTGTCTTTTTTTCATCCCCATATTTGTTCTTCCACTTCTTCTTACCCTTTCTTTTATTTGAAGACTGTCTAGCTGAATTTTGAGAACCCTCATTGTTGGCCACCAATGCTTTAGATTGAGGTGATTGGAGAATCCCCATTGATTTCAACTTTTTTTCTCCATCATCTAGCAATTTAGCATATTCATCAAAAGTGACTTTCTTATAGGCAGACCCTAAGGTAGTCTTTGAGGTGTTAAAAGAAGATACAAATGTGGAATGCTTCGATGGAAGCTTGTTATGAATGAGATAGATCAATCTGTCATCTTTGATAGAGCTCCCACAATTAGTAAGCTTTGTCCTTAGTTCATTCACCTTGATGATAAAATCTTGTATAGAATCATATGACTTAGGATCTAAGGAGACAAGCTCATCTTCAATTTTGAACACATCCTCTTCAGACACTTTACCATAAAGGTTTTCAAGGCTATCTCAAGCTTCCTTGGATGTAGAACACTTCTTGATTTGATACATGATCTTATCATCTACCCCCAAACATATATCACCTAGGGCTTTCCTATCCATTGCTACCCAAGCTGAAATATCACTATCTAAAACTTAATCACCTGTTGGTTTAGGAAGAGTACTATCTACACATTATGAAACTCCATTATGCATTAAGTGATACCACATTTTATGGACCATGTAGCATAGTTATCAAGAGTTAATTTAGGAAACTTAAAGTTGCCTATAACACAAAAAATGAAAGAAAAGTGCAGAATAGAGAGAACACAACACCAAGAACACCCCCCCCCCCCACCCTTTTCACTAAATCAAGAAACCCCCCCCAAAATAGATGCTTTGGGCACTTTATTAGTAGTGCGATTACAATGGGCCACTTGCCAATTTTGACCTTCATGGATTTTTTATTTTGCTTGTTACAACTTCTTAATGGATTAAAAATCTGGAACTTTACAATGTGCTACAATTCTAAAGCATTACAAAGTGAAGAAAGACCCTATTTCTAAAAGTGACACTTTTGTCCTACAATCTAATAGTAGATCTAGAAAGTACAAAAAAAAATGATGCACTTTCAAAAAAAATAGAAGCTATTTTTGACTCCAGATGTGCCCGTATGGAGTGTTTGAAGTTGTAAAAATAGGATTATGTAGGTACAATCACCAAAAAATGAAATTTTTGAACAATCTATACACCAAAACTAGAAAAGAGCTACATCACTAAAAAATTTAGGAAATTCTACCCAATTTCAAAAAAAATTACACTTGATTTGGAGTCTAGATGTTTGACTTATGGCCTCCCAAAGTCAAACTACCAAAATGAAAATCAATCTGGAGAGGGGTTGCATCAATGAATGATAGGGTTAAATTTGATGGTCATACGGTCATTGTAGTAGTTCAATTTGGCCTTGGAATGATAGTTAGATGGCCGTCAAATTTAGGCCAGTGGTCAGATGATGTTAGCATCCTCCTGTCCTATGATGATGTTAGTGATGACATCAATGGCTGATTTGGTGGTACCATATCATACGAAATATACAGAATCATATGGAAAAGGCTGACTAGGTAGGGTGCAGCAGATGAGTTGGCAACTTGTGTAGGAGATGACATGTGTTGTATGGTGCATACATGGCAGTGCCAACTGTGCTGCTGATGTAGGCAACAGATGTGGCCACGTGTCCTCTGACTCAAATGTTGAGTTAGACTTAGTACATGCTAGCTAAAGCTAATTTGGCATGTGCAAGTGGTAATAATTTTATATAGTGGATGAACCATTGATATTATGTTGCGTGGACAGGTCTAAAGCAGACGTGTGGGCTGCTTAACAATCGTTGCATGTCTAATCGACTGTGCACTGAAGGGTCACCAAAAATTTCCTATGATGTTAAGATATATAAAAATAATGGCCAGAGAACTTATTTCACGCAGGAGCCTTATGTCGAAGAAGGGATTTGTGATCGTCAAAATTTCTTTTTTGTCGTCGTGCTATAGCTAATAGTCCCACATGCAACGTGGGTAGACCTCCATTGGTTTATAAAAGACATAGCCCACGGAGGTAAAATAAAATGTGAGCTCAGCCAGAAGTTGGTGAAGTCGGGCTAGATGTTGAAGAGGCCTCGCCAAATTTTCTTGAGGTTTAGCTGGATGGAATTTGGGGTGCTCTGTAGAATTTTGGACTGTACAACCGCAATTAATTGGCCATTAGATTATAATGAAGCTCGATTTGATTGCAAATTCTCACTGACCAATGGAATTGATGAGGCCAAAAATAAATTAAATAATCTACCCTAAAAAAATTAATTTGAAATTCCACCATAAATACAAAGCTAAGCCAGGTTGTCACTACCTAGTTTGGCAAAAAAAAAAATCTCTGCTTGAATGAGTGATTCTGAAAATAAAATTCAAAAAATACCTAGATAAGAAAATAAATTGCAAAGAGGAAATAATATTTGAATGTGAAAAATTAATTAATTAGACTTGAAAATGACCATACCCAAACTGCAAATCGGGGCCTCTGGGTTTTGATTTGCAAAAAAAATTTGCCTCACAATCAACTTTCACCCAACATAGGCAAATTTATAGTCGATCTTCACCAAATCAACACTCTAAATGCAATGGTGAGGTCAAAGCTAGCTCTAAACACTCCCAATTTTTGTGAATCCTCCATATTTAGGTTGAGGTGTTGAAGCATGAACAATCTCGAATAACTATGTGTAGAGAATCTCCCTCAGCTCTAATACCATGTAAGAATTTGGCTTAGGCCAAAATTCACCCAAGACCAAGGAACTCAAATACAAGCAAAACAATAGACCAACAGAAAAAGTATGATCAAAATGATGATATTCATTCAATATGCCACACTGAGAGTACACTAGGAGTGCCTATATATAAAGGCCTCAAGAGAGCTTATAGAATGCATAGAAGTTAGCATCATGATAAGTCATACAACTAGGCACATGTCCACCAAATATGGGTTATCCTCCATTAAGCACAAAATTAAGTGCGATGATGCAAGGATAAGCCTGCAATAGTGTAGCATGCAAATTAGTGGTGTAGAGAACATGTGCTAAATGAGGAGTGCGAATAACTGTGTTGTCAACATGGAAACTCAATGAATGATGCAAACTCCTATGTTGTAGACACCATGTGCATAATTAGAGTTGCATAACTCATGAGAGTACAGAAACTCCTAAGTGTCTCACCTAAATAAATAATAAAATAATTCAAAATAATTAAATAATGCATTAACCTAAGTAAACTTAAATGTAAGTAATAAATACTTATTTACACCAACACATACCTATGATGGTTTTCCTTACTACACTTCCCTCTTCTGCTATCATTCCTACTTGTAGCATACACTTTTTCATTATTGATTCAACCTTTTCCTTTGTTGCCTTCTATGATTGATTATTTCTAACTAATTGCATCAATTCTTCATAGGTTCCAATTCTATCAATTCCTCATCCTTGTCTAATTCAAGGATAGCCTTGACATATCCTTCTACTTCCTCTATTATGATCTCAAAACCCAAAGGTTTAACATATATCATTCTTGGCTCTACCACTTCAATGTAAGTGTAGTCTATATCTACCATGAAGCATATGTCATTTTTATACTTTTCTATCATAGAAGGTGGAATTCTGACTCTTGTTCTTAATTCATTCTAAATTATTTTCACAATAAGGTATGCATTGTTGGTGACCTTTTCAATAAAGTGTTTGTCATGTGTTTCTAATATATTTTTTATGGTGCATCTATCACTGCTAATCAATTCATAAAATAATATTAGTGGAAATCTTTTAATCAAGTGGAAAAATATACGTGTTATTAGTGATTGGAATTTGAATTGGTCATTCTTGACTTTATTTATCCTCTCCAAATTTTCTATTAACTACGCTCTAAGGATCTTACTCAGATTCACTTTCTCTTTCTCCACACAAATCTTGTAGGTTTCTTGAACAAAACTGGCTACCATATCATCTTCTCTAGAGCTAGAACATATCTTGGTTGCTATAATTCTACTCAAGAACCTTACGTCATCTTGCTTGATCTTTTTTATCACTATTCCTCTACCATTGTATACTAACTTTGTGTTTTCCAGAACTAATTTCTTGACATTTTAATCATTGATGGGTATGCTTCCTTCATTTCACAATCTAGTAACCTCATAAATTAGGTTGGTTGAAATTTCTTTTATGCTATCTCCCAACCAAAACTTTCCATCGTGGATTTGACTCATTATGATCTTAATCCATTCTTTGTTGTCAAACTCATAATAGAACATAAATTTTACTAAGTCATTATATTTTAGGTACTCAAAACCTTGTTTGTAACTCATGTTCTAGTTGTATATAAGGTTGAATTCCTCATAAATGTGCTTATGTCCCATTATTTCAAATTTTCTTATGATATAACTACCTATATATTCTAGGTAAATGACGTTTTATGGAATTCTTGAAAATGCCACACTAGTGTCATCAACCATGGGTTTCATAGGACTTATTTTCATCTTAGGTCTTTCTTAATTCTCAAAATTATGAATCAATGGCATGTCCATTTCAATAGTTAAATTGAAAACTCAATTCTTATAGAAAATGTGAAAATACTTTGTCAATTGTGTAACTAGGGTTTATAGAACTTCACACTTCAATTTGCCTCCTAATTACTATCACTTTTCTTTTGATTTCTCTTAAACTCTTCACATGATCAAATGGTACAATAAATCATGTTTGCATTCTTTAAGTCTCACCAAATTGATCTCTACATTAATTGTGCAACTACTGAATCTATAAAAATATGTTTCTGATTACTGATAAACTTTTTTTCATTTGTGGACACATGTTCAATCTTCAAAACATCTACACACTTAACCATATCTTCTACATGTCATCTTTTACCTCATATTAACTTTGCAATTCTTAACTCAATCTCTAACTATAGTTTTATCTCTCTGGTACTTGATCTTCAATAAGAAGGTGTTTAATTAGAATAGGATGAGTCACATACAATAGTTGACTTCAATCTTTCATTAGGTGCATCAAAATACTATTCTTCCAATACTACATGTGGCTTTGATGGATCTTTTGCTTTTACAAATACCTCTTTGAATTCTTCTACATGTTCTTTCAACTCATCTTTCTAATTGTTGTTGTTGCTAGCACTTATGTTGTTGTTCCTTCTAGAATTTGAATTCCTCTTGATGTTCCTCATGTTCATTCTGCAAAATCTTTCTATATGACCAAAGTTGTTTCATAACTAACATACTAGTGTACTTCTTCTTTGATTAGGTCTAGAGTGATTAATTGGTGCTTTGCAATTTATGCAATATGTCTGAAGTTGTTACATTTGTAACACACAATATTGCTTCTTATTCTATTTGTTCCTTCATTTGATCTCATTTCATTAGATTTTATTTCATTAGATCCTCTTCTTTCATTACCTATAGATTTAGTATCCCTAAACATTCTACTATTGCTATTATTACTATCAAATTTAGGTTTCTTATGCTCAATTTCTTTATGACCAAAACCATGATAGTTATAACAATAAAAATTGGAAATATGTTTGAATGACTTACCTATATAGTTTCTCTTCATATGACCAACTTCATTACATATAAAGCATCTACCTTTAAATTCATACCTCACTTACTTAGGTGATTCAATTTTCTTAGTCTACTTAGGTTCATCACTTTTCTTAGGTTGACTTGCTTTCTTAACTTCTTTAGATTCATTGTATTCAATCTTATCTTAGTCATCCTTCTTATGTTTAGGATGTTTAACAACTAGATCTTCTCCCTTCCTTGACTCACATTTCTTTGTTGACTTTTCTCCAATAAAATATCCAAGACCGATCTTATCATAGGAAGGTCTTTGAAAATATAGTTTCTCATCAATTTTCTCACTACTAGAATATAACTTTTCTAATTGTTTCTTGGTCTAGGTTAACTCTTCTTTCACAATATTATTATTCTTCTCAAGTTTTTCATGTTCTATCTTAATGAATTCAAGTTCAAATATAACATTTGCAAGATGTGATATTAGATTTGCATTCTTAGATTTTAGATCTAACTCAACTTTGTTGTCATCTTTCTTCAAACTTAATTTTAATTCAATAATCTTCAACTCATGTTTCAGAATCTCATTTTCTTTATTCAATCTTGATTCTTCATCACTATCTTTTGTCTAATCTTTATTTTACTTTATGTATTTGAGATGTTCAATCTTATTTTTTAATTTTCCAATGTATTCTTTTGCATCTGTGTATCTTTCTTTCAATTTATCTCTTTCTTCAATAAGAATATCAATTTTCTCTAGAGTTTCTTCAAGGTTATTTTGTAACTATTCCATATCCATGGGGATCTTACTCAAGTTGTTAAGTGTCTTTTGAGTAAATGTGCTTTGATACCAATTTTTAGAAATAGGGAATACTGAGAGGGGGGTGAATCTGTATTCTCCAAACTTTAGCCCAAAATTGGATATTATTAATTACCTTGTAACTTGCATAAGAAATTACACTAACAATTGTGAACAGTAAACATAATTATACATAAAGAGAACTTGTAATACCATATTTTGTTAACTAGGAAAACTCTCTTCAAGGGAAAACCTCGGTGGGGATGGTACCCACAAAATGATTTATGAATCAAAAGTGTTTGGTTAAGTATATTGACCCTGTTAGGAGTCCATTACATACATATCGTGTCTCGGTCCTTGTTAGAGGACTAGGCCCTTTTAAAATCCTCAACCCTTTTAGGATTTTTTTATGTACAATTACAAAATGTATGCAAGATGAGCCCACTACACAACATGCAATATACAATATAGTTCCTTGATACAAAGAGTAAAATACAAAAACCTCTTGCTTGTTGTTTATATCTTCAATATTTGATATGTCATTGTTCCTTATTAAAAAAATTTCAAACCTTTGATCATACTTTAGAATTTACATCACATAAATTCTACATAGACTTCATAAGAAGTACACTTTATTTCACATATTATAATCTTCCTTTATACCTTTTCAATTCATAAAACATTATCCAATCGACCTTCAAGCTTTCACACACTTGGAAAAATAAAAAACTAACTCTTTCCCTCTTAGGATTAACATCTAGGATGTTGTCCCTAATTATTCAATTAATTATTTTATAAAAAAAAATTCCTTAACTCATAATTACCCATTCTCTGATATGCTTTGTTCTTGTCTGTATACTATCACAATTGGTAAATCTACCATATCTTCTTTCATACTAATCGTACTGACTTGCGCACTTACATATGTCATCTTGACACTTTGTATTGTTTTCACCCAACTATGCACATGCCAATAATGTCTTTTTCATTTATACACATCAAAACTATCCTTATTATGCTAGATAAACTATCTCATACTTAGACAATTTTCCATGTCTAACTCTAGAATCTTCATCTATACATAATGCCTTTTATACAAAGTATGTGTTGCCATAAATGATAACTCTTACTTTATTCAAACTTGTCCTACTTATCCTAATTGACAACTATATGTCCCTCTTATAATTTAACACATATATTATGATTACATGAGAATCTAAATATTGTGATTTAGCCATCAAAGTGATCCAAGATTAAATTATAGATTTTCTAAATAGAGTTGAGGATGGAGAGATGAGTTAACTAGTTGAAAATAGATTTTTTTATAGTTATATAACTTGAGAAGATAATGGTTTGATTGGTCATGGTTGAAATGTTGGTGCTTCTAGAGGTTTTAATTTGGTTGTGGCACCATGTTTTATCTGTTGATGCAATTCTCATTTGGTTAGTATTATATCTTTCAAAGACATCCTTTAGATTTTCTCTTTGATCTTGCTTTCCTTCTATGGATTATTTCCTCTATTACTAGGAGTGGGTATTTTTATCGACTATTTGCCCTCTTTCTCATTGGTTCTTGGAACCAAACCATGATCTATACAAAAAAAAAAAAGGTTAATGTTGGAGTTGAATATTGTTTTTGATATTAGAAGTATCCAAAACAAGGGGGTGTCCCATGGAGGAACAAGAAGTAAGCCTAAGATCACAAAATTACTGCACTTTAACAATAACCACAAATTAACAATGAAACCAACAACAAATAGTCAACTAATCCCTTCCCTTAATTTCAAAAACCCAACCCACTAACTAAAGTTCATTAGAGTAAACTTAACTTATCTCCCACCCTTAAACATACTATTCACATTAAGCATCAAGAAGAAAATGATATCCATCCACATCCTATGATTAAGAATAATGTTAACAACAAATAAATTGAGAAGCATAATGTTGTGGTGATGAATTTCTATTTTATTTCATGTCAGTGTTTTTTTAATGTCATAACATGTTTACAAATAGTATACTCTTGTAGTAAAATTTGTTTACAATCCATTCATAGTATTCATTCTTCTTCATCTTTGTTTCAAATCTACTCAAACAAGATTCCATACCTCTATTCTTTATCTCAAAATTGCCACCTTATCTCTTAAGTTTTTTTTCAAGGTTGTAGGATTAACTTAGGTAAGTCTCGAATAACTCATAAATAATCCTTGAAATTTAAATCAAGAAACTCAATTTCTAAATAATCACCTCATTATAATAAGTACCATAATCCAACTTAGCACAAATTTCATGCTATATGTTTTATTTATTCTTTTATATTGTACTCTGTCACCCATATTATGAGTTGCCCTAGTTTGAACTCTTCCTAAATTGACCATCTAGTCATCGAAGCTTCTTATTGTCACTTCACATTCTCTCAACCATTGAAAACATTGTATAAAGTCTCATGAAGCTTCCCATCATTCCTTGTGTTTGTCTAAACCTCTTTGAAAACCTCAATTTAAATTAATTCAATCAAAAAAATTCACGCAAACCTTTGTTTTCTGTAGGTAATTTGCACAAGACTTTAGAGTGCTCTTTTGAACTACTTCAAACCCCTTTGAATCTTGGTTCAAAGAAATGGTTATCTAGCAGAAATTGATTGTGGGTTGGTGAAGCCGCCATTTTCATGTGGCATAAATTACCACATCATGAGGTAATAATTCAAAAGGGGTGCCTTAATTTCAAGCATGGGAAAGTGCCATCATGACTTAAAGTGGAAGATATTTTCACCAAAAAAGAAGGATTGGGTGTCAGACAAAGCTAATCATTGTCATTATAGCCTCAAAGGGAAGTATTTAATAAAAGGTCATGTCAAACAAATTTGAACGTGTGAGCCTAGCCACAGTTCATTTGTCATGAATGCCTCATTATGAGGTTGTACTTTCGCATGTATGTTCTCATTCCCTTAAAAAGAGCATAGTTTTTTTTTTTTTTTTAATCATGTGAAAGGGAGATTTGAAGGAGCTACTAAGGGACAAGAAAGAGGTTATTTTTCTTGGTAGGTTATAGGTGAGAATATAGAAAAAAAAACTTCTTTTTGTTCTACCGTCTGTGTGCATTTCAAAATAGAATCAGTTTGAGCATTGTTTTCCTTGTTTAAGATGAAATCTGTGTTACATTTCTTTGGAATGTGTCAAGTTTGGAGTGCAAGAAACCCATTATTTGTGATACCAATTTAGAAGGAGTTAGGTTGGAAAAATTACAGTCAAATTTCCTTGAGCGAGCCGATGAATTGAATGGTTGTATGTAAATTTTGTCTAATGGTCTAATTGAAGCCGCAGCTTTCCTTCCTACCTTGTTAAGCCCTGATATACTCCAACTTTATATTGACCATTATGATGTAAGTAGTAAAAGTATCCTAAATAAGGATGGAGAATCTGTGCTATCAATATCTAGGGAAACTATTGCCCAGAGTTGCATCTACCAGAAAGTATATTTGCTGTATTTTCTCCCATCCAATCCCTAGCTAAATACCAAGAAACCCCAAGAGAATACTGTAACATCCTAGCCAGGAAGTGGACAGTGACTAATTATGGCAGAGGTTCAAGGCTAACCAGATAGTCACCAAAGATCACCTAAAACCCCATATTCATGATCTTGTAGTGTTGTTACACTAAGTTAATGGATCAGCTAATGTCCTTCTTTTCAAAGAATGGATGTTTCATTATGTTGAGATTATTTTAAAGGGAGAACAATGGATGGATTGGGAAAAAATAATTACTAGCTCATTAAGAACACAGCTTAGACATTCTAAGGAATCTAAGGAGAATTTCTACACGACTTCTTATCTTACATATTGCATTTCTTATGTCAGTAATCTCACTTCCCTACCCCATGAGATTTGGAATGAGGAAATAATAGTCTATCAATATTGTCCCCTACTTCAAAGAGATAAAGTGTTATAAAATTTTAGAAAAGGTGCATAATGTATTGGTAGAAAGTGTACATTTATCTCTGAAAAAGGAACCCATGCCCAAATTTTCCTCAAAGGCCCAGAGACTAATTCAAAATTATGGAAGCTATTACATACAGTTCCCTAAGTTCACCTATTTGAGAATAGGTGGGTTTGAGGAAGAGCCAATGAGGTTACCATGTTATGCACTTGATTGTTTTGTTTTAGTTGAGGTTTATAGGTATTTATTCTCTATTATTAAGGATAATATACCACAAGAGAATTGGGAGTCAGTGTTTCCTATCAAGCTTGGCCCTTTGACTTGTAGCAGCATGATCAATGCTTCAATCATAGGAAGCAATTTGCTCGGCTTTGGTTTTGGATCTTACCAAGGAAGAAGGGATTTTGATAGTAAAGGATTTGTGGCTCAAGTTCTTGGTCTAAAGGGTCAATTATCCACAATCCTACACCTGGAGGATTTATGGTAGGAGTGTAAAAGTGAGGAAGAAGTGTTAAAAAGAGACCACTCAGGATTAACACTTCAACAAATCAATTTCCTCAAATTGAAGTTTCAACTTGAAGGAGTAGTTGAAGATGGTACAGACATTGTTGAACTTGGGTGGGAGGAAGCCAATGAGTGAAAGAAATTAGAAGTGGATTGGAATCATGAAGAAGAGGATGATATAAATTTGAGAACTAGATCCATTCTCACTCATACAGATAATTGGCTAAGGAGGCAGAGCATGAAAGTAGTCAATGAACCGCCTCAAAAAATGGTTTCTTTTTTTGAACCACTGACCTCTGACATCTAAGTTTCATCTCCTGTTGTAGGTGGTGTGTCAACTCTTGTTAAGCAGAAAAAGATGCCAGCACCCACACAGAACATAGCTCCTCGAACTAGATCTAAAACCAAGTCTAAAGCCCTTATGCAGCAAGAACTTTAGAAGGAAAAGATGTTGACCCAAGGATAGGATTCAGGTGATGGTTTTGGTTTCTCAGACAATCCTAATGGCGATGTGCAATTCACTGAAGCTCCTAGGGCAGACCAACCTAAATTCATGACTCCTACTCAGGATACTCAAGAAATCTCTACTAATCTTGTTGTCCCATCCTGGTTATCTAGCTTAGTCAGTAAGAAAAGAAATTTGCAGCCAGTATGTACGCCTATAAAAGACATTCTAACAAAATATGCAACATGTGGTTCCAAAGTTAGAAAGCTAAAAATTGATGCCCATTTAATTAAAGACCTAGTGACTGGGAAAATCACAGTAGAACTAGCTACATATAAGCAAAAATCTAAATCTGGAGATGTTGACAGCAAAGGTTTCAAAGTTACTTCGGTTGAACTTGGGACCATCAATAGAAATACAGGCAATAACTTCTTTAAGTTTTATGTTGATCATATGATAACCCAGTTAGAAAAAGATAGCAAGGAGAAAAAAGAACTGAAGGCCTTAGTGGTGACCATGGCTGCTTATATTGATTCATTTATGAATCTCATAGCCCTACCAGTTGTTCAAGCCCCTCAATTTTTCAATCCTAATTCTCTAGATAGCCAACAATTGGTAAAATAGATGCAAAAGGTGAAGTTTCTCTCAGATGTAATGCAAGATTGAGTGAATTCCATTAACAAGGAAGGTAATAAGTTTATCCTAGAATTCACCACTGTGTATGTTGAAGAGGAAACACTCTTGGGAGATATTCAAACTCTTATTCTAGGGTGGGAAACTGAATAGAGTCAGTGTCAAGCTATTGTGTTTCAAGTGACTAAAGTTGAAAAATTTGGAGTGCTTAAGTTTCTAAGTGAGAACACTATGAAAAGTGTGGATTCGTGTATGTTTCTCATCCTGAAAAATAACATGGGTTGGAAAGAACCAATCTACAAAGAAGCTATTAAAGAAATGCAATCCATCGAAAGCAAGATTTTTGGGATGCATGAGGAGCTTCGTAAATATATGAATATAATGAATCATATAGGAATTCTACAATTTGATAATGGTAGCATGGTTCTGAAGCATTAACAAAGAGCTTCAATGATGCTATTTCAAAAATTATGGATAATGAATCGCCTACTGCAAGTGATTTCACCACACTAGCAAATATTGAATCTATGTTATGTCTAAAGAGGAATCTCACGCCATGACAAAGCCTAAAAATCAAAGAATTCAAATGGAAAAAAGATGCTTGTAGGACTAAGCTGCTGAGTTTGAAGAACCCCCATTCCCATGTGATGCAATAATTCATGAACACCTTTAGAAGTTGGAAACTGGTAAGGCAAACTGTGGGCAAAGAAGAAAAGATCGGCGATGAAATCTAATCAAGATAGTTACTTCTGATCATGTTTTAGGCAACCATTTTTAAAACTATTTTTTGTTCCTATCATAATTGTTTAAACTAAAATGGCTAGGCTTTAATGGAGGCCTTTCATATTTGTAATGAAATGATAAATGATGGGGTATTAACTAATTAGGGGTTAGAAGAGAAAGCTAGACAATACTTTGATAAATAGATACTTTTATAGCAATAGACAGATAGCATATATATACATATATATATATATATATCATCTTTGATCTCACTTTGAAACTTGGTGTTTGAAGTGCTTGAATCATTGTTACTTTGTGAACATTTGATTTATCATTTTAAAGATATATGTTGTTGTTTCTTCTATAGTTTACACTAATCAATGTTCTTGAATGATTATTATGAATTTTTTGTATCATCATTTCTTTGAATAAATGATTATAATGAAAATATTGTGAGTTCTTTTATCTTTATTGTATCAATGAATTATCACCTCACTACCTAGGAGTATGTGAGAGTCCTTATGTTCTTTCTGGAAAAAGTGCAAAATTATTCTTTGAATGATTGATAAATCTTTTAAAGGAAGTTGTACCTATAAATACAGAGAGAAAATGAATAACATAAAGTTTTCTCAACTATTGTAAATAGTTTTGTACTTTCCAAGTCTTGGGCATAGAGAAAATTATCATTATGTAAGTAGAAAGACAATCTATTCACCAACAGATTTTTGGAAACTCTATTAGGGAGAGTCCCTATTTAACAGAACCAACTTTTGAAAAGATTATAAATTATAATGGTTCTACCACATAATGATGTGTTCCCTGTGTTATAGCCTAATCTTAGATTTGAAAATACACAGGAAGATATAGTCTCAGATTTAACTGCAACTACCTGGACATTGCATCAAAATAGCCAAGAATTTCAACAAGTGTTGAGTCCTAGAAAGAGAAGAAGAATGGGTTGAACTATTAAGGAGTGTGCTTAAGATTCAAGAAGAGGCAGTGGTCAATACTCTTGCTCAATCACCTATAAGACCTTAAACAAGAAGTGAGAGTTAGAGTTGGCTGCTAGGAGATATACAAGAGGAGAAAGAGAAAAGGGGATTCTAGATGAGAACTTTGAACCTTTAAAGAATTTGACTTTCCTGCCTGATTTTAATAATCCCAAAAAGAAGAAAAGTAAGTCTTGTAGTAGACCCAATTCCCCACCAAAACAGTCCCCTTTCTCACCTTTAGTGTAGTCTTTATTTCCATTGAAAGCTCTTGTTCCTTCTCATTTGAATATCCAACCTCTACAAGTCATATTACCAAACATGGTTGTTAATCAACCATGGGGACAGAATATAGGTCCATTGAACCTTGGTGTCAATCCTATAGCATTTCCTAAAGGTACCATAGAAATCCTACCTAAATTTAGTGGAGATGGTAAAGTTTCAATGGATGATCACTTGAGCAGTTTTCATACAGCATGTGGTATTATAAGTGTCCCTACCCAAGAAATTGTTGTTAGACTAGTTGTTTGAATGCTAACTGATGTTGCTGCTAATTGGTTCAATCACCTACCATAGCATTCCATTACTAGTTGGAATGATATGAAAAATGCATTCAAAAATAGGTTCAAAGCCCCTGAGAATGAGTGCTCCTTGTTACTTCAACTTAGCCAAATAAAAAAGGAGATACACGAACCTATGAGAGAATTTGTGGCAAAATTCAATAGGTTAATTCAAATAATTCCTATAGTGTCTAAACATAATGCAACAAACCAAAAGATATTCTTTGTCAATATTGTCCATTTCGATGTAAGTTTTCACCTCATCAAGGACGCAATTTTTGATTTACCTATAGCCCAAAGGCTAGCTATTTAATTGGAGGATGTGTTTATTATTATTGGTAAATGGAGAAGAGAAGTTCAATCTTCTGGGACCACTTCATCCTCTGCTCCCACAAACCTTGTCATGAAGAAGTTGATGAATGATGTAGCAATGATGAAAAGGCAATAGAATAAACCTCATGGCCCTTACCAAGCTCCCTACTAGTATATTTATAGGCAAAAATAGCCCCCAAATTATAGCAAAACCCCCACATTAACTGCCCCCCAAACAAGGTTGCAAATTGAAGAGGCCCCTAAAGAGGTGATGTGTTATTTTTATCTAACCACAGATCATGATGGATGACCTTGTCTCAATTGGCTAAATTGTGTTCAATTAGTGAAAGATGTCCTTGTAGTAGAACAATCACCTAAAATTGAAAAAGCAAAAAATGAAAGTGTAGGTGTTTATTTTCTTGAAAATGAACTGGACACAAAAGGGGGAGGTGTTGTTTTTGTGACACTTCAAGGCCCTACTTATATAGTAATGACCAAAGGTCAAAAAAATCAAAATCCCTATGCAGGAGCTAGTCTAAACTCATTGAATGCTAAGGCGAAAGAACACATACAAGCCAATTCTATGAAAAATGCAGAGCCTAGAATATTGTCCAAAATAGAATCAGTAGCTGGTACGTCGGCTTTTGATATTGTAGAATTACGTAAGTCTTCTTCTATATCCATTTCTCTAGCTAAATATTTGAGGTTGAACCCTAAGGAATTAGATAAGTTAGTCCAACATGTAAAGGGAGGCTCTACTACTAATGCTCAATTTATTGATAATACGATTGAAAATCCAAAGGGTGCGAGTGAATTTGTCTTTATATCTAAAGGATGCAAAAAAAATGCTCCTTATAGGGAATTGGTTGTTAACATTGTTAAAGGAGAAATAGAATAAAAAAATCCCAATCCTTTCTATGTATCATTATTATTAAATGGATAAAAACTCAGCAACTGTATCATTGACTCTGGAGCATCAGATAATAGTATGCCAATGCCTGTTGCAAAAGCCCTTAGCTTAGAGCTTATGAAAACTTTTGGATGTTGTTATTTTATGGATGGGAAGCAAGTACCCCTGGTTGGTCAAGTGAAAGATATACAAGCTATTCTTTATGCCTGCCCATAGAAAAGGTTGAAACATACTATCTTGGTAGCTGACATACCAGCTAGTTATGGAATGTTGCTCAATAGAACTTTCTGTAAAGATATCGATGGAGAAATCAAAATGGATTGATCTGAAGCCTACATTCTAGTAGGGAAGAAAAAGATAAAACTAGAGCCAAAACCAAAGAATAAATATAGAGTTGTACCTTTAGACAATCCTAAAGCATAGATACTATATGAAGAATGTTAGTTTGGAAACTATGTTATTTTACCTAAGAAGCAATGTGAGGAAATTGAAAAAGAAAATGGTGATGAAGCCCTGTAGACACTTGAGTTTGATGGAAGCTACTCAAATTATGGGTCAGGTGTGGGTGTTTTTTTAATCTCACCTTCGAGAGGCATTTTTCCATTTTCTTTTAAATTAGATTTTCATAATACAAACAACAACATGAAGTATGAGGATTGTTTGCAGTTTCACAAGAATCAAGCAACTATGGGCACGGCGAGAGAGAGGGATGGAGCGGGTGGGAATTGCAATTTGAATCATGTTGTTTCGAATCTGGAGAAAGGCGGGAGACAGGAGATCACGTCTGCAGGAGGGCATGCAGCAAGGCATGCAGCAAGCGCAGGGCAGGAATCGGAGGGGAAAGATGAGGATGCCTCAAAGGATGGGGACCCACGGGTTTTGATGCCCCATCCAGGTGAGAAGATTCCCCCTCCCCCCCATGTGGGCAATGGACCGTCTGGGACATGGGGACGCTGGTCAAATCTATTCGGGATAAAACCATCAGGTAAATCGTCTTTCCCAAAAGTCATTGACAAATCTGATAAGGAGAAAGGTATTTTTGCTCTGGAAATCCCTAGGGAAATTATTGACCACAACATCCTAAGCATGGCGAACACTCTGGTAGGAAAATTTGTAGGGCCAAGACCTAATATTGATGTAGTGAGGACATTTACTAGGAGAAAATGGGACCTTAAAGGGCATGTAGATGTGACTGCTATGGCCAAAGGCTTCATGTCTTTCGAGTTTTCTTGCTCGAAAGATTTTTCTCGTATACTATGTGCTGGGAACTGGTCTTTGGGCAGATCCAACCTAATATTGCAAAAATGGACATCCAACTTGGATTTGAACAATGATTTCCAATCTCAGGTTCCAGTTTGGTTAAGATTTCCGGAACTTCCTTTGGAATATTGGCATGAGGATGTCTTTGATGGCATAGCCAGGACCTTTGGAGAGCTCCTCTCCATTGACCCTGTCACAACAGCTAAGAAAAGATTGAACTACGCAAGAATCTGTGTAGGAGTCATCGAAGGCCAGGACATGCCTCAAGTTTTAGAACTACAATCTCGTCTGGGAAACAGATCTCAAAAGATTGACTATGAAAGTGTGCCTTTTGCTTGTTTCCATTGTAAGAAGGCTGGCCACAAGGCTGGATCATGTCCACTTTTCAAAGGGAAGAGTACGGTGGGAAAGGCTCGTCTACAAGGGGGGATAAAAGATTCTCTAGATCCCAAAAAAGAATGGAGGAAAAAAGCATCGCAAGTCAAGGCAAATGGAGAGGCAGAAGGAAAAACAAATACTGCTCCTAATGCGCCCCAAGAGGAATCAGGGCCTCCTCGGGTGACTGGAAACGTAGGAGGGGGAGAAGAGAAAGGAGTGAAAGATGATTCAACACATCTCCCCAATGCGATGGAATCTGAGAAGAAATCTGAGGAGATAGGTGAAAAAATGACTCTTCCCCCTCTGGATTCTCAGGAGGATGACTTGAAACTATCCTTTGTCCCGAACTCCATGGAAGAACCAAAGGAGGGGGAACCCATGTCCCAGGACCCTAACCCGGTGTGTTGTCCCCCCCCTTCAACAGTAAACAGAATCATAGAGAGGTTGTCTGCATCGACAATGGAAGATTTGGCGAGAATTGATGCTTGGCTGGACAAAGGACTAGAGGGAGAAGAGAATCCCTGGACAGAAGTCAGGAGTAGAAAGAAGAAGAATAGCAGGGACCCTTCTCCGGTATCTCCCCCTTCTACTAGAAGCATGGCCAAGGCTGATCTCGGCCACAAATCTAACCTAGTGGGAAGGAAAAACAAGAATGAAATCAGGAAAGAGGAAGCCAGAAGAAACATTAAGGATGGTACGCAGCGCACCATCCACAAAGCATGTTCAGTAGTTAAATCATGAATATCTTATCTTGGAATATTCATGGACTCAATGGAATCCAAAAGCAAGAAGTTATTAGAAATATGATAAGGGACCAAAGGCCTGATGTGTTTCTAATCCAGGAAACTAAAATGAAGAAGGAAAGGATGGAAAATATTAAGTTCAACAATAGCATGAAGGGCATAGCCTCTAACTCTGAAGGAGCATCTGGAGGATTGCTGTTACTTTTCAATGATAAGTATTTCAATATAGTAGCTGAGTATGATGAAGATAACATTCTTTTCTGCAGAGTTCAACATTTGCACACCAATGATTCCTGGTACTTAGTGAATATTTACGCCCCCAATAATAAGAGAGATAGAAAAAACTTCTGGACCAAAGTTGGTAATATGGTGCAAGATTGTGACATTAAGAAAGGTATAATCATGGGAGACTTTAACACACCACTAGAAGATAAAGAGAAAAAGGGAGGTATGCCCCCGGATTGGGAAAGTAAACAGGATCTCTCTAACTTCATAAATAATTTGGCCCTTATGGACGTAGAGC